>CAKKXW010000001.1:19503912-19520749 GCA_920937365.1 Sphaerophoria rueppellii
TTCAATAATTATTATAATTATGACAATTTTAATCAAAGGATAAAGTTAAAAGTTGCTGTTTCAAGTGTAGAAAATGTGTAATTAATTCTAGAAAAATTAGAATTGGGCTGTTGTCGTATAAAATAAAACTTCAATCAAGGTCACATATGCAAGCTTGTGGCCGCTTAGACCTGTGCCAAATAATGACTTTATTTGATGAAAATTTGCATTGAGTAATCTTAATTTCTTTGAATTATTTTTTCAAAAATCCACTCTTAATTTAATTGATCGTAATGTTTGTTCTGTTTGCGGACGATACACGGCTATCCAAAATCAATTGATTTTTCCCGAAAGTCGTGCCCAAAGAAATCCATTGATACAGTTTGCGATAACACTGAAGCTGTGAATTATTCGACTGAATTTTTGAACTCATTTTTACAAGGGATGGCACGGATAATATGAAACTGAGCAACGGCACGCAATTAGTCATTGAAAGATTAATGAAACATGAGATACTGTAGCCTTCCATCGTGAACGGTCCCTCGCATGTACTCTCCAGTCGCCGAAACTAAGCGCTCTGGCATCCGTAGTCACTTCGGTCTTCCTTGCCATCTAGAACCTGAGGACTGCGAAACGAAGACTTTCTTGGCGCGTTGTCGTCCATTCGCTCGATGTGGCAGAGCCAATTTAGTCGTCTTTTCTTGGTCTTCTGGACTACATCCACATCTTGGTACAGCTCATACAGTTCTCGGTTGAACTATCTTCTCCATTCGCCATCGTCGCATACGGGACCGAAAATCCCAGTGCCCAGTATCAATTGCCCTTTTTTACTTATCGTCCAGCACTGTACGTGCGTAGCTTCAAGATGTTCGATGCCTGCCTTGCGCCGATTAGCACATGGTCGATTTGGTTGGTGGTTCGACCATCCGGAGATCGCCAGGTTGCTGTGTTCATCTTTTGTCTTGGACACCTAGTGCTACTTATCACCGTATAACGAGCTGCAGCAAAGTCGATTAGTCGGAAGCCGTTATCAATTGTATCTTCGTGAAGGCTGTGCTTTCCAACTAAAGATTGTCCGATTTTTGCATTGAAGGCTCTGATTACGATTATGATGTCGCGTCGTACTCTGGATAGGCTCCGTAGGCTCTATCCAGGAGGACCTGCTGGGCCAGCTAGTTGAGTTAAAAGTTTCCTATAGCTGTCTCCTGATCCCGACCAATTTCTAGGCAAATCGGTTCTATTTTTCTTCAGTTATTAATAGTGCGATTTTTTCACTAACACGACTTTCTTTTATGTGCTTACACATCACAACATGTACACAGTTCGTCTTCACCATAACAAATATTTCGCACTGTACTTTTAACCATGCCCCTCCATTTTATTCCACTTTTTCCACTTGTTATTTTTTGCATGTTTCACGAGCACTGTGCCAGAAAGATAGAGAGTTAAGTTGGGTGTGGTAATTTTATTTTAAAAACTAGCAGTTGCCCGCTACTTCGATCGCCTTTACCTCATCCACCGGCCAGAGGTGCGTCTTCGACTTGTGCATCATGCCCACTTGGGAATTTTGTTGCAAAGTTATTTTAAAACAGTAAACTCGCTCTAAATCGAAACTGTTCTTAATTCGAAGCATAGAGAATATATAATACCTAGAGTCACGACTTCGGGTGTTCGCACTCTTTTTGCCTACAAGCTGCAACTTGGTCGTTTTGTACTAACCCAGTGAGAATGTGTAAGTTTTCCAATGCTTTTTAAATGAGAAACTGCACCAATACATTCGCACTGAGTTAGATACAATGCTCAGGTTGGAGTCGAGGTGGGTTTCATGGGCTCAGATTTCGAAAATAAGATTCCGTTGAGCTCAGCATTTTCAAAAAAAACTCAAACATACAAAAAATGCATGCAACATGAAAAATAAATACGTTATATTGTTTCTTTGCACTTTTAACATATAATTGAACTATAATTTACCAATATTTGTATCAAACATCTTAATAAATCTTAAAAAAAAAGTCGTGCGTTTAGTCACGTATCTGCTGTGGTGGAAGTCTGTCACTTTGGGTTTGTGCATCAGGAAAAAAATTTTGTCACGGCTGAGTGCTCACTCTTTTGTCACCTCTTACACAGGTTCTTGGACACGAAAAGAGAGGATTGTGACAGTTCACCTCTTACACAGATTCACGGACACGAAAAAAAAGAGTATTGTGAGAGTTCACCTCAGAAAAATTTTGAGGGTGTTTTCGGCAAGGGAGGAAAAGGTCTCGACTCTAGGTGTTATATATTCTCTATGATTCGAAGCCTTCATCTATGTATAATTTTCCCCGTTTTAGCTACTCTTTTCACTGATGCTTTGTTCTTATTATTCGTTACTTATAAGCGTAACGACGTATAGTTTCAACCCTTCCTCGATAAATGGACTATTCAAGACAAAGAGAATTGTTCAATTTTATTTAGCAGTTGCTAGGATAACCGCGTTCAAACAGTCAGAAAAATGAATTATTTGTTGCCGTTTTTTAAACATCTTCCACTGATTTCTATTGTTATACATATAGACTAAGTCCTTCCTTTTCCATTAATGAACTATTTTCAACACAAAAGGAATTGCTCGATTTGATTTAGTAGTTCCTGAGATCAGCACGTTCAAGCAAACAACAGAAGGCTTCAAAAATTAATATTTTTTGCCATGTTTTCCACATTTTTCACTGACACTTCGTTCCTTCCTATTGATCGAAGCGTAATACTCTATAACTTCAAGCCTTCTACGACAAATGGACCATTCAACATTAAAATAATTGTTCAATTTGATTATGCAGTTCCTGATATAAGCGCGTTAAAACGCAGATAAATTAACATTTTCTGCCGTTTTTTCCATATTTTCCACTGATTTTTCGCTCCTATTGGTCACAGCTTAATGTTAAGTTGTTAAGTAGCCTAACATCTTCCTCGATTAAAGGACTATCAAACACAAACAAAAATTATACAATTCGAACCAGTAGTTCCAGAGATTACCGCGTTCATACTAACAAACTCTTCAGCTTTAAATAATAGTTTAGAAAAAGTATAGAAGATTCAATGCTGTTATTTATTTTTAGTCAACCCCAGGAAAGCGGATACAAAAATATCTTGTCGTTCCCGAGAAAATAAGAAACCCGAAATCACTTCTTCATTTTTACGTAGCTGGACGTTTAGGCAAACTAATTCCTGACACATTGAACTCACAATAAAATCACTTGGTGCAGTTTAATTAAACAAAACTGTTTCAAAAATCTACCTGCATTCACCAGTATTAAATATTCAACTTAACAGAGTCAGTACCTGGGTAATTTACGAACTAAAACCTACATTTTTAAAAATAAACGTTTGATAAACTTCATACAATACAGTTCCTCAAACTTAATTTGTAGTCAATTCAGACTTATGACAAACTAAGGTCACAGACGTTACTAACCAAAAATAAAAGTATAATGAAGCTGATGTTTAGAGCCATTAGACTTCTGATAGCTGACAAGAAAAAAAGCCATAGGCTCTTTTTCTTCTCTATACCAATTACGCAACTATAAAATTAATTGTTCACTGAGCTCTATAGCATAAGGCCTATGAAAACCTTTTATTGAAAGCGTTAAAATGTTTTTAAACCAAAAAGGTGTTGAATAATATTAAATCTTCGGTATGTGTACTTTTTGTATTTAATGGGAATATCGTAAATATTGAATCAAATGGTTCTTTTGAGTCAATTGCCATCAAGAACAAAGATAATCAATGGGGAGGTAGGTAATGCGTTAATTAACATTGTTGACTGATGTGTCTACAAGAACAAAAAATTGTTTAAATATGGATTGACTTTTAGTTTAAACAAAGAAGGCATCTGTTGTATGATCCGCTTCTATTTGAACATTTTTGAAAAAAAAAGAAAAAAACAACAATATTGCAGACCCTTTATACCTAAACAATTTTTATTCAAACGATTCAAATTTTGACACTGGATGCAGTTGCATGCAAATGATTCAGATAAATAGATTTATATCAAAAGATTTGACGGACAAAAACTTGTGATTATTTTTTTTATAGTTAGCACCCACTTAAGGGAGTTCCACATTCGCGTAGTACGGATAAAGAACGATTCTCTATACTTGAGGATACTTCAAAAGTTGTGCTCGAGAGTAAAAACTGATGGGCATTCCTTGAAGTGCAATTATTATGGGCGTATTGTTTAAGGGGAGGAATGCAACTGGCTATTTCATAAGAGCACATACCGTAAAAGTAACGATGTAACAGGGAAAGCCACGAAACATTACGACGGTGGTCTAACAAGGTGAAAGAGTTGGCTATGTCTCTATCACCAATCATCCCACGGGCTCCTTTTTGTATACCGTCCAAGAGGCTTAAGAATGTAGCTGGAGCACCAGACCAGAGATCAGAATTGTACGCAAGCCTTGGACGGATATAAATCGTATAGATAATAGCCAGATCAGACTGGGAGAAAAATTTCTTGCACCGCTTTAAGAGACCCAAACATCTTGCGACTTTTTGGCGACATCGCATATGTGCTCATTCCATAAGTGGTAGTCAATGATGCACATACCGAGATTCTCGGGATTTTCGGTCGCATTGATGCAAGTGCCAAACATAGATAGTGGCAAGTGTTGAAATATTAAATGATAAGCAAGAGACGTTTGATTAGGTACAAGATTTATTAACGAGTGAACTTAGTGGGAAAAAGAATACAGAGATTAGAAGCTTAGTTCAGATAAGAACGATGTGGAATTCGGGACAATAAATGAAATATGAAATTTACAAATGTTTGTGTTGCCATCTTAGGATAATATTAACATAATATATTTTCAACAGCAAGGGGGGGTATATCTCGCTTCAACGATACAAGACAGCATTGAGTTTTCGAAGCTTTAAAATCTACGCGATCTTTTATATCCCATTGTACAATGATCTTAAAGTCAGAGTTTAATGAGCTTTTCATATTTTGCCGTTGCAAAATATCCACATCCGGAGAGGAGGGATGTAAGTTTGGAAACGTATTAGGAAAGCTAGGGGTACTATCGTCAGGGTTACAGTTTATTGGATTAGAAATTACAGACAAGAGATCATTTATAAAGATGAGAAAGAGGGTCGGAGACAAAATGGAGCCCTGAGGCACACCATCATTTACATTAGGGGTTTCAGATTTGAATCCGTCCAGTTCAACTTGTATTGAACGGATCGAAAGAAAGTTTCTAATCCATCGACGTAGGGATTTATCGATACCGAAAGCACGCATTTTCGATAAAAGAGCAAAATGCAAGACTTGTTCTGCAGTCTGCAATTATGAAATATCGACTCTGGCCGTTTCCTGGGTTCGCCAAGGTTCATGTGTCTGAAGAAAAAAAATTCAGCTTTTCGAAAAAGTTATAGAATCGAAGTCAAGAGACAAGACCACAGAGAAAACAACACCTTTAGTAGTTCTAAATCAGCATTAAGCAGAGTAGGAAACAAATCATACCTTGCTCTCCCAGTGGAAAAGAGCTGAGAAAATTCTAAAAATAATAATGCTCAGGGGCAAACTTTTCAAGAATGAAGGAAATGTTTTGTTTAGAAGTGTGAATTAGTTCGGCGACCCAGAATTGATAAAAGACATCAGACCCGTTGAATGATCTACGACTATAAGGTCCATTATGTTTCTAAATAGTCAAAAATAGAGGTCCTGAAATCAATATCGTAGTACATCCCAGTTCAAAATGATTTTCGATAAAAAGAAACATATCCAATGCCGACACTCTTTGTTTGAAATCGAAGACAACATGGAACCGATATGACCCTTCTTCTTCTTAAGTTTTGCAACCGCTGCAAGTTACTTCTTTTAAATCCGAAGGTTGGCTAGTTGGTTTTAGTTTTTTTTTTCCGTGTATATAATTTTCATACAAGTTGCAAATAAATTCCAAAGATTCTGTATCTATGCGATCAATTAAGCTCCAAGTAATCACAGTGATCTGCCAAAACAGGTATCAAACTACTACGCAGCACTTAAACGTAATCCCGACTGTTGATTTTTATGCCGTAAATCGAATTTCCAAGCATCCTACTGAAGATCAAGCTCCCCATATCATCTGTGAATTTCAACAAAATAAGGTTAATCGAAATATTTTGGTTCCTTTCTTAAATCACTCCAGTATCCATGTTACTCTTCAGGATTATCTAGGTTCAATTTCTTCTCATCAGAAAAAATTACCTTTAATCGAATTTGAGGGCACACGTTGAAAAAACTTCTTATTAAAAGAAACAGATGTCCAATCCCGATCTCGAACACGTTCGACAATGGATTTTCGAGTAAGGAAACTCAGTAAAATTTGGTTTTCGTTCCTCAAACAGTAAAAGATCAAAATATAATTTACTTATTACACGTATACACTCGGGCGTATACGTGTTTTCTTATACATATTTTTATTTTTACGGTTTTATTACTTTTTTTGGTAAGCTTCAGGTTTTTTGTATCAACTATCTCGTTGTTTTGAATAATCTCTACAGTAGGGTTTTTGTTTCTGTCCAATCAACAATATGAAAAAGTTTGTCAGTTAATATTGTCAATATAAAGGCATATAGACACTACAGAAGCGTCTGGTTAATTTCTAGGTTTACAGCTCCACTCGACTTTCGTACAATAATGTCGGCGATGAGTAAGCCGAACCGTCCAATTGACTTCTTGATGGTCGTTTTAGCATCGTTTCATACAAGAATAGCATATGAGGTCGTGGCAAGGAGAAATGGATATGAATCCAAAGTTTAACAATAACCGGCTGTATTTCAGCAAGAATAATGAAAAAAGATTGCGTATCAAATGTATTGTTTCGGAAGAGTCCAATTACGAGATACGATGGTCCTAAAAAAATGGATACGAGGGTTAAGTACGATGGTTTTTCAATCATGTTTTTTTTAAGAAACTAGAAATTTAAACTTCTGTCACAACTTCAAACGCCTAAGACCAAGTATGGAAAAATTACAACCTCATGCTATGTATATACGCCTAAGGATATGCAATATGTTGTGATTATATGCGCTGAAAATTATGCTTTAAATTACGATAAAATTATATTGAAAAGGAGATTCGAATGTGCTGACGGAAATCTATTGACTCTCTCCTTGTCAAGATTGCCTGAGTACTTCGGTTATCATAATTCCATGTTACATCTGTCTGACACCACTTTGGACGCAAGGCAATGCAAGCGAATTCTTTTTTTAAATGCCTTTGGCTTTAAATCGATAACTCTTGAACCAAGTCGACTATCCACGACTAGTTCTTTCATTCGGACTAGTCGTCACTAGAACATCACTTTATTGAAGTTGTCTTCTACCGCATGAAGTCTGGTTCTAGTTCGAGAGGACGTCGTTATCTGAGTCACCTCATTTCTATCCATTTGGAATAGTCGTTTTTCTGCCATACATAACCTCAAATTATAGTAGGATCTCTTAGGTTAGGTTTCGTAACTGTTATACTTAGATCAATGTATGCGTAGATCCCTTGTGATATCCCGAAGTATTGCATCTCCTGAATTTTTTGTAACATTTTAAGTCCAACCATTTAGAGAACTTGTCAAACTTCAGTAGGTGGGAGTTCGGATAGCACTTCTAGTTTGCTAAGGAGATAGTTACCTAAAAATGTTATCCCAGTTTTATCGTGTGCTGGATAGCCAACAGTGGTATAGGGAGTTAGCGGTGTTTTCGTTCTCTTCTTCGTTGCCCAGCCTCTACATAGGTCGTCTGTGCTAAGCCCCATTTTGATTGTGTGGTAACCAAGCAAGTTATGTTACGTTATCGCGGTTATAAGAGATCTAAGGGGGGTTTTTTTAGGAAGTAAGATCCTATCCAATCTTTTCTTGTCGTAATTCCCCCACAGTTTTCTGGTGTTACTGCAGGTTTCAGGTTATGGCTTAGAGACTTGATAAGTGGTTAAGTTAAGATCAGTTTTCTTAAAAGTCTACAGTTGCCCTTGAATGTCGTCGAAATCCGTCCATCTGACTAATTTTTTAAGAGAAAATATGAAAAACACACATCGGTTCTCGTAAAAAAAATACTTTATTTTCTTACTGCCTCTAAGTCCGTTTTCGATTTTTTACCTTTGTACACTAGTCTATCCTGAATATCGTCAAAGCTCAAACCCTTAGTCTCAATTGTAAAACAGAAAACAAACAACGCCCCCACCGCACAAAACACTCCGAATCCCCAAAATGCATAATACGGCCCTAAAGCATTGATTTCCGGAAAACTTTTTGCCATCACAAATTTCGTCAGACAACTAACACACGACGCCATTGTCATCGCTTTATTTTTGATGTTCGATGGAAACATCTCCGACGCCACGACATACGGAATCGGACTCAACCCAAAACCGTTGAGGAAATAGAAGATCATCATAGTAGGAAGAGGAATCCAGTTGATTCCGGCAGCCATTTCTAACTTCTGCAAGTAAAAGTATGTCCCCAAAATCCACAAACACACGCACATGCCAATAGACGCAATATATAAAATCATCTGACGGCCACACCTGTCCACAACAAATGGAGTTACGAAATTCGATAGCATTTGAACAACTCCTGTGATGATTGTCGCAATGGCCGGATCTAATGCTGAATTAGCCGCTGTGAATATTGACTCACTGTTAAAGCCGATTGCTGTGGCACCGCTTAGCTGTTGAAACATTAGTAGACCACTGCAAATATATAGTGACTTTCGGTAAACATTGTTGCGGAATATGTCCACAACGGTTCCCTTGTTCGACATTGATTTGTCGACAGATGCTTGGATTTTCTTCATTTCATGTTGGGCGGTTAGGTATAACTGACCGCGTAGAAATTGGAGAGCCTTAATTCCTTCTTCTGGTTTGTTCTTGATAGCGTAGAAATATGGAGTTTCCGGCATGAAGACAAATATCGCCATGAATAGCAATGGCACCGCTAGACACAGCCATTGAAGCGTCCAGTAGCTGACATAGGGACCAATACTGTAGGCGTATACAACTCCAGCTATTCATTGTTTGAAATTAATTTATTTAAAGCGTTTTCTTAAGCTTGAAATATACTCACCAGCCATGAAGAGAGACATAAAGGAACCGATCCGTCCTCGAACATCATCGGTAGAAATCTCACCAGCGTACATTGGCCAAACGGTAATAAGAACACCGCCTCCAGCACCCTGGAAAATTCACAAAGATTGAATTAAACATGTTCGATGTTTGATCGGAGGGAATTTCACACACTTGAAGAAAGCGGCCCAATAAAATACACCAAACCGATTTGGCCAGTAGCATAGAAAGGTAGGCAGCTGTCAGGAACGTTGAACTAAGCAGTAGAGCTCGCTTGCGGCCAATAAGTCCCGCTGTTGGTCCGGCAATTACTGCGGCTTTAAGATAGACGCATTTCATGTAAACTTCAAAGTAAGAAAGCTAAAGATTGCTTACTTACTGCATAACGCTCCAAGAGCCGCTACTGAAAGTATCCAACCTTCTTCTGTTAGTGTTACTCCGCCACTCAGGGGATTGTTTTCATCAGCATGCCTCAATTTCGGCATGACGGGAGAAGTCCAACCGACATAAGTTCCCACGGAGAAACTGCAGATGTTGGCACTTATGGCGATTAGAATAAGTCGGTACTTTTTAACTGGATCCATTGTGGTTTTCCGAAAATGTAAATTTTGGTGTGTTAGTCGTTCTAAATAGGGAAAGAAATGTTCATCAAACTTAAATGCAAGCACAAATTGTAGTACTAAGGTTGCTAGTTGTATGACATCACATATATTCCATTTTTAACCTTGCCGCAGAGAGGGGGACGACTCAAGCCAAGATTTCCGTCTGTCCTAACTTAAAGAAGTGAAGATAGCAATATCTAAGCTTAAAAACAGCAAAGCCGTGGGAGCTAACAGCATCACAGCCGAACTCTTCAAAGCAGCTGGCGATGACTTGGTATGGAGCATGCACCAACTCATCTGCAGAAAATGGTCGGAAGGGAGCAGGCCCGATGAATTGAACCTCAGCCTTGTTTACCCGATCCTGAGAACCTCTAAACTGCACCAACAACAGAGGCATCAAATTCAAGACTCCAAATCGACACCTATCATCTTTTTATCGAGTTTAAGACGGCGTATAACAGCAACTTTAGAGAGGAACTGTTTTAAGCCATGTACAGTTTTGGCATCCCTACAAGACTCATCCGTCTGAGCAGGATGACACGCTGCTCCATTAAAGTCAGCAACGATATCACCAACGCGTTTGATGTCAAAAAAGGCTTTAGACAAGGTGATGATTTCATGCGACTTCTTCAATTGAGTAGTAAAGCCCTCTCCCGAACAACTAAGGTGACGCTCTAGGCCTAGGCCGGTTCGAGGGAAAAGTTCTACTGAAAATCGTTGGTCCTGTATGCATAAACGGTGAATGGAGGAGAAGATTTAAACACGAACTGTACGAGCTGTACAGCGACACTGACCTAGCAAAAAGAGTGAAGACCCAAAGACTCCGATGGCATGGTCACGTGGAGAGGATGGACATCTTTACTCCGGCCCGTAAAATCTTCGACCCACCCCAAAGGGACGGCGCAGTAGAGGAAGACCAAGAGTCTAGTTGAGCCCAAGTTGAAGAAGACCTCAACCAATTCGGCCAGCGTGCGAAACTGGAGACCGAGCTGGCTGGATAGGTTTGTTGGTTGAGGTCCAAGTCCATCTCGTAGCGCCACCTTTATTGGCAGTGAGGGGGCTAACGTTTGGGTTACGGTTTTGTGAGCAATGGTTTCATGGCATATGGACATTTGGCCTATCGGCCAGAGAAACGAATGAAGTAAGAGATACTTTATTCTATGATGTCAGGTTTTATCTTTGAACTGAACCAACTATGTACAGAGGCATTGGGACGTATAGGGAATCTCCCAAGAAAAATTTCATTCCCAAGAAACATTTCTATAGGTATCGTGAAACTCCTCCATCTTTAAGAAAACAATTTTTTTTCGGAAATCAATTTCCTACCATGGAGGAGGATACACAATAAAATGAAATCAAAAGGCTCGAAGACTGTTAACTAGTTTTTTCTGGGGGAGTTCACAAATAGAAACACCAGCATCACGAAGGTCCTTTTTGTCAATCTTGTTCATGATATTTCCTCAGTAATGGAAAAGGTATAGAGTCAAAAGAGAGAAGAGTTCCGGCCAGTTTAGTCTTCGAATCTATCGTCGCGAAGAAAAGGCTTTCACTTAAGTGGAGGACGTAGTTTGTAGAAGACCTCAACCATTTTTGAGTGTGAAACTGGAAGCTGGAAGCTGTTTGGGATGTTTGTTGCATGAGACCCTGGTATTGCCGCCTTCAGTAAGTAACCAAGATCGGAAGTAGTTGAATTCCAAAAGGCAATGGACTTTCTCTTTTCAGACGTCGAACATCTATAAAAGACAGATTTTCGTGATAAGATCCACCCAATTATTGCCTTAGGAAGCTGGCATCATAGTGTTTGGATGAAACCAACAAACTATCCAGGTCGAGCGATGATGTGCAGAAAACGTGTGCAGAAGAAGAAGGCAGAGGCTTACGATTTTGACGTAGTATTGTCTCCGAATTTCCTTGGGTGAAAAGTAGCAGGTGTTATCAATATGCAAGCAGTCAAAGCTCTGAGAATCCAAAAGTCTTAACATTACTTCAAATTACTGCTTTGTAAGACATAAAACCTACTAGTCGTTACTTACGGATCCTTGACATAGTTTCTTAGCCTCTGACACTCTGCATCTTTAGCCGCATCCGAAAGAACATTTAAGGAAAACAATAGCTAGGTCGTCTGAGTTCAGAGGAATCGGCTCCAAAAGTCTTTTCATGAAAAGCCAAGAAAAACCCTGAAGATAGTACTCATCTCCAAGACACGCCAGGAAAATCCCAATGTCGAGACGAGAAACTTAGAGCAGTACCAAGAAGAATTACAAACCGGAGATTGAATGAAAATCTTTTTTGTTTCAATTGTTATAAGCTCTGGATGCTCAGCCAAAAAAAGAATCACATCACAAACAGTCAACAAAAATTAAAAATGCGGAAAGTACAAAGTACAAAAGCCTCAGCTTTTTGAATCACTCAAAAGTCTAACCAGTAAAACAATCAAGCCAACATTAGATTTTGATTGAAATCTTTACTTAGCTGACCATTTCTTTTAATCGATGACTATCAATTTCAATTTCAATTTTTTATTTTGATAAGTTGGTTTGGGGATATCCCTTTTCGATCATGACTGTAAACAGAAGCTAATCGCGAATTCGAGACACGGAGTCACGTATAACAAATTTAAACTAACCATTTCCGAGAACAACCTTACTACTGTTTTGCTAATTTTATGACGGAGTGTATCAGAAAAGTGTCCTTTGCGCCTGTGATTCCATTACAACCGTATTCGAGGAAATTGCAAAACTCAACTTTCCATACAAATCGACCAAACTGTTTAAACAAGAGCGGTGTTATGATAAGACAAAGAAACCCACGCGAGATGCGGCCCACCGATACCCATCGACTACAGCATGACGGCTGGTTCTGAAGTGTCATAATTTCAACTTACAAAATTGTTTTGTTCACAAGAAAAAACCACAACAGTTTTTGTCAATTTTATACCTTGCACGAATATATTTTAATTCGGAAAGAGTCACCGTGTATTAGCTGCGAACGAAAATCGAAAATCGGAGGTATACTCCGATTGGATTTTTTCAACACTTTTTATTTGTGTTAACAAAATAAACACTTTATCTGGCCATTAACTAAATGAGACTGCCTCTTCTTTCTTAATACCCAAAACAAAATGGGTAGAGGTCTAAGAACATTTTTTAAAAAACTCTATTGTTAATCTTTCGCGATTAAAAGTTTGACTGATTCTATTAGGCACGTTTTTTGAGCTGTTATCTATGTTGTAAAGGTAATGGTAAGAATCCGTTCATTTAAATATCTTGTAGACAGAATAGTACACTGAAACAAAAACTCGAAACCACTTTTATTTCATTAGGTATATACTATACATATATTGATATGGTTTGATACATTCGATGTATAATGTTATTTTACCATCTGAGATAAGGGGTATAGTCTTCATTGACGTTGGAGCCGTTCGCCGAAAAACTAGTTATTTCAAGTCCGAACTCGAACCCTAATCCGAGTCTGAGTCGTCTGAGTCATCTGTGTCCGAGTCCGAGTCCGAGTCCGAGTCCGAGTCCGAGTCCGAGTCCGAGTCCGAGTCCGAGTCCGAGTCCGAGTCCGAGTCCGAGTCCGAGTCCGAGTCCGAGTTCGAGTCCGAGTTCGAGTGCGAACCCGAGTCCAAGTCTGAGTGCTAACCCACGTCCGATTCTGAGTCCAAATCCGAGTTTTCTTGCTAATGCGTTTTCTTCTGCCTGTATCATCAATTTTCACAAAATTTTTCTTCTTCGTTCTCCATCGATTCTCATTGGTTTTGTGTACTTAAAACCCTCAGATTTTAAAAAGGGTTTTTGCTTCATTTGGGTATTAAATATTTAAGAAAAAAAAAATCCTCGTTCTCCGTCATCATTGTTTTGAGTTATTTTGAAGGAAAGCAGGCTATTGTCCCAACCCGTCCACCTCTAAGAAGACTTTCCTACTGCCGTATGCAAATACCAGTTGAAAGGTAATAAATGGTCCGCCATCTACCGCTTTTTTCAACTAGTGCTTATTTCGTGAATGGTAACACTTAGCTCATGTCCGATTTGACAGATAATTAGTTTTATCCTTCCGCTGAACGAATATGGTTGTGTGTATGCAACACTGGGAAATATTGCGACATTGATTTGAAAATCATGGTAATGTTGCAGAATGTGTGCTAAAATTGCGTACGGATTTTGGGAGAAGAGAAGCACCGTCAGCTCCGTATGTTCTTTATCTTGTAAAAAAAGTGAAAGAAACTGTCATCCTCATCGATAAACCAAAGCAAAAAAAGCAAAAAACAGTGCGTTCACCCGAGAATATTGCTGCTGTGGCAGAAAGTGTGCGTGAAGCGTCACCGTCGTTCTCAACAATTATACATTCGGGAACATCATTGAGATGAATTTTGCATAAAGAAATTGTAATGACGCCATACAAAGTCCAACTGGTTCCGGAGTTGAAGCCAACTGGGTTTTTTTTATTTCCAAAATTTATTTTTTATTCAATTCAACTTAAAACTACTTATTACTAGACAAAGAATTCAAACTAGCTTATTATCTAAAATCTTATATTGAACTTACTGATGCCTTTCGGCTAATGAACTATTTTATAAAATTTTATAGTTGTTTCTTGTAAGAAAATTAAAAAAAAAAAACTAACATAGTATCATTTTTTGTTCTTACAGGCTACTTTAAATAAGGTCCTTAAAAATAAAACTTAAAATTAACTAAAACTACCTATTCTACTTAACAACTACTTACGAACTAGAACAACCACAGCAGCAAATCTCTATCATTTTAATTTCATTTTTTTGTATTTTTTTTTTTGTTGTTTTTTTTGAATTTTTTATTTCGTTTTTTCTTTCTTTTCATATCTTTTTTTTATTTTATATTTGTTGTCCTTGTCAATGTTTGTGCCACCATGCCTCCTCTACTTAAACCTAAACCCAAAACCCTTAAACTAAAACAAGTATGTATGTAAGCCGGCCAAGGCTCAAAACCCCACCCCGACTACTCATTGTCATGTGCTGACTGAAGCCACCAGAACTGGTTCTCCTGCTTCACCCTATCGATTCGGTCCCGTTCGGACACAGCCCTACTGAACCTAAGGATAAGGAGCTCTGCTCCGTCTTGTGCGAGGACATCTCGACTGTAAATGACGGTTCTTCGCCTGACATGGTAGATTAGCGGCACCGCCAATCTGTCCTGTATCAGACCGCACCTATCTAAATAGAGGAATGCCTATGGTGAAATGAAGTGGCTTAAGCGTGCACTATCAAAATATTCGTCGTTCGGATAGAACACCCCAAAGATCAAATTATTCGTCGAAGTCATAGCTCTCGCAATATGACCCCGAACAAGTTTTATCACGAAATTGTCAATTCTGTTGATCTTCGCCTCGTTGTAAAGAACCTCGTTAGAATAAAAATGTACATAAGAATATTCCGGTGTCCGATACAAACCGAGACAGCGCCGAATACACTGCCCCTCGAACACCGGAATCTTCTCCATTTGATATGGTGCAACGTTGAACCACACTGGACAGCCATAAACGATCATCGGCCGTATGAGGGCCATGTAGCAAATTACCTTCACTCTGGGGTCAAGGCGACTGCTGTAAAACAGCCGTTTCGTCAGAGCGAAGGCTCATCTGGCCTTAGTCAGAGCAGCATCTATATGTCTGTCGAAATACAGATACTGTCCAACTAGATACCGGGGTACTTCACTTCACTTTTGCTCGTTAATCGCTGTCCGTGAGGTCCAACAATGACCATCTTGCGCCAATTCTTGCGCCTATCCTTCGTGGCTCCTGCCAACGAGGTCCGGAACAGAATTGTTTCACATTTCTGGACATTTATTTTCAGTTTCCAGTCATCGCAATATCGCTGAATCTTCTCGTCACGTCATGTTGCAAGGGAATTCTAATGACTTCGACCTTTGGGGCAGTTCTATACGCAATCGGGTCATCGGCATACGCAATTGGCTGGATAAGGCTACCTATCAGATCGCTGGTGTAAATGCTGAAGAGAAAATTATAGCATTTGGGGCACAGAAAAACCGCAGCATACATTGAAAAGCCGATACACCCAAAACGGGTCACTGTTTGGTGTGGATTTTGGTCCAGAGGCATAATTGGGCGATTTTTCTTCGAAAACGAGCAAGGAGCGGCCGTTTCAATCAAGGGCGATCGTTATCGGGCCATGTTGAACGAATTTAGGTTACCAATAAATTTTAGAGGAGGATATTGGCAACGTTTGGTTTCAAAAGGACGGCGCGGCGGCGCTCGCGTCACATAAACACAGCCGAAGTTACACTCGATGTTTTGCGCCCTGTTTTTGAAGATCGCATTATCAGCCGCAGAGCTGATGTCGTTTGGCCACCTCGGAGTTGCAATTTGACACCGTTGGACGACAAGCCATAGACAATTGACGCTTTAAAGGACAATAATCGTGAAACCACTGGTGAACTACAGTTGCACACAATCGATAATGTGGTTGAAAAATTAGACCGGTAGTGTAGCCTGCTGCATGGCCAGCCGAGGCAGCCATTTGAATGAAATTATTTATCATCATTAACCGGAAGGATTGTACTTTCAAGTAAATAAATTTGAGAAACTATTATTATTTACTTACTTAAGGTGGCGCTACAGTCCGTTGTGGACTTGGGCCTCAATCAACAGGCTCCGCCAGCTAGCTCGATCCTTAGCTAGTCGTCTCCAGTTTTGCACTCCGAGTTGATTGAGGTCCTCTTCCACTTGAGTGCGCCACCTGAGTCGCGGTCTTCCTCTCCTCCTACGTGCCTCGGGAATAGTGTCGAAGGCTTTCCGAGCCTGAGCATTGGTGTTCATTCGCTCTAAATAACCGAGCCATCTGAGTCTCTGGACCTTGACCCTTCTGGCTAGGTCCATGTCGTTGTACAACCCGTAAAGTTCGCTGTTGTATCTTCTTCGCCATTCCCCTTCAATGCACACGGGGCCAAAGATGACCCGAAGAACTTTCCTCTCGAAACAGCCTCAGGCACTTTCATCCGATTTTGTCAGGGTCCATGCTTCTGCACCATACAGCAGGACTGGGATGATGAGTGTGTTGTACAGTTTTACCTTAGTTGCTTGAGAGAGGGCTTTTCCACTCAATTGCTTTCTAAGCCCAAAGAAACAGCGATTAGCAAGAGTTATTCTTCGTCTGATCTCGGCGCTGGTGTTATTGCCCGTATTTATAGCG
>CAKKXW010000001.1:19522206-19536199 GCA_920937365.1 Sphaerophoria rueppellii
GAACCCACTAAATGTGAAACAAAACAAACCGTTAAATTACAAAACTACTCGAAAGATCCGTTCAGGTTAGTTAAAGCCGTCAATCTTCAATGTAGTTCCCTTCCTTGGAATTGGTGCATTAATTACCTGAAAAACTACTACCGCTTTGAACGTCGGCTGTTTTTACTTAAACGGAGTTTTCACAGGAGCAGGACCTCCTTAAGAAGATAACTGACAAGAACCTCTCAGAGGCACCACTTGAAGGTGTAGGTCAGCACGTTCACTTACTGGGGAATATGTACTCGGAAACATGTTTCCTTTCTAAATTTCCAGGTCCATGATTTTACCTCCTGATGTCACGATAAGCAAGCTCAAATTCATTCAATAGAAGAATTCCTCCAGGACGAGGACACTTTTGAGGCAAATTCATTTTTGTCGGCTGCAAGTTTCGCCATCATCAAAAAGTCCATTAATTACGTGGTTAAGGTTCCTTCCCTTGATGTAACTTCTAACTGCCGAAATTGATTGGACTTGCCTAGAAAGCTCATCAAAACATTAAATTGCCAAACAAAACAAAGTGTAAATCACCCAAGTTGGGTGCCCCAACTCGGTATTTTTGTCTATATTAACCTCAGCAGGCTATATTTCCGTCACTGTGGGTAAATTTGTTCAATTATACCGAAAGATTGTCTCTGCATTTAAATATCGATGAGACTCGCTCCCACTGTTTGCTTGATCTTGATGGGGGTAAATAAACCCATCAATGTGAGTTGTTTGGTTGAGGTTAAACTGTTGTAAAAGCTGACCAGAACAGGAAGAAATTGTTAGCTCATAAATTACGATAATAAAAAAAAATAGGCTGTCTGACAAACCTATTTATTGCAAATCTCTTAATTTCGTAACGTGAGGTGAAGACCTTATCTGACAGACATAAGTGCCACAGTAAACCTTTTTATTGGTTTGAGTTTTAACTATGGCATTACCTGCGGTTTTAAAAATTAGCCAATTCCCATCCCAGTTCCAAGAACTGCGTCACGATGTTTTATTTTGTCTGTTCCTCCCTAAGTGGCTTAACAGCGGAGTTGTTATTGATGCCATACATTAGAGCATGAAGTTTTGAGTGTGGGTGTGGGTAATTTTGTTTGCGGGACACCTCACACGGAACTAGTAAATTGAAGTTGCATTATTTGTTTTGAATGTTCCTTTGTAAATTGTTAAGAAACTTTGGGTAGTTGTTAGGTTAAGAAAAAGACGGCGATATACGTAGCAAAATCAGTGATTATTCGTTGAAAGGTAAAAATGAACCGGAAAAACTCTCGGGTAAAAATACAGCAACATCTAACGAGTAGAAGCGAAAGTTATCTTGCCGGCGATATCGACAAGAACCAGCCAGTGGAAGCTATAAGATCAGCCAGAAAAAACCATTAGACCAGCCGGAAAAAGCCGAAAGAGCAGCTAGAGTTCTGCTTAAGACTAACCGGTGAAATCCGTAAGACCAGTTGGAGATCTTCGTAAGACCAGCCAGTAAAAGACATAAGACCAGCCGCCGAAAGCAGTTAGACCTAGAAATTTAGAAAGGAAACATGTTTCCGAGTACATATTCCCCAATAAGTGAACGTGCTGACCTACACCTTCTTATGGTGCCTCTGAGAGGTTCTTGTCAATTTATCGGCATGAACCTGCGGACGTAGGCAGCTTAGTCTAATGGAATTTACGGATTGAAGCAGGACGTATGATGAAGATAAATACGATCCTTAAAAGATAATATCTCTAAGGATATAATAAATAAGGAAATACAATCAACGAGTATCGAATGTGCATATACGTTAATGAAATCAGGCGCCCTGTTGGGTGTGTCCCTTGATTGGCTGGTTCATCCCTTCAATCAATGATGGATATACTTGACAGAGGGTGAGCGGTGTCCCTCATCCGCCAAGTAAAAGCTGCAAAACAACAAAAGATCACAAAATGAAACAATGTTTATGTATAACGAATGGCTATACAAAACCAAATTGTGACGCCAAACCCTCACCCAGGGGCAATTGGGTACCGCGGGTAGCGAGGATTTGCCAACTTGGACCTTTGCGGGGGTTGTGGTTGTCAAATCACAGTTACGGCTCCTCTTTGGCCTCGGCCACGCAGTAAGCGGCTGAGCGGAAAAAAAATATAAAACATAAGAAATCACATAGAAGCGGCCACGCAATGAGCGAGCGGCGAAACAAAATTCTGAGCGGCTAAGTGGCGCCGCTCAGCAACCAAACCTGTTCTAAATGTACTGAGCGACAAGAAGTAAAGATGGCCAAAGGACGCAATTTTTAAGCAGCAAATCAAAAGATTCGATAGACATACGTAGATATTGCCAGAATCTACTTGGAAATGTAGGTAGATTCAAAAATAAATGGTCAAATATTACTCCAAACTCCAATCTTAATTTGTTAATCGGATGGACACCAAATCGTCTTCTTTTTTGTAAACGTTATATGTTTAAGTAATTTGTACACATACAAACGATTTTCCGATACTTAAATACGGCGAATTGTTCTTGACAACGGCATTTTAACTAGTAATCGCTCAAAGCAGTAGCTCAGTGCCTGGCCATACGTCGCTTAGAGCTGCCACTCAGCCGCTAGCCGCTCAGCTGCTTACTGCGTGGCCGAAGCCTTTCGGTTATTGAAAGTTGAGTGCAGTTTCCGTGATCGGATAGCGGCACTTCTTTCGGTGACTGGAAGTTGAGTGCGGTTTTCCGTTGATATTACATGAGTAGTTAGTCTAGAATTAAACCGATGAGGCTTATTTTCTAGGTGCTCACGTTAAACCTCATTTATTTCTGTCGAACACTGGTCTAACAGCCGGCGAAAGCCGAAAGACCTACCGGCGAAAGACGCAAGAACCATCCGGCGAAAGCCGTAAGACCAGCCGGAGCAATCCTAAAGACCAGTCAGTGATAGCCGCAAGCCCAGCACACTAAAAGCAATTGCAGCAAAGAGCAGGAAGGAATGTAACCCAGACGGGTCAAATTTGAAGCGGTCAAAGAGAGGTGACCACCACACGACCGCAGGCACAGTCTTAAAACACTTTTCAAAACCAAAAATGTTTAATGTAATAAAAACATATCCAGTTTAAGATTATAGCAGTCTTTAGTCAAACCCTGGAACCGGCGAGCTGAACTCTAGCCTTTTATAAAAAGTAGGTACTATTATAAGAGCTCAAAAAAACAAGAGAGGATTCCAGGCCATATCGATAAGAAGTGGACAATCTTCAAAAATAATATCAATTGTGATATACCAACTCCATCTAAAGACAGAAGTCGCAGAGAACCTCGCTAGGCGGGGAAGTTGTACCAATCGGACAGAAACTTTACCGGACGGCCTGCACCTGGAAAGACGAATACAGGAAACTGGACACCATTTTCTTACAGAATAAGTACGGCTCTACGATTGCAAGATGTAGTGTCCGTGGCTTAGTGGTAAGGTTCGTTGGCTGCTAAGGAGAACGTCGTGGGTTCGTCGTACTCGTGCCATTCCACGCACTCAGAGAATTTTAGATGGGAGTAAGCCACTTAGGCATTGGTTCTTCAAGAGCTGCCGCGGCACTCTATTTTATTTTTACCATTGCAAGATATCAAACTCATGCTAAAACCAGGGGCGGCAGAAGGTATGGGGTGGGTGGGGTATGGACCCCACCTAAAATTTCTGAGCATGTGGTGCACCCCACCTATACCGGCTTTGGAAATATACAAATTTGTTTAAAGTTAATTGAGGAAAAAAAATATTATGAAATTATGAATATTCTTGCAATAATTCTCGATTGATTGACTGAGACTGACCAAGTGATTTGATTTATTTATCCATCGGTCAAAGGTTCAACATCATGAATTATTTTTTATCTTTTTTTCTGCTTGATTTTAGTTAGTGTCTGACCGAACCTTCGGCTTCGGCTTCGGCTTCGGCTTTGGGTATTCGGCCAAAAAAAAACAACATTCGGCCAAATCTTCGGCTTCGGTATATACTAGGCCATGCTACCATGCACCCCACCTAAACAAAAAGTGTTCTGCCGCCCCTGGGATTGGTGTAAACCTATTAGTTAAGCTTTAAGTCACATAAAGATTGTCAAATCGGTCGAATATTAAATGAAAAATGGTATTGATATCAAAATATGTTCATCATTTGCAAAGTCCTTTCACAAAATATACACAATATAAGGGGAAACAACCTCATAACGTTTTCTCATTATTTTGTCTTAAGACAAGGCATTAACCTTTTGATCATGCCAACGATGTACTAGTAAAGTTAGAAACATAAAGAAAAATACAAGAAGTCTGATATTATTCAAAGGGAAGTACGGTGAGTCAAAGGCGAAGTTTTGAGTTTTTTTTTTAAAGCTGCCATTGCGCAGTGCGATGAAAGGGAAATTGTATGTTCAATCGAATTGTCGGTCCACGTAAGAAGATTCTAATTTTATTCATTAAGTAATCAAACCAAAAAACAGCCAAGGCCTATACGCTGCTTTCAAAAAGCAAAAGGTTAAAGAATCCTTCTTATACTCAGCGAAACTTTAACATTGTTCCGGTCAGCTAAGTTTTCATTCAAAAATTCATGCTAAATGTTTGAAAGTGTTAGCTAATTATTTTTCGTTCGCTCTTTTGTAATCCAAATCCAATGACAAACATATTTTTTTTTCAGCTCGAAAAGACCACATTCCAACCTGTAAGTAAATTCCTACACACAAAATAAGTAAGTCGAAACTAAAACAACCGTTAATTAGGTACAGAGATTTCTGCTAATGGCATGTCATACACCCTCTTGTACTTCTCTCTCATCGACAAAAACTAGAGACAAACTTAAAAAGTTTTTGTTTAAATAGAAAATGAATGCCCAAACAAAAACCATAAGAAAAAATGTAAGTGAGAGAGAGGGAGAGGGGACGAGCTTTTGTTTGAAAAAAAAAAAAAAACAAAAACTAAACAGAAAGAGCTCAGCAGTGGTTTGTTACAAAGGCTTGTCAACTGTGGCGTATACGTAACCTTCGAAATTGTTTTTTTTTATTATTATTTAACACCGGATTCCCCCTGTTCGGTCAGGAGGGAGTTTTTTGAGTTCAGATTGTGGTTATGCTTCATTGTACATTGGGAACAAAACAGCAGCCGAATAACACCGTTAAGGCCGGCAACGACAACGAATACGACGGCAGTATGCAGGCGAACAATAATACAGGAATACACAAGGATGATGTCTGCGTTGTATAGTCGACGTCGAGGAGTCACCACTGTTGGTGCAACAAAGCAAAGTTTCGTTGGTGGTTTTGTTTTGAAGCAACCGTTGCATTGGTGCTTCGAGGGGGACGATGCTTGCCTGATTGTTATGATAAAGTTGAGCAAGGATTAAGTTTTTAACAGGGAGGTATAGGTTGTTGGGTTTTCATCTTTGTCAGATATTTTAGAAAGTTTGGGTTAATTCAGCAATTCTGTTTGCAGTTAGTTTATGGTTGATCCTTTTGTTTTATTTTTTTTCAGTTTTGGACTAATGGCTTTATTTGAAACGCTATGTACTGAACTACCTATAAGAATGAAGAGTTTCTGCTTGGACAGGTTTTGAATTACTATATCTAATTAAATAGAACTTTTGAAACAGAAAATAAATGCAAACTTAGTTAATTATTTTAAATAAGCTTAAAATTTCAAAACGGATTTGCTGGAATCAGATTGAAAAAAATATCGAAAGTCAAAAATTTAACATTAACGTTTCTTATTCATTCAATAGAGAAACGCTATATTTACTCGTCTTTTGCATATCATAAAATATTTAATAACTTTTTTAACAGCTTAAAACACTCTGAAGCATTCAAAAGTTTGTCTTGTCCCTAAATCCCATTTATCCCGAAAATAATGTACTCAAAGTCTTTTTTCAATAAAATCCTTTTACAAAGAAGATACATCACTTTGTCTTCACATTCTTCCTGTGTGACTTTCTTCTTGTCGCATTAAAATTATGCCCATCGGTGGTGGTGAGTCTGTTCAAAAATTCAAAACCCTATTAATATTCAGACCGAGTTCACATTCTCAACCGCACGTGTATGCATATGGACAACATTTTCCTGCGCCTCTTTGTTTTTCAGAGGGTTTTTGTTATCAGCAAAGGACAATCATCCCCACGTCAGCCGTTGTGTCATAAAATTTTCTAATTATCCATACTCTCTCTTTTGTTGGTGTAGATACAAATTTTAAGCAGCAACTTTCGTCACACGGCCGCAGAAAATTAGCTTCTTCCGCCCACTGATGGTACTTGCCTCCGAATTTCCATCCCAAGGATGTTAGTAAATTAGGGATGCTTTGTCACTCTTAGCCTTTTTCCTCATTACCCAGGGACTCGGAGAGAAAACGGTCTACCTGCCACGTCTGCCACTCGGAACTCACACCCGATTCATATCCATTTCCCATAGGGTCCTTAGGAATTTTATGGTTCTAGAACTCTCCATAAATGCTGATAAATATTAATCATAGATCTCTTTCCCTTCTTCCAAAACTTCATTCACAAAAAGGTGACTTAATAACCCGGTTAACCCAATAGAATGTGTTAAAGGTTCAAAAGGTGAAAAGTGATTTGTACGGCATGCACAACGTTATTAAACCAATTAAGAATCCTTGGATAACACGAAAACCGATTTCTACATGGGCTTTTGGTTAATTAAATAGCTTCACTTGAAATCATCCGATTAAAGTTGCTACTGATTTCAGAGTTCTAAGTTCAGTCAATGCTTTTAGAAGTGGTATTGCTGGCTTGCTCCACTGTGCGGGTGCATGAGAAAATTAATTAAAAGACTGTTATCGGAAGTTGAGAGGGGGAGAACTGTCATGCAAGAATGCGTGTCTAAGTGACATTCCGGACAAATTTAACATCAAGAGTTTGATACAGCCGACTAAAGGCAAATAGGAAGAAGAATGAACAATAATTGGCGGTGTTATTGCGTGATTAGTAGTGCTAGTGGTGGTTTATGGATTTAAATTGATAAATTGCAGGTATTATTAGAAAAAAGTATTCAATTATATTTCAAGGCTGTAATTTTGATTCTATCATTCAAGTGTTGTTGAGGTTAAAAGAAGTGCCAACAAGTTGTTCAGAGAAAAACGGGAAAGTCAAGCTTTAATAACATTTTCAGGCCGAATGAAAGAACCGTCTCTTTTACTTCAGATTTATAAAAGGTGCCCCTTACAACCCCAAAGCTGATGTGATCAAGACATATATATCGGTCTGTAATAATGCTTTACAAACCTCCAAGATTAAATATAAACAAGAAAAACACGATTAAAAAAAAAAAAAAACAACAGAAACCAACTAATTACATGAAACTTTATACTATGCCGAGTAAAAAAAATCCACACTCAACCAAACAGAACCGAAACCCATGCGAATGATACAGATCTCCGTAGAGTAATTTTCAACTACACCCCACGTATAGTTCACATTTGGTTTTTGCTCTAGTAGAGCCGAATGAAACAACATAAGGCAAGATGGAAACTCATGTGCAAGGCCCAGAGGTAAGGCCTAAACTACGTCACGCTGAATTTAGCTGTTTTACCCCCTCCCCCCCATTGTCACGCTTTGTCACACTTGCTGTAACCCCCCTAAAATATTACATCACAAAACAAAGACCTCCTCCCCCCCAACACAAATTTCCAAACATAATGGTAATAATAAGAAGATAAAACAAATTGGCACTCTATTGGATTAATTTCTTAAAATGGCAATAAACTTGGGTTTTTGACTCTAAATTTGGCGAAAGTCACGTTGACCTAGACCCTCCTCTTGTTACGATTGGCATGACAACTCCCTCCCCCCAAGTGCGAACGTATTAAATGGACGGGTCCTAAGTTACTGAATATATAACAGAGGCTTCCCCCTACAAACGGTAAGAGACATCTTGTGAACTATTCAGTTCATCGCTAGCCGCTAAAGGAATTGGGTAAGTTCTAATAATAATAGTTTCGACTGCGATTACCCACGGCAAGTAGATATTAACCCGTGTCAAAGGTAATTATCCGCGTCAGGCGACGTTTATCTGTTGCCAGTACCTGAGGAAGACTCCAAGCAAATTTGTATCGGATCTTGCTTTTGATTTTCTCGAACACAACTCCAACAGTTTTGATTAAATCGTGTTTTTAGTGCCGTAGTAGACGGCTTAGCTTATTAACACTCTTTTTTTATTTTTCCGAAATGTTAAGCCCTTCAAACAATTGCAGCTTACTTTATCTATAGTTCGCTATAGGCCTCATGAAATTTAGCGTCAAAAAAAGACTTGAAAATATAGGTACGTTCAATCACAAAAACCGAAAACGATTTATGAGCAACTTTTATTCAGTAACTAAATTTTGACCCACTCAAGCTTGTGCATCAGTACCAATAAATAAATCAATTGATTTCCCAAAATTATTTTTGCAGCATCATAACAAAGTCTTATAAAACGACATAATTCAATTCAATTTTCTACAACAATCGACTCGGCGGTGGTGTCGATGGAACTTCCCGACAAAATTCAATGACATAAATCATAAATTCGACAGAAAAGAGCTTTTGCTTGAGTTCAAAGGACTCACTTATTGTTCAATTTCACTCATCCTTTCAAGCCATAATACCTCAGCTCTACTTACTCCACCCAGCTCCTTGAACTTTTCTTACTCGAGTTTATGATTGTGCGCAGTTTTTCAAGTCTTTGTGGGTGTTGCTATTTTTTTTTTCTACTCGACATTATAGGAACTAGAGCTCCTTTGTGAGGTGTAGACACTCTTACCACCACAAAAAAAAAGAAAATAACAAAAAACAATATTTTGGCGAGAAATATAAAAGGCGGTGCCAGTAAATTTATTACATTCTCTGGAAAGAAGAAGAGTCTGACGATGAAAAAGATTTATATTCTTTCGGATATTAAAGAAAAATGAATGTTGAGTGGCATAAGAAGACGGAACAGTTAGGGTTTAAGAGGGGTATCGAAGATACAAGACTCTTGAAAAGAAAACTGTTGTGTGATTTTGATAATTGCAGTGTCTGAAGGGGTTTGGTTTTGCAATTTTTGGTCTGAATGTTGCTTTGGCTTTATAATATTTGAAAAACTTCTAATGATTAAAAAAGAGCTTTGTGGATCATACTTTGAACTTTTAACAGCCTCAAAACAAAGCTATTCAAATTTTAACTGCTCCAAAATGGAAATAGAAGTTTTTAAAACTGGACTTCTTTTTGGAATTCCTTCAAACTTGAAAACATCAAACTATAAATAGTTATACCCAACCGCTTTTTACTTCAGGGAGCGGACTTCTTCCATATATCTCTTCAAAACGGTCCCCTGCAAATATTTGAAAACAGCTGAAAATATAAAAAAAAAACTAAAATATTAATAATTACACCGTCAAGTATTCAATTTCTCTGAAAACTTTATTTTTAAATTTGGTCTATAATTTTTAATTGTTTTTTGTTCCAAAATCAATTCTCATTCATCGGTATCAAAAAAATCATCTAACAAATTTCATTTATATATATTTTAATATTTTTATGTTTTGTCTTTCTAAAATAATTATAATTTTTCTTGTACAATTTTTTTTTCTCACAAATTGTATATTACCTATTTGCAGAGTTCATGTTTATACATTTTTGAATTGAGATTATTTTTATTTTCTTAAATTAAATTTAAAATAAAATAGTATTTTTTTTTTGTAATGTTAAGTGTTAAATATTTTGTTTTTTAGCCGATAGATATGAAGAAGAGAAAAAATTAAAAAAAGCAAACGATGGTTAATAATTGTATTATAAGGCTAGTAGTTACTTGATTGCCAAATATTTAAAATTTGGTTAGGTATATACATAAAGCTATTTATGTATAATTTCTACATTTTACACTTTAAATTTAAATTGATATGATTGCCGTTAATATATCTAAAAAATGACTTAACACATCTTATACAACCAAATAAAATTAAATTATTTATTTTTAACATTATATTTTTTTTAACATATAACAATTTTAAAACTATATAAATAATAATTGATACAAGCAAGTAGCGCATTCCTTGTCATTCGTTGTAAGCGTACCGATTTTTGTGTGATCCCATCCCGGGAATGGACTTTCAGACAACAAAAAACTATTGGACAGTTGTTGATATTTTTCTAGATTCAAAATATTTAAACTTATATTGGATTCTCAAAATTTTAACATTTCTCGCTAAACAATTTAAATTCTATATTTTTTGTTTAAATTTATTTAGTAATATAATCGATTCCCCTTGAAATAATAGCTATTATTTGTTGTTTCATTTTTCAAAAATTGCAAAAGAAGCTCATTTTGTTTATTTTTAGATTATCATTTTTGATTTAAGACTATTATTTTTGTTTATATAATTTTTTCTTATATAATTGAAGATATGATACATGGTTTATTCGCTTTAACAACTAATGGTAGTTTTTTGATAATTTTGTATAGCCACATAATTTTTATTTTGAATCAATTTTATTGCCAAGAATTTTCTCTGCAGTTGTTTTTTTTTTTTTTTCATACATTTATTATAATTTCTTTTTTGTATATTACAAATTTTATAAATTCTAATAGGCCTCTGGTAATTGTTTGTTATGTTGTTACTACTATTTTCATATAACATAATTCATCTATTCTTCTTTTTTTTATTAACAATTTATTTACAATCTTGAAAATTAAAAACAATAATCTAATAACGACTTAAGGAGTTTATAATAATTTAACTATATTACTTAATTCTTTGGTTTGATTTTTCGAATTTATCATCAAGGACTTGATAATTTTGTAATTATTTTAATTTGGTGGGTTTTTTAATTTTTATTTTCGGATCATCTGCAAACGGTTGTGTCATCGCCAGCGCATATCGTGTGAGGTGACGCTAGAAATAGCTTACCATTGGAACATGCGCATAATTGGAAGACTCTGTGCATGTGGTCACGGCTTTGTCCCGATCCGGGAACTGGGGCTTGGGCGGTTCGAAGGTTTGGCATAAGAATTTTTGACGATTCAAGGCGGATCTACAAAAAAAAATTGGGTTTCGTTAATGAAATATTAAATGAGGTAAGGATTCAAGATCTGATAATGCAAGAATCTGCACTGAAAAGCATTTGAGAATCTTGAAAACCCGGAAAACGTAATATCAATTCTAAAAATTTAAAAACTCAGTTTTTGCGTTAAAGCTTGAAATCCGAAAAATTTTGAAAATTTGTGGGTGCGGATTATCGTTATCCGATTCAAGGCTAAATTAGGCAACATTACCCAAATATGCGTGCATGCCCCCACAGAAGAGAAAAAGAACGACACCAAAAACGAGTTCTATGAGCTTGTCGACAAAACATATGAGCAATGTCTTATCTATTACATTAAAATTGTCTTCGGCGATTTAACCGCAAAGCTGGGAAAAGAGGAAACCTTTATTGGAACTGTCAGAAGGCACAGCCTACACGACACCACTTCCGACAACGGGAACGGATTCTGACTGATCGATTTTGCTGCAGGGCGAAAATTTGTGGTAGCAAGCACAAGGTTCCAACATCTCAACTTCCATAAAGGAACATGGAGATCTCCTCATCAAACAACCGTCAACCAGATTGGTCACATTGCGATTAACGGAAGGCACCTGTCTAGCATTCTAGATGTTCGAACTTTCTGAGGACCCAACATCGACTCACACCACTACCCCGTCGTAGCCGGCTCTAATGTGCTAGGCTTCACTCAGCCACCAAAACGAAACCTTTGGTTTTGCGAAGAATGCAGACAGGTCCATGCAACCAAGCAATAGGCATACAAAGAGGCGCTGCATAGAAGGACAAGAGCTTCTCGTGAGCTCTACGAGCAAAAGAGGAGAGAGGAACGCTGGCCGGCTTCTCAGGAGAAAAAAGAAGGAACCTGAGAAGCGTCAGATCGAAGATGTTGAGGGAGCCAACAGCATTAATCAAGTTCGGAGGTTTTATCGGGAGGTAAAACAGTTGGCTCAAGATCATAGAGCAAAAACCGATACCTGAAGAGAGAAACAAGGGAACAACATAGTAGAATCGCAGTCAATTTTGGATTTTGGGGATTTGGAAAGACCACTTCTGTAGACTGTATTATGGCAACGACGAACAAAATCCCGCCGTAAGGTAAGAGCCTTTCATCGGAGACGATGATAGCCAACAGTAACGTGAACCCGATCTAGAGGAAGTGAAAACGGCAACATCACGGCTGAAATCCAACAAAGCAGATGGTCTAGCTTCCGAGCTGTTCAAAGCAGCAGGCAACGATTTAGATAGGAACATGCACCAAATCATCTGTAAGATATAGTCAGGGGAATGCATGCCTGATGAATGGAACCTAAGCATTTTTTGTCCGAGAAAAAAAGGGAGATCCTCTAAACTGCGCCACTACAGAGGAATCAGTTTACTTAGCATCGCCTACAAGATCCTCTCTGCCGTAATATGTGAACGTCTGAAGTCTTTCGTCAACAATCTGCTTGGTCCTTATCAATGTGGCTTCAGGCCAGGAAAGTGAACCATGGACCAAATTTTCACGTTGCGGCAGATCCTGGAAAAGACCTATCAACTCCAAATCAATACCCACCACCATCTCATCGATTTTAAGGCCGCGTATGGCAGCATTTACAGAGAAGGATTGTTTAAAGCTATGTCTAGTTTTGGCATACCTGCTAAGCTCTCGCTTGTGCAAAATGACGATGGAAAACTCACGCTGCGCCATCAAGGTTGGCAACGAGCTAACAGAACCTTTAAATGTCAAAAAAGGATTCAGACAAGGCGATGTATCGTTCTGAAGAAGATAGTGCAAAACTCCACCGTCAACACCATAGGAACTATCTTCCAAAAGTCTGTTCAACTTCTCGCGTACGCCGATGAGATTGATATAATGGGAAGAACATAGCGTGATGGCAATGGAATCTTTTTGAGAATTGAGACAATGAGGGAAAAACGAAGTATAGGTATATGCTATGTTATCTTTGAGGAAGGACACCCAACACCGACGGCTTGGACAGAATGTCACAATAGATTAATACAAGTTTGAGGTAGTAGAGGAGTTTGTCTACCTAGGCTGCGCTATTAACACGGGCAATAACACCAGCGCCGAGATTAGACGATGAATAACTCTTGCTAATCGCTGTTCCTTTGGGCTAAGAAAGCATTATAGTGAAAAGCCATCTCTTGAGAAACTAAGGTAAAACTATATAATGCCCTCATCATCCCAGTCCTACTGTATGGTGCAGAAACAGAAACCCTGATAAAATTGTATGAATGCGCCGTTTGGAGAAGAAAGTTCTTCGGGTCATCAATGGCCCCGTGTGCACAACGAACTTTACTGGTTGTACAACGACATGGATTTAGCCTGAAGGGTCAAGGTCCAGAGACTCAGATAGATCCGTCATTTACAGCGGATGGACACCAAGGAGAGGAAGTCCGCGACTCAACTGTTGGTTAAGGCCCAAGTCCAGATATTTAGGTTTTGGAGACTTTTGTAAAAAAACGCCTTTTTATTTTTTTTTTTTTTTTTTTTTTTTTTTAATGAGCACACACTCAAGGGGTTTTTATACCCTTTTTATGCCATAGACACAGTGAGTTCTTTAGGAAAGAAGGAAGGGGCGAGAGAGGAGGTGCCGGTGTACATTGGTTTTAAATTCCTGAACATTGCAATGATCGGGAAAAACAGAGTGTGGAAGAGAGTTCCACATTCGCGTAGTACGGCTAAAGAACGATTCAGGGACAGTGGCAGAGGGGGTATATCTCGCTTCAACGATACTAGACAGCATTGAGTTTTCGAAGCATTAAACTCTACACGGTTCTTAATTCCCCATTGGACAATGCTGTTTAAGTCAGAGTTTAATGAGCTTATCATATTTTGCCGTTGCAGTTCCACATCCGAAGAGGAGGGATGTGAATCTGGAAACGAATATGAGAAGCTTAGGGTACTATCGTCAGCGAAACAATTTATTGGATTAGAAGTAACAGACAAGAGATCATTAATAAAAATGATA
>CAKKXW010000001.1:19549305-19578891 GCA_920937365.1 Sphaerophoria rueppellii
TAAATTTTGGTCGTACTAAGACAATAATATTTTTGACATTATTTTAATTAATAAAATTTAGCTAAATTTTGAACTTTCAGTACGACACTTAAGATTCATATGATTTGTTAATCAAGGCGAGAAAAAAGTGAACAAACGCCCTTTGATTATCACGGATTCTTAATTCTGAATTAAGGGCAATCTGTGATAAGCAAATTGAAGATTTAAACCACTCTCAACGAACTGGCCCTTAATTTATCGGAATTCCATAAACGATATAACCTGTTGTTAGCAGCAGCAACATTCAACTGACTGTCCGATAGTAATTTATTTATGAAATCCAAATCACCATTAGCTACTTAGAATTCACAGCATGACTTTCAAGTTTTAAATCGATTTAAAATAATTAATTTTATTACAGTTTTTATAATAACAGAATCATGCTGGTTTTAAATTAATAGACTTTTTGTCTGGCTGCAATTACTGCTCAATTTGTTATTATTTTATCAGACAATTTAATTTGGCGGATATTTGCCATTAAAATCACGAAAATAGTTTGGACGGGTGTGTAATCGCCAATCGTATATTTTTTGTTTAATTTTAATTGCAATGTTTTCAGAATCATTAATCATTTTTGTTTTAAATTTAATTATCGATTCAAAACGAAATTATGTGTTTACAGGTAGTTTCATTTGTTTAAATTTTTTTTTAAATTATTATTTTTAGAACCGGAAACAATTTCATTTCAAATGAGGTGTGTTTTTCAAACTGAAATTTATTTAATTATTTTGAAAAATTCAAATTACAAAAATAAATTTAAGTTTTGTACAAAATGAACCATTCTCTGTAATTTTTGTTTGTTTAAAAAGTAAATAAATGTTTGAAAGAGATGCTCTTTTTATTAAAATTTTTATTTTTTTTAAAGCATAGATATTCTAAGCTATTTGAAGTCTTATGAACTCAGAACGTGACTTGCAATCTATCTCGTTTCTTAGTAGATGATGAATATTCTATTTGTTTTCCTTCATTTCCTTTGAAACTTTCTTCTCCTTAAGTAAATTTAGAGGGTGGCATAGCTAGTTACGGGTAGGGTCAGTAAAATAAAGCAAGTATTTTGAGTTTGAATCTTAAATTGTATGTTATACAAAACGTTTTAACAATTATGATAGATTTTAATTTACTGTATTTACTTGAGGAGAGTGTAAAATTGTGTTTAGAGATTGCGATATGTTTAAAGCTAGTTTAACAGAAAAATGCACTTCCTCTTTTGAACTTCCCTTATAGTTTATTTCCTTTATTCATTGTATGGATATGGATATATGGTAATTTGATTTACAAAAAAACCTGTTTAATCTGTTTTGAAAAATTGATAGATCGTATATTGCAGTGTTCTTATGAAATGAATATAAACATTTCAAATTAATAACTAAAGAAAATTATCTCTTCTTCTTTACCAAACAAAAGCTTGTATTTTCGTTAAAATTATATCTAAATGTGATACAAGGAAAACGTAGATCTTTAGGTACCTAATACAATTCCACGGCTTCATTCAGAAAACGACAATGGTTCTCCTTCTACTACCAAAATGTAAGAGGACTTCGTAGTAGAACTACTACAGTTTTTAAAAATCCACTAATATTTCCACATGATAGGTTTGCTTTTTTTGAGACCTGACTCAATGGAAATTCAATTGGTGGGGGAGTCCTTCTTGCCGTTAGATAAAATTCCTTTGCAGCTCAAGTTGTTTTCCCTTGAGCTCTTATGCATAAAAATTAAAAGAAAAATCTACCTTTGTATTAAATGCTTACATTCCACCTAAAAGTCCAATATCCAATATGCATTAAAAACCACAGGAATCGAGTACTAGACCTAGTTTCACACCTGACTCTGTTAATACAGTAGTGGTAGAACCTTTCTCTGCTATATCCAGCATAGATAAATTTCACCCTCCCCTTGACATTTGTCTCGATTTGAGTGATTACTTACTTGTCAATAGTAATTCTCATGATAGCTCATACTCGTTTGACTTTCGGAAAGTCAATTTTCAACAGCTTTCTGAACTTTTGAGTAATTCTGGTATTGAAAAAGTACCAGTACTATCTGATATAGAATAGATAGAAAGGTTTTATTGTATCTCAATGAAATGCATACATCAAACCATTTCCATAAAGAGTTCCATACAATATAATAATTCATATCAACCTTGGTATTCGATAGAGCTTAAAACTCTCCGCAACAAAAGAAATAAGGCTTCGAGAAAATACATCAAATCTATGATCTTAGAAGATCAAGTGGTATACGTTACTCTTTTTGAAGAACTCAAGAAAGTTTCTTATGAACTCTATAGTGAATATTTGATCACAATAGCATGCTCTCTGAAATCTGACCAAAAAGCTGCTGGAAATATGACGTTGATCCAGTTTACTTTACGTGCAATAACGTAGCTCTTACTACAGTCCACAACCCCAGAAATCTGCGAAGGTTTTGCAAATTATTTTAGTCAATCTTTTGTTGATTCCCAAAATGTTGTTGACAAACTCTACTTTCAAAATTTAAATAACTGCCCTCAAGTTTTGTTTAGTGAGTGACAAGGTACTTGAAATTCTATCCCTTCTTTATTAATATCATTCAAGTGGACCAGATGGCATTCCATCTATTGTTTAAAAAAAAAATGCAAGTATTGCTAAATTCGGTGTCCCTCAAGGTAGTCATTGAGGGCCCCTTCTTTTCGTATTGGCTACTAACGATGAACCACTATGTGTTCAAAACAGTGGAATTTTCATATTTGGAGATGAAATGAAGATATTTAAAAATGTATTTTCAATGAATGATAAAATTTTTCTGCAGGATGACATAAACAGTTTCACATTGTGGTGTGAAAAAAAATTGTTTAAATTTGAATTCTATAAAATGATAAACTATGATTTTTTCAAGGAAGTGAATACCAACTTCTTGCAACTACAGAATCTCACAGCACATTTCGACTCGTCATTTTAATATTTGACACAAAATTTGAATTTTGTCTGTCAAAAAGAAAAACAAATGAATTTAAAATGAATTTTATTCATTATTTGAGCATGAAATTATTCAGCCTGGAATCATCGAAGTGATTTATACCTAGTTAAAAATAAAACAAGTTAAATCACGTAAATTTAATTGATTGAAAATGTATAGGAAATCATGTAATTAATTATGTGATTTAGCTAAATCAAGTGGATTTAGCTAAATCACGTTGGCAGGAATACACAATAATACTTTTCTGAACATTTTAAATTATTGTCAATAAAGTCAATTCAATATTGGGATTTATAAAGCGTTGGACAAAAGAATTCTGTGATGCAGGTTTTACTCGTTCTCTATAATAATTATTGTTATGTTCGTCGTCACCTTGAATACGCTTCCCAGGACAGGACACCTTTTTATGATATTTATATCGAGAGGTTAGAATCCGTTCAACGTAATTTTCCTTAGGCTGCAATTTAGCGACCCCTTTAACATTCGTCCACATGAATATCGGTTGTTATTTCTTCAGGTGGAAACATTGTCACAAAGGAGAACCAAAAATGACATTGTATTTTTCCATCAGATTATTACGGATGTTACTGACGCTCCAGACTAGAGGTGGAGGTTACAACTTTTGTGGTAGCATGATTAAGAACCTTGGCATGGAACAAACTATGATATGCGTGTGAGCTGTGGACTAGGTGTTAAAAACAACAAAACCGAGTTGATGCTTTTCACCACCAAAATCAAAGTACCACCCTTCACTCTACCTCGGTTAAACGGTCAATCATTAACACTGTCTTCCAGTACCAAATATCTTGGCGTAACACTAGACACCAAATCAACCTGGAAGCTCAACATCGAAGAACGGGTGAGAAAGGCGTGTGTGGCTTTTTACGACTGCCTCCAGTCAAAAATGATCAAGTGGACATACAAAGCGGTTGTTAGACCGATACTTGGTTACGGATCCATTGTGTGGTGGCCCGCTCTGAGCAAAGCTTACATAGTAAACAAGCTTACAAAGGTGCAGAGAAATGCTTGCGTATAGATATCAGGGGCAATCAGGTCCTGCCCAACAGATGCACTTAACGTCATCCTGGACCTTCTTCCGATTGACCTCTTTATCAGGTGTCATGCAGTATCTTGACACTCAAAGAAATAGGCTGCTGAAAAATTAGCCTGATACCATTGAATCAGCTTTATTATCCTCTAAACTGGTCCAGCAATGCAAAGAGCAAGGAACACGATTTGAGAATCACTCTAATGATACCGGGCAATAGGGGCTATAAGGGAAATGGATCTAGCTAGGAAAGGATCAGCCCTTCACACCCCATTGGCAGGAGAGTATAAGGGCCTTGGCTAGGAAAAGAGAACTCCAATTAGGTAAACAATTCTTCAACAGTATTTAGGAACTCTCAGAATTCAAGATGAAAAACATAATCTCATACCTCAATAACACAAATTGGCTTAAGCCCCCCCCCTTTCTCTCTCCTAAACTAAATGGCACTATAACACAATAGGCCGTAGTGAAGGGAGATAAATACTGCAGTATCTTAAGGATTGTACGTGCGAAATATACATCCTTCCTAACCCATCGAAATCTAATTGTGTCCTACACGGAAGTGGGGTAGCCATTTCTACCTACCTACCCTACCTATGGTATGCGTGAGCCCTTGACACGAATGATCAGACTTATTAACTGCATTTCAAAATTTTTCTAGGTATTTTTATCTTAATAAAAATCATTTAAAATCACTTCTTAAAGCCAGTGTTCAACGCACTTAATTTTTTCATTCTGGGTTGACAAACCAGTCGTCCAGACTTTGCTATCAGCTCTATTCGACCAAATCTAACGAATCTGATAGTGTAAAAAACAAAAAACACGACAGAGGATCGAATAAGGTATATGTTAAGATCAGCAGCCGAATGCTCTACAATTATCCAGCAACACATATATGAGTTGATATAGAAGGTAGAATGAATGAAAAGTGACTTTTGGCATGTCATCATTTTATCCAAGACTCTTCATTGATATAGAATTAGGCTACCATTTTCTTTAAAACCTTTGTGTGTTGACGGCGCAGAAGACGACTACACTCAGGAAACAAACTATTCAAGTGCAAGTGAACGAATCACTTTATCTTGTGTATATGTTTAAAAAGATGCTGTTTGTTTTGTTAACAAATAATATTTACTTAAATTCTGTACTCAGCACCATGACCTCGACCTTCAATTCATATGACAAAAGTCTCATAACCATTAATTGTTGTCATTTCATGTTTTTGTATGAATATGAATACCGTCATCCCCTTAAATGCTTTTTATTTTCTAAGCCCCAGTCTCAGAGACGACCTTCAACTTAACAGAACCATAGAGGAAGCCCAATCGTCACATAGTTGAATTAAAACAGGAACAAGAATATCAACAACAAATCGAGTATAAAAAACATTATTTTTGAAGAAGGGGAACCTTGTTCAGAAATTACAATCAAAGACCAAAATCCACCCACCACTCAAACAAACTCTAAATGCATATGTTAACCCTGTCGCACCCCTCAACCATATGGAAAGGGCCAATAAAAATGCTAATATCCAGGCAATAACCCTTATGGAGTCTGTTTATACTATGTTTTGTCGGAAACGTGTGGCCCCCAGACTTGTTCCAATTGCACGTACAGCAATGGAGTGATCTGAAGGATGCAGTGAGAAGGGATTGAACTAAAAAATGAAATACATTCTTGCGACATATTGTTCCGCATGGAATATTATTGCAAAACATACGCTTAATTTTACTGTGGCTCTCCGTATGAAGGTATGTGGTTGATGTGGCATGAGTGTAAGGACACCTTTTAGAAAATAAATGGAGGTGGCAGCAGGTAGTACAGAACGTCGTTGTCGGCTAACGTTGAATTGAAATTCTAGGATACAAGCCCCAACGATTTTCAAAATTTTAATCTTGAAATCCTCTAATGAAAAGGACTCTGTTATAAACACACACATTTTATAGCCACATATGAACACGTAAGGCGTATACAGTCGCACAAAAGTACTTAGGCGTTGTATTTAATAAAATTATTCATTGCATTGTCCTGAGATAGAAATTAAAAATAGAAAAATATTCTAGCAGGGATTTAAAATTGTTAACTGAATTAAAATTAAATGAAAGTCGTCTCGTGAATTTTAAGTTTAATTTTGGAGGAACATTGTATATGGGTTGTACGCTTTTGCTTTCACTTTCGTTTTGGAATTCAATGTAAGGTCACATTAAAATTTTAGGTTACACAAAATAAAATATTGTCGTTGGTAGTATGTTTCCGGTATAATATTAGAGTCAGTGTTATTTTCACTGCTATTGGCTCACTTTAAACGTAAAAGTATAACGAAAATAAGAACTTGTTGTGTTGTAAACATTTCGAGTGTTATTGTTGGTTTTGATACAAAAACAAAACATTTTTTATTTTTATTCTATTTAAAAATAAAACGTAATTTCGGTCGATTTTATTTTTTTGACCTTGAACCAATTTTAGTCTGCATTCTACACACAAACGTTTTATTTTGTTGCTTCAAATAAAAAATATTGATTAAAGTGAGAGAAAAGTTTTGGTACAGACAATTAATATTAATTTTCAAAAACCTTCCAACATGTGACAAAACAATTTTGGAGAAACTGTGTCTTCAATTTTTTGTCAAGGTTATGAAAAGGAGCAAGATATCTGGTAGTAAGAAAATGTTTAAATATAAAAAACACCATCTGACAATTTAAGAAAAACAAAAGTGCATGACTGGGTCGTACAAACTTGCTCCTGTGTTCCAAAACTTAACTCACACCAACAACAAAAATTAAGAAATAAAAGCATGTAATTAAAATTCATAAAAAAATAAAATTTAAATATTAAAAAAAAACAGGTTTTTAAATGTTTTCAAGAGAAATTCCTTAGTGCGGTTTTTTTTTATTAATTATTTCTTACATGAAATTTTTCAAAAATGTTTTAAAATTATTATTTGTGCATGCTGTATTCAAAAACATGTCAATATACTTGTTACATTTGCATTTTAACTTTACACATTGATTCGTTTTTGAGATACACAATTTTGAAAAAAAAATTTAAGAATATTTTTTTAAAAATCAAGAAAAATCTTGAAAACAAAATATTATTTGGCAATATTTACAGTTTTCCACAAAAGTCATGGTACAACATACATAAAGCAAAATTTCAGAATTTTTCAACTAAATTTGGCAGATTCACAATACAATACAAAATGCAGATAAACCAAAGTACGATAAATTATTATTTCCGTTGCACCATTCAATACGTTGCTAAGCGCTTTTTAAGCAAACAAACGTCGAAAATAAGCCTTATTCTCCGGATATAACAAAAACAAGCAACAGTTTTGGTTCATTTTCATGTTCTAAAAATACCTAATATGCGAATAAAAACGAATAAAAATGAGAAATTTTGAAATGTTGCATTGTTTTATAAATTGTTAAGCATAATGACTAAAAGTGCTTCCTGTTTCATGACTTTTGTGGAACACTGTATGTCCTCATCCAAAAAAAGGGCGCTGATTGGACAAATATATATACATATCAATATCGAGAAAATCTTACATAAAAAAATATTTTGTGAGAGGTACCGTTTTGGATTAATGCAAACAAAATTGTTTTGAATCAAAAACATCAGTTTATTTCAAAAAAGAAAATTAAACTTGTTATTTTTTTCTTTTTTAAATCGTAGCCGCCGTTTAGAGCATATTGAAACTTTTGGTTTTTGACTAAAAAATGTTTTTGTGGGCTGGCCTTAGCTCCACGCAATTTGCTGAAACCTCTAATTTTCAATTTTTATGTCAATTGTTATAGTGATTAAGGCTACAAGTGCGTTTACAGATAGACGGAATCGCCGGACCCACTTTTTTCTCGATTTATCTATCATCCCAATGTCAAATGATCAAAAGTTCAAGTTTCTTTTTTTACAAATACAACACTGGCCATATATTCTGTATGTCGAGGTTATAATATACGTACAGATTTTTCAATTTGAAATTCTAAGCTTATCCTTAATAATAACATAAATCGGAAGAGATTTTAATGCCAATTGCAATTAGAAATGTGTGTTTGTGATTCCTTAGGATATTCAAGTCTTATAATATATTGTATATTCGATTGTTGTATCAGCAACCTTATAATATTTAAAATATTTTTACCTTCATTTATTTATAGCTTAGAATATTCTAAGTAAAAACTTTTTGCTTGGAATTAATTTATCGTTACATTTCTTAACTTCCACTAAGAACAAAATCTTTTGTGTCTGTTAGTATTCTGAATTGTGAATTTCTTTGTATCCTCCAGAGTTGAGATGAATACAGACATAATATTTTTAGTTTTCCATATAGAATTTTTCATAGGACACTGCTTGCCGTGTCAGCTTGTAGCCTAAATTAAGAATCTTGAGATTTTGATGAAATATGACATTACGAGAAGTCAAAAAAAGTGGGTCCGGCTTTTCCGTCCGTCTGTCTGTCTGTCTGTAAACGCACCTACAGTGACTTAACCACTGGTCTGATTGACGTCAAACCTGAAAATTAGATGTTTGAGCGAATTGGCGTGGATGTTTTTTTTTTTTTTACTTTTAAGAACAAATTTTAGTGCAGCCACCTAACAATTTTTTGAAACTTTTTCGATTGGTTTTTTGTTTTTAAACACTGATGTTTTTAATGTATCTAATAAGTACGTATATGAATATAAAATAATATTTAAAGTTTTTTTCAAAATTTTGTATCTCGAAAACGGATCAATATTAAAAATGGAAATTTAATTGTTAAATGTATATTTACATATCTTTGAATACTGCATACCCAATTTAATTTTAACACGTTTTCCAAAAATTTTATATTAAAAAAAGGATTTAAGAAAAAAACAAAAATTGAAAAATAAAAATTTTTTTAAGATATCAAATGACATCAATTCTTTTCAAATTTAATCAATTTCAAAGGAACATATTTCAGTTAAAGATTTTTTTTTATGAATTTTAATTACATGTTTTTAGTTCTTAAAGTTTTTTATTGGTTATAATTTGGAATACGGGAGCAAGTTCATACGACCCAATCGTGCGCATATTTTTTGTTTTTAATTTTTAATAACCTGACTTTTTTAAAATCTAGTTTATTATTTTAAATAATTTCGGCACACAAGATTTAAGTAATATACAAGTCACTGCACATATAGCAGAAATTGTTTTGGTTTAGTTCAAATTTAAATCAATTTATGCCTCTTCATTTATCGTAGCCCACGTAAAGTGTAGGGGGGAAGGCGGGAGACTTGAGCCACTTTTAAGTTAAATCGTTCATAAAAATGTCCCTATACATTCTTTTCTATTCACACAACAGATAAAGTCAAACCGAGTTTAAGGCAAGTAACATCTAACGACCATTAGTCTTTAACCCAGAAAACTGTGTTAACAGACCGGCTCATCACTTAGTGCAGTGTTACTTGTTAAAAATGACAAAAACAATAGATAGCATTAAAACAATTAAGAGCGTGCCACACTGGTTTTTAGCATAGTCCTTAATTTATTCTTATTAATATGAAAGTCAATAAAATCCATATTATAATTCAAAAGCCTAGTCATCCTTGTCATGTGTCTTACCAACAAAAAATTCAAAAATGGCACAGTTAACTTCCTTTTTTGGACTGATAAGCATCTGTTACTCTTTATATACATTAACTGTAATCTATTAAGATAAGGCACGAAACTTAATTTTGCGTTGGTACCTATTTTTACCACTAGTAGTTATTTGCTCTTATTTTTAAGAGAATCAGAATAGTTCTGCCTGACAATCAAGGATGCGCTGTCGTCGATTTTGAATGATGCCATGACTAGAGCAGTATACATACAAAGATACGAAGTATCTTTTTCGACTTTGGATAAACGTCCATCAAAACGTTCATCTTTTTTTATTCGGGACCCACAAAGCTTCTTTCTTTGACTTTGATATCAAAAAGATTGATGAAAAAAGGTTTTAAGTATTTATGGCTCGTTTTACGGTTTTCACGAATATATCTTCCGCTTTTTGATTGGAAAATTGTACCAAAAATATAGCAACATTTATTTGGATTTAGTTTAAACTTTTAAGATAGTTTAAAACCAATCAAAATGCTAACTCATAAGATCAATACAACAAAATTGAACATTAATTTAGCCCCAGTAACACGGTAGTGTAATAATTTAATGAGGGTGTAATAAAAAAACTGGACGCGATAAAAATATATTTTATATGCTTTTGTAATATGTGGGATCATAGAAACCAACTTCCGTATTAATTTTCTTTGGGTACAAGATTTTTTTAATTTATGTAAAGTAGTGTTATTAGACTCTTTCTTTTCTCCAAGAAAATGTTTTGTTTCATATCTTAATCTTTACCAATCCTACACAAGAATTAATTAACATGTTAAATTTAGTCTTGTAACGCCTTATTTCTCTACAAACTTTAATAGCCCTTTAAACTCGGCTTAATTCTTCTCTGATTTCTAACTTCGATTTAGAACTTATAGTTATAGTAAGATAGCTCTTTCTCTATCTGGTGCGACAGCTCTTGAAGAGCCAAGGCCTAAGTGGCTTACTCTCATCAAAAATTCTCTAAGTGCGTGTGAAGAATTGAGGGGACCTACAATTTAATGCTGGTTCCGAACGGCAAAGTTGAGAAGCACTTTTTCATAACAGATGATACTCTTGGAAGTTTTGTCAGTTCTTCGCAAGAAGCAGTGCCCGTGAAAGATGAAATAAAAACTATGGATACGGGTAGGACTCGAACCCACGACATTCTGCTTGGCAGCCAACGCACCTATCCAATAAGCTACCAAAAAATACTGATAGGTGACTCAAAACTTTCAAAAACGTGCTAGAACTAGGTTCTAAAAATAACAAGTTTCAAGCGCTAAGAACTTAATGACGATTTTGGATCAAGTTCCAGACAAGTGAAGAAATGCCCGAGTTCCAATTTATTCTGAAAGCTAACGTCAGATCGAGATTCAATAGATCGAGCTTTAAAGGGAATTTCGAACTTTGTGAAGATATTAGGCGTAAGAAAAACACACCAGCCTTAACATTTTATCCTGGGCCTTGGGTTCCATAAGATTGAAATTTCGAATATTTTTGCTTAAGGTAAATCATAGTTATAGTGGATGCTTAAAAAAATACCACACAAAATATTAACTACAGCTCCATATGTAAAAAACATTCTGTCTAAAAATTTTCATTTCTTACAAAAGTCGCAATTAAACAAGTATTCGAACATGTGGTTTTTTAAAAAGTCGAAAATTGAAAATGAGATAGAAGTCCAAAGGAGTCCGTTTGTCTACAAACCCTTTATTTTTTAACAGCTTCATATTATGATTTATTGCTTACAAAATGTTGGTAGACTAAATATTGCCTAAAAATGCAATGTTATGCATAAGAAAACTGTTATGTAAATAATATTTTTCATATTCAGTCAAAACTTCACAGAACAGTACTTCTTACTTTGTTTCAATTTTGATATTTGAAAACAAACTAAAATACCAAAATCATTGTAATTATATGCTTGTTTTTGAATATATTCGACTCTTGCAAGCATCTTCTGATGTCCAATGCAATCATTTTTGCGGAAACTCCAATACATGTCACCAAGTTATTCAAAATGCCATAAAATCACTTGCAAATAGTGAACATTTTTGAACTGGGAATAAAAGTGGCACTGAGTCGGCATTTATAAACAAGGATAGCCGGCAAAAGTGACCATTGCACAGGTCTAATTGTTGTTTGCTTTGATTCAATATTACAGAGTTTTATTTTCTTAACCAGACATTCATGTAAAAATTCATCTTTCAAAGTGATGATGTCTTCAAACCCATTATGTACTTTTAGGATTGAGGATTGTTTTTTAGTTTTATTGGTACTTTATACCTATAGGTACGTTTTGAATTGTGCAATAAATTGTAGCTATGTATGTGAAAAGAGAAGATTAATTTTCTACAAATACTGAGATTTCAACTTTTGAATATAGTGACGAATCAGTCATTGAGATTATTTGCTGAATAAAAACAGAATTCTTCTCAAAACTAGAATGATAAACAGATTGTATGTTTAATACTGACAATGTTGTGATAAGGACACATTGGATAATATTGTAATTTTTATAACGAAATTCCTATTCGATTGATAGATGTATTCATATCAATTGTTCAAATCTCACCTGATTCCGCAAATGTCTATCCAGTGTTGAAACCTCTTCAAAAAACGTCCAACTCAGCTTATCGTTTGGACTGCGTTTCTCGTCCTCGTCGTTGTCTTCCTTATTATCGTCCCCGTTCAAATCTAAAAAGTGTCGGTCCCGCTGATGATGATGATTCTCCTCCGATCTCTGTTGACTCTTCTTTCGAGAACAACTAATAATACTTCCACTCCCACTGGCTAAGGCCAATAAACTTTGTGACTCAAAAATTAAATCAGAATTTGAATTTAATTCAAGAACTTCATTCACCATTGCAAATTGAAGAAATCATTCATTTTACGCATTTAAAACAAATAAATCCAAAACAACTTTCTCCCTTTATCCATCCGCGAACATATAAATTTTTCCAAAAGAAACAAACAATACAGAGATTCACCCCACTTGAAAATTAAAAAGGGAGTACACGCACTCAGATCATCACAGTAAAGGCAACACGCAGCGAATGTAGGTATAACCCTCGCTCCACGCTCTCAGAATTGCTTTTCGCTTTGACTTTGGTCATCAATCAACGGGCAATTAAATGCTCAATTAAATTTTCCATCCGACTGCATACTCGCACAATTCGGATTTTGTATCTCGTTTTTTTTCGATTAATTTTTTTTTGCAGCAAATCTGTCTGTACCAAAATAAATGTCAAGTGACGGACGTGCAAAATCGCGACGGAATTATGCCCCAAAAACGCTCCCGTGCACTTTGGAGTCTTAACACTCACTGAATCACACTGGATCTATCTGCGGAAAACGAATGAAAAAATTCTTCCTCGACAATCGTCGAGTGTGGAAAAGTTTTCTCTGTGACGAGTACGGACGTGCAGATGTAGTACGTGCTAGTGCTATTTTATTAGTTGCGGGCGGAAGTGGGAGTTCATTTTGGAGGGTAGCAAGGGAGGCTTGCAATATTGTTTTTGTGGGAGTTTGTGTTTGAGAGTTGAAGGAAAGCTTTTTCTCAGTTTCCATAAACAGATGACTATTTTGGTGCGCTCTGTTCATTTTCCTGGCAGGTTGAGTATCGAGTTGGGTTTGTTTTTTGCAGAAATTGTTTGCCAAGCACGTGGTTGAATTGGCAAGTGCGCATGTGACGGAGAGCGAGGTTGTATTAATTTTCGGCAATTGCACGTGGTTTGTAATGGAGAACTGCCAGATAAGTTTTTATTAGTCTCCTTAATAAATACAAAATAACTCGTAGTAGAATTTTAATCTTTGGATAAAACCAAACGAATCAGAAAAAAATTTAAAAACATGAATTTAGTCCAAATTTTTGATAAATTTTAATTCTTTCGAATTCTGATTTGGTCTGCTTTCATTATATTAAATCGGTCCCTAGCTAGTTATCTCCATTTACGCATGCACTTTGGTTGAGATCCTCTACTACCTGTGTGCTCCAACTTAGTCTCTATTTCCCTCTTCTACAATGCCCTCCGAGTAAGATCCGAAGACTCTTAAGGCTGGACCATTTTCCATTTCCATTCGCTCTACATGGTTCTACCATCCAAGTTGTTGAACCTTTACTTTTCTGGCAATGTCAGTGTCGTTAAACAGGTTGTACAGCTCTTGGTTGAATCTTCTTCTCCATTTTCCATTTATGCAGATTAGACCAAAATCACTCGAAGAATGTTTCTATGGAAGCAACCTTAAACGTTTTCATCCAATGTTGTCAAAATCCATGTCTCTGCACTATACATGAGGACCGGAATAATAAGGGCTTTGAATGACACTTAAGATGCTTGAGTGAAATCTTTACTACTCAATTGCTTCTTCTTTTGATCCTAGGTAGAAAAAGTCATAAACTACCTCGACATCGATGTTAGGTGACCTTCCTTGTTAACAACATTAACTTGGTCTTGTCCTGGTGAACCGCTAGACTCATCTTCTTGTCTTCGTCTCAAGGCTCCACTGACATCACGCTGTGTTCTTCTAAATATGTCAATGTCGTTTGCGTATCCTAGTAGCTGGACGGACTTTTGAAAGATTGTGATGGTGTTGGAGTTTTGCACAATCTTTTCAAGAAAGAAGTTGAAGAAATGGATGATTTTTTTCCGACCATGTTGGAACAGCTTGAGTTTTCCATCATCATGAAAACGGTGAAAAGGTGGTAAATATCTAATTGAAGTTCCTGTGTATTTTCAAAGGTCTACCGTAAACTGAATATTTGATTGATAGTGGACTTTCTTGGACTAATCCTATTAGGATCTATCAGACAAAATCTTGTATAAGTGACATTTAGGAGACTTATACGTCTCTGTGTTTAATGCATTTCGGAGTATCTCGCCTTTCTCGAGGATAGGGCATAACATACTCAGGTGCCATTCTCCAAATCTCGCAGATAAGCTGGTGCATCATCATAATCATCATCATCATAATCATCATAATCATCATCATCATGTTCAAGCCGAACATGAAGTTTTTCTCTTAATCTGCGCTACAACTGGGATCCCGTCCGGGCCTCCTACAGCAAGTTCGTCCATGTCTCCCAACTGTTGGCCGACGCACGTCATCCAGTTCCGCACCCCAAGACTTTGGACCTGGTCTACGTCATCCTAACAGCGAAAATTTGGTCCGCCGAGCTATTTCCTACCATGAATTGTACCGCAAAGACTTTCCGGGCCGGTTCCTCTTCCCTCATACGATCTATGTATGTCCAGCCCATCGAAGTCTACCAAGCTTAATCTTTGTCATCAAGTGTGCTTCGAGATAGATTTGCTACAGTTTTTGGTTATATCATCTCCGGAATAGTCCTTCCTCATAAACGGGCCAAATTATTCTCCGTAAGATTTTTCCTCGGACGATGCTAAGAGTTCAGAGTTCTTTGATTAAGCACCCAGGTCTCGGATCCGTAAGTGAGTACTGGTAAGACTATCATCTTATACGGCATCAGTTTCGAAGTAATGTTAAGATTTTTGAAATTAAAGAGCCTTGAAATACTAGTTCGTGCTCTTCCACCTTGATAGTTGTTCTTCTACTATTACAAGCTGGTGTATACTCCTAACCAAATCATCTCCAGCTGTTTTGTATGGTTCAGCAGCTAGGGCGTCTGCTTCAGCGACTTTGTTAAGGTTATATATAGTGCCACCTTGTCTGCCTCTTGCTTAGATGCATGTGCTTGCAGGCCTTCATCGGCAAACCAGGGTTTCCTTGTGGTGGATGTGTAAGCCCTAGCACTTCAGAAACGGCTGCTTGTCCATGTTGCCGGTCTTAATCTTGATAATAACTTAAAAATATTTGACCTCTTTTTTGGTAGAAAAATGCGTTAAATTAATTATTCCTTAATATGTCATTAATTTTTAAAGGAGGTATGAGTTTAACAATACATACAACAGTTAAGTGAGTCCAAAAGAATATTGCACTTTTATAAGGTTATAGTATTGAATGGTGCTGGGTTCGCGACACTATAAATCATTCAAAAGAACAATGACCCGCGTGTTAGAAAAAAATCCTTGCAATACAAAGAACTGATTTCAAAAGAATATCACTTTAAGTCAGCGTTTTGAATTTGTTTGCTTGCATTTGTCTTTGTTTAACTCCACATGACCGTCATATAAACATAAATAATAATTGTGATGAAGGTATTCTATTCGAACCGTAAAATATATATTTCGATAACAAAAGCTCACAGAATGAAAATAAACAAACAAAAAAGAAAACAAAATCCAGGTGTGACTGCAGGAGAATCTGGAAACCGACATTCCATTCGGAATCGCATTCACTCGCTAGTCTCCTCGCTACTGGCAGGACTATTCATCTGTGTTTCTCGTTGAAGAAATTACACGCTGCGAATCATACAAAAACTCATCACAATACCGGCAGTTGCAGGTACGAGAATACAACTGAACTGAACATGCAGCAATCAAGCTGATATCAAAATCCAGAAAACCGGAAGTAAAACAGGAAAATTAAAATCTCAGAAAAAAACCGGTTGAAAAAAATAATAAATAAACAAAACAGAGTCACGCGAAGCTCCCGAGGAATTCCTACATGATTCTGACTCCCCGACATAGAGATACGAATATGCACATATATCCAGACAGGCATAAGGCAAGCGAGCGAGGCATCCCTCTAGCAGACAACAATGTTGTATGTTTGCTCTTAATAAAAAAAATAAAATATCCCTGCTAGACTCAGCAGCGGTGGTTAGGAGCTGGAAATGGAGCCATGCAGTGACGCTAAATGGTATTCATTCAGCAACAAGCTTAAAAACCAAGCTGCTCCTTTGAATACACTTCAAAATATCCCAGGACCCAGGACTCCAATCATTCTCGAGTTTATGAGGAAGAATGAGAACAGAACTGTTAGCTATCCAACAGATGGTAAATATTTTGCTTTTGGTACTCAGAGTCAGACCTCTCGCTATCCCACCGCCGCCGTAGAGGTTCAGGAGATTTTCCTGTTGTTTTGCATTTTGTTAACTCAACCAAGCTCAAGCTTTCTTTTGAGCTTCACATTTGTATACGAGCATAATATCCTCTTTGACGGCAGCTGGTATATATAGTGATTCCATTGAAAGTACTCGCTGAGTGGTTTACCCTTTTCAACTATGTTACGGTGACATTTTGTTGTGAGGCGTTGCCAAGTGAAGTGTGCAACCAAGCACCCGCACAACACACTCAGTGCAACAGACTTGAATTTAAGTGTAGTTTTGATTAAAGCTAGATTGAAGCTTAGAGGCGAACGTTGTTTGAGATTTCTTTTTTTTTTTAGATGAAGAGGTTTTATGACTGTAATATTCATCACTCTTTAAATTATGAATTTAAATTTTAAACGTTACGACGATGCACAGGAGTTTAGAGGTTTTTGCTGAGAATAGATTTACAATGCCATCGGTTACTACAATCTAAGTTTTCCACGATTGAAATCAAGATCTTCAACAAATATGATCAACAGCCCAACACTTCCACGCACTGAGCTGAGGAAAATTTAGTAGAAAGTTGTGTGACAGTGACAAGTGCATTTTAAGGTCCAACTGAGTCAGCAATTAAAGGCACATGCATGACCGTTCAGCGATCTTGGTCAATAAGACATCGTCATTACGGAGCCAACGTTAACAAACAAAATTGCTTCAAACCGAAAAAACTGTTCCAGCCGTTAAGATCAACACCATCCAAGAAATCAGCGCGTTAAAGCCCCTAACTATTAACAAAATTATAGAAAGTTGGGCTTACATAGTGTGTGGCTAAGCCGAGATGGCAACTGGAGCAACTTGTTCATTTTATTAATTTTTATTTAATGGTGGAACAATAACAATAAACAATAATATAATAGTAAGTATACGCCACCGTGGATAACTTTTTTATTGTACTGTTAAATTTGGAAAATAAAAAAAACAATCGAAATAAGTCTTCGATACAATGTATTCAAAAATGTTGTCTTTAAATTATTTATTTATTTATTTATTTATTTATTTGTTTCATAACTTACACAGTAAGATACAGTATCTTTTCAAATAGTGCAAGCTTCGACTATGGTTCAAATGTAATTTTAATTTTAAGTGGAATGTGTTACAATTTATTCATTTTTATAAGTGAAAAAAAACATGATTTAAATGGAAGAAAATAGAAAAAGAGTAATAAAAGGAAAAGAAAGAAAAAAAAAAGAGAGTAGGGAAGAAAGAAGAAAAAATAATTAATATATAGTCATCATCCGGATGTCATCAGGTAATTCTTAAGCTTATTCTTGAACAGAGCTGCACCACTTATAAGTCTAATTGTTCGAGAGAGGGAATTCCATACGCGTATCGCGTGAATAAAAAATTGATCGTTCAGAAATCAAAAAATTGTAATGGATAGGAATGAGATTTAGAGTTCTACTAGACTGAGTGAAACGGATCCTGTTGTACAGAATAGCTGGTTCCTTAGATCGTATAATATTATATAGCAAGGTTAATGTTCTCATTTTAAAAACATTAACCAGGTCAATACCAAGGATTGATTTTGAAAATGCTGAGATGTGATTATATTTTTTGAGCCCATAAACATACCGTGCAATACTGTTATAAGCCACGTTTAGTTTGCGCTTATGTTCTGAATCGCAGTTGTTGAAAATTTCACAGCCGTAAAGCATAATTGGTATAATAAGTGTTTTAGCTAGAACAATCAATTCTAGTTTTAAAAGGTGTAAAAGTGCTTGTAGACCATAGGGTGCGCAGACCAGCATATATATTCTTCCCAAAGTAAGCCTTATGTGGTTACTCCAGGTGAGGGTACTATTGAAAACTATTCCAAGGGTTTTGGCGGAATCAACAAAGTCGATAACTCTGTTATTCAAGTACAGGTTTGGAAGGTAAGACGTATCAACTGCTTTCCTGGAGATAACCAAACACTTTGATTTTGAAGGGTTTAGGCTGAGACCATTCACTTTAGACCACTTATAAACTCTACTAAGATCTTCATTCATTTCATACGCAGCATTTTCCACGAGGCCCAGTGGAAAGCTAATTCGCATCTGCACATCATCTGCATACATATCAACTGATGAACTCAATATACATTTAGTTAAATCGTTTATATACATTGTAAAAAATATTGGCCCTAAAATCGAGCCTTGTGGAACTCCTAAGGTTAGGGGAAGAAAATAGGACACAGAATTATTCGCAGCAACTGCAGCAAACTGCTGTGATCTAATACTTAAGTATGAGGCAATAAGTTTTGTTGATGATGATGAAAAGTTAAACTGGTTCCTAAGTTTGAAACAGAGAACATTGTGATTTACTGTGTCAAAAGCTTTGGAGAAATCTAGCAAGATCAAAAAAGTAACTTTATACTCATCAACAGCTTATGTCTTATGTCTTCTGTCACATTTAATAGAGCGGTTGTGCAACTATGCTTTGCACGAAACCCAGGCTGATTGTCACATAATAACTTGTTGTTTTTTATGTATTTGTTAATATGCAAACCTATGATTTTTTCAATTACTTTCGAGAGAAACGGCAAAACTGCTATTGGTCTAAACTCGTTCGTGTGTTTGGGTACTGGAATAATCTTAGCACATTTCCAGGACTGAGGAAACACACCAGTCATGAATACTGAATTGAATACATACGATATATATGTCAATGTATAAGGTAAGATAATTTCTATAAAAACTGGAAACTGGATTTAAATCATCAAAACTGGTGGCTTTGGACTTAACAGGCAGTATGCTGCTTAATACTTCCGCCTCATTCACAGCTGAAAAGCTAAATTTGGGAAAAAAATTCAAATTTTCAAAATAATCATTATTGTATTGATGGTTCATAAAACTGAATGCACTTTCATTAATTGTAGAAACTGAGGCAAAAGCCCTATTTAACTCATCACAATAAATGTCAGCAACATTTCGTTTAATATTTTTACCTATTCCAATTTCCCTTAAGTTATTCCAAAGGTTTCGTTTAGCCAGTGAAGGATCAAGGCGGGGAGCATTAAAATGTCGTTTAGACTCACGCATCTGACAAGTTACCCTGTTTCTAAGTATTCGATAAGAGTTGTACAATAAGTCGATTCGAAACTTTTTCCATCGATTGTACGCTTTGTCTCTAAGATGGATAACTAATTGTGTGATAAGCGGGACATGTGTTTTAAAGAGATTCCTGATATTATCTTGAAAGAAATAAACTTGATCATCAACATTTGGCATTCTAAAAATTCTATCCCATTCAACTATGGAATCGTCATATTCTAATTGATGAGTATTAATATTTTTAAAATATCGAAAAGTGATTAGGTTTTCAGAATTAACTGCCTCAAACTGAAACGTTAAATGTATCATATCGTGACGGGGAAAACAGGGAACAGAAAGCTGGTTAAAATGCAAAACTTGGTTTGCACAACTAACATAAAATACATCGAGAAGTGTACTAGTATCCCTCGAGAAATGAGTTGAAATGGTAGTATTTACGGGGGTCAAGTTAAGAGCACTCATTAAGTTAACAAATGATGACTCTACAAGAATATTACTATTAAAGTCTCCACACAAAATAACAAATGGTGATACACACGTCAACTCATCTAAAACTGCAGTCAAAGGAGAAATTTCAATATTGCCGTTGGGTCTGTTAGCAGATCCTAGTAGTATTTTACTAGATCTACAAGTAATTTTAATAAAAACATATTGCATTTCACAGTTTTCTGGGGCCTTTCTGACAAGTAAACAATTTAAACTCTCAAGAACATAAACGGCTACACCTCCACCAACACGATTTATTCTATCAGAATGGAAAAGCTTATACCCTAATAGATCATACATTGGATCACTAATATCACTTAAAAACCATGACTCCGTCACACATATCACATCAGTTTTAGAGCCCACAAACAGGTATCTGAATTCATCCAATTTTCCACGAGATCTCAGACTTTGCGCATTGAGATGACAAACTTGCAAACCATTGTGTTGCTTGCATAGAACATTTATCATTATTCGCATGTTATCCCTACTGATAACGTCAATGAAATTCCCATCGTTTTGCTCATTCGCACCTTCCATGTGAACTCACAAGAAACATATGGTGACCAATAGGTAGCACCAGGTATCGGCGCGCTGCCTGTTCAACAAAGTGAGGATTAAGAAAAACATCTGAAGTGACAGCTCGAAAATCTAGGGGATAGTAATAGGTAGCAAGATATAAAAGAAAGGAAAAAAAGATAGATTCATATTCAAAAGTAATAATTTGTAATTGAAGAAAATAATAAGAAAAATTATTTAATTTTGATGATTTAATAGAAAAGTAAACATAACTATAAGCTAGCCACAAGTGGGAAAAATATGAAGTGGTTAAAAAAAAAAGGTTAAATAACATTTGAGAATGTGAAAAAAAGAATGTAGATGAATTATACATCATGTGTAAAAGCTGTAGTTGTTGTTTTGATCGTCTTCATGGCAGCTACGACTAAGTCATCAGTGTCATTTATTAACACGGCTACATCGTCTTTACTCCTCTTCACATAAACAAGTCCACGAACTGTGAACGCCGAATACAGTTGCTTTTCTTTTTTCATTTTCAATGCAGTTTGAAGAATAGATCGCGATTTCGGTATCAAGCATTCGTGTACAAAGACTTTTGATTTTCCTCTCGCCAATTCATTGCCAAAGCCGAGGTCATGGAGATAAACATGTTCTTTCGTCGTTCTTCTGTAGTTGGCAATCGATCGCAAAACAGATGCTTTATCATGCGGTGAGAAAAATTTAATAATAATCGGTGGCGACTCGGTATTGGTGTTCGATTTAAGGCGGAAAATACTTTTAATAGTTGGTGATTTGAAGTGAAGATTTGTGCAAAGTTGATTAAAGATAAATCGAAGGTTTTCGTCGGGTAAAATTGGAACTCCATGCAGGAGTGCATCGCATATAGTTTCTTTCAGTTGTTGGTGTTCTTCGTTTTCTTTTATTCGTGTGTTTGCAGTTTTAATGAGTTCATCTTATTCAATAATGTGTTCTCTTAGCTCACGAATTTCTTCTTTTAACGGTTCAAATTCTGTTTGTTTTGATTCTATCATTGACAACCGCGTATTAATGCTCTCAATAGAGTGCTTCAGATCAGTGACGTCAGAACTTATTTTCTCGGTTATTCTTCTTTCAGACTCCGCAATCTGTGACGTAATTTGTGAAGTCAACGTATTAAATTGTGTTTGAAAAGATTGCTCAAGTTTAATTATCAACAAGTCCATGATATCACAGTCTTGATTAGTGCTCTTTTGTTTACCGGGTTTTAATAGTTGTTGTGATTTTGAAGGCGTATGTGTTTTTGAAGCTGGTGTTGATGTTTTAGATGTTCCCAGTATTATGTGTGAAGAAGAAGGAGAATCTGAAGATCGCAGACCTTCTCGTGAACCCATGGAGAATTTATGTGGGTGTATTAAAGGGGAGATATTATAATATAACGTTCGATTTAGGTGAGTGAGACGGAATACAGTTTTTAATTTGAGTAGAAATGAGTATCAAACCACACAATTAATTTAGTAAAAACAGATTGTTTTAATGTTATTTTAGTTGGAGAACACTTGGCAAAACTTTATAGTTCGATTATAATTGAGTCCGAAAGCCTTGGGATGTAAAATCACGACTTAATCTCAGCCTGAACTGCCACTCTGTTATGCACGTCTGATTAACAACATATCTGATGTGCATTTCTATCAGAGAATTGGGATCCAGGGTCTATTAAGGTAGGAACAATAAACCTTTGTTCGGCCCAATGGAAGGCTTCCTTTGGGTATCAAAGACGATTTTTCCAACTTTCACTGGTCCTTCGACCGGTTCTCAGTAATCAATTGCTTTGTACCGGTCTATTAATGAAATATTCTGTGATTAACCGGTATTTCAACGGACTGGTCCGGGATTATACTTTGACCGCATGATCGGTTTCCGTAGTTTAAGAGGCATGGAGTGTAAAAACTTCTAAGCCTGGTTTTTTCCGTCGACAGTTTGCTCAATTAATTAGGATTATTTGAGATGGCTCCTAAAAAACTGACATCTCCTCTCTCAGATTGTAGTTATATAGTTTTAGTGCCTGGTATCTACCACAGACTTATTCATAATGATCATTGGCTTAGTTTAAAACCTTTTCCATGTCCAGGATACGTATTCTAGTCTATTTCAGATGCCAACTTCTCAATTATCTCGCAATATTCTACTATGTTTATGCTTTCGTATAAAAATGACTTTAAGGTCTATGGTGTGTTGGGACATATTTTAATGTTACCTTCGATGGCATTAAAAAGATATTTGTGTCCATTCTTTAGAAGTTGTTGTAGGCATTTCAGTGCCTAACAGTTTTCTTCAATTAAAAAAAAAAAAAAACACTTCTGGGCAATCAAGTAAATTCCAATACTATTCTTCCTTCAGTCAAAGAACACAAATGACGGCAACAAAAACAAAACTATCGAATCCTTTAACCGGACTTTACAAACATATCAAGGTATCATGGGATTCGTAAAAACGGCATCTGAACAGAAAACAATTAGCGCACAATCGTCACAAACGAAGTGAAAGAGGAATATAAAATGGCAGTATTTTTTGCCTCGCCTTCAGACAATTCAATTGACAGTACGCTACTTGTTCTTAATCCTTTTCCCAACACAAACATCTCCTCCTCCTTCTTTTGACCCACTCCGGCACAGACATAATCTGGAAGGAGGTAACCAAACAAAGGGCAACACAATCAAAATCGCTGACTGACTAACATCATTTCAAATGAAACCATAACCATCGTCTCTCGTCTCTTACTTCTCCAAAATCGAAATGCGCCCTTTGGCAAGGACACTGGACGTGGCAGAATACGGTTTGTTATTGCTACTTTCCCTCATCAGCAACTGTACCATCAGTCGTCATCGACGTCATGTCGGTTTTAGTCGAACGCGAATCGAACGATTGAACGAACTCACTCAATCGTCAGAGATCGAAGGCAATTGATTTTTGGTTCAACGCTTTTGAATGAATCAAATCAAATCGTTTTCCGATCTATCTAGCCTACGAGTATACGCAAACTGTAAGTCTGTCGCCCTTCTTTCTCCTCTCTTCTGGCCAAATTCATGGCCTTTTCGACTTTTATCCAAATGCAGGAAAAATCTTTATTGGCAGTGATTGAAGTTTTTTTTATTAAACTACACTTTTGGCTCCGGCTCTGACTCAAGCTTGGGTAACCAAAAGAGGCTGGATGGGTCGACCCATCGACTGCTTAGTTTTCGGTTTCAATTTCACAGTTTGTGTTACACGTTTGTGTGTGTTTTATGAGCTCAGTGAGGCACAACCAGCTTAGGAGTGAAGCGATTTGTTTTTTCTTTCTTGTTGTACTTTTTTCTGCCTCATTCCTCTGCTTGAACTGTATATGCAGGATTGCTTGGAACTTGAAATGGTATTTGCATTCGTATCATATGGGTGCTGCTTCAGTGACCAAAAGCATCATGGCATTCCAGTAGTCGATTTTCGATGAGTTTCTTCTTTTACGTATTTTTTTTTTTTTTAATTTCCTACTTTTGTCTGGAATCGGACTGGAATTCGTGCGATGAGATCATCTCTTTGCGTTTGCATGCTGTTTTAAATCGCTTTCTCTCTCAATCTGGTTCGGCGTTCAAATTGGCAGCATAAAATGGTTTCTTTTCTTTTGATTGCAGCTATAAATTTTCAAATAGACCAATTTTCTTCTTCTATCAGTATCAGTTTCGATGGGAGATAAACCAAGGTGGAGAAAGATGGAGAGGAAGATCATTGCAACATATGTCCTGCGATAAAAGGACTATTTGTCAGACGCCTTATGAATTTCTTTTTGTATGTGTTCACAACTACTCTACAAGACATTGTTTTTAAGGATGAAATTTGTCAGCTTCTGAGTTAATTTATTTTCAATTGAATCTAGAATTGGGCAAAGCTTTCGCATTTGTTACTGGATGTCATCGTCAGAACAAAAGCCGCGGTCAACTATAATAATCCTCTAACTGAAAAATGAATTTGTTTGATAAGAAAAATATTTTTCTCATAACAATAGAAAACCAATTTCAATTTATGAACAAATAAAAAAGGGTCCCATACAATTATCGTCCCCATCCAACTCAAAACGTCTTTTAAAAACTAATAAAATCTAAAAGCGGAAATAAAAGAGAGAGCATGATTTCCACTCTTTGCTGACAGGAACAATCATAACCTACAACCACTTGCCTCTTGGAGCTTGGTTTTGGCTTTGACAAACATAACAGTGCAACCACAAGTGCACAATATTGTCCGCATTCCCTGGGTCTCCTAAGGGTAGGAAAACACAACGATATAGATGTTGAAATTCACTGTGATGAAACTATTGCAACAATTTTGTAATCAGACTATGAATGTCCTTCGAGATCACGTAAAGAATTGAATAGTCCCTCCAGTTTCCAGTTTTGTGGGTAGACAAGCTTCAGAAGCAGGCAACAACCGACCAACGACAACGATGACGCTGATGACCACCAGCACCACCACTGAGAACGAGAAGTGACATCAGGCCAAATGGATTTCGCATAGACAGAAACAACAACGAACTAAACGAAGCCTGTTACAGATACTTAGTTAAGGATTGTGTCCTGGTTCTTGTCATAACGTCGTTGTACTTCTCATCATACTCGAAACGAATAAGCTTGAACTGAATATGAAGTAATTGCTCGTCTTTTTGCCGACTATTGTGGTTTCTGTATATTCTGTATGCAAATAGTCGCACAACAATATGACAGCAAAGGACGAAAAAATCAAATAAAAAACAGGTCCTTTTGATTAAAGCAATTTCACCCGACCAGAATGACGGACACATGCAACAGAATGTTACATAGAAGAGTTGTTAATCTGCGGTCAGATTAGATTTGATTCTAAATTAAATGTCAGCAAAAATTGCAAAATCGCATTCCTGTTCACATTAAACTCGCATTCGGGTCACGTAGATTTATTTATTAGAAGTCATTTTTATATTTCTGTGTCGTGTGTGTGTGACTGTTTCACCTTTACCAACTGTTTGAAAAGTTAACTTCAAAAGATGGAGGATTATCACAGGACCTCAAAAGATAGTCAAAAGGATAAATTTATTAGCAAACTATTTTAATAGTCTGGCACGAAGGGGGAAGTTATACGAGAAAACTTATCGATGTCACACAGGTTTGATGATATTGAACCGAAAACTTATGACAGAGAATGATGATGTATGAAAGGAGAACGGAGATATTTTAGAGTGCTACAGTGAGGGTGGGTCGAAGGTAAGAAAAGTTGATTTAGAGCAACAGGAATTCGGGGAATTTTTTCATTTTAATTTTTGTTTTTATTTTTTAAAAGGATAAAAGCATTTTTGCAAGCAATAAATTTAAACAAAGGAGAACCAGGATTTTCTTTTTCAAACGATCTGAATTTTCATCTTATGTTCTTTTGTTTGTAGAGAGTAACTCAACAAAGAGGTTCGTATTCGTATGGTAGAAAGGACATGCATGTTTAAAAGATGAGGAACACACTCCCGAGTAACTACCTTAAGGCAAACAAAATTCTAAACTTTTTATAAAATTATAGAAAGTCAAATACTCTTAGAATAAACGTACAATACGAGGCGATTGCGGGACCACTGACAACTATCGACCATACATATATCACATAATTAGGAGGATTTAAAATTGTTAATAGTTTTTTAAAATATTTAAGAAAAATTCAGGGTAATCTTCTGAGTAAAAGTATCTAAAAAAATGAAGCAATCAAGTTTCAAAAGGTTTGTAATATTGTTGTGATATTTCCGTGATATTTAAAGGATTAAAACAGCATGGAAACAGTTTTAGCTTTAATTTTTATTTATTTTGATGAATTTGGAGATCCTTATCTCTCAGACAAACCCAACTTTAACACAAACTATTAAGTCAGAATATAATATGACTTATGTAAATACTAAAATATTCATCCAAAAGACTATATTTCTAGATGCAATGGCAATTTTCCGATCACTTGTAGGTTTTCTGACCCATTGACCCATATATATGGCAATTTTGTTTGTTAACATACCCACCGAGTAAGAAATGTGTCTCATCGCTAAAGAAAATGTTGTTAAAAACATCGGTATTTATTGTCTGTTAAACCAAAACCTGTGTATCTACGGCGTTGTTAAACAATACATTATTGTAAATGGCAAACATTCAACGCTACCAACTTGAAACCACGAAATCGTTATGTCGGAGAAAAATAAGACACGATGCTTACTGTTCGACTTCTATTTATTGACTCAACTCAAATTATCTTACAACTTACATCAAGTGTTGAGAGAAATGTTATACAGTATTCCCCGCTTAATTGCACTGACCATTTTGTCAGATTTTTCAGTCAATTATCCGAGTGGTTCAATTAACGAAATCCCGCTTAATTGACATGTCTGTTCAATTAAGCGAAACCCGTATAATTGCACGAGTAGGTCAACTTAAAAATAAAATATTGATCCCAGAAAACATATCAGTAGGTGGCACGCTTATGTACGCTTAAAATTAACAGTGCACAAAAAAACGACCAATTTTTGTTTTGGCAATTTGACATCACTAGTTAAAGGTGTGAAAACGCCAAGAGAAAGAAGGAGAACGTCTGCGAGAATTTTTATCCAGAGAACAGAAAAATCTGCTCAAAGAACCAAGGAACCTTGCTATTTGAAAAAGTGGGAAAGAATGTTAATTTTATTTGAAGGAGTCTTAAATAAAGAGTGCTGCCAACATTATTTGAGTCCTGACTTAATTTCAAAAGTGAATTCGAAGAAGAATCATGAAACATGAGTCAACGAGTAATAGAAGTCAAACAATAGCTAGCTTTCATTTGTTATACATATGTACACTGTACATTGTACAGTTCGCTGTACTGACAGTGCTGACAATTTTAGTGCTTCCCCTTCCAATAAAGGAAGCCCTAAAACAAACATGTTTACCGATCATGTTCGTGAGCGCTATAAAGTCGTCGTGGGGGATGGTTTGCGAACTGTCCGGTGTTGAAAATTTGTTTTCTATTTTCTCGTGTCCATCCGTTTCGTAGTTTGCCCTAAAGGGAGATGATCGGGAAGAAATCTCCTTTTTTCTATGAGATAACCATAAGCAAAATGACTTGCTTCTCTTTTTGACACATCCTCAAACTTTCAACACGAAACGATGTTCGCATGTTCTGAAAACATGTTTTGTCTTTTAGGTTTAAGAGAATCTATTTTTAGGTTTGTTTCATTATAGCTTTGTTCAGCGAGAAAAAGACAGCACAGCACAGTACAGCACAGCTTCATGAGAAATGTCAGAACAGTTTGGAACTATTAAGAATACAAAATGTGTTCTACCCAAAAAGATGGAACAGAAAATCTTGTCCTAAATTGTTCCAAACTGTTTTAGACAGACTCAATGAACATCAAATCAGAACAGTTTGGAAAAGTAAATGTGTCAATGAAGACTAAAAAGGTGTACTTTTCTGTTCTAAACTGTAACAATTAACAAACTGTGCAAAACAGTGTGGTTGAACATACCTTGTAATTTTTTTGTTCTTTCAATTATCCGAATAATGTCCATGTATTTAGTTTTTCTGCTGCATATTTTTAAGATCAAGCGAGTAATTCAACTAAGCCGGGTTCAGCTAACCGTCTAAAAAGCTTTACTACTAATACGGGAGATTTTCGAAGCTTATATTTTCGATCAATTAAGCTGGATGTTCAATTAAGCGAGGTGCAATTAAGCGGGGATTACTGTATACTGAATTGCTCAAAACAGTGTGTTGCACAAGTGCAACTATAGTGAGGGAATTCAATATACAACACTTCTTTCCCCTTAAAAAGTTATATTTCCCTTATTAAAATTAGAATGAATTTCAATTATAACTTTTATTATATACCTTCATAATATACATACATATGTACATATATACAATTTCTTTTTAAATGAAAATTAACAAACAATACGAATTTTTATAAATTCTGAGGTAAATAATTATAGTCCGGGAGGCGACCGTAAGATTACCTACCTCATAAGCAGAGTGGGAAATTTAGCCACCGTCTTATGGTAAATGACATGAAGTTTTCAAAACCGGTGGTCGGACAGACTTTCCCTGGGCCTTTTGGCGACTAAATGGGACTTCCGGTTGCGTTTTTTGGTGTCAGGTTATACCATGAGGTGAGTGGAAAAAGTAAGTAGAAGTCAATAGACATTTCATCGTAGATACGAAATCATATGGTCGGACAGAAATAACGCGGGCCTTTCCCTTTGTCCGGCCATTTTAAAAACGCTATTTTTGGTGACATTCTACCTCAACGGCTGAGTGGGCAAATGGGGTATCAAATGAAAGCTTATAATGTCTACATTAAGAATCTACTGGTCGGACAAACTTTGAATGGGCCAATCACGAGACCGACCGCATTTTTCAAAAAAAGTCTGTTAATTACTTTAATATTTTTTTCAACTCAGCATCAACATTTTTGGTGTTATTCTATATAAAATAGGTAACTGATGAATGATATCATAGTTGGCTAATCCAAAAATATAGTTATGGGCTTAAAGAAACTATTTAAACTGCTTACCACCAGTTTTTGATCATATTTTTCATAGAAAAATTATGTTTTTTTGTAACACAATTCACTTTGACTGTTTTTCAGTCAACATAGATGTAAATCCACGTATCAAATGCTCTGTATCAAATACGTTTTTTCTCCAGTTCACTGAAAAATCATCGTTTGTTTTGTATGAAATTTTATTTTGCTCTGGAAAACTTCTTCTTCGACTATAAATCTTACAAAAATCACATTTTATAAAAAGTTTAAGTTTTGTGTGTTAATTTGGAATATAATGGCATCTGAACTTAAAAGATTTCGAAAATGATTTAAAAGATGATTTATTGCAAAACCGGTTGCAACCAAATCAAACTCCTTATTTGAGCCC
>CAKKXW010000001.1:19590876-19612854 GCA_920937365.1 Sphaerophoria rueppellii
TTAAGGCAAACAAAATTCTAAACTTTTTATAAAATTATAGAAAGTCAAATACTCTTAGAATAAACGTACAATACGAGGCGATTGCGGGACCACTGACAACTATCGACCATACATATATCACATCCTAAGGAGGATTTAAAATTATTATTAGTTTGTTAAAATATTTAAGAAAAATTCAGGGAAATCTTCTGAGTAAAAGTATCGCAAAAAATGAAGCTATTAAGCTTCAAAAGGTTTGTGATATTGTTGTGATATTTTCGTGATATTTAAAGGATTAAAACAGCATGGAAACAGGTTTAGCTAATTTTTATTGATTTTGATGTATTTGGAGATCCTTATCTCTCAGACAAACCCAACTTTAACACAAACTATTAAGCCAGACTATAATATGACTTATGTTAATACTAAAATATTCATCCAAAAGACATAAGGACTATATTTCTAGACGCAATGGCACTTCTTCGATCACTTGTTGGTTTTCTGAACCATATATATGGCAATTCTGTTTGCTTACATATCCACCGAGTAAGAAATGTATCTCATTGCTTAAAAAAAAATGTTGTTAAAAAAATCGGTATTTATATTGTCTGTTTATCCAAAACATGTGTATCTGCGGCGTTGTTAAACAATACATTATTGTAAATGGTAAACATTCAACTAATGTTTTGATACTTCAGATGACAGTTAAGTTTGACATGTATCAAATGCCAACGCTACCAACTTGAAACCACGAAATTGTTATGTCGGAGAAAAATAAGACACGATCCTTACTGTTCGTATTTTTATCACTCAATTCAATAAGTTTACAATCAAATTACATTTTTCGTTTCATTTCAATTACTCTTTTTGACCTTCTTAATTTATCCAACTCTTCAGCTGTTTCTTTTCTTAATCTTTTACGTCTTTTAAGTTTAATTTCTTTCTTTTTATTACACATCTCTTTAAAAATAATTGATTTATTAGCAAAAGTAACTCTTTTTACAAAGCCCTTTTTTAATTGATTAACATGAGCTGTTCGATAAATATGCAAAATCTAAATGCACTCGCTCGTACGGAGAAGTTGTTACGTTCCAGGACCCTAAAGGCACATTTTTCGTGTAATTTTGAAATGCCAAACAAGTGTTGCACTGCTTGGCTAGTTCCTACGTCGTTGTCCAACGACACCCATCAGGCATATGACATCGCAAGTTTCTTCATCCTGACGATGCCCACATGACCTTCATGAACTAATTTTAGAACTTCCATCCACCAAATGAGACAAGACTGCCCCAACTCCATATGGGCTGGTGTCGCAAGCAATTACAATTATCAAATATTCGTCATAATGAACCAACTTGTTATTTTTTATCAATTAGCCTTCTGACATTCAATAGTCCACTCAAAGTTTTTTAAGTAATCCATACATATTTTGTAACTTTTTTGATAAATTTGGTATGAATTTACCATAAAAGTTTACAAGTGCTAAATACGACTGTAGCTGCTGAAGATTTTCAGGCTTAGGTGCCTCTTTAGCCTTATAGCCTTCACCTTCTCTGGATTTGACTTAATTCCTTCTTTACTTTTTATGTGCCAATATCTCACACTTATTTCAAAATATTTGCATTTTTTCTCATTTAACCGCACATTATTTTCATTTAATTTTTCTTAAACAATGATATCGTCAATGTAGAATTCGACATTTTCAATTCCTGTTAAAATATTGTCCATTGTGGACTGCAAAATTGCAGGTGCACAACTGACTCCATACGTGAGTCTTTGACATTGAAATAAACCCTTATCAGTGATAATTGTCAAGAGAGGTTTTGAAGCATCTGAAAGTTTGACTTGCTGATAAGTACCAGTTAGGTCAAGCAATTAAAAATACGAACAAGTACCCAAATTTTCAAAAATATCATCCATTCTTGGAAAAGCGTAGTCGTAGTCTTCTCTGATGCTGATGACTTTCCCCTGCCGAACTTTTCTCTCGTCTACCTCGTCTACCTCGTGAATCATAGTCTTTCCCCCGAATGCTATTGACTCAACTGTGACCAACTGCACTCATGTCCTTAATCTCTTTTTCATCTCAAAGGTAAGGGCTTTGGATTTTGCACTATCCCAATTCAACTTGTCTTCATTTAACAAAATCGTTCTTAGCCTGTCATTCCGTATCCCGCAAACCAACAATGTACCAAAATCACGCTCCTGAGCAATAGATTTGATCGCGATAACATACTCAGCTATTGATTCATGCGCCTTTTGATTTCGCAAGAATAATTTATAGCGCTCTGAGATGACGTTTTTCTTTGGTTGGAAGTGATTTTTTAGCTTAGATAACATATCATCATATTTCAGATCAGTTGGCTTTATTGGAGATGACAAATACTTTAAGACTTTATAGAGCTCACCAGCTCCAAGAACTCCTCGTCGCCATTCTGTTATGTCGGAGAAAAATAAGACAGGATGCTTGCTGTTCGACTTCTATTTATTGACTCCACTCAGATTATCTTAGAACTAGCTTACAACTAACATCAAGAATTTCATCTTATAATCTGCGGTTATAATATAATGATGACGATGAGAGAAATGTAATATACTGAATTGCTCAAAACAGTGTGTTGCACAAGTGCAACTATGGTGAGGGAATTCAGTATACAACAGAAATGAATGACTTTAATACTACCATCTGAGAAAACAGACGTCCCTTTTCTACTAGTAGAAATACAGTTCTACAGTCGACTTGTTTTTTTTTCTTCAAATAGATGAAAAACTTACTAGAAACTCAACTAGCTGTAGAGCAACGTAGATCAATTTAGACTAGCAAAGGTCCAACAACTTGGATGACATCTAGGATAATGGAATCAATTCCAAATTAATTTCTTATGTTTGACCCAGCTCCATCTATATTGTTTCCATATCCTGTTTGTTATCAAAACTGGAAATCCGAATTTCATAAATATAATTTCACACCCCCTTCTCACATATAAATCTGAGAATGCCAGTGCAACTCACAAAACTGCTCTTTTTCTGTCTGAGCACGTTCCTTTTAGATCCTCATGTAAATCTCTGATTAATATTCAACACTCATGCAAGCATCTAATAATTCTTTCCAAAAACCGGCCAAATGTCTGCAACTTCCAAAAATACTACAAAAGTCATTCCAACATTGCAATCGGTACCAACAACCAGCAAACACTCTTCATAATGTTCTCGTTTCGATTGGAGGAAGCACACTCTGTGTTACTTCATTAAATCCAATTTTCAAATTTCAAAACAGTCTTACAATGTGTTTTGTATTACGTTCAATCCTTTGAATCACAGTGTTTTTGCTTAACCCCAAAAAAAGGACAAGCTCGAAAACTTTTGACTGCGATTTATATTCGCAAGTTTTAATTTCCGGTAAATTTCCTAATGCAATTTCCCACCCCAACGCCCTTGCAGCCCTTTTTAGTCGGTTGAAATTTTGAAGTGCAAGAACCTTCACTCAAATATGGCAAAAAAAAGACTGACCCACCCGCAGACGAAAATCATGGCCTAAACGCATGTGAACGCCAAGTCGATGGAATAAAATCATACAGTTTAATTTCCTTTTGAACAGAGATTATCAAAAAAAAAAAAAAAAAAATAGGAGGAAGAACCACAAATAATCACGTAATTACATTCCACACTCTCTCAATCATGCATCAATCATCCATTATTATCAGTCAAGCCACAGTTGGATATTGTTAGAAAATTTAGCTCCAAAAATAACCACACTCATGGACACGTTGTTTTGATTAGCTCTCATCCCCCATCCCCGAAAAAATTGTTCTTGTAATGAAATAATTGACAGCCAGGGTTTGGTTACATGACAAAATTTCACTTTTCATTATTGGTTTTGGTTTAGGTGGAAAAAGTAAAGTTGGATCCACATCATTTTTGTAGGATCGTATCAGGTAGCAGCAAGTTTGGAAGAAGTCGGTGTTGGTGTGGGGTTATAAGCCCAGAAATTTGAATTTCATTACAACAATGAATGACTGATGGACAGCTCCGGGGATTAGTAGTATACTTTCTCGCAACCAGGTTGATAAAGTTTCATTTTGGTTAATAAAGAGAAAACAAATCGAACTTGTTTACCTGTGAACAGAACAGTTTTGTACACGATAATAATAATTTGCTTGTGTGCAAGGCGATGAATATTCATCGAAACTCTTGCGCTTTAGATGAGTTGTCGTTGATCCTGTTTGTGAAGGATGATTAATAAATTGACAGGTTTTCATTTGAATATCGACCATTTTGTGTGCCTTTTAACTAAAAATTTAGAAATGAAATTCTAGATTTTTGTCCTTAGGAGAATTTAAAAATGTAGTTGGTTGTTGTTCTATAAACAAAATATTCAGGGTTACCTTTAGACTAAAAGTATCACAACAAAAATGATGCCTTGAAGCTTCAAGAGGTTCGTGATATTGTTGTGATATTTCTGTGATATATCAAGGATTTGAGCAACAGGGAAACTATGTTTGGCTTAAATTTTAAATGATTTTGGTACATTTGGTTATTCTTATCTCTCAGGCAAACCTAACTTTTACACAACTACTTAAGTCGTAAAATAATATGACTTATGTAAATACGAAAATATTCACCCAAAAGACATAAAGACTGTATTTCCACGGATTTCAAAGAATATGAGAACTAGTGGAATTACAAATTATAAATGCATAAAAGCATGCATTCATATGAACATTATATGACCCCAAACTCAAACTTCATACATCCGGATGCCTCTCTCGAGGACAATTGACTACTGAAAAGTTGATGTTTTTAGGCAAGCTCACGCGGGGTCTGAATGCAGAGACAATACCTTCATTCGAGTCTGCTAACTTTTGGGCTCTTTCAAAACCAAAAACTGGAACTTTTTAATTTATAAACACGCCACAAAATAGGACCACCACCATCACCGCGCCTGCCTTGTTATAATCATACCAAAAGGTTTATTAAAAGCGAGTCCTTAGATGTGGGTTGCTGCAAGAGCAATAGCAACTGCGACGAAAACTTTAATCAAGTTCCGCCATCGTCGTCGTCATTGTCGGTCGTTTTATTGCCACTTGGTGTGGGACAACAGTTAAACTTATAAAACAGAAGCTCCGAGATGGCTGGAATATTCAAACACCTGGGTCGCCATATCGTTTGTGTTGGCTTAATTTCTCACAATGCCAGGTTAATAAAACAGAAGTAGATTTAGTGGATGATGATTGTTTAGTAAGAATAGAAAGGCATGGAGAAGGTTGTTTTTTGGGAGGAATTGTAAACTGGTATAAAAGGATTTGCTTCTCTTGGAAGAACGTTTCGAAGAGGAAAACTGGGTGTGTGTGGTGCTGCGGCCCTTATCTGAAATTCGCTTTCATTTGTTTAAGTAGCTTTCTGGTGAGATGACTTTTTGGTTTGATGGTACATTTTCATTAAGAGTTAAACATGTGATGCAAAATGGACACTCAAATGGATTAGATGTTGAAGACACGGTTTTTGGTTCACTTTGGCGTATGTGGGATATAATAACATATGTATATTTTGGATACAACTTCTTACTTGGTCTGAAACATGAAGATAAAATGTTTCAAAAGTAGATTTTATTTCATTTTTATAAATGAAGCAAAGCATTAGGCTTGTACAAATGCTAAACAAGCTCTGTGTGCTTTGCAGAAAAATGTCATTATAATTGAACGTGGCAAAATATTCAAGTTGTTTATTCGGTTTCATAAAAATCAACCCACTCCTCCTAGTAGACATCTTTAGAAAAAAAGACGATTAATATAAGACTGCCTTAAGCGATTTGAACATAAATATTTCACAAGAAATCAAGAAAGAGTTCTTCAGTCAAATTGCATCAACCACAGGCTAATTACATGACATTCCCTCGATATCATCTATCAAGGACAAAGTTGCATTTCTTTTTCATCTTCCTTCTTTTTTTTTTGTTCGTATTCAATCCTTACAAATAATTAAATGGATTTTTCTTTTATTTTGTCAACCGCTTCAGAGATAAAGAGAGACAAAAATTGCCTCAGGGATAATTCGATAAATCACCGACTCTCCATTTAATTTTTTTTTTCCACACAATTTTCGAATATCGCAGACTTTATCCAAAGCGCTTTGAATCTGGACAAGAGCACTTCAATGCTCGGAGCTAAGAATGGAGACAAGAACACGAAAAAAAAAACGTATAGAAATTCAAGGAAAAACAGAAAACCAGGAAACATTTTGTCCGCAATTTACCACCTATGAATAGCCAGAGAGAGCCATCACCTTGTGTACATAAACATCACTTCAAAATTCTCCTAGGTGAGTTGTGAGTGTGTCAACGTACATCTATATGATGCTTTTTATTTGAACAAAAGAAGAAAAATCAGAAGCAAAGTCCTTTCACTTCCTGGGGCAATATTCAGTTTTGAATGGGGTCCTACAGCAATTGAATAGGTGCCACTGACCTTTTTATGCAAATATTTGCCCAAAGCTAATGAAAAAATGTGAGATTTTCTTTTTTTTATTCTTTAGGTTTGGCTTCTCGATGTGTGTGGTTTATCTTTGTTGGTTATCCTTTTGAGATAGCGTAGGGTTTTTTTGAATTTATCGTGTGGTGTTTTGTTTGTTTTTGTTTATGGTTGAAGACAATAAGAGCACAGAATTGTGTATCCACTTCCTGTTTGATACAAAAACCAATATTCATTATATATTTGCTCTTAATGCAGAAAAGTATGTAAACTAAAGTCGAACAAAGCTGCTGGAGCAGACGGGCTAGCCGCCGGACTGTACAAAGCAGCTGGGGATGATTTGGTTAGGAGCATGCACCAGCTCATCTGCAAAATTTGGTCGGAGGAAAGCATGCCCGATGAATGGAACCTCATCATCGTATGTCCGATTCTCAAAAAAGGAGATCCCCTGAAATGCACCAACTACAGAGGTATAAGTCTTCTTAACATCGCCAATAAGATCTTGTCTGCCGTGCTGTGTGAACGTTTGAAGCTCTTCGTCAACAACCCGATAGGTCCTTATCAGTGTGGCTTTAGACCCGGAGAGTCCACCATCGATCAAATATTCACCCTACGGCAGATCTTGGAGAAGACCCAGGAACTTCAAATCGATACCTACCACCTTTTCATCGATTTCAAGGCCGCGTATGACAGCGTCTATAAAGGCCAACTATATAGAGCATTGTCTAGTTTTGGCATCCCAGAAAAACTCATCCGTCTGGTTAAGACGGCAATGGAAAATTCACGATGTTCTATCATGGTCGGAAATAAACCTAGCGCACGCTTTTGATGTCAAAAAAGGTTTTAGACAAAGCGATGCGTTGTCATGCGATTTCTTCAACATCATTCTTGAAGAGATTGTGCAAAGCTCCAATGTCAATACTTTCAAAAGTCCGTCCAGCTACTAGGATACACAGACGACATTGACATAATTGGAAGATCACAGCGTGATGTCAGTGGAGCGTTTGTGAGCCTTGAAACGGAGGCTAGGAAGATGGATCTAGAGGCTAACGAGGGCAAGACCAAGTAAATGCTGTCAACAAGAAAGGACAACTGACATCGACGTCTTGGAGAAAACGTCAACATAGACAGATTTAACTTCGAGGTAGTTAAGGATTTTGTCTACCTGGGATCCGCTATCAACTCAGACAACAACACCAGCGCTGAAATCAAACGAAGAATCACTCTTGCCAATCGCTGTTTCTTTGGACTAAGAAGGCAATTTAGTAGTAAAGTCCTCTCCCGAGCAACTTAAGTGACACTCTACGAAACCCTCATCATCCCTGTCCTCATGTATGGTGCAGAAAATGATGAAAACGCTTTGGGCTGCTTTGAGATAAAAAAATTTCGAGTGATTTTTGATCTTGTCTGCATTAATGGAGAATGGAGACGAAGATACAACCAAGAACTGTACGAGTTGTACAGCGACACTGACCTAGCCAGAAAAGTTAAGGTCCAACGACTTAGATGGTTGGGTCACGTTGAGCGAATCTAAAATAATGCTCCGGCTCGTAGAGTCTTCGAATCCAAGCCGGAAGAACGTTGTAGAAGAGGAAGACCGCGACTCAGGTGGAGCACACAGGTGGTAGAGGACCTGAACTAACTTGGCGTGCGAAACTGGAGACAGCTAGCCAGGGACCGAGCTGGCTAGAGAAGTTTGTTGGGTGAGGCCCTGTTCCGACCTGGACTGTAGCGCCACCATAAGTAGAGTAAGTAAATGCAGAAAAGATCGCAAAATAACTCTGCTTTCACTTGATCACAAACGCGTCTTTCAAATTGTGATTTTCACACAAATATACGCAAACACGTATTTAAATTGCTTCGTTCTCCATGATTCTTATCGTGGTGAGTATCTTACTTTCTGGAATTTTAACAAACGATGTGGCCTAATGAAGGTGCAAGGTTATCAATAAAAAAGCGTAGTTTTTCTTAACTCTCATACTTTTGAAGGATACAATCTTGCTGTACCTATATGTGGTAAGAAAAAGTGAGTTTTTTTCACTGCCATCATTCCCTCTCATAACTTCCCGAAACAACAACGCCACAAGCGTGATGAGATTTGAAAATGCTATTATCCATTAGAGACATGAGTAGTTTTTCATGTTCCACTGCAGTAGAATCTCGATACAGTATAGCATTCCAAACATACCCAATTATTTCAAGACGAAAAAAATGTGCACTAAATAAATCACAAAGTCAAATGGTCAACCGTCTGTCTGAAGGATTATTTTTTCTTCGTTTCATAATATTTTCTACTTTTTTCAGTCATTCTTCCATAAAAATAAAATTTAATTGTTATATTTTGCACTTTTGTTTAAATTGTTTCTTTTTTGTCCTCGAGTTAATTAAGGACATCATCCACATTTAAACAAGAGCAACACTTGTGCACCGGCAAGAAGTACTCTTCACTTGTTGTACACACCATCAGGCTCCACTACGACGCGGACGACCGACAACGGACGGTCGGTGTTGGCAATGGTGTTGGTGGAGTCAATTACCCAGTCTCACGCTTAAGAGCTTGCATTCAACACTCAAGATTCAAGGACCATTTGCAACGTTTTGAATTCACTTTGATTCCGGTTCTCAGGAAAAGCCTCTGATGTCCTTGTTTATTTTATTTCATTTTCCTCGATTGTGATGTTTTTTTTGTTTTTGCTTACATTTTGTTTTTTTTTTTTTCAATGAAAAATCACAAAACTCACGCTAATTGGATTAAACGAAACTTTTATTTCAATTGGCCACATTGTTGTTGGCTGCATTTTTATACTCGCTCTCGAATGGATTGCTTTTGCGAAACGATTAAATGTAGGCTCTTCAAAATAAAGGATAACAGAGATACAAACGAGGATGAAAAGTTTTGCCATAATTTATCGCGTTTATAGTGTGTTTTGAAGAATGTCTTGCAGTTAAGGTTCAATGCAATCAACACTGGTAAGATAAGGAGGAGGAGGATAAGGCATGTTTTTTTCCTTGAAACAGATGGCAACAAAACTGTTAAGAACTTTGCAACTTTCTTATTTCAAATAACTATTTAAGAACGAAAGAAATTTTTGGAAATTTGTAGTCTCGATGCATCTGGAATTGAAGCGTGATTATAAATTGTTTGCTACGTGCGAAGTGATGGCACAATCTACGAGGGCAACGTGCGTCTTTAAATCCGTATCAAGGAACAGATGGGACAACACGGTTTATAATCGCGATGGAAAATGAGGGAACAGTCATGGAACTTTGTTGGGTTTTGAAAACTTATGTGCTCAAATAAGTATTAAATGTTAGTTGTTCTTATTTCTTTTAGACATTATGTGCCCCATGTTCTCATTGATTTTAAGCAAAATGAGGAACTATTAGTTTAGTGTCAAAATAAATCGGTTATCAAATTCATTTCATTTGAACTGTGCTTTTTGCTTTCCGTCCGAGGTTATGCTCGTCGGATCGCCAAGGTTCCGTCTGAAGGAAAACACTGAACTTCAGCAACATGGTCCACAATTTCTTTATTATTTTTTTTATACTCTTAAGGCCGTGTGCGAATTGGGTTAAAAATTGGTTAAAACTTGACGTTTGATTAAATTTTGACACTTTGCATTGATTAAAATGTGTTTAAAATTAGACTAGCTGCGGAGCAAGTTAAAATATGACAGTAGTGGTTTAAAATTCATCCATTTTTAACCACAATTAATCCAATTCGCACACGGCCTAAGTAATAAATTTCTTTGTTTTTGTTTAATACCAACTTTATGAAACTTAATAATAATAATCTTCTCTTAGTCTGGTAATGTTTATTATATACCGTACTGCTGGGCCTTATGTCTCCTGGCTATAGTGTAAAACCAATACGGCGGGTTTAAGCTTCTAGGATAACGCGCTAGACTTTTCGTGTTGGCTGTCTGGTTTGACTCTGGGAATATATACAAGAGCAATTAGTAAAAGCATTAGGTAACACTGGTGAAACAACAGGTACTAGAACGGCCCCTGATGGCACGCAAAACAACAGGTACCAATCTGTCATGAAAGAAAAGCCGTTCGGAATCGGCGTTAAATTGTAGGTCCCCTCAATTCTCCACACGCACTCAGAGAACTGTAGATGAGAGTAAGCCTTGACTCTTCAAGAGATATCACGCCACTCTATTTCTATTAATATCTCTAGGACATTTTTCGATATAGTAAACCAAGCTATAAAACAATGACAATGTTTCCTACTTTAATTCAGTAGACCATTTCCACCTAAAAATATCTCACTAAGATCTCAATGTCACTTTGACTGAGCCAAAATCATTTGGTAGAACAGAATTCTCAGTTTTCATTGAGATAAATTGGTGTCCTTATCTCAGAGATCCCAAAGAAAAATCTCAGTTCTCAGCTGAGATTTTTTGTTCCACTTTTAAAATCTCTGAGAGGTGGATCTGGCGTTATGAATTGAAGTTGATTCTGTTAAAGGTATTATGCAAGCAAAATTTTGATATTTTTAATTTCCCAGAGGAAGTTATTGTAAAGCGTCCGATTTTGTTAATGTAAAATTTTTGCATCAAACCATTTTATCATCATGTAAGCGTGTGTATATGCATATGTTATGTTTTCTTCTGCGATTATTTCGCTAATTTATCATATGAACATGAAATTGGACTCATTGGACCCGGAAGTCCAGCAATTTTCTTATCTGGCATTAAAAAGTTGAAAGTAGCAAAAATTCTTCATTTATGCATGCGAACCGCTCATGGTGCTGATATCAAACTGGTCTCGTTCGGCCCAAAATTACTTGATTGAGAACTGAATAAGTTTTCAGCAAAATCGGCATAGCGATTTTATGTAAGTATTTAAGAAAACTGAAAAAATCTTACAAAATCTGAAAGTATTCATTTCGTATTATTACATTTTAATTGTCAAGATTTTTTGTATGAACATTTGAGACTTTGAATTTGAATTAATTTATTTATTTGCTATTTTCAATAAAATTTGACACTTTTCACAAATCAGCCCAAAGAAATTTCTTGGGCTAAAATTCGTAGGTTGGGGAAATATTTTACTCTCTTGTGAGCGCTCTCATTTACGAAAAAATACCAAATTTTTGAGTACGCGAACAGGATTTGGTTAAATTTCGTAATTTTTCGTAAAATTGTACTGTTTTAGGAGGGTACGCGAACGGACCTAATCTATATGTATAAAAATGTTATGTTGGTTTGTGTACGCTCGAAAAACTCAACAACCGTTTGATTGATTTTCTTAATTTTTGTTCCAAACAAAAGAGGAATAAGGGTAGAAGGTTAACTTTTCAAATCACAAACGGTGCAAATGTTAAAAAATAATTCTTTTCTCACTTCAGCAAAATATATCAATATAGCTACGAATATTCGATTTTGTCAAATATTTTTATTTTCAGATTTCTGTATCAAAAAAAAAAAAAAAAAAAATGTCAGTGAAGAAAAATATTATTTGTCAAATATTAATTTAATTTTATCGACAATAAAAAATCATATATACTTGACATTTTTCGTTGTCGATTTTTTTCTTTTTTTAGATTTGTTGCTTAGTTTGTCTCACTACTTTTGTACCAGTGGAATGTTTGTCATCGTATTTTGAGGGAACGTTTGGGTAGTGACGTAAATGAGTTTTAAGTATTTTGTATAAAATCGACCAAGCCGTTTATGAGATATGGCCAGGAAAGCTGGTAGTGGAGTAGCGAGGTAGTGGGTAACAGGTTGTGGGGTGACGGGTAGTAGGATAACGGGGTACCGAGTGGCAGGAAGCAGGTAGCGGGTAGCGGATAACAGGTAGAGGGTAGTATAGCCGTGGATAGAGTTTAGCGGGTAGTGTGGTAGCGGGGGGCAAAAGTTTAGGTCTTATTTTTACCAAACGAGGAAGCACGAAGTCTGCTAGGTCTGATTTTTTAGATATGTTGCTTTTACTTTTGTTGAACTGCTTGCAAGGAATAGTTTGGTTAATTTGTGAAGTTCTGTGAAAGTGTTAGATTGTTTTTGTTTGGAAAATGACTGAAAATGTTAAATTTTGTTGTACAAAGTGTATGTGGTTTGTATTTTGTGATAATAATATAATAATAAGATCATTTCATATCGTGTGTCATGAAAATTTCAATTGTTCGTATTGTTAAGTTTATTTCAAATTTTTACCGGATTATGTGATGCACATGACGTTGATTGTTTTTCTGGTATTGAGTTCGACTCACTACTTTTGTACCAGTGGAGTGTTCTGCACTAAATTTTGACTGAATGTTCGGGTAGTGGTGTGAATTGGTTTTTAAGTATTTCGTGAAAAATCATATGAGCAGGATAGTGGGGTAGCGGGGTAGCGGAGTGACAGGAAGCGGGAGTTTGTAGAGGGCATAGGGGTAACAGTTAGCGTGTAGGATAGGATAGCGAGTAACGAGTACCATTGCGAAGCGTGGTAGGGTACAGCTAGTTTGTTATAAACGATTGAAAATGAGTTTAAGCGGATATATTTTTGGGGTTTCAAGGAAAATAGATAGACAACAGTTTGATTTTCTATAAACAATTGAATATGTTTTTTTTTTTATTTTTTTCCCTCTAGGAAGTACGTTGTGTGGACCCCAGATGTCGCACTCATATTTTCTTATTTTATTTTCACCTGAATATAAATGTTACCACATGCCATGGTCGTGATGATGATGATTTATTATTATTTTAAAACTATATTCTTCTTGTCAAATCACCTGATTTGAGGCTGCTCAGGGGGGGGGGCGATCGCCCCTATCGACCCCCCCCTCTATATCCGCCCTTGGGGGGAAGTTCCAAGGAAATAAATATTTATCCAATTACCTCTGGGAGACGACCTGCTCCGTTCTGCTGCTGGATAATGACTGACTCGAAAGTAATATTTTGCCGAATGTGGTTAATAATAATAAAATCAATGATACCCCTTACCACTTGTGGGGGGAAGTTTCGGAATTAATATTTACAAAACCACTTACCTCCGAGATAATCTGCACTGCTTCTTGGCCAGACACTGACTGACTCGAAAATATATTTCTTCCTGAGGTGGTTTATTGTTTCACACTAAACGATTTACCTTCGGCGAATATTCTTACCACGGCAGCGGACTGGTTTAAAAAAATATAATGAACTACGGCGGCGGAATGTTGATGAATATTTACACCACCGACGGACTATCTCACTATAGCGGCGGCGGTGGACTGTAATAAGAAACGCTGAGCTTACCGCAGCATTAAATAAAAAAGCACCACAAAACACTAGTTATACTCATCTGACATCATTTATCAGTGCCCTGCGAAGAGTGTTGGGTTATTTAGAAAGTGTTGCTTGCAATATCGAGTACATATTTCTACAAATTCAAGTGCGGAACAACCAACCTCCTCGATGGTGCAGGGTGGAAACTAGACTTCGGTCTAGGCGAATGGTTTACGCTATGTCATACAGTCTTCCAGCTTGTTCAACCGCCCTGACAACTGGCAAGAGACTGCATGACAAGGACACCAGTGAATCTTTGTTAATCCATGTTGGGAAATTTCCTATTGAAAAAGTGTAAGTGAATTTATTCACAGGAGTACATATAATCATAATGCCTATGATGGCAACATAGGACCTATGGATGGCAACTACAGTCGCGGTAGGCCCCCTAGTGGGAGTTTCAGAGGGGCTGTGGTTGTCGAGAGATTCGTTTTCGGTAACTGGGAAGGCGTTTCCAATCCCAGTTATATAGATAGAAAAAACATTTACCATTATGGTTAGTACATGGAAATAATGAAATGGTACTTAACAACATAATGAAATAAATTATATTAAATAATGCGTATTGGGAGCGTAAACGCATAATGTTTGATATTAATGAATTTCTAACAATGTAATTAAGGGTGATTATCAACACTCAAAATAGATACCAGTGTGAATGGTCACACGTCGGATAGGGCTTAATAGCTAGGTGCCGACGTAAAACTCTTCATGCTATCATTTATCAGTTACCTGATATAAAACCTGAAAAGCAAGAAATAGCCAACCGCGCCTCGATAAATAATCAAGACAGTCCATCCCTGGAAGCTACCGAGAACAACAAGGAGAATGCAACATCAAAAAACTGAGGATATCAATAAAACACGAAATCAGTTTCGTTGTGTGTAGTATAGTTCACACTCAGCAAAGACCAAATGTATCGATCAAAAACAAGCAAGCAACAGTGAGAGTGATGATTACCATTTGATAACCATCTGAGTATATTGAATCCTTTTCTAATTCCTGATAATCGTTTTTCACAAATTTATTGCTCCCAACACCTTCAAATTGGTATTTCCATAATCCAGTAAATTAATCCGATCAGATACGGTCAGGATAGAGGTTCCTAAAACACAACAGCAACAAAATGTATCTATAGTTTTGGTAAGCAAAATAATTGCCATTATTGCTCTTCGTTAGGCTTTACTCATCGCTCTCTCTCTCTCTCTCTCGTCTGTCCCCTTAAATTCAATTTAATAGAATTTCCCATTACTGCAATAGTGTAGTAAACGATGATACAAAAATCCTTCCCAACTTATTTTGGCTCATCGACGCTGACTTTCATCATGGATAATCTGAAACTTGCGTCCTTGCCTCTTGGGTTGTTGCATCACTTCGGAAACAAACAAATGAATGGCATCCGAGTTGTAAATTCGTATTGCTCTTCATTTAATTTATCCTTCTAACAGGAAATTCGGTAGATAAATGGAGAATCCCTTTAGACATCTCCAACCATCAGAGCCTTTTCGCTACCAAACATTGTTCATTGTTTTCAATCTTGTTGTTGTTTTGTTTGTTTTGTTGCTGTGTGTGTGCTTGATTTCCGAATTCCGAATGCTGATAGTTATCTTTCACTTTGTCTAGTCTGGAACTCCTTCCTTGTTGATCCCACTCAAATGCATCCTTGATGTTATTGGATATCCTTGCAATGACGATAAGGGCGAAATAATTACCCGAAAATTAGTAACAGCAAACTGTGGGGGCTTGCAAATAAAAGGAATCTCTTTAAGGGATTTTTCAATATTTCAGCAATGAGAAGGAGAATGAACCTTAATCGAATAGAATTTTAAAGTCGTTTACATTTTTACAGCTGTTATCAAAGTTTCTTTTGGTTTTGTGTGTTTCAAGGATACCCCGATGTAACACCGTGCGTTTTAGTCAGCTTTGTTGTCGTAGCGCTACCATTCAACAAAAATTTGAATGGAAAATTTATGATGCGACAAACGGAAGTGAATTTATTTGCCATCACATGGCATCATCCGTTCCTTACACAAGTGAGCAAGACAGATTTGATATCCTTCAATACTAAACAGGTAGACCGTAGACGATGACGATGCGATATAGCGAGAGATGGATCCGTGAAAATTATTCAACTTGAAGGATGTATGATAATTTCCGGCGGAAAAGTAATCAAAAATCGCTTAGTTGAATATAAAAATACAAAACTCAACCGAATGTTGCAATCGGTGTCGCGCTTCATGTGCGGTGTACAGTTTCACAAAGGAAATATAGAATTTAAAAAGGTGTTAGCTTTTTGCACGAGAAGAATGTGAAGACGATTCTGATATCTTCTGAAATTAATTTTCTGTATCAAATTGCTTGATGTCGCCTGTCGTGAATCGATAATGAATGAAAAATTAAAAACCAATCGGAAATCAATTAGAAGATTATTGTTGTAAGGCTTGTAGATGGAAATCATTCCTCACCTGAACTCCTATTGATCTTTTATTGCTCTAAAAAGTTCAGGACAGGACAGTCGTTGTTGGCTTTTAAAATGATGAACTCGTAATATTTTGAAAAAAATCAAAAAACAGTCTCAAACGAATAGATAAAACTGAACAAATAATGTGTTTGCTTCGTTCTCCATGATTCTCATTGCTTCAAGTCTCAATTTTTCTTAATATTATTAAACCAAATGGCCTTATGCAGGTTTGGCAATAAAATAAGAAAAAGGCGGAAAAGACTTCCTTCTAACCAAAAAAAAAAGACTGCTTCAATAGAATCACAAATAAACAAATCTTTATTCCTTCACTTTCTATTCATCTCTACTGGGCTTAAATCAAATTAGCACCATTTTTATACACCTGAAAAATTTCCATGGATTAATAACCGAACAGCGAATTGAAAGTAAAAACATGAGCACAAATTCATGATCTCATTTTTAAACTACTGTGGAGAGGATACAAATCTGACAATCCCTTTAGAAAAGAGTGTCTCAATTTATGAACTTCGGTCTCTGAAACACGACAAGGGGGTTGCTACCCGAGGCATCCATTGAATAACAAAAGGGATTCTATTCTAAAAAAGAACAAATCCAACAGGTAATTGAGTGGAAACGTGATCAAAATTTCATTATTTATTGTTGCCTTAATGGAAGGCTCTGATACTGATGCAGGAACAGAGAAAGCTAGTTCTTTCATTGGTTAACCATCATCATCGTCATCGTTGGATATTGAGAATGAAAACGATGCCAATGTCGATACTGTGTGTCTTTGTCACCCTACGGCAGCATACAAATGCGCTGATTTTTGAATTGTTATTGAGTTTGCCCTTCTTGTTGTTCATTGAAATAGAATTTCTGTCAGAGGGCAAAGGTAAGAAAAAAGGGATTGCAAGGAATAAGGATTTACTTTTTGTGTTGTTATTTTTAAAGCGTAATCCATAAGGATAATTGAAGGTGCTCTTTTCTTATTGTGGTAAGAGGTGAAAGCCGTGGAGTGTCTTAATTTAGATATTTTCAGGTGGCTAAGAAAAAAAATCATACTTTTGGAATAAACGGAGAGGTTTTTGGAAGTATCATGTGCTCAAGTGGAATAATTCTTTACACGAGGCTTAAGAATTTCTAAATAAGGTTTATTCAAGATTATTTTTTGTGAAAAGATTTTCTAAATGATGTCTTCTTTTTACTGATTTTCTAAATTGTTCTGGTCTTATGGTAGCGCAAACAAGTGTTTCTTAAAATAGAGTCTTAAGCATTTTTTCTATTTGTATAGCAGTTTTGACACAAAAACTATGAAAACTATGCGATACCTCAAGGCTCCTCTTTAAGAACTTTCTTCTTTTTGATTGAAAATCCCGACAATCCATGATATTGAAATTAAATTTTTTCCCACCAAATTGAATTCCTAACGAACCCTCTGCCCCTCTCAGCTTATTGTCATACCATCTACATTAAGTGCAATTATAAAATGTTGAAGGACCTTTTATTACGACAAGAATCAAAGCAAGCATCACATAAAACTCGGAACGTGATTTCGCGTAAAAATTCGAGTCTTAGATAGAATAAAATAATAACCCATGAGTTTGGTTAATGGAAAAAGTATCAGTATGCGGTCTAAAGTAGCGGTGGCAATTATGTACAGAGAGGACGAAGGGAGAACTTAGATTTTTGTCTAAAAGGGAAAATCTCCCACTCAGTGAAGACTTAAGTGAAGAATAACAAACACCATCATCATCATCGTTGTCCAGTAGTCAAGGCGGCTTTCCACAAAGTGGATAGTAAAAAATAATTTTTAAATCCATGGACCATGATTGAGAAAAAAAAACAGAAGTTCCAACACAATCAGTGAGTCCAGAACCGTCGTTCCTAATCGCCAACGATAAAAATAAAAACCGTCGGCCAGACAATAAAGTATGTCCTTCAGGGAATTAGCTATCCCTTTAGTGACAAAAAAAAGGAGAACAAAAACTGGGAGTGAGGAGAGGATTCTTATTGAATTTTATGGAGTAAATAATCCAGCCGTTAAATGAAAAACAAAATCCTCTCAAAATGCTAGTTAAATAATATAGAGAATGAGTAAAGAGGAGTGGAATGAAAGTGATCCAGGAAAATCTCTCAAAAGAATGAGGAGGAGGAAAAAAATTACAACCCCACAAAAGTGTGGCATGCAGTCGCTGTGGTATTTTCCTGTGTCGGTCGTCGTGTGGCTTCAACCGCTTTGGAGGACGAACTCATTGTTGGAACTTTTCTTAAGTAATAACACACAGTGGCATATTAAATTGTTTTGCGAAATTTATATCATCTTATAATGGGATGGGATGATGGCTTTTTATCTTAGTTGTCTTTCCTTTTTTTTGACAATGAGGATTGAAAATGCATATTGCTAAGAACACAGTAGGGGACACGCGTTTTTTTTTTGTGTGTATTTTATTCAGCATTGAAGAGTTTGCAGAAAGAGAATGAATGTGTTTTTTCCGAACTTGTTGGACCTTAAAGATCTTGAAGAGTATAACAATATTAAATAGATTCCTAGAATATCCTAGGAGTCCTAGAATATTGCCAACTAATCATCGGTTGAACTAGATCAAAATTAATAACAAAACAATTATTTTAATCCATTCATTATTTTTTGAAAGCCCTGAACATATTTCTAATGCAAAAAAGTTGAATAACTTAACGGTAAATCGTAAAAGCTAAATTTTTGTTAATTTTATTTGCAATTTTCGACACAAGAAGTCAAAACAGCAATTTTTATTTGTTTGCTTTACTGCCCCCCCCCCATATAATTAGTCACACAATTGGATGAAAATCATGGAGAACGAAGTGCTTTCAAGATATGTATGATATGTACGCTCTCAAGGGGTTTTTGTACCTTATTTATGCCAAAGCACAGTGCGAACGTTAGGGAAAGTGGGATAGATGGAGAGGGTTAAGGATGAGGTGTCGGTTAACATTGGTCTTGAATTCCTGAACATTGCAGTGCCTGGGGAAGATAGATTGTGGAATTGTGGAAGCGAGTTCCACATTCGCGTAGTACGGCTAAAGAACGATTCTCTGAACATGACCGTGCGTCCGAAGTTGGGCTCGAGGATGAACTGATGGGCATTCCTGGAGGCGCGGATATTACGGTTTGGGTAGAAGGGGTAAAATGCAGCTGGCTATTTCACTAGACCTAGAGCATAAACCATTGAAGAAACGGTAAAAGAGGGTGAGGCATGAGACGTTACGTCGATGTTCGAGTGACGTAAATGTTTCAACGATCGTATGGTCACCAATCATCTTAAATGCTCTCCTCTGGATACTGTCCAAAAGACTTAAGTACGTTGCTGGAGCAGCCCAAACGTGAGAGTTGTACTCAAGCTTTGGACGTATATATATTTTATTGATAGTAGAAAGATCAGAAGGGTACAAAAAATTCTAGCATCGTCTTAAAAAACCTAAACATATTACGGCATTTTTGGCGACATCGCATATGTGATCATTCCACAAAAGGTGATCGGTGATATACTTACCGAGAATCTCGAGATTTTCGGTTTCACTGATGCAAGTGCCACTCGCTTCAAAGATACAAGACAGCATTGAGTTTTCGAAGCATTAAACTCTTCTCGGTTTTTTATTCCCCATTGTACGATGCTGTTTAAGTCAGAGTTTTTTGAGCTTATCATATTAAGCCGATGCAGTTCCACATCTGAAGAGGAGGGATGTGAGTCTGGGAACGAATATGAAAAGCTAAGGGCACTATCGTCAGTGAAACAATGAATTGAATTAGAAGAAGAAATCAGGAAGAGGATCGGTGACAAAACGGAACCCTGGGGCACACCAGCATTTATCTTGTGGGTTTAAGACTTGAACCCGTCCAATACAACTTGTATAGAACGATTGGAAAGAAAGTTTCTAATGCAACGAAGGAGGGACTCATCAATACCAAAAGGACGCATTTCCGATAAAAGAGCCTGGTGCCAAACTCTATCAAATGCCTTTGAAATATCAAATGCAACAATCTTACTTTCTTCAAAACGATGTAAAGATTTGTTCCACTGTTCGGTGAGATAAGCCATCAGATCACCAGTGGACCTGTTGCTGCGAAAGCCGTCCTGCCGGTCATTAAGGAGCTTTCGGTCTTCAAGATATTTCTTAAGCTGATAGTTTATCAGCGTTTCCATGACCATAGAAAAAAGGGAAGTAAGTGCAATTGGACGATAATTGAAGGGATTCGCCTTTTTTGCGTATAGGCTGGACAAATTCTGTTTTCCAACTGCTCGGAAAGAGCCCAGAAGAATAGGATAGATGGAAAAGCTTACGCAAGGGTTTTGCCAGCGTGGAAGAACACCTCTTCAGAACAATAGCGGTGATACCATCCAGACCAGCGGATTTGTGTATGTTGAGATCGTTAAGGACCTCAACATACACAAATGTTATCTGTTTTAAAATTGTTTCCAAGTGTAAACTAAGTCCATTTAATCGAAATTTTCAACTCTGAGCCGAAACATATTGTGAGACAAAAAAAGCAACAAGCGAAATGATTCAAAATTGCCCACTTTCCTGCTTTGCACAGTATTCTTCCGCCTTTATATCCCATTTTTTTCGTTCAGCAGCAAGATTCTTCTATTTTCATTGTCATCATTACTCTGGCTTGGTCCAAGAAAAATTGTCAAAAAAATGGAGAAGATAAAATTTGTCGTAATAATAGTAATAATAATAATTGAAGTCAACGTACATCTAGAATCACCCTCAATTCCATATTTTAGATGTGGCCAAAAGAATTTCGTTTCCACGTTGTGGATTGGATTGTTGTTCGTAATAGATTGCATCCGCAATTTGCACGTCAAATTCTAAGAGGGCACTTTTTCTAAAGCTTTACCACTCAAGACGAAAATTGATAGTTTGTGTTTATGCGAGATTAATGCATGCAGTTTTGATGTTAAATTTTATTCGAATCCTTAATAAATTTACAATTTGGCTTAAAACGAAAGTAATAGAATAAAACATAAAAGTTTGAGTGTAACTTTGACTTACTTTCACTTCTATAGCCTTCTCATAGGAAACCACAAAGTTAATTACTTAAAACGATCGCTTTTTGGATATCAATTAAAGCTTAACACGAAGTAATTAAGGACAAAGATTTATGTCTTTTTTTCTCGTTGACTCAGTCATTTAGATACTTGAAACTTTTGTTCTTGTTTGCTTTGCTTTTATACTTGAATCTGGGAGATTAGCAGGAAATTTACACGAAGGACCTGATGGAATTTTTTGTTTGTGTATAAAAAAGGGCTTTTCGGAACAGGGTGGAAGTGAAGTCTATTTTTTTTTTCTTACTTGTGCTTATATCTTCCCTCTGACGGAAATCGATTTCGTGCTAATCGCTTGGCACGTATTCAATTATATTAATTAACAACTCTTAATTGGAATGAAATTGATTTCATGTTATCGTTTGGGGGAGAGTATCATCTGAAGTTGAATATAAATAAAAAGTAATAAATATTTTCATTTCGATTGGAAGTGTTAGTAGGAGAGCCGCTGAAGGGCGACCTTCACCCAACTGTTAACCGGCTGAAACTTTTTCTTATGAAATTTAGTTTGAAAACATATATGAATATGATAGCTTGCCTAACGAAAAGTGTGCCAGGCTATATTAAATTTAACTTTATTTTAATCAATTACTAACTCCTCCTTCACCCATACATTAAAATAAAACTTTGTGCCACATAGCCATATGTGTAAGTGGGCTTGAGACAAGAAAAAAATTGTATGGGAGAGGGGGGCCTATTCCCCCCGTTTAGCCAGGAGGGGCAGTTTTCTG
>CAKKXW010000001.1:19657917-19685088 GCA_920937365.1 Sphaerophoria rueppellii
CAACAATCTTAAGGAGGGGGGAGTTACGTATACAACTACATCACACAAGACACTTGAGACCGAGGCAACGGCGACCCTTCAATTTTAATAGCATCAGCACCAAGATAAAGTAAACATCGGCCGGTCCAGATCCAATTACATAAACCAAGCCGATAAGATAAACACAAAACGATCTTCAAAGCAACCAACGAATCGCATCAAGAGATAAGCTGGAGTGGCAGCGTCGCAGAGGGCAGATACAATTTGAACATCAAGATATCCAGTCGACTTTCGTGTATTTTTGTCAAATATTGTTTTCTGAATAAAATCATTTTTGTTTTTTAAAAACTCTTCTTTATCATTTAAAAAGTTATTTCTAATGCCAATTCTACCTCCATGTCAAATCATCCCGACCTTACCCTACTGTAACTGTTGTCTTTTATGTACCTGCGATCTTCCTTGAAATAAAAATCAACACGAATTTGCTCAAATTGATCGCCTTACTTTTTTAAACTGTAATTTCGAATATTGTTATGATGATCAATATAATGTGATAAGCTTAAATGATAATAATGCACATCAAATTTGCCTGAACTTTACTTTGTAATCGCCCATTAGAAAATGATTACAGTACCTAAGTAAAATTGTTCGTTCTCTATAAATAAGTTTGATAACGGGGTCTTAAGGCTTAGTTGGTAAATCAAAGTTCCTTCTTCCGGATATAAAATTTGTTCTTATCTTCAATACTTTAACCTTGAGTCAATCGAATTTTATGCCTCAAAAAATGTTCGACTGTTACTGAAAATAAATCTTCCGTGCAATGATAGGAGCCATAATATCAGTTTCTCTTCTTAGTGTCATTCTCTGTGCATTGGCGTACATATATTTGACATGGAACTTCAACTATTGGACAAAAAGAGGCGTCATTGGACCAAAGCCTGCACTGATCCTTGGGACATTGCCAAGTGTAATCAAACAAAATCGTCATTTTGTGTTTGACATGGCGGACTTGTATGAGTAAGTGAATCCTAGAAATTGACAATAGACAATATTCATCAAACATACCTTCAATTCAGAAAGTACAAAAAATGTGGTGAGCGTTTCATTGGAATTTTCATGACTCGAAATCCTATGATTCTTGTTTTGGATCCGAAACTAGCACGGGAAATACTCATTTACAACTTTAAAAGTTTCCGAGATAATGAAGCGGCATCATGGGTAATATGGGGAATGGTTTCGTCGTCGAAAGTATTCAATTTTAATTCTCCAGGTCAATAGAAAGAAGGAAAAAGTTGCTAATCGAAATCCGTTTCTATCCTATTTCGCCGATGGCTGGAAGGAAAGACGCAATGATTTTATGGGTGGAATAAGTTCAAGTAGGGTGAGTAGCCAATTTTTCGTTGGAGGGGAAATCTATATCATCTTTTCTAGCTGCAACAGGCTTATCCAATCCTCAATCAAACTGGTAGAAAAATGACAGGATTCATTAAAACTGAAATAACAAAGTCTAACAATATTATTGATGTAAAATCTGTAAGTTACCACGAAGTCTTCAGTCACTGCAACTTTTTCGAATAAAAGTGACATTCTTATCTCTTCCAGATGGCATTCAGATATACAGTCGAAATCTATGCGAATTTTGTATTTGGCATAGATACTGATGCCTTTGACTGCGTTGACGATAAACAAAATATCATTCTGAACATGTCATACTGCTTCATTGATTTGTCATTTCTCAAAATCAATCTCGTCAACATATCAAGTTTGTTTCCTGGCTTGAAAAAACTCCTCAAAAATCGGTTCTATGCCGAAGAGACCGACAATTTCTTTAGCAAACTACAGACCAACGCTGTTGATATGCGACTTCACACCAAAGACCCTCGATCGGATTTCTTAAACTACATGCTGGAATTGCAGAGAAAAAAGAATATCAGCCATGTTGATATGGTGGGTCATAGTTTAACAATGCTGCTGAATGCTTTCGATACAGTTGCTATAGTCATATATCACGCACTTTACTTTGTAAGTTGGTTTTATTCAAACATGTTCGAAAGATAATGTGTTGATCGTACACAGTTGAGTTTGAACGAACGAGCACAAACCAAGTTGCGGCAAGAAATTCTGGCGAACTTGGATGAAAACGGTGGGATCAGTTACAAAACTTTGACACGCCTCGAATATTTAAATCAGTGTATAAATGGTAAAGCGTCAAATTATACCTTCTTCTAAGAGCCTAGTTGCTGAAAAAATAACTTTCTATTTAATCCAGAGACTATTCGTATAGTCAGTCCTATATCGGATATGTCGAAAATCTGCACTGAAACGACATATTTCGAAAACTGCGAGAACAAGCATACAAAAATCGAACGGGGCATGATTGTACATGTACCAGTGTTTGCCATACATCACAATCCAGATATCTACCATGACCCTGAGAGGTTTATACCGGAACGGTTCGATGGTGGAGTTGCAAAGGAATTAAATCAGAAAGGTTGTTTCCTGCCATTCGGAGATGGACCACGAATTTGTGCTGGTATGGAATTATCTATTTCTATTTTTTGTCTTGATAAATAAGGGTTTTTGATTTTTATTCACATAGGAATGCGGCTAGGGCTTTTGAAGACTAAGGCTGGTGTATTTGAGATTATTAAGAATTTCAAATTGAGCTGCTTTAAGGAAAATCCATCAGGCACATATATTGATAGAGAATCGCAGCATGTTGGAGTTGATGGTGACCTGTTTTTGCATTTCCAAGAAATAAATTGTTGAAAGGTGTAATATTTTGAGTTTTTCTTAGTTTTAATATTGGCATATCAGGGTATCAGGGTTCTATTATTGAATCAAAAAAAGCAAATATCGCATAGATTATCGCATGCGATATCCAAAATTGTATTTTTGAGCGCTTTTCGAACGCTGTCAAATATCTCGTATACGATAAATATCGAATTTTTCATCACGAGTCGGTAGACCCACTCGAGATGACTTATCGTATACGAAAATTATGCGATAAATATGAAATTTCAAAATATCCTCGTGGAAAAAGGCCTAAGAAAACAATCAAAAAGTTCAAAGAGAACGTCACCAACCGGAATCAAGACATCTTGGCATACTGTATAAGAAGAAAGATCACAAAAAACCTCCATGTTCCTCGACAATAATGCTTTGAACAAGAATCTTGATGAATTCTACCATCATATGATCAACTCAAAGACACGAAATGATGTACATATCGAATTCAACAAGCCCGATGAGCATTTCAAGGAATAATTGTCTATGTGCACGAAGAAGACGGTGATATGAATAATTTTAATGTCACAAAGCGGCTTGACACTCATTCAAGATTGGAGGACCTAGCTACAATAAAAATTCCCGATGTTAATCCACAGGTTAGTTAGTAGAATTCATATGAAACCGATTATTATTAAGCTTCTTTTTGCAGTACTTGAAAAAAGTTAAGAAACAACAATCCTACATGGAACTGAACAATAGAATTGGACGAGAAAAGGGAACCGATTATTGTGCAGCAAAAGTTGGGCGAAGTGCTTACAATGACTATCGAAAGGTTGCTTCGAGGAAGAAGATATTTGTCTTCAGCGTGTTCAACGACAACCATCAGTCGTACAAGTATTCATCCATATGTTCATTATGGAAACGTATACGTATTTTAAAATCGATGTAAAAGAACCGATTGTTCCACCGTCATGATCTGCTTGTTACAAATGGAAAATTGTTGATGTTGAAATTGTAATAAAACACAATCGTTGATTTAAATCGAGTTTTATTTTAACGAGAAGCGATGGTACATAAACTACAAATTGAAAGTGAAAGTAATTGCTTAATACAACGGGATTTAAAATTCCGATGTCTGACAATCTTCTAACAAATTGATCTCTCGGTATTTGGAACTTATTGGGGTAACTTAATTTTAACAAGTATCTTTTATTACAATAGGCGTTTTTCTTTTTTAGTTCGGAGCTCTGAGCTCAGAGTCTTCAGAGCTTGCTGAACAGACTCTGAACAAAGTTAGCTCTGAACATTTTCTGAACGTTCTGATGTAATTTTGAAATACAATTTTGCACTAAATATTCAGGATTTTTTTATATGTAATTTTGTTTTATAATAGACTATTAATTATCACAAAATTGATATTTTCTGCCATATCTACTTGTTTCCTTTACCATTTTAATTATTTTAAACATTTCTTTTCATTTTACCACATCTCATATGCTTGACATTTGTTTGTTCAGGTATTTTGCCCACAATGCTCGGTCTCTTTTTTCCGAGCGCGTGGGTCGAACTCTGAACACTCAGAATCAGTGCTCTGAACGAAAAAAGTAACACAACTTTGATGCTCTGAACACACTGAACTAAAAAAGAAACACAATTTTTAGTTTGGCAGTTCAGGCTCTGTTCAGATGTAAAAAAGAAAAACGCCTAATGGCAGTGACCACACCATGGGACATAGAATTCATTAAGGGTATCCTTGTCGTCGTTGATAATCAGCCTTATCGGGAATTCCTTGGGAAATATTTTTCCAAGGAATTTTTCCCTTCCCGGGAACAAGTTCCTACTATCGGGAATTACCCACGGAATTCTTTTTCCTTGGGAACAAATTTTGCCAACATGAAAATAATAAATTAATTTTCGAACATAGTTTTGGATGATTTGTCAGTCCGTTCTTAGTTAAAAAAAAAAATGTTTGTTTTCGTCCTAGACTTCTGAAACTCACTTATTTTATTAATGGACCTGTATATTCTGTTGAAATTGTATTCCATTTCTTTTTGGTGTCCCTTCATAGCCTCAACTGCCTCTTCAACCTTATGGCAGAGTTCATTTTGAATTTCAATTTCTCGTTCCAAGTTACGACGTCACAAGTTACGCCTTTTTGTGGCTTTTTTGTAGGACGAGGAGTTGAAGTTCTGTTTTCAATGTTCATCTGGGAATCATTTTTTCCAACGTTCTGCTCCTCCGGTTCAGTTGCATTCATGATCATATCAAGCATAACATTCTCGTCGAAGGATTTGTCTTTTAACACTTCAACAGAACGGCTGACTGATGATGAATTTGGACAATTTTCACTTTCGACGATTTGATTTCGATTATCGTCTGTCTTTCTCTTTTTGCTACGTGAAGGGAGACCAAAAGTTAAGACACCTGGGCATCCTTCCACCGATTCTTCTGAGGCACAAATTCGTATTATTGTTTCTTCCAACGCACTGAATTTATTTTGGCCTCCACCGTTTGCTTTTTGTTGTCTCTTGTTTTCAGACATTTTCTTCTTCACGTATTTTGTTTTATCAAGCCATACCTTAAATAATTTTTTTTTAAGAGAAAAAAATCATGCTTACCAACTTATCACCTAAATTTTTCCATTCAGAAATAGATTTTGTTGGTGGGCCCAAACTGTTCTTTTTCTAATTCCTTCCAAAATTTTGATACATTTTCCTCAGACCGATTTGTTGTGAAACCATTAGCAATATCTCGTTTTTTTTCCATAAAACTAATTAAAACTTGAACTTGGTGAGTATTTGTTGAATTCGACCTTAAAAAGATCAATTTTTATTAATATTTTCTATTATTTTGATGAAAATTGCTTACATTGTTTGCTCTTCCTTAAATTCCGATAACTAAACAACGGGGAAATATTCAGACAGAAAAAACACAAGATTTCACATGAAAAAAGAGTTGCCGATAGGTATTTTTCAATAAGAATTTTTTTCCCAATTTCGAAAAGTTCACGATACCAATTTTTCGAATATGGGAACAAATCCATGGGAAAAGAAGTTCCCGATAACCCTAAATAAGTTCCTCGTTTTTTGGCTACGGCCACTTTAACTTGAGCATCGTTTGAGAGAAGATGGTTCAAACTTGTTTGCCAAATCTGATGCACGATAAAGAATGATGGTGTTGGTAAAACATCATAAAATTTGTGAAAAATGAATATTAAAGACCAAGCAGTTTTTCGTTTGATCTTGACAGATTCTCCTCATCTCCGGTATCAATTCCTAAGCAAAGAAGAAAGCTGTTCCTATGTTTACAGTGGTAATCCACTTACCGGCTTCTCGAAGCATTGCGACTCCTTGGGCGAACTGCGGTTCAAGAAACTTAAATAGCTTCACCTTAAACTGCTGCTCAACTGCCTGGATTTCTTGCTCATAGTTGTCACGTAGCCTTTTGAAAATAGTCGTGAATATATCGCTGATTGTGTGCAGAACTTCGTGGTAGTGATCGAAGTGATTCCAGAACCAAGCCAACGAATTCAGTCATATGGCGATGAGTATTGGAATCCTCTGCATGGTACACGGCTCCAACAGTTTTGACCTTGTCGAAATCGGCAGTTATTGCCATTTGCTTGAAGAGTTGAGGTGACTGTGCCAAAAAGGCAGTGTCTTTGAACTAGCTCACTGTGACAATATTGTCATCACTTTCACTGTCCGCTAAAATAATCTTCGGTGTATGAATTTCCACAAAACCCTTCTCTGTCAGAATATAGCGGAAAAGCTTGCATACTCCGGCTTCCAAACTGAATATGGCTTGATTCGCGGGCATTCTGAAATCCAGGACACGATTGTTCAGACGCATATCTTGATTATACTCAAATGACTCAAATGTTATAGCCTTCGGCGTTCTATGGAGGGGTTTTGAGGTTTAAAAAAAGTCTATTTAAAACAAGGGAAGGCTTACTTCTTTCTGGACGCGAGGCATACTCAATCTGCAAAGGAAGCTGAGTGTTCGCTTGAGAAACAACAAGTGGCATGGAACAAAATTGTCTTAAGCAAAATTGCGAAAATTCACAACAATATAATGCATATTAAAACTTTTCAAAGTCCTCCCGCGAGCAACTAAGTGACACTCTTCAAAACCCTCATCATCTCGGTCCTACTATATGGTGCAGAGACATGCACATGGACCATGACAACATCCGATGAAAACCCTTTGGTTTGCGAAACTACAGATAGCTGGTTAGGGACCGAGTTATCTGGAAACGTTTGTTGGATGAGGCCCTGGTTCGACCTGGACTTTAGCGCCACCATAAGCAAGCAAGCAAGACTTTTCTAAACATCAAGTCGTTAAGCCCATTTATGACGATCCCTAGCAACACCAATAACTATTCTGTTCATTTTCCGAAGTGAAGTCTGAATAACGGTAGGCATGTCCTGCAAATTTGTATCTTTCCGATCCTTTCCTTTGCACAGTCATGCTTCGGTTTGGAACCCATAAGGCGGCGGGCGGATTTTGTTAATATTTTAATTTTAGAAAATTTGTGTTTTACTATGACAAACTGCCTATACGAGACAAGGTTTGCGGGGTATGGAAAGTGGCAGAACGTAAATGAAATTTCCTAACAAAAAAGGCAAGCTATATAAACTAAATGAATGTTTTCCCGTTCAAGAAAAAAAAAAAAACAACATTCTTCCAGAACCGAATTACATCAAATGCATCATGGAACAGAAAATTCAATTTGAGTCTTGTTCTTCACCGAAGAACACTGTTTGAATATTCTGCTTGTTTATCGGCATATTGGAATATGTTCATGTTGTCTTTGTACCACATCGCATCAACAAAAGCAACGATATTAAAAATCCTCGAGTACTTGATAAAGTGCACTTTTTGTCCATCGCTATATGTGCAACAGGAGCTACAGCAACAGCTAAGATGTTGTTTTTTGCATACTTTTGTTGCTATTAGCATTTGACGTCATCATTGTCGATAAGCAAATTAGTCAGAAATCAGTTAGTAATTTTCATTCTACGAAGGCCCAGTTGGTATGTTTTTATACGAACGACCCAGGAAGATGGCAGTCTTTAATCAACTTAAAAAGGACTTGCTTTTTGCTATTTTTATTTTTCCTTTTTTCATCCTCAAGGTTTCATTTTTGCGGTTAGATACAACTGCGGAGCACTTTGGATGCTGATGCTGCCACTCAGCGATACGACAACTCACGATGCGCCAGTATATAGCCTGTTGAAATCCATTTAACATCGACGAGGACGACATCGACAACGACCTTCTGAGTCCTTCTGAGAGATGTTTAATTAAATTTCTGAAATTAAAATGTTTTGTTTACATAAATTGGAAAATCTCATAAAATAATAGCTATACACCGCTAGATGAAGGTGGTCGTCCCAAATGGATGTCTGACTGCCTGACAGCACGAAAAATAAAAAAATATTGAACACAACCGATTAAGTCGAACAATCATCATACATGAACGGCTAGTGAGAGTGCATGAGTCTGATGGCTGCCTGATGCCTAGGATCAGGCTACTGGTAAATGGAATTTATTATTCATCAAGAATTGTGCTCGAGCATTCAAAAAAAACATATTTTTTTTTTGTCGATCTATTCAATCTTTTGCATGCTGCCGGTGGCAATACCCCGATTAACCCTATGACTAGGTGACACCGAAAAACCGATTGTATAGACGTCACGTATTGTTATAATGACTGTATGATCCTTAGGGGCTATTGCGCGGGCGGTCGGTCTTTGAACAGAATCATCACATATCTCCGTGGAAGCAAAGGTGTCCATTTATCGTGTCGTCTGTCCGAATGACCAACGGTCAGGATTCAGTAACGATAGAAGGTAAAATTTGCATTGGACAGTCTTTTTTCGGGTCGGAATATTGGTTTCATAAATGGTTGGGAGGAGTTGTTGTCTCATATAAAAACCCAAAACAAAGGTGATGGCTGCTGATGGTTCAACGATTCATTCATTGGACTCTGGATGACGTTCAATTGTCATCGTTTTACTTACTGTCAATGAATTTCAACAATTGAACTTTTAATTGACTTTTGCATTGGACTAAATCAGAGATGGCTTTGTGAGATTGGCAATTGTTAAATAAAATTGAAATTTTACTTTACCTTAACTGGCTTTCGTGTTTTAATTGAAAGCTGCTACAACATAATTCATTAAGGATAAACTCAACAATATACCAGACAAAAGAATGATGAGTTTTTATAGTCCTAACACCGGTCAAGAACAAGATTTCTTTAAGGTTACACGGAATTAATCCTTTAAAGTGCACTGATATAGATTTTACGTATATTTTTTTAAGTAAAAACATATCGAGAGATATTGATCAAATAGACATAATGATGCCAATCCGACAATCTCATCCGTCTACCTTTCAGTCTAACCTCGTGTCTTCGGAGTTAATCAGCCTTAGCCTTTCATTTGTTTTAATTTTTGATAAACCACGTCAGGTGCCTTGAAAACGACTACAATATGGACTTCAGGCAGCGGCAGTCGTGCTGCAAAGAAGGCGAAAAAAGTAACAGTTCTGATCCATATTGACTTTTTGAATGAGGATAAAATGATCACGGGGGTGTATTATGCTGAATTATTATTGAGGAAATAAAGGTTCTTCCTGGCGAAAAAAGTGTTTTCTCCTATGATATAGCGCACCGGCTCACACCTCCACCATCCACAACCACAACGACTTGATCGAATCGAGCTACAAAGTCCTGCCCCATCCACAGTATTCTTCACAATTTGTCTTCGTGTAACTTCCTTTTGTTCCCAAACTTGAAAAAATCACTCTTACTTTCTTACTTACTTAAGGTACCGGTACCTACAGTCCGTTGTGGATTTGGGCCTCAATCAAAAGTCTCCGGCAGACAGTTCGGTCTCTAGCTAGCTGTCTCCAGTTTTGCACTCCAAAATGATTGAGGCCCTCTTCCACTTCTGTCACGGTCTTCCTCTCTTTCTACTAGTGATGTGCCGAACCGTAAATTTTGTAAACCGAGTTAACTCGAGTTGGTTTTTTTGCAAACCGAGTTGCAACTCGGTTTGAAAATTCGGTTTGGCAAGTCGGTTTGCAGATCGGTTTGCCAACTCGGTTTGAAACTTTAAAAAAAAACCGAAAATAACAGGTTTTTAATCCGTCAAAATCTCTGCCATCCGCTGATAAAAGTTGAATGTTAATGGCTCAATCGAAAGACAATGTACGAATCTAGGTCGCTAGAGGAAAATGTTACCGGATTGCCCCGAAAATCGCTCTGGAAAACATTAAAAAAAAACGAAAATACCAAGTTTTTTATCCGTCAAAATCTCTGCCATCCGATGATAAAAGTTGAATGTTAATGGCTCAATCGAAAGACAAGGTACGAATCTAGGTTGCTAGAGGAATATTTCGTTAAAAATGTTACCGGATTGCCCCGAAAATCGCTCTAGAAAACTTAAAAGAAAAAACGAAAATACCAAGTTTTTAAGCCGTCAAAATCTCTGCCATCCGCTGATAAAAGTTGCATGTTAATCGCTCAATAGAAAGGTAAGGTACGAATCTAGGTCGCTTGAGGAATATTTCGTTCAAAATGTTACCGGATTACCACGAAAATCGCTCTAGAAAACATTAGAAAAAAAAAAAAAAAAAAAATACCAGGTTTTTAATCCGTCAAAATCTCTGCCATCCGTTTATGAAAGTTGAATGTCAATGGCTCAATAGAAAGATAAGGTACGATTCAAGGTCGCTATATATATTTCGTTCTGAATAATACCGGATATTCCCGAAAACCGGTCTAGAAAACACATAAAAAATGGAATAATTAGGTTTTTATCAATGCCATCCGCTGATAATAAAATTCTACCACTTGGTAATTAATAGCCCTTATATACAATATTTAAACTCAAAACTAAAAAAAAACATACAAAATTAGAAGCAAGTAAACTAGGTTTTTCTTATCAATTGCCGAGTTGGCGAATAGGTTGCTGAACCTAATTGGCAAACCGATTTGGCGAACCGAATTTTCAATCCGAGTTGGCGAACCGAATTTCAAACCGAGTTGGCAAACTGAGTTGCAAACCGAGTTGCAAACTGAGTTGCAAACCGAGTTGCAAACCGAGTTGCAAACCGAGTTGGCAAACCGAGTTGGACCGTTCAACTCGAGTTGGCAAACCGAGTTAGCTAACTCGGGCTGGAAAGAAAAAAACAAACCGAGTTAACTCGAGTTAGGGCTAACTCGAGTTGACTCGAGCTAGCAAATCGAGTTGACCCATCACTACTTTCTACGTCCATCCGGAACAGCGTCGAAGGCCTTCCGGGCTGGAGCATTGGTGTCCATCCACTCTAAATGACCGAGCCATAAGAGTCTCTGTACCTTCACTCTTCTGGCTAGGTCCGTGTCGTTGTACAACCCGTAAAGTTTGCTGTTGAATCTTCTTCTGCATTGCCCATCAAAGCACATGGGGCCAAAGATGACCCGATGAACTTTCCTCTCGAAATAGCCTAAGGCACTTTCATACGATTTTGTTAAGGTCCATGCTTCTGCACCATACAGTAGGACTTGAAATTTGAGGGAAATGTATAGTTTTACCTTAGTTGATCTACAGAAGGCCTTATCACTCAATTGCTTTCTTAGCCCAAAGAAACAGCGACTAGCAAGAGTAATTCTTCGTTTGATTTCGGCGCAATAGCCCGTGTTAATAGCGGGGTGTAGGTAGATCAACTGCTCTACTACCTCGAAGTTGTATGCGTCTATTGTGACGTTCCGTCCGAGCCGTTGGTGTTGTAACATAAGTTCAAATCTTAAGTTGAAATAGACGTGATTGCCAAAAATATCCCAGGGATATTTTGAAAAAATGAGAGCATCGAACTTTTTAATTGTAACTCTCGAGTTGAGATCTAAAGTAATGATGAAAAACGATTTTCAACTTGTCCCTCAACTCTAGAGTTGGCCAACTTGAGAATTTCCTACGAGTTGAGATATAGTGAAGAAAGAAGCTGTTCAAAGGAGTGGTGCAGAGAATCTTATTGTCATACATGTCACCTACCGTTACCGCGCAAGCCTTTTTTCAACAAGACACCGCGGCGAGACATGTAACGCCGTGAAATCAACGTTGAATTTCTTGCGTCAAAAGTTCCCAGGACGTGATGTGTTATGGAATGGGGGAGATATTGACTGACCACCGAGATTGTCCGATTTAATGGCACCGGGATATTTCTTGTGCGGATTCTTGAAAAGCAAAGTGTATGCTAACAAAATGACGACTTAATACGAGATTAAGGACAATATTCGAGCTGAAATCACTGCGATATTGCCCAAGATGTTTGCGAATGTCTTGGCAAATCCCAAAAAAAAGAGCTGAAACTTGTATGCGCAGTGATGGTGGTCATTTGGGTGCAGTGAATTAACGCCCATGGCATTAACGCCCGCGGGTGTTAGTTCCAAAACAAACGGAATTTACCCCCGCGGCTGTTAATTCCTTTTTAAATTGGCATTAAAGCCCACCATAAAAAAGAATTAACGCCCGCGGGTGCTAATGCCATTTGGAAGTGGCACTAAGATCCGCGAGTGTTATTATTTTTTGGAAGTGATCATTTCACTCTCGGGTGTGAACATGAACACTTGCGCGAATTTCATTTTGGGACTACTAACCCACTATGATGGGTTATTAGTCCAAAAATCAAATTCAGGGCTTCCGATTCCGACCTTCGCGATTAACTTCAAAAATTTTGTAAAATAATAAAATAAGTGGACAGATTTTACATATTTTCAAGGTTTTTTTTTTCTGTGCATAACGGCTGAAACATACAGCATGTTCTAAGTCTATGTGACGTTAAGACAACATTTTCCAATGCAAACGTTCTTCTGCACTCTGGGATGTCAAAGTTCGGTGACTGTACGGTATTCTACAAGCACACTATACTTATTGCAGCCAATATCATCTTATTGCATCTATCTGTCACTCAAAATAACAGAGCTATTTCAATTCCATTAAAAGCTGCATCAGAAATATGGAGGGACACAAGCGGAAAAAATTTTGGCCAAAAGAGTATCAATTTGGGGTGTGAAAATAAAAAAATTCGCGCGAATTGAAATTGATTCTCTTTTGGGCAAAATTTTTTCCTCTCGCTTCGCTCGCAATAAAATCAAATCAATCTTGAATTTTACGTATCGGCCTCATTCTCAGTCGAAATTCAAAAAGATGTTGAAAATGAATCATTGAAATGCTTGAAAAAATCTTAATTTACATAACAGAATATGTAGTGTGATTTTCCAAATAAAAGGAAACCTGAACAGCTTTGAAAAATTAATTGCTCTGACCATTTTGTCGACGGCTAATAAAGAAACGTGGTCCCATTTATTTATACGATTTTTTTGTAGTTGCATTCAATGTGTACACATACAGGAACTTAATTTTTTTGTTTTTTTTTAGCATGAACATTCGTTGTTTTTACTTTTTTTTTCATTTGGGACTTTTGTCCCATAAAGAGTAAAATTTAATTGGGACTACTGACCTACCATAGTGGTTTAAAAATCCCTAAATCGGCACTTATGATCCTCCATAATGTGTCAGAAGTTCCGAAAACCATTTTCGACGAGTTTCCCTGCGCCAAGTTTCTAATAAAAACAGAAAAACCGAAATAAGGCATTTATTATTAAGAAAGGCATTATTTCTAAGTTGCAATGGAAATAAAACCGCAACCCTTGTAAGGGTTAAGGAAATAATAAGAAATGGAAATAAGGTCCTATGCGTTATCTAATGTCACCATATTAAGTTATTGAGTTTTTTTTTTATTTGTTTCACGTGTGGGTTTTATTTCCAATTAAAATTGGAATTAAAGCCCGCGCAAAAAAGGAATTAACCCCCGCGGGTGTTAGTACATTTTAAAAAAGGAACTAGCTACTACCCGCAGGGGTTAATTCCTTTTGTTTTTGGAATTAACACCCGCGGGTGTTAATACCATGGGCGTTAATGCACTGCACCGGTCATTGGATCAACGTTGTTTTTAAAAACGGAACGGAAAAAAATTGTTAACCTTCAAATTCGATAAAGATAAATAGATTTTCAAAATCTATTGAGAATTTCTAAAGTTTTAAGATGGCTCCATTGCATAAAAGTAGAAGTTAGATTATCCTCAGAAATATACTTCGATTACATTCGGGTATGAGACAGTCGAAAGAGTCTTACATTTTATTGTATTAGCGTAGAATCCTTTTTAGTTTTAAATTTCAAAATATTAGACTTGTAATTTTTGCAATTTTTACGAAAATGTGTCCATCTGACTAAATCGGTGAAAAACACCTCCCGTGACTTGTTTGTTTTATCTCTCGTGGTTACAAAAACAAGTGCCTGATCCGTACACTTTGCTAAGCCATGCTCACCTGAAATCTATTCAATCTGACTCCATTCCCTTCTAACATGAACAAAAGCAACTGATCCGTTTCAAGCGTTTTGGGATAAAATGCCGATGCCCACCACTAGATGAAAACATTTCTCAGATGTTTATTACTCTATGAAGTGCGCTTCAAAAACTTTATGGATGAATTGAATGATTTTGCCACTCCTTTCACCACTTTATTGCTCCAACACTGACATTCTGGACCACAATATCCTTTACAATGAAGCAGAAGCAAGCATTCAATCAATTCATTGAGAAATCACACAGCCAGTCGAGTGTGTCATTTTATCCGGAGGTTTATTTTTCGGTTCCTTGCTCTTCATGAGGGCTCTCACATCGACGACCGACGACGCGATGCCATTTTAGGTATAATCCTTTCTTGGTCTAATTATGGATTCAGGAACCTGTTTGGAATCGAGGATGGACCTTTAATTTCGATAACACAAAAACTACCAAGGTACTAATTAGAAAAAGAAATAGTTTAAGGGAGGGATTACCTTACGCTTACAAGGACATCACCGAAGGAGGGAAAGGGAAACCCTTTCTGTTCCTGCTGGATGGCAAACGGATGGGCGCAGTGAACAATGCTTAATGAGTTTGAGTGAATAATCAAAACCGGATTTTGCCCTCAATTGAGCACTTTTATGTTAACATCACCATCGGAGCGACCGTCCTGGCGCACGGCGTGATGTGTACATGATGGATTTTCAGTATGGAGTTGGAGTGTGTACAAACAAGTTTTTTTTTCTATTGCTGATCCACTTTGGTGTCACTTGAATGATCCCAAAATTGCCAATGGACAGCGGACCAGAGGCACAGGCTCCCACTGGCTCAGTGACGGCTCAGTATGAAAAGTATCTCTTTTCTGAATATTCATCCATACTAGAATACGGTTCGCGTGCCATGCCAACTCAACTGGCAAGCTTGAACTTAATAAACCACAAAGTGAACCATAATAGAATGAGGATAAGGGATCCAGTATCCTGTTCCGATGGCTATGAATAGCGAAATATGTCACATGCTTCGATTGTCAAAGAGCCCTCTTATTGACACGGATTTGAGTACCCTTTTGGGTATGTAATTTTGTGGTAGCCTAAGGTGAAGGTGAAGCGGTCTAATTTTGGAGAATGGATAATGGGATGGTTGGCTTGCTTATGAGTGTTATGCATACATGACGACGTTTCTCTGTTCATCGATTAGTGGCAAAGTAACGCTTGAGGATGGGAAGACGTCAAATTTTTAGTTGCAAGGTAGGAGGTTGATTTAGAAAGGAATTAGGAGACAAAGAAGAAGTTTTAGACTTGGAATTCTACCAGAAAATCTAGAAAAATTTGATGAATGACCTTAACAAATCTAACACGTATGAAATGACAAAGAAATTTGCACAAAAAAAAACTAAAGCACTTTAAAATGTACTACCACTCTCACATAAGTAGATATGAGCATATGTAGGTATATGTCTCCGAAAATGCAACATAGAAACTCGTAAAGCAATATCTTTAACACACTACGGTGTTGACATTGCATATTGGTTGGGGCGTATAAAATTATTCATGAAGAATTTTATGCACTGCTGTGCAGAACGAACGAACTCAGGACCAAGACATGATTTGGTTCCACATACAATTCAACGGACTTTGCTCCTTCTTCTCTGGAAGAACATCTCACATGTGTATTATCCTTATACAATTTTTTTGTAGCTCACAACTTGTCCATATAGAGCAATAGTTCAGATTGAAATGGAATGGATAATCGACTCTAAAGGTACACACATGAACTCGCTCATCCTTTCGACACTCCATAATACTCGCACGTATCCCAATCCCAACAAGTACTTAAAATGTTAGGTAAAGGAGAGTGGTGGCATACAGTCTTAAAGAAAGTCTCAGAAAAATGGACAGACTTCAGGACTATGCTTTTGAACATTTTTATACTCATGCAAAAAGGGACGAATGATGAAAGGACAACAAAGTGAGTTTGACTATGAGAGTGAAATGCAAAACTGTGACCAGCACTGAGCAGATGCCTTGGGATCGTGAATCTCAGACGAGGATTGCAACGAAATAGGTACAAAAAAAAGCAAGAATGTCCTTTGCCCACATAAAATGTATATCTCTGTGCATTATGCATTAAACGCAAGAAGAAAGGATAAATGGATTTGTATTGATTCGGTTCAAATTTTCCATTTTTTTTTTGTCGCATGTTTTGTTTTTGATTTTGTTATGCTTCCATGGCTCTTCCCAATACTCCATTTAATATTTTCTTCCGGACACTTTGATTTGGTTTTATGGTTTGAGATGATAAAATGATTTTTATGGGCACGGATGGGTAGCATTTGTCTGTCGAAAACATTTTTTTAAACTAAAATTCTATGATGGGTTGGAGGATCTTCCGGTGTGATTTAACAGGTCGTTGGACAAAATTAGTATGGCACGATGACCGGTGATCGGGGACGGTATCCTTAGAGGCTGCGGATCGATAGGGACAATACCCCAGTGGTATGGATCAACAACGGACGAAATGGCTAGTTGGGGAAAGTCAAAATGATGGAATGGTTACAATATTTCAGGCCTAACTTTGACCAATATTACTAAGTTGATACTATTGTATCACTTGGAAGTAGAAGTAGAGACAATTTAAGTACGATTATACTAGTCTTCTTATAATATTATTATCCAAAGGGAGTGAGTATGAATTTTATAAACGAAACTTCAATTCCATATGTGAAAATATCATTAATCGAAAAAGCATGTGACCTCGTTGCAATATTCATAAAAGTGCACATTGAATCGCTCCTGAAAGCCTTTGGCATCGGTCATCAGATTTCCTTCTCTATCCTTCCGCTATACTATTTACGTCGTGTAAGTAGGCTGTAATGGAGTCAGCAGTGCCAAAGTCAAGGGTACACTCTCTTCTACACCAGACACAGGGACTTTGCACTCGAAGACGAGTCCAAGCGCATTATTGAAGGTTTTACTAGTGTGTTAATTGCGCAAGACAGTCGTCGATGTAAGCACCTCCAAACGAGCGGATCGCTCGTGAACCAGTTCCCGTTCAAATACCAAAGATTATGTGTAAAACACACAGGCCACCTACCATATGACAAACACCACTGCCAATGTAAATTCTTTGCCGATGTTATTTCACTTCACCATCCCATAATTCACACTCAGCCACAGTCAAAAAGTCTTAAGAAGAGAAATCAAAACTGACTAAGGAATAGCTAAGATTTTGCTATCCAAGCAATTTGATAACTCTTGAATTACCCTCCTTCAGTGTTAATTGAAGATGTAAAAGTCACTTAGCGTCCGCCCGCTTACTCCTTAGCTTACCCTTACTGGTCCCTAGACCACTGTTTGCGATACTAACACATTGGTTAGAACAAGATCGTAATTCCTACGAGTTTGTAACGGTGCAGTGCATTAACGCCCATGGAATTAACGCCCGCGGGTGTTAATTCCATAAACAAAAGGAATTTACCCCCGCGGGTGTTAATTCCTTTTTTCATTCCTTATTCTGATGGGCTTTAATTCCAATTTCAAATGGAATTATAACCCATTCCTCACCAAATTGACAAACACAGTACTTTTATGTTGCATATTTTTATTTATATTTACAAACTGTGTTTAAAAAAATATAGAATTCTTGAAGATCAAAAATAACAAAACAAAAATTTCCAGAGCATTTTTCGTTGTGATATAAATTAAATTTTGAAAATTATAAATTAGCATATACTATGATTGAATTTTTCACAATTTGTCTGCAATATGGACACAATATCTTAGAATTACCATCATTTTTGCAGCAATCGCTATGTTTTGCAAAACATGATCCACAAAATTTGAAATGGTTACAAGGACTTAATAAAATATATCGTGGCTTTTCACAACATATAACGCAAAGTAATGGGTTTTGTGACTCTATAAACCGTCTTTGCCTTCGGAACTTGATTCCTCAGATGAAGAATTATTTTCGAAAACCTGACTTAAATCAATGATATTGTTCTGCCAGTTACTTATTTGATTTGAAAAATCTTCCAGTGAAATTTTGTTTTTAAGAAGTTTTTTAGTTGCCTTTTCAATAAGGTCATTTCTTTTTTGATGTAACTGCTTTGGGGATTGAAATATTCCATAAGTTCCATCCAAAGAATTTTTCAATTCCATCGATGTTTTGAGTTCTTCGTCAAGAAGGCAATTTAAAAATTTGCAAAAATTACCATTGTGAACAAGCTTCTTGTTAAGCTGAGAATCTAATCTAATCTAAGCTAATCTTAGCTGCTAGTAGTTCTTAGGCTTTGGTTATGGATGGAAAATGACAGAGGGCCCACCTATATAGTAATTAAAGAAACAATAAGAAATAGCTATATTTCAAACGTAAAAACTCATTTCTCAATTAATCACCTTTTTCATCCACTGCCTTTCAAAGTATGCAACAAAGTCCTGGAACTGGGAAAAATCTTTAACTTTTTGACTTTCATCTTTCAATAAAACAAATGCTCACTCAATATTTTCGGGTGAAAGGAGTGGGAGGTACATAAACTTTTTGTAAATGCGAGCAGCTAGATTATTTCTTGTAATTTTTCTTAAGAACAAAGTGAACTTGCTGGCATTTCTTTTCAGTGCATTACAAAAGTGGAACCAGCACCCCTTTATTGTCGCTAATGGAAATATTTTTTTAGAGCGTTTCGCAGAGCATGCTCATAATCTGTCATGAAAGACACTGCATTAAATTGGAACAGATTATTGTTTATGTATTGAAACAGATGATGATAATTCGCGCGAATTTTTTAAAATCCACAAACCGAATAAATCTTTAATGACCAAGAGTACCTACAGTACAAAGTAAGAAATTTAAAATTTTACACAAACGAAATTTCGCATGAATTTTACATTTCTTACTTTGTACTGTTATACTCTTCGCGCGTATTTTTTAAAATTCACAAGCCGAATAAATCTTTAATGACCAACAGTATAACAATAGGTACGAAGTAAGAAATGTAAAATTTTACAAATTCACGTGAAATTTCGTTTGTGATGTTCTATTTGTTTCTACTCACGTGGCCAAGGTGCGCAATATGAATGATTAACAGCTGCTTGTATCCACATGCTGGAACGATGCTAAAAGTTCCATCCAACAAATAGTTCCTCTCTAGCTGTGGAGAGGAAAGAATTGTGTGGCGAATTGACGGAGACACAAAAACAGTATATCCGTTTCAATTATTGTATCTTTATAAAACAGCTTGGATTCTCCTTCCTCCTGAAACTGCACTTTGGTATTTGGTTGTACCAAAATTGTTCAAGATGCATTCCTTACTAAACATTTTGGAAATGTCTTGTGGAGAGGTCGGATTTTTTGGCAATACATTATTTTTTATTTTGCATAAGTTTCTCTTCATTTTCCCATATTGCACTAAATGGGCTGAATTGGGTTTTTTCAAACATTCATTATCGTAAATTTCCCTAGTTCCACATCTTTTCAAGCTCACTTTTTTGCATTGCAATTTTATTGATTGCATAAGCTCAAGTTTTTTTATAACTTCCTGTTGGTCATTGTGATCGTGGTCAATACCATTTAGCTTCTTACAAATGTTTGTTGCTTTGTCAACCAAGACACTTGCTTGACAAAGTTTGTTATAGCATAGGTATCGCACAATTTTATTAGTTTGGCTTCGGGTAGCATATAATTGCTGCTCACTCTCGATATATAGCAATTTGCTATTAACGCGAACACCTGCCACAAATTTATAATTAAGACTTTCCGCACTATTCATATTGCACGTCTTTGTTTGAAGGTATATACCGATAACTAATCTTTACTTTCCACAAATCGTAAGAACAAGAGGTACTTTCTAACAGTAAAATTTGTGTACTCTTCTTCGTAACTTGCTGGTATTCTAAATAATATTGTAACTGTATAAATTGGGAATATCCAATTGACAAACGGAATTCAAGGTTATGAATGAAAGGTGCGTCTGTGTTTTAATTCCAAATGATCCTTACTAGGGCTGCCCATGAGACCAGACCGATACAGAGACGAGAGTTGTTCGATTTTGAAGGGACCGCACCGGGAACAGACTCACAAAGTTCTCGCCTGGCCTCGTCTCGGTGCAATCCCAAGTGTTTACAGCCGCGGTTTTAAGTGTAACTTCCAAAAGAAAATTACAACCGCGGGTGTTAGTGCCAAATCCAAAACGCATTAACACCCACGGGCGTAAGTTCTTTTTAATGGTGGGTCTTATTTCCAATTCAAAAAGGAATTATCACCCGCGGGGGTAAATTCCTTTTATTTTTGGAATTAACACCCGCGGGCGTTAATTCCATGGGCGTTACTGCACTGCACCGTTTGTAGCAGGCTTCTTTTTCGTTATCTGTAGACTCTTCAACAAGAACGTCAACGTTTATGAGCTGAGAAGAAGAAGATTTCTCGGGCATCCGCTGTAGTAGTGTCATATTCTGTTTTTACTGACATCATGCTTTCTTTGCCTTAGATTAAAACTTCATCTCGGTCACATCATCACCAAAATCTATACATATCTGCCATTAGGGATTACGTGTCAGGCAAAAAATATAACAGAGGAGCTTTTTTCCAAAATCAAATTTGCCACAATCGCTTGTACGATATAACGATAATGGTTCACGATTGCTGTCTCAATAGCCGCTCACTAGCAAACATATTTTTATAACCATCATAACGTCGATATGTGAATGTGGGCAGTCTTTTGCCAAAGTGCGTCAATCCATTCGACTCAAATTGCAGCTGGCTAACTTGAAGGAACCCAACACCTAACCATCATCATCATCGTCATCATTCTCATTGCGCTGCTAGAATTTTCTAAAGTCGACCTAATCCAATATCGAAAGCCACTCTATACAAACAGCTCTGGAGTGACCATTTGGTGACATTTGTGTGTGTTAGCAAGGCACTGGACAACCTTAAAAAAAAAATGTATGGCTGAACTAGGTGGACTCGAAGAGAAGAGGAAAGCGGTCGCGTTCGACCATGGCGAAACGAAAATGAATTTATAGCTTCATAAATCAAAAACAATATTGTCACATCCGAGTTGGCATCTTATACAGCACCCAATTCTCTACTCTATAACCAGGAGATAGAGCGATACGTGCAGATAAGCAATAGAGTCGGAACTGCGGCTTGGAGTACACGGTGTTATCGATAACCAGGGTCGCATTTGGCAAAACGCCATTTCGAAAATTTTTCAGATGTTAAGGTTCTAGTAAAAAGGTTAACCAACTTCAGATCAATGATCCTAAAAATTGTACTTGGGAGCAAGAACGCAATTTGATGTGAAAATTTGACAATAATAACACTCTCATTACGTTTTCCGTAAAAAATTTCAAATCCAACACTGTTAAGTTTCTTGCAAAAAGAACGCCTTTGCCGCACACAGATTTTCCTCAAGCTGACTAAAGGATTTTGTGCAATTTATATCGCAAATGCTTGCTGGCAGTGATAAAAATCGATCCTTGTTTCGGGAAATAAAAAAAAGTAAGACTTATCACTGGCGATGATGGCGTGGACAGGATACCACACACCAATCAACATCCAGCTTGACTCTCCTCCAACCCGTCTCAGTTCAGAAAGCACGCCATCCAGCAGCGAATGCCAAGCACAACCAGCGTTTATCAAGACGGCACACAGATAAAAACATTGAAAGGAATTCAATTCGCAAGTTAAGGGCGACATGCGGGGTATGTAACAGGAAATCACGATGATATGACAACAACTTCGATGAAAAACGATCAATAGAAAACGCGCGCTGCTCTATTCATTCTACACGAGCATAGGGAACATCATCAACAAGCTGGCTCATCAAGAGCTTTATATCTCCAGTCGCAACCGTTGCACACGAGAAAAAGGTATCCTGTCTTTCATTCCAAAATGTCATCCTCCATGAATGCTGATATGATGATGTATACTGTATTCAATGGCGAATGAGGTCTGCAGTTCGGCACCCTTATCGCATCGTCTGTCTGCGAGTTTTGTGTGTCGGATGCGTCCTGTCTGCTAGCGATAGCGACAATCCATCTCGCGCTTCTCTGATTGCAAGGATGCACGAAGTTGAGATGGTGATGCGTGACTCCTCTTCTTTAACACGAACTGGCAAGGGTCTATTTATGTGAGGTTTCGAACAGCATGAAAGGTGTAATTATTTCAAGAAGAATTAAGACAGCGCTTAAAAAAACACACACACAAAGTTTCACTTTAAAAATGTTTGGCATTTTGATCTGCATCACATCGGCACTGGGAACAAAAAGGACGATGTCTTTTTCTCATGTCGCCTGTCTTCACCAGCTTGATGTGCAACCTTTTGTCGGATGGGGAGATACGTTTACATTTTATTAGCTTGTTAGCTTTGTGCGTTTTCGAACTAAAATGACAGCAACAAGCTTTAGCAAACGACAAACGATAGTGTGTTTGCCGTTTGAGTATAAACATCATGGGGGTGTGTTTTTTTCTCTCTGTTCATTTTCATTTTCATTTTATTGTACTGCGTCTTTTCTTCATAGTTTGGAAGTTAAAAACCAATTTACGTTACAAAATGGATTTTACTTGGGATGATGGAACGGTTCCTCGATGTAGAGGCTTTTCTATCGATAAACAAGACAGTTTAGTGATTGTGGGTTTTCTTTTGTTTGCTATACAAACCTTCGGGGGGTAAGGCGTGTCGCGTGTCCTTTGTATAATTTTATATTTTAGGCCAAAAGAGTTTTTCTTTCGACGAATAGGGCATGAAAACAACTGAACTCTATCAGTTCCACTTAAATTGCAAATATGTAAGTAACTCGAACTTCTCTTGGCAGGACAACTCATTGGAATTGATGATAGTCCTAGTTTGAAAAATAATCTAATTTTCTCTTTTCAACGCAAAAAAACTAAACTCACCACGCACTTAGTCAATTCAATGCATTCATATGATTAAACCATGTCAACCGCTGGGCCATCCTCATATCAAAGGCGACTTCCATTCCTACTCCAGTATTGCTAGACCACCTCACTTCAGCAGCCAACCAGCCACCATCAGAATGACCATAACCGATCGACCGCCCAACGAGTGTCATTACCAGCATCAGCGCGTCTACCCCACCAACACCTCATTTTCAACGAAACAGATGTGTGGCTTTTGTTGTAGAATGCACATCCATTAGGTTCCCTTGTGCATATAGATTTTCCCTGCAAATTTAACCGAAAACAGTGACTTTGTTACTGGGTTTTGCTACACGGCAAACGTAATGACATTAATAACATTAAAGCACTATGTGATGCATTTACAGGTTTGCATGTTTGTGAGTGTCCAATATCCTTGTGAAATTTATCGAATGAGGCAAAGTTTGTTGGTGGTAGAGAATTGGTGACAGTATCCGGCAACTATAATGGCAGCTAATTCTATTACAAATGTAATTAAAGGATAATAATAAGGTATACCTGTCTGCCTTGTTCGTTGATTTCCCTTAAAACTTTTGAGTTTATAATTTCCCTCCTTACCTATACAAAACGTATGCCTTCGAGCTCAAGAATTGTCAAATATTGAAATGAGATGCAACATTTTAAATGCCGTCACCTCGAACAATTGACCGCCAGCTATGTAGGTATTTTGATTTCATGTAAACAGGAAAGGGAAGAGTGATGCTTTGTTACCGAATACAATGAGTTTACACACACAACGTCACCGAGCGGTGAAATGGAATGCATATGTTGCATTTACATTGAACGCATTTTAATCTGATTACGATTTACTGTGATTCAAATCTGATTGACATATTAGTCGGTTAATTAATTGATTTAAGGCCCGCAAATGATAAAGCAATGAATTTCCATGCGGACGCATGAGTGTTGATAGTATTTGTGTTTTATTACTTTTCGACATCCGTTCGTATTCGTGGTTGTGTACTCCTCGTTTATCAGATTAATTACACGTTTATTTATCTGTCGTTTTTTAATTTTTAAAATGATTTTTTTCAAGAAATATTGTTTGGCTTTAAATGTGATATGTTAATGATTGAGGATTAAATTAGAACATAAAACATTTTATGTTAAATAGCATAAGCTCATGAGTTTAAACACAACTGAGGTGAATTATTCACAAATGCTAATTACTATTTACTGTCAGTTTTTTTTTTTTCTTTCAATAATGGCGACACTATACCAATTGCTGGCCTTCCATAAATATCGTTGTTAACCTACTTTAAGAAGTAATTTCTACTTTCGAGGGTCGTAACGTAGCATGTCTCTCCCTGTTCTATCGCTACTTTTACGGTAATTGTTCTTGTAAAATAGCCAGCCCATTAGTTTACCTTCGAGACCAACTTTGGAAGTACTCTCAAGTATAGAGAATCATTTTTTAGCCGTACTGCGCGAATGTGGAACTCTCTTATACATTCCGTCTTTCCCAATCATTTCAATGTTCAAAAATATAAGGCCAATGTACAACGACATCTCCTTTCCAACCCCTTCCCTTCTTCCTAAAGCACTCACTGTGTTTCTTGCATAAAAAGGGTATAAAAATCCCTTGATTGCAAAAAAAAATATTTATAAAAAAATTAAATAACTTAACCGCTCATTATATCTTCACTATATGTACCTACATATTTGATCTAAATTTCTACTTTTGTGTACCTATTTCCACTTTTAATTCATATCATTCCGCTCTTGCTTACATAAAATAAAAACTTCGTTCTCCATGATTCTCATTCAATTGAGTGACCAAACATGTAATAGTTGAGTAGCACGATATCTCCATCCAAAAAGCCAAAGCTTGTGTATGTAGGCACCTAACAGTCCTAAATAATACCTAAAGTGTGCATAAATAATTGAAGGAACCTATTATTTTTTTTTATAATTTGCACCCACTCAAGGGATTTTTTATACCCTTTTTATGCCGGAGTGGAAGGGAGTTCCACATTGCGTAGTACTGCTAAAAAATGATTCCCTATACTTGAGAGTACGTCCGAAGTTGGGCTCGAGGGTAAGATGATGGGCATTCCTAGAAGTGCGAGTATTACGGCCGAATTGTTTGGGGGGAGGAATGCAACTGTCTATTTCACTAGAGCAATTTCCGTAAAAGTAGCGATAAAACAAGGAGAGACACGCTACGTTACGACGCGACGGTGGTCTAAAGTGGTGAAAGCGTCAGTGATCTCTCTATCACCAATCATTCTTACAGCTCTTCTTTGAATTTTATACAAGAGGCTTTAGTTAGTAGCTGGAGCACCAGCCCAGAGATGTGAATTGTACTCAAGCTTTGGACGGATATAGGTTTTATAGATAATAGCGAGATCAGGTGGGGAGAAAAATTTATTGCACCGTTTTAAGAATCCCAAACATCTTGCAACATTTTTGGCGACATCGCGTATGTGCTTGGAGCACAAGAGGTGGTCAGTGATGCACATACCGAGAATCTCAAGATGTTCGGTCTCATTGATGCAAGTGCCACTCATGGACAGTGGCAGGGGTATATCTCACTTCAACGATACCAAACAGCATTGAGTTTTCGAAGCATTAAACTCTACACGGTTCTTAATTCCCCATTGGACAATGCTGTTTGAGTCAGAGTTTAATGATCTCATCATATTTTGCCGTTGCAGTTCCACATCCGAAGAGGAGGGATGTGAATCTGGAAACGAATATGAGAAGCTTAGGGTACTATCGTCAGCGAAACAATTTATTGGATTAGATGTAACAGACAAGAGATCATTAATAAAAATGATAAAAAGGGTTGGAGACAAAACGGAGCCCTGGGGCACACCAGCATTTATATTGCGGGTTTCAGACTTGAAACCGTCCAATAGAACTTGTATTGAACGATTCGAAAGAAAGTTTCTAATATAACGAAGTAGGGATTCATCGATTCCGAAGGCACGCATTTTCGAAAAAAGAACAAGATGCCAGACTTTATCAAATGCCTTTGAAATATCAAGTGCAACAATCTTACTTTCTCCAAAACGATGTAAAGATTTGTTCCATTCTTCGGTGAGATAAACCATCAAATCACCAGTGGACCTGTTGCTGCGAAAGCCGTACTGCCGGTCATTAAGAACCTTCCGGTCTTCGAGATATTTCTTGAGCTGATAGTTTATCAGCGTTTTCCATGACCTAAGAAAGAAGGAACGTAAGTGCAATCGGACGATAATTGGAGGGAGAAGAAGATTCGCTTTTTTTTGGAATAGGCTTAACAAATGCTGTTTTCCAACTACTCGGAACGAGCCCAGAAGAATAGGATAGATGGAAAAGCTGACGCAAGGGTTTTGCCAGCGTGGAAGAACACCTCTTCAGAACAATAGCGGGGATACCATCCGGACCAGCGGATTTATGTATGTTGAGATCCTTTAAGACTATCGCCACAGCTCGATTGCGGAGGAAGATTTGTCCCATGGAATCATTGACGCGCTCAAGAACTGGAGGAGTCATGACACTCTCTGGCAGCGAAGAGTTGGCGGCGAACTGCCTAGCAAAAAAGTTCGCTTTCGAGAGAGCTAACAACCGCAGTGTCATTGTCGACGAGCGTACGGACTGAGGAAGAAGAAGAGTTCTTCATATTTTTTACAGATGACCAAACATTCTTACTGCATTTGGGACATTGCAGTATTTTTTGCCTTAATTTTTGGTCATGTAAAAATTTGGTCCGCCGAATACGGGCATTACAAGCCTTCCTGGCTTGTTTAAACTTGTTCCGGTTTTCCTCAGTTGGGTTGGCTGTTGACTCTTAAACACCGGAACTTTACTTCTTTTTCCCTGACAACCTCCTTACAGCTTGAATCAAACCATGACTTTTCCTTGGGTTTGATGCTTTTAACTCTATTCGGGATAAAAGTTTTCATTCCCAAAATAATCATGCCACAAATTCTCAGTTGTCGGTTGGGTTGACTCCTTTTGGCCTTGTTCAAATTTGTTCGGTCCTTCCGAACATTACGGGCATAAGCCGCCTGGTTTAAAAATGTACTGGTTTTTAATTCCGTTTTTTATGACGTTACAGGGTTTACGTCATTCTTACAAACCAGTAGACATTTTTTATACTTCTTGAGAAGAAGAAGGAGTCAGGCATGCGAGCAG
>CAKKXW010000001.1:19716581-19730095 GCA_920937365.1 Sphaerophoria rueppellii
GAATTTTGCTATTACATACACACGGAGCAAAATTAAAAAGAAGAGGTCCTAAACGGCTAGCCTGAGGAACTCAACAATAAGCGAAAAGTGCTTTGGAGATAGAATTCCTGAATTTCACTTGTCAGGCCTGATTAGGGGAGAATGGAGGGAAACTATATGATTTGATTTGAATTTTATATTTGCGTCAGAGAGTTGATCGACAGCTTTTGAAAGATCTGTATAGACACAATCGACTTAATGAATACATTTCAAAGCGTAACACACTGATTTTTAAAAACAAGAAGATTTTGACCTTAACAACATCGGATGAAAACGCTTTGGGCTGTTTCGAGAGAAAAATTGTTCGAGTTGTTTTTAGTCCAGTCCGCTTGAATGGAAAAGGGAGTCGAAGATTCAACCGAAAACTGTACGAGCTATCCAGCAACACTGACCTAGCTAGAAAAGTTAAGTTAGAACGAATAATGCTCCGGTCTGCGGGCCGGAATCCTACCCCAAGGACGTTGCAGAAGAGAAAGATCCCGTCAAAGGTGGAGCACACAAGTGGTAGAGGACATCACACAATTTGGCGTGCGAAACTAGGAGCTAGGGATCAAACTAGCTAGAGACGCTTGTTGGATGAGGCCCTGGTACGACCTGGACTGTAAGCATACTGCATGAAACCATGCTGTTAGTGACAGACAGAAGAAAGATTTATGCCATCTAAAATAATTTTAGAACTTACATAAATCTTTAGCGGCAAATGTGTTTCTGATGTGTTCGACAGATAAGGACAACCTTTATATACATTTTTACTTGCGGCATATATAGAATAAATGGCAAGCATTGTATTCTTTAGAAAAATTAACTTGAGATTTTGATCCAATATAACATTACGATGGTAGAGAAATCGTCCGTTTGTCTGTAAACTCAGATACAGCCTTAACCACTCGTTCGATTGACTTCAACTTTAGAAATTGGTGGTTTCGCAAATTTGGTTAGGTCGTTTTTTTTTATTACTAAGATCAAAAATTATGGTAACCACCATTCAATTTTTTTGACCGAGAACCAAAAGTTTAAATTTTCTCAAAAAAGGATTCTAAGGTTTTTTTCAAACATGCTCGTTAATTTTTTTTCGGAACACTGTTGTTTTTTTTCAATGTAAACGAAACTCCGTTTGTATTACTCGAAAATGGTATCTCTCATAAAACCGGGTTTTGTTATAAGTTTTTCTATAATAGTCCGATCAGCGTCCTTTTTTCAGAGAAGTACATAATATACATAAAAAAATAAATAAATAAATTGAGTGGCGCGACAGCTCTTGAAGAGCCAAGGCCTAAGTGGCTTACTCTCATCAACAATTCTCTAGGTGCGTGTGAAGAATTGAGGGGACCTACAATTTTACGCCGATTCCGAACGGCAAAGTTGAGAAGCACTTTTTCATGACCACTCTAAAGTAAAGGCCATATGTGCGCGACGAAAATTGAGTTTTTGCTCTTTTCTTACCGGGTTAAGAGCTGGCTTCTTCTTGATTTTCAGTTTTTTAAGATGTTAAGCTTTAGAAATAACACGATGTATAGTTGTAAAACTTGCCAAACACCACATTTTCCCTGATTTTTGCAAGAAAGTCGTTCGAATTTGAAGCTTTTCTTAAAATAAGTCGCATTTTTGCATTAGTGAGGACACTGTGTGTACACTGTGTACAGCCTTTCATGGTTTTTCCATCTTAACAACAAGAACATACAAAAAGGGTAACATTACATGTCGGTTCTTTTCGATTTACTTAGCTATTTTGGCAATAGACTGACTACCCAGCATCCTTAATGCTTTTCCTCGACCCATTTTATTTTTTTTTAATTGAGTGCTCGAAATTAATGAAAAAGTTCGACCAAAGAAATATAAAAGTCCGCCAGTCAAAGAAAACCGTCAAACTTAATACATGCTGTATTCAAGTAGCTCAAAAATGTTGCTTTTATTTCAACTCAGTTTAACATAAAGTGGAAAAAATATATATAACGGATCTTGTCCAAATCTTGAAATCTTGTCATAAGGAAGGAAGCAGAGTTGGAAAAACATTACGGGTATAATCGTATAATATCATTATACAATCATTTCTTACTTAAGATGGCGCTACAGTCTGTTGTGGACTTGGGCCCCAAAATCAATAATCTCCGTCAGCCAGCTCGGTTCTTAGCTAGCTGTCTCTAGTTTTGCACTCCAATTTGATTGAGGTCCTCTTCCACTTGAGTGCGCCACCTGAGTCGCAGTTTTCTTCTCCTCCTACGTCCCTCGGGAATAGTGTCGAAGGCTTTCCGGGCTGGAGCATTGGTGTCCATTCGCTCTAAATGACCGATTCATCTGAGTCTCTGGACTTTGTCCCTTCTGACTAGGTCCATGTCGTTGTACAACCCGTAAAGTTCGCTGTGATATCTTCTTCGCCATTCCCATCAATGCACATGGGGCCAAAGATGACCCGAAGAACTTTCCTCTCGAAACAGCCTAAGGCACTTTAATCCGATTTTGTCAAGGTCCATGCTTCTGCACCATACAGCAGGACTGGGATGACGAGTGTGTTGTACAATTTTACCCTAGTTGCTCGAGAGAGGGCTTTTCCACTCAATTGCTTTCTTAGCCCAAAGAAATAGCGATTAGCAAGAGATATTCTTCGTCTTATCTCGGCGCTGGGTTATTGCCCGTGTATATATAATTTCACTCTTGTTTTACTAGCAGTTGCAAATAGAGTATACAGGGTGTTCTATTCAAGTGGCGAGGAGTTTAAGTTTAACTTATTCAGAAGACACAACATAAGCTGTTAGTAAAATCATATCAATTATAACAACTTCTTTCAACAATGTTTTCTTTTTTTTTACTTTTCGCCTCACACCCTGAACATAAACATTAGTCGCCAAGTTGATGAACAAATCTTTTATTTTCCAAAACATACCTAGTCATCTGCTTCATTCATTCAAGAACAACAAATGCATGAAGACCATCACAAAATAATTCAACATTGAATTGCAAATCTGCTATCAATCAAATGACAGATTTGCACTGATTTCAATTGCATTTACTAATTTTCGTCATAAAAGCCGAAACAAATAGAAAAAAAATGAAAAATCCCAAAAAACTGAATAAATCTTAGGACACTCATCACATCGTGTTCAGGCTACTTGACATTCAATTTTAACTTTACTCTCTTTCTCTGCCTTGTTTTGTTGATTTGTTTCTACTGAAAAAAAACTCTATTAAAACGGAAATGGATATAACAACCAGATGATTACCAGACATACATGTGTGGTCACATTCACTAATCGAATTGTCCCCCGAAAATTGGTTGTGTACAACGAGAAAAAACCTTGGAAACATAGTCCAACATGTCTATCTGTATAAATGTCCGGTTTTATTAAAAAACACAAAAAAAAATCATGACAAGGCTCAAAGTGAACACAAGCTGTGTTCGGTGCAATGGCACTAATGAAATCACCGGAAATGTTATTTGCAAACGTTTCTGGTTCAGGGACATGAATACTTTTTTTGTTTGTTTCTTTGTGTCTTCTGTGTGAGAGGATGGGAATCAGGAGTGACACTCGAATTCCAATGGAAGTGTCATTTTTGCCTGATTATCATATGAGTTTGTGTATTTTTCGTTCTTTTTTTTCGTCCTCCAATAAGTATCAGAAAGGACTCCTTTCTACAAGAGAAGTTGTCCATAAATTCACTTTTTGGACTTACTAAAAAATTGAACGAACCTTTTCAAAACCCACAGACAAGCACATTTATATAAATCCCGAAAACTTTGAAAAAATTAATTTAGCAGATTGAAAAGATAAAACAGACAGAAAATTATAATTTTCTCCTACATTTGCATTTACGAGTATTTCTCATTTCCGAACAAAAGACGACAACTTACATTTTTCAACTGACACTTTGTCGCACTTGTCAAATGAAATAAATCCTCTTAAGGAATGAAATAAAAATAGAATGAAACAAAACTCTAACAAGTGGCAAAGAACAATTCGAAGAAAATTTCTTACAAAAAAAAAAGAAGCCAGTACAATACCAGAAAAAAAAGGAATATGAAAGCATAAAGGAATCCTAAATCATGGTTTCTCTATCTCTACCCAGTTCATAATAATTGTTGTTCTAGCACTGTGAAACAGAAGAGGTTTTTTCTCTGAATCCTTTTTGACTCCGTGCAGTCCTTTTGAATTGGCTTGTTTAAATTTCTCTCTTCCGCCACAATTGCCGTGTCCCTTTGCCTTGAGTCGCAACATAGTTAACCAAAAAAGGAAGAAGCGGAAGTTACGGCAAAAAAAGCCAATCATAAAAAGTTGCAAAAGGATAACATGATGGTCACACTGTATGTGACCTTACCTTGGCTTTCAATGCCCGCAATATATAGGTACACACCGGCACCAGAGCCTCTCACTCGAACTCCTCCAATTTGTGTAGTTAGGGTCCTGATCCTTGAAAAGAATTATATAAAATAAAAGGAGCAATAATAACAGACAGGAAGATTGCAGCAAAAGCATCAGGATACTGTCGAAAACGATAGAGTCACGTGTTGCCATTTAAGTGCGGACGTGCAAAATGAGCCATTTACAGTCGAATATGCTTTGGAGTACCACCAACCGTCGTCCTCGCACACAAACAAAGGGTTGGTGTGGTCTCTCTCGGCTTTCGTCGTCGCGCCGTCGGCGTCGTCGTCATCGACGACACAAGTTGGCAACGAAAATATAGCAAAGCGGTGTCATACCACGAAATATGCTTTAACCAGCAATTGTGTCCAGGCAATGGGATACCAAGAGCTTGAAAAAAAAATATAATGGGTTGAGAATTCAGCTTTCGCAGCATCAAGGAAAAAGAGATTCAAAAGGATCCGGATAAATGGATGATGACGACCGACTACGACAATGAGAAAGGAAAAAAACTGTCGTTTTTGGATTGGGGGCGGATGGCGGTGATACGATAAAAAACGATGCCATACAATTTTTACGAATTTCAATTTCGCCTCGCTTAATTGCACACAAGACCGCAATCTTTTCAACTTTTAGCACTCCATTTAGGAAGAGCTATCCTACAACACAAGAGGCAAGAATGAAGAAAAAAAACATCACAAGGTAATGGAGTATGTCTCCGGGCACAAATGAAGACAGAGACTTGAAATTGGACCTAACTTAAGAGAGGTTGAGGGATGAGTTGGAGTTGAAAGGAGCGATTTGTTTTCATTTTATATTTTTCTTCTCAATGTAAACGGGCTGGCCGGTGAAGTGAAGTGATTTAAGACTGGTTCCATGTGGCCGTCGTCGTCGTTGCTAAAAATGTATTTCTGAAGCAGGCGATTCAATTTCAATTTTTATGGCAGTGGTGGTGGCCAGCATGATGACATAACAGCGAAGATGAGGAAGTGCTTATTGGTGTTTTTATTCTTTAGGAGGATATTAAGGCATCTGTTGGGTTATTGATATAAATTGAGTGAGGTGCGTTATTTGGCTGGCTTTATTTTGTATTAACGAATAAAAACAGTTTGCTGTTGTTCCACGTTAACATTTAAACGGGTTTAAGTATCTAGAGAGTTATACAGAAATTTAACACAAATGGTACTTCTAAACCTAACACCCATAAACATCTTCTTCAAATAGTGGCACCCAGCTCATGTGTGCGCCTTACGCTAAAGCACCCTCTCAATGGATCAGTAACAATACTGGTCGTACTATTATTTTAAATTATTTCTATCACAGATCGCTTTGACAATATGACCCAAAAAAATTGTATTCGGAAATAAATTCTATAATTCTAGCCCTTCAAGATCGTTTTGGGAAGAAGGTGGACCTCTGGATGAAAATACGATACAGATCTTTAGAGAACAAACAACGCCATTCCAAGTGGTATTTACACCGAACAACAGAATGGAAGTCTATCGTGTAGACTTCTTTATCAATGTATTGTGTTCGAAGCAGAAGTAATGGTGATAAAAGAGGCTCAAATAAAACGTAATATCTTGTAAGGATATACGCACTTTCATGGACAGCCTAGCCGCTTTCAAATAGGGCTTCACGATATTCGATAAAAATATCGGTATCGTATCGTATCGTATCGAAAGTCGATACGATAATCGACACGATATCCAGTACCTGCGATACCGATATCCATACGATAAACGTGTTTATAAAGGGTTTTTCAATGGGGACGCTACAAAAGTAGACCGATAGGGACAGCAAACGACGCCATATTTTTTCCCGATCTCTTGACATTTCTCTTTAGTAAGGTTTGCCATTTCATCACGGAAAGGTATACGATCCAACAACGAGTCGAAATTATTAAAATTTACTACCGAAATTCGGAGTCAGTGGTCAACACTTTAAGAGCGCAATTCATCTTCAGCGATGAGGCTCATTTCTGGCTGGATGGTTTCGTCAATAAGCAAAATATGCGTTATTGTTCAGGCAGCAATCCACATGTACTTCACGAGGCATCATTCCCGAAAAAATCACTGTTTGGTGCGGTTTACATGTTGGTGGTGTCATTGGGCCGTACTTCTTCCGTGATGATCAAGACCGGCAAGTTACTGTGAATGGGAATCGCCACCGCTAAATGCTAACCGATTATTTTTTGGAATGAATTAGACGGTATGGACTTGGCCGAAATGTGGTTTCAACAGGACGGTGCCACATGTCACACAGCAGGCCAAACAATCGAATTATTGAGAACGAAGTTCGATGAGCGCATTATCTCCAGAAATAGACCTGTGAATTGGCCGTCTCGTTCATGCGATTTAACGCCGTTAGACTATTTCCTGTGGGGCTACGTCAAATCTATGAAATCTATGGTTTATGCCAACAAGCCAGCGACGATTGATGAACTTCGTGCGAATATCGAACGTGAAATTGCAGCAGTATCGGCCGATTTATGCTTGAAAACCGTCGAAAATTGGGTTCAGCGTCTGGACTTCTGCAAGCGTGCCCGTGGTGGCCATCCAAAAGAAATCGAGTTTCATACATAATGGCATCAAATATTCCACAGGAATGAGGAATTTCATTGATATCCAAAACCGTTTTTGTTTTATTTAAGAAAACTTTTGTAGCTTCCCTATTGAAAAACCCCTTAAAATTGTCGATTTTATCGTATCGCCGATAAGCACTGGCCGATAATTATCGAATATATCGATATCGACTGAAAGAATTCTATTTTCGACACTGCGTGCGCAAAGTTCAAATTTTCTTTCAATAGCATTTACTAATACTAGTTTACTTGCAATTCTACACATATTTGATCGTTTTTTAGGCGTTCTCTCGTTCTTTCGTTGTCGATCATCCCGACAAACATGGATACTGTAACGAAATGCGTCATTTGTTCCCGGGACACATTAGTAGCGAGTTGATTATTATTTCATATAATAAGTGGGTTGAAAGGTTGTCATCTATACCATATATGTATATAAATGCGCCTACAAATAAGGTCTGAATGGCGTTGGAGTATCAAGCCTAAGCCAGAACACCAGATAACGCGAAAAGGTACACCGATCTATATTTTTCCCTTAGAATGGTTATGGGCTTTTGAGCTTTCAACAAATTTCGATTATAAATTGCGGGTAAGACGAGGTAAGTGGGTTCGAATAGTCTATATTTAAATAAAATGAATACTGAAAAGCTTGTGTTTCACTTTTAACCTCGCTATATAGTAATGCACATATTTTTTTCGATATTTTATCAAGTATCGTATCGTTATCGTATCGAAGTCGATAACGATACGATATATTTTTCTTAAAATTATCGCCAATATCGAAACGATACGATAAAATAATTGTCAGAGACATTCCAGGAAACCACCAACCACCAACCACCTCTACCGTCTACAAGTGCTTCTTCTCTCCTTCTAAGCTATTAAAACCAAGAAAACCATCTTTAATTCATTTATGATGTGATACCTTTGGACTGAATCAAATCATAACCAATATTCATATCACTTCCAAGTGACATCTCAGATCAAGCATTTGTCATTGAAATCTATCTTCAAATCTTCATTCATACGTTCCGCAAAAAAAAAAGAGAAGAATCAGCAAAAAAAAAAAAACACGCAACATTCGGAAGCGTGAACCCAAAAGCCCAATCACGCAAAAGTGGATTCACCGATACGAGATTTCCTCGGATTTATTTTCTCCCATTCTCCAGAGAATATACACCGACAGACTTCAACCGACATGAATCACCTTTGCTCCTAAACAAGGATATAATACGATGAAGATGTTCGACACAATGACGATACACCCATCTATCTCATCCCAACCGGCAGCGCACGGCACGGCAAAAACCGGATGCAGATACGGGTATGATATCGTAATCTCAAAAGAAGGTATAGAACCCGAAAAATCTACCCCCAAAGGCAGACAAGAAATGAAAAGGGAGATGTTTCAATCGGCTCATATCCTTTCAAGGATGTAATTATTATTACATTTATTGAAGGCTTATCGATGATTGTATATAAGTCAAAATCGGGGACTTAGTATTTTTTCTGTTTATACAATTTTTCGTTTTCGTTTTCTTCTTTCCTTTTCTGTGATTCATTTTAAAGACGTGCGAAAAAAATTTAAAGAAAAATCGTGTTAAAGGTGAGGAATCCTTCATTGGAAATTATGCCATCAGAAAGGACCTCTCCTTTTCGATTCCAATAAATTTTTCATTAATTCCTCCCCGACTGACAGCCGCTGTACCATTAACGAGACTTATTTCACCATCAGTCTATTTTAGCATTGTCTGTGTTTTTTTTTTTTGGGTGCCTGTGTGTGTGCTTAGACGAGAATACCATTCTATGGCAATTCCTTCACATCCACCTGGGTTCGTCTTCCGTTCGAATGGAAAGTAATTTGAAGAAAAAGAAGTATCCCGTTCGCAGCACTTTCACCCGGACGTCAGTAAATTTCTCGAGTCCTTAAAGAAGTTTTTTTTTCAGGATCAAAAAAGAGAAGGGGGAGTTTTTTGCACTCATTATATTCTCTTTTTTTGGGGATTTGTTTGTATTCAAAATGAAATTTAATGAAAAGACAATCAGCAATAGTTGTCTGTAGTGTGTGAGAAAATAGAAGGAGATAGTCCATTATTTACTGAATTCAATACGACACTATCAGTTTTGCGCAACTAACCAAAATCATTCTTCATAATTCAATAAATCTCGACTTCTGAGAGGGTTTGTGTGCATTCTAAATACCCCGGCAGGCGGTTTTATTTCTCAAAACAATCTCGAAGACAGACAACATCCAGTGACAGTGAGGCAATGATTTAAAAATCCCTTTTATACAACACTTAACACAACTACAACAATGGTTTTGGCCCAAAGCATCTTCATTAAAAGAGGCTAAAGCACCCACAATCACGAATCAAGCTGTGGAATAAGAAAAAGATGATATCCTTTCCTTTTGCCCAAAGTCTCAAGTTAAGGAAACGAGCCGGAGTCCTTTTATTTGTTTGTTTGCTTGCCTTCTGGTAGCTCACTGATGTCCACCAATATTTATGGCCCACGGAGTGAGGAAAAACAAGAGTAGTACGGGTACTTGACCCAATGTAATGCAATTAAAATTAATGAATGGCTTTTTTAATTAATATCCCTCGACCCTCTGGTATCCTCGGCGGAATTTAAATTAGCCATTCGCTAACATCGCTTGTCTCTTCTTTTTCCTCTTAGTTTTTTTTCGTTTCTCGTTTGCCGAATAAAGTCGAAGTAACTAAGGATTCAAAAGGATATCCAAAGCGGAATGTGGGCTGAAAGGCAAAACTCGGTTCGAGAGGGTTCATTTTCAACTTGTGGCTCTTCCTTTTTATTTTCCTTTCTCCCTAAAAAAAAACAAAATAAGAAAAAAAATCTCGAAAGGTTAAGTTTAAGTTTCTTGAGAAGGAAAATAGAGCTTCTCGCTTGCGATGACTTCATTATTTGGCAAATGAATGATGAATGAGAATGTATTGTAAAGGTGGTGCTGGCTCCAAAGTCGTTTGTATTTTTGAAGATTTTTTTCTTCGAGTTCCAATTTGAGTTTGAGATCTCTTATTATTGTGGGTTTTTTTCTTTTTTTTTTCTTTTAATGACCGTGAGAGGGGAAGGACTTAGAAATTCCAATGTATCATTCAACTGACGCACTTGAAGAATTTCAGTTGAGCACCACCGCGGATCGATTTTTCCTTTTCTTATTTTTTAAACTTTCATTCTTGTCTTGGTGCTGTTTAAGTTTTAAAGAAAAACGTTTAAAGGGTGAAATCTATAGCCAAGAGTGTTGGACAAGTGGTGAAAGTTTTGTGTGTATACAGCTGGAGGATATTTTCGTTTTGGATTTTATTTTTTATTTGGAATTTTAAGGAAGTTTTTTTGTTGGAAGGCGTTGTCCCATTATTTATCAAAAAAAATTGTTATGGCAGGAAATGATTGTTATGAAAATTCAAAAATAAATAAAGAATTTGAAAGGCGGTGAGGTGAGGGTTTGTTTTGTTGGTTATCACTTTAGCAGCAGTTCATTTGTTTGTGAGAAAATTTGAATTTTCAACCCTTTTTGTGTTGCTTGATGCGGGATGCCGTGCGGGGTACGAAAAAAAGGAATTGAGGTGGCTTAGAATTCTTGATTGGATTTCTTTTTGTTTGATTCCTTTAAAACGACAAAGTTTAATGACAGTGAATTGCCGGGTAATTTTCTTAAATTTGAAGTCATAACACTACAATTCTTAAAGTGAGGGAATAAAATAAAATAAAAAGAGTGGCGCAACAGCTCTTGAAGAGCCAAGGCCTACGTGGCTTACTCTCATCAACAATTCTCTGGGTGCGAGTGAAGAATTGAAGGGACCTACAATTTAAAGCCGATTCCGAACGGCAAAGATGAGAAGTACTTTCTTCATGACAGATGATACTCTTAGAAGTGTTGTCAGTTCTTAGCCAGAGGCAGTGCCCTTGAAATATGAAATAAAACTGCTTATTATGGGTATACATTTTGCGAGATAAAATGCCCCAAAGATTTTCGATGGGGTTGCAGTCTGGAGAATGTGACGGCCATTCCATCAAATTAAAGTTTTTCGATTCGAACCAGTTCAAACTTTGACGACTTACATGAATTGGGGCACTATCTTGCTGGAAGACATGCTCAACTTACTTAAATAAGGTACCAAATTCTCCTCAAGGACCGAAGTGTAGTCAGAACTGTTCATTCTGGTAGAGGTGAAGGCAAGTGCAACCTTACCACGCTCGCAGAAGGCCCCCAAAACCATACAGCTGCCACCACCAAAGTTCCTCTTGGAAAAAAACTTTTTCTCTTTCCTCAAATCGTGCCAAAATCCTCTAAAACCATCTGGATCTGGTCCATCGAAATTAAACTTTTTTTCATCACTAAAAATAACCTAATAAAAAACATTCAGTCCAGTATGCCATTTGGAATAACGAGATTTTAGTGTAGATTAATAGAAAGTCACTTACGGTTTTCCGATCCCGATTTATGTTTTGGCGGACAAATTCCAATCTATTTTGTTTGTGGGCAGCTGTTAAATTTGGAGCTGGCACCATTTTTCCCCGAACAATCACTCCACTGCTTTTTAAAGCACGAGAAACGGTTGAAACCGAAACTCCTAAACCCAATTCGCTACGAAATTCCGGCAAAGAATGCACCGAATTGGATGCAGCATTGATTAAACGCCTCTTGTCGCGACACGTGTCAGCTTATGTGGACGCCCGGGTCTTATTTTTGTTCCATAAGATTTTGGATGTTTTAAAAAATTTGGAACAACAAGATCCGATCGTGAAATTCGTCTTCCAATAGCCCTAAGACTTAGGCCCCTTGACCTAACTTTGAAACCTGAATCGAAAAACTCTTGAAAATTATTATTTGTGGAGTGAGATTTGAACTCAAAAAGTTTTCTGCACTTGTCGATTTGGAAGCACATAATAGAGTATTACATATTTTCTTACTTTTTGCATTGAAGGAAATAAACCGTTTAAGGTTTTAGTTTTCTAACGAACTGGTATATCGATAACGACTATTTCCAAGAACTGTTTCTAATATTCCGGGAACAGATCTCCCTGGCGTTTTTCGCCCAAATTCATTTTTATAATTTTTCAATGCACAAAAAGAACGACTTTTGAAAATACTGTCTTAAGGGTAAAACAAGCCTAAGAATAACAATAATTGTTTGAACGTTCCTTGAAGATAAATATTCCAATTCAAATTTAAATAGAATTCAATAGAAATGAAGGAAATAAGTTAATAAACGACACGAAAAAAGATTGTAACCAGAACCATTCTAAAAACTACAGATATTATATTGAGCAGGCAACTCTATAGTAATTCAAAAATGCAAGCAAATTTTTGAAAGATTGAACTAGATTTTTTGACTGATTTAGATCCTACCATCAAAAAATTTACTTATAGAAAGTGAAATTTCAGAGAATCGTATGTCGATCGTTGCCAGTTCACTGGTATTATCGAAGAAAAGGTTACCAAAGGAGGTATTCCTTTTATTGGAGAGCTCATGCGGCTTCTACAGAAATCATAACAAGTCTTCCTATATGTCCTCCAATTTTGGGGCTTATGTTTTGTTTGCTTAGAGAAATCAAGCTTCTCGACCGCTTCTGGTCTAAGCTTAACCATATCTTTTTTGTTGCTATGCCGGTGGTACCCTGTGACCATCTACCATTTTTTGATTCCAAAGCATGTTATTATAGATGATGTTCAGCAAGTGGTGTTCCTTAGTTGTGTCTATTTCTACCTGGTTATCCATTTTTCGGTTTCTACATAAAGCCATATTCGCTCAAGTTGTGTGGCATGAGGCACCCTTTTGTTGAAACCACATATTCTCCAAGTCGTATTCTTCAATACCAGACAAAAATAAAAGTCGGTTATCATGACGATAACGCTCCGAATTGACGGTGACAGTCCATCGTCGTTTTCGAAGAAGTGAGGTCCAATCACACCTCCTGACCCAAGAGCGCACCAAACAGTGACTTCTTGTGGATTTAGTGGCCTCTCTTCAATAAGTTGAGGATTCTCAGAACCCTGAATGAATATGTCACCTGAAAATAAAAATCTACCACTTGCGAAAAAGTTTCAGTCAGATACATTTTAATGAGTGCTACTTAATACTAAAAGAATTTTGGAGACTTTGGCGGCTCGAGCTTTCGCCACTGCATCGTGGGAAGGGGTTGTGTTCGGAGGGTTTGGGCTCGATGACTGAAACTGATAGGTACTGATAGGTAACGTTATAAAAAATAATATATACCAAAGGAAAGGCAATATACATATTTTTTTTTTTTTTCAAGTAACTTTTTTAGTTTCCACATTTGGTAATTCTCTTCGAGAAATCAAAGTATTTTTTATAATTCCATCTCTGTTTTTAGAACCACAAACACTCTGGGAGGCTTCTGTCACCAGCTCTATCAACTGCTTGGCTGTGAGATGGAAGCTGTTTTAAGAAGCTTGACCTAGTTGATTGCTTTTTTTGTACTATTTCCCAAAGGTCTGCCTCGGTATAATCTTTAAGAATTGGTGGCTCAGTCAAATGGTTATTTTCGATTTG
>CAKKXW010000001.1:19752444-19787554 GCA_920937365.1 Sphaerophoria rueppellii
ATCTGTTGCCAGACTTTTTCATTCTTTTTTTTTCATCTTCGCCAGAAGACCTTCAATACCTATCTGATGTCCTGGTTCTACACCAAAAGTTGATGTCGATTTATTTATGAGTTATTTCCGATTTTATTTATTCGTATGATTTATGTGCTTTTTCCTTCTTTTTTAAATTTTTTGCTTTCGCCACTTCAATCTGGATTGCTTTTGGAAGTCCTTATCTCCTACTGGATCTCGCTCCATATGCTCATCACATTGACACACAACTTTATTTGGTATGTCAGAGTGGCGGGCGATGAAAATAAATAAAAATTATTTTTTATGATTCACCTTTGCCATATTCTCTGATGATGACGTCTTCCCACTGACACACGGACCGACGATGCGACCCCACGGATGACATCCTCTTCCGTCTGCCTTCGCTTTATATCGTTGCCACTAACGTTCAGTCAAGAGAGAGGCATCCTGTTGAACCTTTAAATATAATATTTGTGTGTGAATGTGAGATGTGTTTGTGTACTAGTGTACGGCTGGCATGGGGGACCAATTCATTTTGCCCAAAAAAAAATGTGAAAAAAAAATAATACGATTTCGGTGAGAGGAAGAAAATCTAATAATTGCATCTCTATGGGTTTATTACCGTCGTCCTTTTGCACTCCCTTATCATCATATCCTCATCGTAGTTGTTATTAGTGTTGTTGTTGTTGTTGGTCATGGGCGAAGAACACTCGAATCAAAAGGATGATACTCCTTTTTTTTCGATTTTATCCCTGGTTCTTATTTACTGTTCATCCGAGATTCAAAGTTAAGTGGGTGTGGCAGAGTGGGTGGATATGCGAAGGACGTGCCAATGTGCGGAAGTAATTTGTGTTTTCATTAGGTTTACACATTGAATCGCTCGTATTGGTAATGGTTATGGAATGCTTCGAAATGTTTTCTCTTTTTTGTTTTTCTTCTGTTTCGAAGGAAGCAGATTTTGAAGTGAGCAATAGTATAGTCGGTTATAATGGAAACGATCTGTGTCTGTGTTGGAGTATGGAACGAAGTGTATTTAGGAGACTTCCGATCGAATTTTGGACGTCTAGCCGTCTGGAAGTATACAGTTTTGGTAGAGATGGGTTTTATCTATTATATTTTATTGGAAGGTAAATGTTTGCTATAGAATATGAATATGAAAATGGTAAATTGGTTAAGTGGTCTTTGGTACATGCAAACGAACTCAATTTTTTGTTCAGAAATATAAATTTCAGAGATTAGAGTTTATTCGATGTAATTGTTTTTATTTAAGTGCAAAGCGAATGGGACTAGGTACACCCTTAACAAATTTCTAAGAAAACATAAATCTGTGTTAGACATCAAGTTCTTCTGTAGATTTAATGTAAGTATTTTTATTAACTTAATCCTCATCAACAAAATTCGTAAACTCTTGTTTTTAAAAACGGATATCTCCATAATTAATGGTCAAGGTTTTCAACATTATATATAGTTTGATTCGTAACTTAGAAGGATACAGAGAATTGACCCCGTTGGCCGTCACATCAGTTTGAAATCGGAAAGATTCAAACCTCAAATACTGTGATAATAAAAACAATAATAAATAATAATAAAAACAATAATAAAAACAGCGACGTCAGCGATCGTACTCGAAAACATCCTCTCATCTTGTAGTGAATGATCTGCTAGTTTCACTAGAGAGAGAGACAAATGATTTCAAAGCTTATTTGATAAAATTTTCAGTTGCCATGACAGATAAGCGAACTTATACAGGGTTATCCATTTTCCGGTTTCAAAAGCAAACGTCAAGAAAACAGATACATTTTTTTTTTCATGATATTTCTTTTTAATTGTTAAGCTTAAAGAACTACATCATTTAAATGGCCACCATGCGAATTGTTGCAAGCATCGACTCTTTTGAGGTAATTTTCGAACACTTTTTGACATATATTGGGCAGTATCTTAGCCATAACTTGACGAATGTTGGTTTTAAAGTGCTCAAGAGTTTATCTGTATAAACACAGAAAAAAGTCAAGCGGTGTCAAATCCCATGATCTTGGAGTCCAGTGGATATATCGCCACGATGAGAAATTACGCGGCCAGGAAATGTCTCTTGCAATAAAGCCATAATCGCTCAAGTTGTGAGGCATGTGGTTTTGTCTTATTGAAATCACATATTCTCCAACTCGTATTCTTCAAAAGCGGGCAAATTAAAGTCGGTTATAACATGACCATAACGCTCCGAACTGACGGTGACAGTTGTTTCATCGGCGTTTTCGAAAAAGTAAGGTCGCACAAAATAATTACTTTTCGTAGATGTAATGGAACCCCAAATACGATTTTGTTTAGTAAGATACCCACCGAGTGAGAAATGTGCTTTGTAGCTGAAGAAAATTTTGCTCGAAAAGTCGCCATCTACCGCCTGTTCAATTCAAGCACCCATTCGACGTATCTACGACGTTGTGAATGGTCAGCTGGCTTCAGAAGTTAAACTACAAAAAGTCAAAAACAAAAACCAATAACCAATCTGACAAAGTGAAAACCTCTTATTGTGTTGACAGTTTGTGTTCACATAGCAAAAGTATGCCCATACACGAAAATAACCTATGCTGAAAAAATATTGTAATTTATGACTAGTAATTGAAGAATTTATCACATTATCTGTAGATAAAAGTTTTGCCATATAATGTTGCCATTAAAAATATTATTGCATTTAAACAAAAAATAAATAAACAAAAAACAAGTCATGCAATCATCTCCTCTCCGTCAAACACATAACAATCCTCATTGTAGAGATTGTAGATTTTCGATCAAAAGGCCACATTGAATTTTTGCTCAACTCCAAATTTTCAACAAAAATTCTCACAACAAGTTTGACAAATTCATATTCCATACTAAATTAATTAGCCCACAAGGATTTGAAATACCTCAAATCTTACTTACTTATAATGGTGGCCTACAATCCAGGTCGGACCAGGGCCTCATCCAACAAGTGTCTCCAGCAATCTCGGTCCCTAGCTAGCTGTCTCCAGTTACGCACGCCAAGTTGGTTCAGGTCTTCTACCTCCTTCTACCTGAGCCGTCATTTCGGGTTTATTTTGAAGACTATACGAGCTAGAGCATTATTTTCTATTCGCTCTACATAACCCAACCATCTAAGTTGTTGGACCTCAACTTTTCTGGCTAGGTCACTGTCGCTAAACAGCTCGTTCAGTTCTTGATTGAATCCTCGTCTCCATTCTCCATTTATGCAGACAGGACCAAAAATCACTCGAAGAACTTTTCTCTTGAAGCAGCCCAAAGCGTTTTCATCGGATGTTGTCATGGTCCATGTCTCTGCACCATACATTAGGACCGGGATGATGAGTGTCACTTTAGCTGCTCGAGAGAGAACTTAACTACTCAATTGCCTTCCAATATGACAAATTCATCCTTCAATGAAAAGGTGGCAGGTATCTGCAGTGAAGTGATCGATGGTGGACTCTCCTGGCCTGAAGCCACACTGATAAGGACCTATCGGGTTGTTGACGAAAGGCTTCAAACGTTCACAGAGTACGGCAGACAAGGTCTTGTACGGAATGTTAAGGAGACTAATACTTTTGTTTTTGGTGCAGTTCAGGATATCTCCTTTCTTGAGGAACACGCATACGATGCTGAGGTTCCATTGGGCATGCTTTCCTCCGACCAAATTTGCAGATGAGCTGGTTCATTCTCAAAACCCAATCATCTCCAGCTGGTTTGTACAGTTCTGCGGCTAGCCCGTCTGCTCCAGCGGCTTTGTTCGACTTAAGCTTAGATATCGGTATCTTCACTTCCTCAATGTCAATGTTTCTTTTTTTTCTTTCTGAGAAGTTTGTGCTCCTTTCTTCTTTTCTGCTCGTAGAGCTCACGAGCAGTTTGTGTCCTTCTTTGCAGAGACGCTTTGTATGCCTCTTGTTAAGCTGCATATGCTCGCCAATACTCATCATCAAACCAGGGTTTTCGTTGTGGTAGCCGTATAAACCCTTGCACTTCAGAGGCGGCATCTCTGATGGCTGTTTGGCAGTGTTGCCACAGGTTCTCCTCATTTTGTGCAGTCACCCAAGGACTTCTTGGGAGGTTTTCGGAGACATGATCGGAAAAGTATCAAGCAATCTCTTGCAATTGTAGCCGACTAGACGTTTGACGTCGAATTTCCTCCTAGCATTTTTGCGTGTTGGCCTTAATCGGGATATCCGCATTCGTTCCTTGGCTCCAGCAAGGTAGTGATCCGAGTTGATGTTGGCACCTCGGAATGTGCAGACATCGTAGATATCGATATGCGGGAATCACGTACTTGCTACCATTAGATTAGCTCAAAGACGTTATCGAAGATGATGACGTGTAGACTATGTCGTCCGATTATTTCACCAAAGATTTCTTCTCTACCCAGCTAACGTTGGATAATTTTAATGTCATAGCAAGGGCATTGCTCGTAGGTCTTATCGAGGAGCTCGTAGAATCTATCTTTGGTGTCTTTTTCCTTTTCCTCAGTTTGAGCGTGAGCCAAAATGAGGCTTATGTTGATAAATGCGGCCTTGATGCGGATTGTCGTGATGCTCCCATTCACTGAATTGAAACTCAAGACCTTTATCCTGAGTCGAGATACAAATCCACACCCAAAAAGACGTTGGTTTTGTTCCCGTTAGCAGTCGCCGTAGTAAATATCACAGTTGTTCATTTTACATTGCCCCGGACCATCGCATCGCATTTCTAGCTTCCGCTAGTAGTTTGGCTCTACGTGGTCTGTTAACATTCCAAGTGCAAAGCCGAGATTCATTGTCCTTAAATCGTTAGTTAATTAATTCCGTTCCTATCCGAGGCTTGTTGGCGTTTCGGAACTATGTTTTCTTTATGTGGCCCGACAGTCACTCCGACGACGCAAGACCCCCAATCTGGAAGGCCAGGTTTTTAGTTTAAATCTAAGACGAAGAACAGCCAAACCGCTACTTATAAGCCTGGGCTGCGAATATGTCGTAGTAGCGCTATAAAGTTTTCACTGGAACTGTAGACGGCGCCGTTGGTTCCATTTTGGGAGTTCTTCCGCTGCCACTTGTTGAAAAAGAGGTATGTCTTAGTGGACGCATACCTCCTCTCCCTCTCTCTTTTTGCTGCCGCCAACAACTTCCCACTAGGGTTGGAACCCAATCTTCGGTTGAGGTTCTAGGCACCCGATTTTCACCGCGGTGAGGTGGTAAGTAAGAGATGATAAACAGAGGTTGCTGTGGACGCTTGTATCCTTTTGAATGCACTGTGTCTACCCTTCGAATACCTAAAATTATTTAAAACTGAAATTAAATGCAAATTTGATTGCGACGAAAAATGAAACCACAAACTCGTATTGCTGTTTATTCGACAATCAATCAATGCAAATAGTATCTGACATCACTATTTTTGTTCAAATAACCGCTGTTATAAAGAATTTGACACCTGAATGCAAACAATTCATTTTAATAATGGTTTATCATTTCGGCTCCGAAGAAAGAGACCGCAGTTAAGACACTCAGTGACTCAGTAACCAAAAAGAGCTTGTTGTCTCTTACGTCACCTGATTTTCTGCTGATTTTTCAACAAGCCGACAGCATTTTATCTCACGTTCAACATCTTAGACTTTGCGATCTAACCTGAACTCGCCTTTCTTTAACCCATTCCAAAATATATGTTCTTACATGCAGGTGGCCATGGCTTAGAGGATAGAGCTGCTGATTACTAAGCCAAACGCTACGGGTTCAAGCCCCAGTTTCGACAGTTTTATTTTACTACAAAAATCGGCAGCATATCTGAGGCTACCTTTGCGATAAAATGAGACAATATAAATCTAAGAAAGTGCACAGCGCACATGAGAAGCTTTTATAATTCATAACCGCAAAAATAAATTTCCTTTTTCATTCTCTCTAACAATTGTCTGTTACCTAAACTTCACTCTATGACATAAATTAAGTTTAATCCTTAAAACCGATTGTAATTCCAAAACTGAAGAAAAAATCATAAAAACGTTTAAGAAATTTGCATATAAACGATGACATTTGAACACTAAAAGGGTGCGCCATCAGTATGGTTAACAAAAAACCCACAAAACCCGCAAAGGAAATGTACTCCATCACAAAGGAAATGGAAAACAGCACCAATTTGGCGAGAATTGCATCTATTCGCAAATATCATATTTTGAATGATTTTCTTTTGAAGACGATGCAAAAATAGTCAAAAGAAATTCAAAAAATACACTTTCACAAAGAAAAGGAGGAAGAAAGTAGTGAAAAACGAATATTGGAAAAGTTTAGCACTTAATAAGATAAAGTGATTTTGTGTCCTTATCCCTTTTCAGATTATCCTCACACAAACTCCGGCTACCTGTTTTTTTGTTGATTTTTCTGCAATTTTTTACCTATTCGCCTAAGAAGGACGAAATGCAAAAAATTATTTATGAGTGTCTCTTCTATTTTTTTCTATTTTTATGTGCAACAGTAACGAACAAAAAGTTTAAACAAGAAAAGTTCAAAATAACCTAATTCAACTTCATTGCCGAAGATAATTTTAGATCTTAAACTTAAGCTGTTCTTTAAGGGTGTAATTTTTGCAAGTTGCTTCTGTTTACTATTCAATTTTATCAATAAAACTTGACTACACAGAAGTTTGAAGTTTTTTCTTATATTCCGTATCCTACTCACGACTCTCTTGTGCGTCGTCGTCGCATTTTAGTTGGTCGTTGCCCCTCTGATAACCACAAAAACTCATCCTCTTTGTGGTCAACCGCAAACATTAATTCCCAACGGACAGTTTGTTGAATTTCGACTTTATTGAAAAATCCTCCTCCCCCGAAAATTGTATCCGTTTGATTTTAACACAAACACACACCATCAAATGAAGTTTTAAGTGCTTCTCTGTATCACACATCATTTACCCTACGGAATTTAATTGAATTTGATTAACTTATGAAATTGAATCACGTTTATACCTGAGCTAAATTTAAATCCACTCAATCCCAATTCTCCAAATGCCTAAACTCTCTCGTTGCCCCAATACGTGTCAGTGTGAGCCACTCACTCTTCATCCCTCACATCATCGTACATAAATCGTGTTTTTTGGTGAAATTTTTACTCGGGTTATGTTTCAATTAATATTATTTGTTTTTGAGCAAACGGAAACAGAGTGGCAACACATTTCTGAAGGCATCATCACAACATCCTTTTTGCTAATGTTGATCCTGATCCTGATTCTGAGATGTCAGCCAAAATAGAGTACATATATATGGCAGCATCACCTTAAGTATAATTACAAATTCCAAAGGGACGACACGAGTTGTCACGGAATTAATCCCAAGTGTCCCTACGGCTGAATTGAAAGGAAAGTCATCTTCATTTCTGCTTCCTTCGTCCTTTTAGCTGGCATTGGCTTGGCACTGGCACCGTTCGGCATTCTCATTCTTCTGCTCTGGCAACGCTCCGAAGATGGTGCTACTTCGCAATCAAAATTGCTTTAAATTTAAATTTCTGCCGAAAAGGAAACTCATTACTATATCCCCTTAAGCTACCATCAGACAACCAAGCCATATCCTTATCCAAAGTCAGGGTTTGTATTTTGTCTGCAATGATGCTGCTGGCTGGCGAGTATTCAACCCCATCGGATGGTGGTGCTGTTGGAAAATAACTTAATACCTTCAACATTCACCCGGATCTGCTCTTCACCCCACCCACCTGCACCTTTATTTTTTTGGAACAGCAGAAGCAGAAATAAACACACACATATCCCCTCTCGTGTACATCAATAAATCTTAAGGTCCTGTGCAAACAAAAACCTTTGATCTCAATCAATTTGCGTTCGGATAAAATCCTTTTATTTTCGATTACGACGATTTTGTTGTTTTGTTATTTTTCTTTATTCTGATTCGGTTCTATGGGAATCGGATACGGATTTTGTGTTATTCCGAATAAACATACTCGTACACCATGTAGAGCATGCGAAGAGATATTTTTTCTTATCGGGTTAAGAGATAAATTTTATGTTTTTTCTTCTTTCTGTTTTTGTTTTGTTTCATTGCTTGTTTTCTACGTTCATATTTTGAACATTTTTGTTTTGTTTTTCTTAAATTTTCACGTTATTCCCAATCATGCAAATAACCATGCTATTAAACTATATATTTTCCAAACACTTAGAGAACAAATCGTTTTACTTAGAACTCAACGTTGTTAAGATTCTAAGGTGAAAGCATTAGGTCTATTTGCTTACTGCAACAAACTGCAACGAAGTACAACAACTTGTTGTTTGGTCTTTGGTAAAAAGTTTTAGGTTTTCCTGTTTGCTTACCTGAATTAGTTGCAAAGAAAGGGGAAATAGAGAGATCAAAAAATTTCCAATCCAGAGAAAATGTTGCTACTTCTTGCAACAGAAATTTCGTGTTGCAATTTGAATTTGAATTGAAAGGGTACGCCAAAGAACATGCTTCATGCTAAGCATACAAAAAACAATTATCATTTGTGTAACTAAATGTATATTTTTAAGGACTTGACGGAGATAAGTCTACAGTTCGTAAGAGCAGAATTTTTCACAAAGCTGTTCTAACAAAATTTTAGAGATCAGAAAGAGCATTCAAATTCCAGATCGGTATACTGAGGAACTACTTTTTCAAAGTAGTTTTCTATACAGTTCCGAGATTGAAGAGCTCGTCTTCATTATGCTCAGGAATGCTTTAGCTGCGCCCTAAATTCACTACAATCTTTTCAAAAGAAAAAAGGACGACACCAAAGATGAGTTCTACGAGCTCCTCGACAAAAGATTAGGAGTAATGTCCTCGGCGAATTTAACGCAAAGCTGGCAAAGGAGGACATCCTTGGTGAAACAGTCGGAAAGCACAGCCTGCACGACACCAAATCCGACAACGGATTCAGGCTGATCGATTTTGCTGCGGGGCAAAATGTTGCGTGTGGCAAACACATGGTTCCAACATCCGTAAAGGAGCATGGAGATCTCCTGATCAATCAACCGTCAACCAGATTAATCACTTTGCGATCGACGGAAGGCACTTGTCCAGCATTCTAGATTTTCGAACTTTTCGAGGAGCCAACATCGTATCGAAGGTAGTGCTAGTGCTGGGTTTCACACAGCCACTAAAACAAAACCCCTAGTTTGACGAATATTGCAGGCAGACAAGTAAGAGGCATACAAAGCAGCGCTGCATAGAAGGACAAGAGCAGCTCGTGAGCTCTACGAGCGAAAGAGGAGAGAGGAATGCCGGCTTCTCAGGAGGAAAAAGAGAGAGCGTGAGAAGGGTCAGATCGAGGATGTTGAAAGAACCAACAGCAGGGATGAAGTTCGGACGTTTTATCGAAAGGTTAAACAGCGCTCAAGGTAAGAACTGATGCCTGCAGAGATAAACAAGGGAACATCATAGTAGAATCATAGTCAATGCTGGGGATTTGGAAAGACCACTTCTGTAGATTGTATAACGGCGACGACGAACAAAACACCGCCGTCAGACAGAAGCCTTTCATCGGACACGATGATAGCCACCAAATCCATGAACCCGGCCAAGAAGAAGTGAAAACGGCAATATAGCGGCTGAAATCCAATAAAGCCACTGGAGCAGATGGTATAGATGCCGATCTGTTCAAAGCAGCAGGCGACGATCTAGATAGGAGCTTGCACCAAATCATCTGTAAGATATGGTCAGAGGAATGCATTCCCGATGTATGGAACCTCAGCATTATTTGCCCGATCCTGAAAACGGGAGATTCTCCAAACAGCGCCAACTACAGGGGAATCAGCCTTCTAAACATCGCCTACAAGATCCTCTTTGCCGTAATATGTGAACGTCTGAAGCCTTTTGTCAACAATCTGATTGGTTCTTATCAATGTGGCTTCAGAGCAGGAAAGCCAACCATTGACCAAATTTTCACGTTGCAGAAGATCCTGGAAAAAACCTATTAACTCCAAATCGATACCCACCACCTTTTCATCGATTTTAAGGCCGCGTATGACAGAATCTACAGAGACGAACTGTATAAAGCTATATGTCTAATTTTGGGATCGCTGCCAAGCTCTTTCGCTTGTACAAAATGACGATGGAGAACTGACGCTGCTCCATCAAGGAACTTTTCGATGTCAAAAAAGGATTCAGACAAGGTGATGCACTGTCATGCGATTTCGTTAACATCTTTCTTGAGAAGATAGTGCAGAACTCTGCCGTCAACAAAAGCGGCACTGTCTTCCAAAAGAATGTTCAACTTTTCACGAACGCCGATGACAGTGATATAATGGGAAGCACACGGCATGATGTCAATGGCACCTTTGTAAGAATTGAGACAGAAACGGCAAAAAAAGGTTTAGCGGTGAATGAGGGAAAAACGAAGTATCTGCTGTCTTCGAGGAAGGACACCCAAAACCAACGGTTTGGACAGATCGTCACAACAGACGCATACAACTTCGAGGTAGCAGAGGAGCTTGTCTCCTTAGGGTCCGCTATCATTTCAAACAATCTTCTAAAAAATGTTCCCATACAGACCTTTTGAATGACTTGATTTTATAATAGCCGAAATAATGTTAATTCATTTAGTATGGGTCAACGTTAGTGTGTCCAGGTAGCTTGACATTCAATCTACTGATTTTTAGAAAGTGTCATGACCACATACTGAATCAAATAAGCAATTAAAATGACAAGAAAATATACAAAAACTCTTTATCTGACTGATCCAACTATCGTGCGTGCGTCGTCCGTTGTTTATTTTAAAAAATATTAAATATTTTCTTCAAAATTCTTAAATTTTGAGAAAATTGGAATTTCGTACAAATTTCACAGAATAAAAGCGCAATGGTATGTGAAGTAACCATTTTTGTTCATGATTTTTTAAAAGCCTCAATACAGGACCAACCGAATGTTTAAATTTAAATTTAAATTTCTTTAAAGTAAATAAATTAAATAAAATACAATATTAAAGTTTAAAATTCATGCGAATTAAACACTATGACTTTCTATTTTATTAGAAAAAGCAAAGAAACAAGAACAATCTTACACAAAAAAAGCAATAACATAATAACAAATTATTTGATCGAAGAATTTGCTTCGCTCTCCATGATTCTCATCATTTCGTGTCTCATAAAATGTCTGCTTTTGAAATACAATATTTCAATCTCCTTAATTCTCATAACTTTGAGTGACAAAAAGGAGTTTCTTTGTTTCAAATATTGAGGAGCAAAACGTTTTTTTTTTTTTTGCTTACACTCCACTTTTAACATTTTTTTCATACAATAATTATGCTTTGAAAAAAAAAAACGTTTTTCAGCTTCCACCAACTTCATCGAAAGAACATCCAAACCATTCCCTTCTATTTAATATAAAAATATATTCAAAACACAATTTGGCTTAAAATCAGGACACGCATATATCCCGCTAATAATTCATTCGCTCATACTCACACTAAGTGCTCTTTTCACTCCTTTTTTTGTGTTTGCAAGTGCTCATTTTTTGTCTGTTTCATTCTCAATTTGCAAGTTGATTCACAAATTATCATGCAGTACCAGCTACCATCTGAACGAACGACACTACATATGACCCCTGCCACTGCCATCCACACAGAACCATCCCCTAGAAGTTGTGAATTGTAAGTGTTGCTCTCGCATGTGTATTTTGCGTTCGTCCTTTCAAATGGAATATATAGAAAAAACTAAGATGAAGTGTGCTTCTCAAAAAAAAAAAAAAAAAAAAGTATGTAGATGGAAAAAACGCGACATCCTTTTCAATTTCGCGCGAAATGAAAGTTAACAACATTTTTCAATTCTAATTCAGTTATGAAATAATTCTTTTTTCCAGCTTTGGTTTTTCCTCTCTTTTCCCTTTTTTTTTGACACTTTTGAAGAAGGGGATGTGGGTGCATACGTTGTCGCTTTTCAGTTGCTTCAGCGGACATATTTTTTTTGTTGGCTTTGGTTTTGTGCTTTCTTATTATTCAGTGAGTCCGCCACAAAAGAAGCAGCGCTGCTACTTGCATGACATACGAGGATAATAACAGGGATAAGCTGGGTTCATCGTCGCGCTTTGTGAATGGGAAAATTATGTGTTCTTATTGTGTGAGTGTATAGTGTGAATTTGAATTTCGTATTTTTATTTATTTTTTTTTTTTAAGGAGGGAATTGTCGCACAAGACTGGAGGCAGGATTTTGTTCATTGTTACTTATGCGAATGTATGCGTGCCTTGCTTGGTGTCTTTATTTAGTTTTTTTTTGTCATTTGATGTAGGTATGCAAAAAAAATAATTTTTTTCTCTTTATGTGATTAAATTATTTCATTTGGAAAATAATATCAGGATCATGTGCTTCGGACTCAAAAATAAGACTAACTCTCAAGCTACCAGCTACCATTTACTTGATCTTCATTAACTAAAAACAAAGGTTGCCAGCAGCCCGTCTTTGGGGAACTGATTTTCAGAAAGTTGAATAACATCTAACCTTGTATATTCCATGAAATTTCAATCCAGTATTCAAAACAATGTGTTTGCTTTAATAGTATTGATCTGGAATCTACACAATACGCTTTCGATTAAAAAAAAAAAAAACAAAATCTTAAGTTATCATCTTGATTAATGCTTTTCCGAAGACAAAAATCTCCCTGCTATCCCATATTTACCTTCAGACATGGATAAGGTACAAATATTACTTACACACCCACAGACTTATGACAAAACTACGTATGAAGGATTCATCCTTTATGAATTGTTTCTGTAATCATTTAGAATATTCCCTCCGGCCTGCAACACGAAAACCCAACATCCAACAAAAATACAACAAAATAGATACGAAAAAGACTTCTGTTTATCATTTGACCGAAAGGTTTAAGGAGCACAAAATTATGATCCAAAAAACCAACTTAACCCGAAAAAACAAAACAAAAATTTTGTATTCTGGCTTTAAGCGGCTATAACTCTTAATCGAAGGGAGTATTGATTTCTTTTTCCAGGAAATTAGGATTATTCTAAATTGGAGAGTCTATTTACTGATGAAATTATAAGAAAAAAAGTAAAAAGTCGATTCGATTGCAGAATTCAAAAAGTTGAGATAAAAAGCACACTTTACCTCAAGCTAGTGACACAGAGTGTTCTTATTTGCTACCGTTTACTGCAATTTTTTGGCTTCTTTTTAAATCTTAAATTATGTTAACTGAGCTTTATGTACCTCTACCCTCCTGCCAATGAAATTTCCAAGAATTTCCCTCCTTTTTTATGACATCTTTCCGGCGGAGGTGGTTATACAAAATTATTGTGTATGGCTACAGTGTTTTCATATTTACTTACACTTAAAAAGAATTGCAATATATTTTTTTATTTGTTTCGGGGTAAACTCTCAAACCATATTTAAAGGTTATTTTGGCATCGTAATTCAAGTTTATGTGGTTACCACGGTTGGTTTTTTTTTCCAAACGTTTTGTCGGTTGGTGGTGCTTGGTAAAGCTCGTGTCGTTTTAAAAATAAAGCAGAGATCGATTTGTTATTAAAATAAAACGACTTTCGTTTGGTTAATATGAAAAACATCTTAATGCACTTTTTTAATCGGTCAACAAAGACGTACGATGTTTTCGTTTCCAAAATTCTGTTCATGGATTAAAGATTTTGTGGAACATTTTTTCATGGTTTTAAGACTGTACAAGGATTTGTTTTTGGAATAATTATGTTCATACTTACTTACTTACCTATGGTGGCGCTACAGTCCAGGTCGGACCAGGACCTAATCTAACAAACGTCTAAAACCAGCTCGGTCCTTAAGATAGCCGTCCCCAGTTTCGCACGCCAAGTTGGTTCAAGTCCTCTAATACATGTGTGCTCCACCTGAGTCGCAGTCTTCCTCTTCTGCGACGTCCTTCTGGGTTGGATTCGAAGACTCTACCAGCCGGAGCATTATTTTCAATTCGCTCAACATGACCCAACCATCTAAGTCGTTGGACCTTAACTTTTCTGGCTAGGTCAGTGTCGCTGAACAGCTCGTACAGTTCTTGATGGAATCTTCGTCTCCATTCTCCATTTATGCAGACAAGGCCAAAAATCACTCGAAGAATGTTTCTCTCAAAGCAGTCCAAAGCGTTTTCATCGGATATTGTCATGGTCCATGTCTCTTCACCATACATAAGGACCGAGATGATGAGGGTTTTGTAGAGGGTAATTTAAGTTGCTCGGGAGAGGACCATACTACTCAATTGCCCTCTAAGTCCACAGAAGCAGTGATTGGCCAGAGTGATTCATCGTTTGATTTCAGGCCTGGTGTTGTTGTCTGAGTTTATAGCGGATCCTAGGTAGACGAAGTCCTTAACTACCTCAAAGTTAAATCTGTCTTTGTTGAAGTTTGCTCCAAGACGTCGTTGTTGGTTGTCCTTTCTTGTTGACAGCATTAACTTGGTCTTGCCCTCGTTAACCGCTAGACTCATCTTCCTGACCTCCGTCTCAGACTCACAAACGGTCCACTGACATCACGCTGTGCTGTTCGCGTTGACGTTAGAGTACACAGACAGACGAGTTTCTCTGGGATGCCAAGACTAGACATTGCTCCTTATAATTTGTCTCTATAGACGCTATCATACGCGGCCTTGAAATCGATGAAAAGGTTGTAAATATGGATTTGAAGTTCCTGGGCCTTCTCTAAGATCAACTGTAGATTGAATACTTATCTGATGAATAGTGGATTTTCCAGCTCTGAAGCTGAAGCCACACTAATAAGGACCCATCAAATGTTGACGAAGTGCTTCAAAGGTTCACACAGCACGGCAGACAAGATCTTATAGGCGATGTTAAGGAAATTTATACCTCTGTAGTTGGTGCAGTTCTAGGGATCTCCTTTCTTGAGGATCGGGTAAACGATGCTAAGGTTCCATTCGTCGGCCATGCTTTCTTCCGACTAAATTTTGCAGATGAGCTGGTGCATGCTCCTAACCAAATCATTTATAGGAGCTTTGAACAGTTTGGCGGCTAGCCCTTCTGCTCCAGCGGCTTTGTTCGACTTAAGTTTAAGCTATCTTAACTTCATCAATGTCGGGTAGGTGGAATTGTTGGTTTTCTGTACCCAAATTGAATGGTTTTGTATTGCTTGCAGGGTTTTCCTCGTCATCGCCTTTATAGAGCTTGGAATAGTGGTCTTTCATATCCTCAGCACTGACTGTGGTTCCACTACGATGTTCCCATTGTGGTCTCTACAGACTTAGGCCTGGACCATCCCATCGCATTTCTTGCATGGAAGTTCTATCTGCCTTACAGCTATCAATAGCAGCACTTGGTCTGTTGAGGGACCTAACATACCAAGTGCAAAATTGAAATTCGTTGTCCTTAAATCGTTTGCGTGGGTCGTCATCATTATATCTGTCCATATCCGAGGCTTGTTGGTGGTTCGGAACTATAGTTTCTTTATGAGGCCGGGCAGTCACCCCGACGCACGACCCCCAATCTGGAAGGCCAGGTTTTTAGTTTAAATCTAAGACGAAGAACGGCCAAATTGCTACTTATAGGCCTGTGCTGCGAATATGTCGTAGTAGCGCTATAAAGTTTTCAGTGAGTAGTTCATCCTGACTGGAACTGTAGACGCCACTGTTGATTCTACCTCGGGAGTTCTTCCGCTGCTGGCTGTTGAAAAGAAGGCATGCCTTAGTGGACACATACCTCCTCCCCCTCTCTCTCTTTGCTACCGCCAACAACTTCCCACTGGGGGTTAGAACCCAATCTTCGGTATTCGGTTGAGGTACTGGGTACACGATGTTCACCGCGTTAAGGTGGATAGTAGGAGTTGATAGACAGAATTTGCTGTATACGCTTATGTCCTCTTGAATGCACGTGACTACCCTTCGAACACCTAATTATATTCATACTTACTTGAAAATTATATTTGTCAATTGTCAATGCAGGAGAAAATCGATCTACAATTCCGACGAACTTGCCATTCGCCATTTAACAAAATCCTGCATACCAATTAATTTTCAAGCTCCACAAAAAAGTCCTGAACTCAATATATGAAGCTATAAATTCCTTAATAGTCATTATCCTATTTAAATTGATCAATGACCTCTCAAAAAGAATTATAAAGCTTGCCCTCTTTATTTTCATACAAAAAAAGAAAAAAAAACTTCAGACTTACCAACACATTACCAAACATCTCAAACTTATCAAAAAGATTGCTCAAAGGACACGAAAGTCGTCTGGCATCATTCGAAGTCGGACGTTGTTGGATGGCTGGCCGCCATCAGCAATGTGATTGACGACTCTGTTGGTATTGACACTTTTGACACCTTTTGGTTGCCAAGGAAGTTTAATTCTTATTCTATGCAATCTACCAACCGTGTCTGTAATTCCTTTACAGAACACAAACAACCATTACCACAAAGGATCTCGATTGACGTGGGTGTCGTCATATGAAACGCCTAAAGCTTCCTACTTCCTTACGAGTATACATAACATACTTCCTCACCTATGTCATTTCTGGACTATTCGAAGAATGTTTGGTATGTTGTAATGCGTGTAACTTTTCGCCTCTGGCAGGATTCGTAATAAATTCAAGAACGACAAACTCAAACGAATATGTATGCTTGTGTGCGTGCAATGGACAATCAATTATGTAACTCTGCCAGAAGAAACTTGAGAAAACCCACTGTGACCTGTGACTCTGCGGTGCTTTTGATATTTATTTGAAATCAGAGCAGAGACAAGTTCCTGCGAAAGAGTCAAAATCATAGGAAATCAGCAAACAAAATTGATTTTTTTTTTTCAGTCAAGAGTGGCATCATCAGCCTTGTATGTTTTTTTTATTCCGAAAGATGATGGATCCCGTAGTTGTTATTACTTTTGTATGTCCATCATTGTTTGTTCGTTTCCGGTGTGTATGTCTGCTGGCGGTGCGGATAAGACGTAATTCAGATGTTCGACTGATTAGGCATCTAAGCCTATTCGACACAAAAATTGAATGCATAAGTTTTTATCCACGGAAGCTAACTTTCAGGAGCGTAGGGTGGTCAAAACTAAAAGTGGAAATGGCTTTTTCACTGGCACCATTTTGTTTGAAAGCGTTTTTATTGTATCTAGTATACTTTTGGTGCTAGAATAAAATTTTCTGAGAAAAAGTTGTTGGAAATTGTATTTTCTGCAAAAAAAAGTCTTATAATTTTTTTTTGATAAAGTTGTTTTTGAGAAAATAAGGAATGCCCGAAGGATTCAAGTCTAAATTCGATGAACATTGAAAGGCCCAACGTCATGAAAAAAAAAAAAAAAGTAAATACAAAAAAATCAATCCAGCCCTGCTTCTGAAGCTATCATTGACTGCAAGGAAACTTCTCAATCGCAGTTTAGTGTTGTAAAAAGGACAAGATTATTGTTATAACAAGGATACGTCGTTTTCCTTTCATCTATTTTGTACCTACTCCTTTACTTCTTTCCATTTATAGAGCGAGCCCCTGATATCAAATGTAAGAAAAATCCAAACACTAACCCACATCACCCACACGATTCAGTTATACAAAAAAAAAATACAACAACAAAAAAGTATAAGGAATCGAAAAAAAAAAGGATATGAAATAATAAGTGAACATTGCTCGTCATTTTCAGAAGATATGTACTCAAATTGGCCTTTTGTGTAAAAATCCAATGAAAGAAAATTGCCAGGATTAAGTTTAAGGATTTTGTCGTCCATATAATACGCACAAAATACGAGTATATCCTTCCTGCACTCATACACATGTATGGGTATGTAGAAACAAGTCATTCACAGAAAACATACACATGGAGATGAAGTTATATCATTTCAATTTCAGTTATATCCCGAAGCGCTCGCAGAGCTTTTAGTTTTGTACTGCTTCCTTTTCAATTCTTTTTTTTTGCAATTGATGCAGTTGTAGTTGTAATTTTTTTAAGTTGCTAGTTGCATTAGTGTCGTTGGTGATTCTAATTCAGGAAATTGGTTATATTCTGATATTAAAAGGAAGAGTTAAAGTTTTAGAAGAATATGGGCGGGGAGTGGGGTTGATTTTCAGTATGTTCTCAGAATTACATGTGTGATTGTCTTTTTCTAATAAAATGAAACTAAGTAAGAGCTGTCAAAATATAAGCAACAGCTCGTTGTAATCGGAATGTCTTAAGAGAATGAGTTAGTCCTAACGAAAGGACACATTTTTCAATATGGAAATTGATGGGATAGAACTTTGTTTCGTAATGGATTCTACTTCTTTTATGTAAACTGCAGTTGGACGAAATGTTATAGCGCTTTTTTGGTAATCCGGAATTGGTACACAGAACTGTCCGACTATGCGGATACCAAACATGGAAACACTTTTCTGCTTCTATGATAGTTGAATGGCTATGTATTTGTGAAACCTCATATGCAGAATTGCAGATGACATGACGCGACGTTTCTTTATCTTCTTTATTTATAAACATGGCGGCAAATGCGTATGTGCGATTGTGTGCATGTATGCGTGATTCTGTTTTCAATTCCGACTTCAAATTCGGAATCATTTTTCTGTTCTATACAGAACAAGAACTGTCACCTTGTGCCAAGTGAACGATTTCAGAATCGTTCGGAACTGTTCCGGACGACGAAAAAAAAACGCTATAAAGGAATGAGTCGATGACTTCTGCGTTCTCTGATGTTATTTCATCCCTTTGCTTGGTACTTTTTAGTTTACAATTTAAACTTCAGACTGTCATCAAATATACAGGGCTTTCCATTTTGCGATTCAAAAGTAAACGATTTACGTTTTTTTACATAAAATATTTTTTTTCATGAAAAACTACATCATTTAAGAGACCATTACCCGAATTGTGGCAAGCATCGATTCTTTTGAGGTACTTTTCGACCCGTTTTTGATACATACTTACTTACTTACTTAAGGTGGCGCTACAGTCCGTTGTGGTCTTGGGCCTCAATCAACAGTCTACGCCAGCTAGCTCGGTCCTTAGCTAGTCGTCTCCAGTTTTGCATTACAAGTTGATTGAGGTCTTCTTCCACTTGAGTGCTCCACCTGAGTCGCGGTCTTCCTCGCCTCCTACGTCTCTCGGGAATAGTGTCGAAGGCTTTCCGGGCCGGAGCATTGGTGTTCATCCGCTCTAAATGACCGAGCCATCTGGGTCTCTGGACCTTGACCCTTCTGGTGAGGTCCATGAAGTTGTACAACCCGTAAAGTTCGCTGTTATATCTTCTTTGCCATTCCCCTTCAATGCACACGGGACCAAAGATGACCCGAAGAACTTTCGTCTCGAAACAGCCTAAGGCACTTTCATCCGATTTTGTCAAGGTCCATGCTTCTGCACCATACCAGCAGGACTAGGATGATGAGTGTGTTGTACAGTTTTACCTTTGTTGCTCGAGAGACGACTTTTCCGCTCAATTGCTTTCTTAGCCCAAAGAATCAGCGATTAGCAAGAGTTATTCTTCGTCTGATCTCGCCGCTGGTGTTATTATCCGTGTTTATAGCGGAGCCTAGGTAGATAAACTCCTCTACTACCTCGAAGCTATATGCGTCTATTGTGACGTTTTGCCCGAGCCGTCGGTGTTGGGTGTCCTTCCTCGAAGACAGCATATTCTTCGTTTTTCCCTCATTTACCGCTAAACCCATTTTTGCCGCTTCTGTCTCAATTCTCACAAAGGCGCCATTGACTTCACGCTGTCTTCTTCCCATTTTATCAATATCATCGGCGTACGCGAGAAATTGAAAATACTTTTGGAAGATTGTTCCTTTAGTGTTGGCGGTGGAATTTTGCACTATCTTTTCCCGAACGATGTTAAAGAAATCGCATGAAAATGCATCGTCTTGTCTGTATCCTTTTTGAAATCGAAAGATTCCGTTAGCTCGTTTGCCAACCTTGATGGAGCAGCGCACACTGGGTATTTTACGGAAAAAAGTCTTAAATATAAAATTTTGAAAATCAAATTTTTGATGATATTTTCAGATTCCAGAATAAAATCTGCACCTAAATCAAAAAGAATTATTGAAATCGGACTATTGGTTTCGTTTTTATAGCTTTTTAAAGACATAACTTGGTAGCGCTATTGATTATATGGTAAAAAAGCACTTAGGTGAAAATTTTTGTTTTTGTTTTTTGGTTTCGCCCCAATATTTTTATTTATTTTTTTCTTAACGAACTTTATTGTCTCAATGTTAAACCGAAGAAAAAAATGATTTTTCAAATTTGGTTTTCATTGTATGATTATTTTAAGAAAGCACTCAAAAATTTGTAATTTTTTTTATATTTTTGGACATACAATTTAGCTACATTTGCCTACAGTCAGAGACTAGTGTCATCTTATTCCTTTCAAGTTTATCTTTCGATAGGTACCAAATTTAGCTGCCACCAGGTGCCACTCTGTATTTTATTGCAGATGGAAAACTGCAATTAGTTACAAATAAACTATTAAAATGGTTATAATTTCAAAAAAAAGTTTTGTTTGTGTTACAAAATCTATTTTAGTAAATTATTTTTGCATTTTTGACCGAAAATATGGAAGTACATCAATAGTCAAACTTTATTTTAAAAAAAAATTCACTAAAAATTTAACCGAATGAACCGCCATTTTGTTTTTAATGAATTTAAGAAGCTGCTCATAGCTGGCTCAATTTTGATGATAGAGAAAAATCACTTTCGACAAAGTTGTAGAAAATTTTATTTCCTATGAAATTTGTAAAGACATTTTTTTCTTAAAACTTATCGTTTAAGAGCTATGGTACATCTTTGGCTAACAATCACATATTTTTTCTTAAATTCAACAAGGAGCTCTCTTATCTATGCTAATGAATTTGAATATAATACAAAATAAGTAAAAAAGAATAGATTTGCCAAACAAAAATTTTTGAATGTAATGTTTCATTTTTTTCAAATCTACTACAAAAATTTAGAAAAAATGGTCCATTATCTAATACAAACACATTTATTGAAATCTTTTGAAGTCAATTATTTGTGGAATTTGTATTTGTCCACTATACTTTCTTGTGTTTCATTGTATAATCTGTATTTCCGATGGCTAATATTACTATAATAGCATCTTTGACATTTGTTAAGAAATTTATTTAAATTTCTTATAATTCTGAGAAAAAAAAATATTTTTTTTTTAATATTAAGAGGCGTGTCAGTGGGCGGTAATTAATTATTTTGATTTCTTACGAGCCAAGTTATCATTTCTGAAAATTTCATCCAAATCCATCAAGTGGATCAGTTTTTATAGAATTTTTTCCGCACTCCCATACTAATTTTCCCAGTGTGCAGCGTGTTCTCCATCGTCATTTTGCACAAGCGAACGAGCTTGGCAAGGACGCCAAAACTAGACATAGCTTTGTACAGTTCGTCTCTGTAGATGCTGTCATACGCGGCCTTAAAATCGATGAAAAGGTGGTGGGTATCGACGTGAAAATTTGGTCGATGGTTGACTTTCCTGGCCTGAAACCACATTGATAAGGACCAATCAGATTGACGAAAGGCTTCAGACTTTCAAATATTGTGTCAGAGAGGATCTTGTAGGCGATGTTTAGTAGACTTTTTCCTCTATAGTTGGCCTACCCCCCTCTACGGCTTGACCATAATTGACGAATGTTGGTTTTTAAATGCTCAGCTAATAGTTTATCTGCATAAACACGGTCTTTTGCGTAGCTCCACAAAAAAAAAATTACAACTGTGTCAAATCGCATGATCTTGGTGGCCAGTTGATATTGCCACGACGAGAAATTACGCGACCCGCAAATGTCTCTTGCAATCTTGCATTCTACGACGTTGTGAATGGTCAGCTGGCTTCAGTTGTTGTGTGAGCTGGATTTATATGGATGTAGGTGTATCCAAATGCAAAATACGCCATAATGTGCCGTAAGACATAGCCTATCTCCCTGAGAATGACGAGAAATCAACACATTCGGGTCTTCGGCAACACTTTCACATACAGCAGCCATATTTACGAGCGAAACGATGATGCACAGGCCTTACAATATCTGAAATCAATCTAGTCTCTTCAAATTTCTTCACAGTTTTGCCAATTGCTTGCGTAGTTGGACAATTATGTAAACCATAATCTCCTCTTAAAACACGATATGTGGCAGAACCACTATTTTTGTAGATAGTAGCTTTTAACAACTTAAAAGATCCATTTTCGTAAACGTCAGACTTTCAACTGAAGAAAAAAAATGGTTTAACAACTAAATTTGACAGATGTAAAATTCCAGCTTTACTTTTGACACCGCAAGATGGATAACCCACTTCAACTCTCCAATCATTACCTAATAACATCATCGCTTAATAGCCAATCAACATATCTCAATACTTTTTCACTTAAGAAAATTAACACTCAATCTTCGGAAAATTAGCAGAATAACTCAACAACCTTGATAATTAGCACCGCATGTGGATTTTAAACTCGAAACTTTATCCTTTCAAGAAGAGAAAACTTCTTCCTTCTTTGCCATTGGAATGCATCTTAAGCGTTGTGTAGCGTTATTTTAGCAGAGATTGGGAAAACTTTTAAAATATCCCAAAAAATACGCAACAATTTCTCGCTTCCGTTCGCTCGCCAAAATCTCATTTTAATAATCCTTATCCTTAAGCTTGGTAAAAGTTTTACTTTGCCACACATACAGTGGCAGTGCTTGACGACCACACACTCCACTCGTTCGCCGTACCAAAAAAAAAAAAAAATAGCAGCAACTCAACAATCTCAATGTAAGCTGTTTAACAAGTGCCTAGTTCTGTTCTGACGCCACTTAATCTTGTTCCACAACTTAAATCCTTGTGGAGAGCTTGCTCCCACCCAAAACTACAACTCTCTAAAGTATTTAAGCATCATCACGCAAAATACAACGACGACGGTTTCGCCAGGTGTAGAAGGTACTCAGTGGATGGAGCAACATATGTGGCCCATCGTCATCGTCCCAAATGGCACTACCCTTAATCAAATTGAATGGTTCATAGTTTAACGCAAAAATCCTGGCAATGGAGCAAGTTTGTGCAGCACACTGATTTTGGGGCAAAGTTAGAGCAAATCCACCGCCTTATCTGGAAATAAAAACGCTCTGGAAAAGGGTTTCCGGTCTGGTCTGGTATACCTAGTCTCTGGTGGATGGAGAATACGAACAAAAGGTGTCAAAAAAAGAAACGTCAAAGTTGTGTGTCCATGTCCATGCTGGTCAAAGGATGTTTCGTTACTTTTTTTTTGAGTGAGGACTGAGGAGTCACATGGAAGGGGTTAACACGAAAAACGTGTGTGATAGTTAGTTCGTGCGAAAAGTCCTTTGCACTGTGATGCGGAAAATCGTTTTAAGTGGTTGGCCCAAACTCTATGTTTGTTTTTTTGCGAGTTACCGGTATTGCTCACTCGATTGCCAGATGAAATAATGAAAACAAATCACCAATGATGCATTACGCTGCCTTTTAGGAGGACGGAATTCCAAAAAAAACTCACTGCATGGTTGAGGATAAATCTGCTGAGGTTCATGTGTGAAAATATGAAATTTTATAAAAACCTAAGATGGGACTCACGGTCCCCAAGATGAAGCGTCGTATTTATGCTCGTCTCAAGCGTCATTTATCGCCTGAAAAAAAAACGGGCCCTAAACGTTACCAGACATAAGTCTGCCACTGTCGCTGTTCCTTTCATCATCCCAACCTTTAGTCAAACTTGAATGGAAAATCAATCTCTTCATCGTCCAGGACCACGGAGCTACATGAAACGATACAGTGCGATTATAGCGCATATCACTCTCCCAACTCAACGAAGGTATTCGTGTCCGGATTAAATTGGTAAGCGATATTGGCACGAGCTGAGATTAGTTGGCTGTCATCGTCGTCGCCTCGAATCGCTGTCGTCATTCGTTTGGGAATGATGAGTCTATAGCAAAGTGCACAGCATTGCCCGTCCACAGCATTGAGCTCAGCCGACAGATGACCACGGCAAACGATAACAGAAAAGGTTCGAATGTTGACATTGGCAATATTTTTCAAATACCTACACATATCTATGTAAACTGTTGGGATACACTGATACTGATACAAATTTTTTTCGTCCTTCCAATATTCAGGATCACAAACCGATTTGTGATGAATACCTCGCCTTTTGTGTACTTTTTTTTCTATTTTTCCTCGCACAAGCTCTCTGTCTATGCAAATTTTCGCTTTGTTCCAGTTTTTGTATGTATATAATTTTCATTCTATTTATTTTGATAATATTTTTGCAATATCCATGGCCATCAAAAAATACTTCGCAACAACAACAACACACCACGAATATAATTAATTCAGTTCAGTCCGGGTCGTTGTATTTATACATATTTGGGGCCTTAGTCGAGCAAAGCTTGGAATAATTTAATTTCTCGAATGCTATTTGATTTCAGATTACCTCGTTGTCAATTTTTCCTCCCCGCAGCAGAAACATTAAAGCATGTATCGAATATTTTTTTTTTTATTGATTTCGTTGTTATGGCCTTAGGGGATTTTATTTTATTGGCGATGATGTTCAATTTAAATAAATATTCAAGAGATTTTTCAGGTTAATTGGTTTTGAAAAACACTCGAGTAATCGATATAGTGTTAATTTATTTATTTGTTAAGTTTGATTAACTATAAACAGCAAGTATTTAAGCTTATTATGAAAAAAAAGTTGTTTACTGCTAATTTCAATAAAGGATACATTTTGAACCGAAATTGTTATATTTTAATTTTTCCGTTCAACAGAAATAAATAATTATTCAAAACAAATACATACATATTCAATTCGCACTCTTCATCTGTCCTTAAAACTCTTTCGAACTAGGTTCCTGTATACCTACCATTCGGTATTCAGGACGACATATTATTGTGAAAATTCGACTACACTGTTTAGTCTTAAACAGCTGGACTGAATTTGATGAAATGTTTTGTATGCCAAAATAGTGAACTTTACATATTGGACTTGGATAATGGTTTAAATTCACAATTGAGCTTACACAGGTACCCAATACAGGTTGTCTTGAAAAAGAAAATCTGCAACTTCCTTCCTTCAAGTCTTAACTGATTTTTGTAAGGAATTTTGTGGCTATGCTTGAATGCATTAAGGCATTGTAGAGGGTGTGGGTTTTGACCAAAAAGCAACATTAATTTTTTTTTCATCTCCTTATTTTCAAGAAAAATTGTCGCAACAAATTTGACAAACATAATCCATGTCATAGATTCGTGTAAGTAAATTCATCTTTAATATATCAAATCACTAAAAATTAAAATTAAATACAAACTGGACTGAGACGAAAAATCAAACGGTGTTTGCATGGACTCCTGTTTCTGTTCATTAAATAATCAATAAAAACAGCATTTCCATAAGTTTATCTGGCATCACTTTTTTCGTTGAAATAACCGCTGTAGTAGTGTAGTATAGAATTTGACAGCTCACTTCAACCAATAAATTCTCATATGAGTCACCATTTTGGATCTGTAAAAAGAGACCACTTTAGTTAACAAAAATAACTTATTGTCTGTTCACTCTAATGTTGTACGCATTTTCGACAAGCCGACAACCTGATATCTAACGGTCAGCATCTTACACTTTTTGATCTGATGTGAAGTTACATTTTTTACCAATATCAAAACAAATTTTTAGCTAATCATAAATAATCATAAAGTGCACAACGCCGCATAAGATGTTTAAAAACGTTACTATTGTTGAAAATTTATAAATCAGAATTTCTCGTTGTGCGCTTGGGCTTCAACCAACAGTCTCTGCCAGCCAGCTTGGTCCCTAGCTACTTTTGCACTCTAAGTTGATTGTGGTCCTCTTCCACTTAGGTGCGCTACCTGAGTCACGGCTTTCCTCTATGTCTTCGTCCTTCAGGAAAAATGTTGAAGGCTTTCCGGGCCAGAGCATTGGTGTCCCTCTAAACGACGGTGGCATCTGAGGCTCTGCACCATGACCCTGTAGCTAGGTCCATGTCTTTGTAGGACCCATAAAGTTCGCTGTTGAATCTTCTTCTCCATTCCCCATCAATGCAAACGGGGCCATAGATGATTCGAAGAACTCTCCTCTCGAAACAGCCTGAGGCACTTTCATCCGATTTTGTCAATGTTCATGCTTCTGCACCAATACAGCAGGACTGGGATGATGAGGGTGTAATATACAGTTTTATCTTAGGTGCTCGAGAGAGGACTTCTCTACTCAATTGCCCAAATAAACAGCGATTAGCACGAGTTATTCTTCATCTGATCTCGTTAATAGTGGAGCCTTAGGAGACAAACTCCTCTACTACCTCGAACTTGTATGCATCTATTGTGACGTTCTGGTTGGGTGTCCTTACTCGAAGACAGCATATTCTTCGTTTTTCCCTCATTTACCGCTTAGCCCATTTTTGCCGCTTCTTACTCAATTCTCACAAAGACGCCATTGACATCTTGCTGTGTTCTTCCCATTATATCAATCATCGGCGTACGCGAGAAGTTGAACAGATTTTTGGAAGATAGGGCATCGCGTGTTGACGATGGTGTTTTGCACTATCTACTCAAGAACGATGTTAAAGAAATCGCATGACAGTGCATCGCCTTGTCTGAATCCTTTTTTGACGTATAAAGATTCCGTACGCTTGTTGCCAACCTTGATGGAGCAGACTGGGTTCTCCATCGTCATTTTGCACAAGCGCACGAGCTTGGCAGGGACGCCAAAACTAGACATAGCTTTGTACACTTCGTCTCTGTAGATGCTGTCATACGTGGCCTTAAGATTGATGAAAAGGTGGTGGGTATCGATTTGGAGTTCCTAGGTCTTTTCCAGGATCTGCCGCAACGTGAAAATTTGGTCGATGGTTGACTTTCCTGGCCTGAAGCCACATTGATTGTTCTCTAAAGGCTTCAGACGTTCACATATTACGGCAGAGAGGATCTTGTAGGCGATGTTTAGTAGACTAATTCTTTTGGCACAGTTAAGAGGATCTCCCTTTTTCAGGATAGTGCAAACAATGCTGAGGTTCCATTAATCGGGCATGCATTCCTCTGACCATATCTTACAGATGATTTGGTGCATGCTCCTATCTAGCTCGTCGCCTGCTGCTTTGAACAACTCAGCAGCTAGTCCATCTGCTCCAGCGGCTTTGTTGGATTTCAGCCGTGATATTGCGGTTTTCACTTCTTCTAGGTCGGGTTCACGGAATTGTTGGCTATCATCGTGTCCGATGAAAGGCTTCTGGCTGACGGCGGTGTTTTGTTCGTCGTCGCCGTTATACAATCTACAGAAGTGGTCTTTCCAAATCCCCAGCATTGACTATGATTCTACTATGATGTTCCCTTGTTTATCTCTGCAGGCATCAGTTCTTACCTTGAGCGCTGTTTAACCTTTCGGTAAAACCTCCGAACTTCATTCCTGCTGTTGGCTCTCTCAACATCCTCGATCTGACGTTTCTCATGATGTTATTTTTTCTCCTGAGAAGCCGGCATTTTTCTCTCCTCTTTCGCTCATAGAGCTCACTAGCAGCTCTTGTCCTTCTTTGCAGCGCCGCTTTGTATGCCTTTTACTTGGCTGCATGGCCCAGTCTGCATTCTTCGTCAAACCAGGGTTTTTTTTCAGTGGCTGTGTTAAACCCAGCACATTAGAGCCGGCATCTCTAACTGTTTCTGGCAATGTTACCACTGGTCTTCGATACTTGATGTTGGCGGCAAAGGACTCCTTAAGAGGTTACTTGACACTCGGTCAGAGAAGGATCTGGCGATCTTTTGCGATTGTAGCCGTCCGATGTTGTATTGTCTTACAGCATTTCCTTGTCTTGGACGCTGTCGGGATATTCGTTGATGTTAGCTCCTCGGAAAGTTCGAACATCTAAAATGCTGGACAAGTGCCTTCCGTCGATCGCAATGTGATCAATCTGGTTTACGGTTGAATGATCAGCAGATCTCCATGTTCCCTTATCGAAGTTGAGATGTGGGAACCATGTGGTTACTACCACAATATTTCACCCCGATCAGCCTGAGTCCGTTACCGGAAGTGGTGTTGTGCAAGCTGTGCTTTCCGGCTGTTCCACCAAAGATGTCCTCTTTTCCCAGCTTAGCGTTAAAATCAAGGAAGACAATTATTTTAATGTCATAGCTAGGAGATTGCTCGTATGTTTTGTCGAGGAGCTCGTAGAACTCGTCTTTGGAGTCGTGCTTTTTCTCTTCTGTAGGAGCATGCACGAATATTAGGCCAATTTTGCCGAACCTAACCTTGATTCAGATCGTCGTGATGCGATCGCTTACACATTTGAAGCAAAAGACCTTTTGCCTGAGTCTGCTTCCCATGACGAATCCGCATCCAAAGAGCCGCTGCTGTTGCTCTTGGTTCGCCCGGTCCATTCCATCTCATTTCCTGGATAGCGGTAATGTCTGCTTTTTAGCAGATTGTACGGCAATGCGCGATCTATTAATGGACCTAACATTCCACGTGCATATCCGAAATTCGTTGTCAATAAAATATTTACTTGGATCGTCATCAGTGTATGCGTCCGTTTCCGAGGCCTGTTGTTGCTTCGCAGCCAAATGTTTTTCTACGAAGTCGGGAAGTCACTCCGCCTTTTTTGTAGCTTTGCCTTGATTGCTTTTTGGTTAGCTGCGAGTGCTTGCCGACACTATTTTTGTAACCAGGGATTTTTATCATATCGAAGGATAAATAAAATAGAGTGGTGCGACAGCTCTTGAAGAGCCAAGGCCTAAGTAGCTTACTCCCATCAACAATTCTCTGACTGCGTGTGAAGAATTGAGGGGACCTACAAAAGTTGAGAAGCACTTTTTCATGACAGATGATACTCTTGGAAGTTTTGTCAGTTCTTCGCAGTTCTTCATAAAAGATGAAATAAAAACTTTGGGCACGAGTAGGACTCGAACCCACGATTTTCTGCTTAGCAACCAACGCACCTAACCAATAAGCTACGGACAATACCATATCAAAGGATAATGCGAAGAAAAATTCTTACGGTCAAACATAGACGTCTTTACCTACTATGATTGCAACAAGATCGAATGAAAAGGTCAGTTCCGCAAGAAGATCCACCAGTAAAAATCATTTGCTGGAATAAATCACTCCAATGATAGGACTAAATATGTTTGCAGTTCATAAGACACAAGAAACGACAGAAATGAATTTACCAGGAGGCGCAGAAAAGGTCTTTCACCTTTCCACCTTTTCGTGCAGCAGCCTCATTTTTGTTTCCATTAAAAACTCTCTTTTTTCAACCTTATAAATAAGTTCTCTTCAAATTTTCAACTACATACCAAATGTCTGCGACCGTTAAATTTTCCTCGTCGATTATTATTAAAAAACAACTTCCTTGAAAAGAAATTTTAATAATAATTATACAAGTAAATCAATTCGAGCATAAAAATGTAGACGTACATACATCATTTAAGTACCCAAACGTGCTGACCAAAATATTCAAATAGAAAAACCGGTTCCACTTAAATCCAAGTCAAAGCACGTGGCCCCATTTTCAAATAAAACTCCCAGCTCGAAAGGACTCTCGAAAGTGCCACACGTCACATTACTCAAATAAAAGATAAATAAATACCAACCGCAAAACATTATCTAATCCTCAAAACCGGTTTTGTTCTTCCTTTTTTTAACTGTCCAATTAAAATTTCTTCCGGATAGGTATAAATTTATGAACAAAATTTCCACCCCATTTGGTGTGGTCCTGCTCGCCGCTTAAAAGAGTTTCAAACAAACACAAAAACAACAGAAAATAATCAACACCAAACGACAATTTTAGTACCGCCATTTAACGGTGTTGTGTTTCAATAATTACAGTTTTAATAATTCTGCCATTAATCCAACTGGATTCACATCGGCATTCACGTCGCCATTTGCAGGTGTGCACCGCCGCTTATATTGCACCAGGTGCAATTTTCCTCGACTTTGAGCGACTTCCATTAAAAAGGTGGCGAAAAAAAAAATCATAATTCTGTAAAAAAAATTCCAGATTCGCAAAATGGCAATAAAAACTCTTTTTAAAAGATGCTGCCAATGTTGGTTTTGGCTTTGCTTGGCTGGGCAGCGATGAGCATCTTTTTCGCGCCTCATTACCTTAACGCGCTGGACGGCTTATGCCACAGGGGAATGAATCCCTTCAGCGCGTCTCTTAATTTCAACCCATTACCAACCACCGCAATAAGCGACCGGTGAGTCCGCCGCCGCTGCCGCCGGGGGTAGTCTCGGCTTTGGTTATAATTTTGCAATTTCACCGGCTTAATTACAGACCACATTTCATCTGACTCTCCCTAAGAGCATCACACCGATTGGGGTGTGCGGTGCTATAAGAACGTGCCAATTCATTTTAACGACCGCTTGGCTTGCACTGTAATGGTCTTAGGCGTTATAAATTCTCTTCGCAAGAAATTGTTCGCACTGCTTCCCGCGCGTCGCCATTAAATAAACAATCTGCCCCAAGGACGATGATGCTGATGATGATGATGAGGATTGTCTGATAAGTCCAGGATACCTGGATGGATGGATTTTTTTGTTCACACTGGGACACGTATGCAGTCAAACAGTGCACTTTGTGGCTAAGACCATCAGTAAGAAGTCATGCCCAAATGCCAGACACTGACTGTTGCGACAACAAAGAATGCGTCGCCTTAGATAAACTGCAAATGCCAAGGTGTAGCGAAAATATTTTCTTAAGTTGTTATCCTTAAACGAACGTCAGTTCTTGCTTTGGTCATCCCTAAACCGAATGATGTCTGTTGGAGGTGGGGTGGAATTTCACGCCGCCTCCTACACCTCACCCTCGCTCTCTTGATGGAATTTATTAAATGCGACTTTGGGAGAAATGAGAAAATTGCAGAGGAAAAATTAATTATTATTTTCGTCTTCTTTCGTCCTTGCCGGCGGTGTGTCGTCGTAGTTTTCTTCTATTTTGTTTTCTTCTTCCTTATCTCACTTAATTTTTATCATCGCTGGCTTGTAAGACTATAAGTCTTTGGGTAGAGTTTGGGGGCGTTTTCGGTTGGGGTCACAACACTGAATGAGTGACTTGGGGGTGTTTAACGAAAATCGTCCTCATAATTGTCACGAAATTAGATTTTTTCCTGGGATATTTTCCATTTACTGATTTTTTTTTTACTCGAATAAAAATAATTTTTATGTGTTTTTGGTATGTTTGTGTTTGTCGGGTGTTCATAAATGTATACAAGTTATTTATCCATTTTCGTTTTTCTTCCCATTCCCCAAGTGTTTCTGTTTTTTTTTACAAAAATTAATTTATGGATTTTGTTGAAACAGTCCGAGTTAGACAGTTTCAAGACAAGATTCCAACGAAATCTAACGTAATGGATATCCAACAATCCAACATAAGGGCACTTAAGTATTCAATTTCTTACATTTTCGGCATTGCTCAGGTTCGTTTTATATGTTTGCCTACTTTTTTGATCAAAATACATTCGTGTTATTTTGATTTTCAGTTATAAATAAGACAATGACAAAAAAATATGTGTTTTCCTGGCATTTCTCGGAAATCCGTCTGTTGAGTTTCCAGTGAAATTCCAATATGATTTGTTCGTGTTATAAAGTGATTTGCCTTCTTTTGCAACATGGAAAGTTTTCTTGTTACAATTACAATGTGCATCCCTGTTCGTAGCGTACCTACATTTTTTTCGTTACATAATTTTCTTAAAATATTATTGAAACTTCTGTTACCGAATAACGTCCAAAACATTATCATATATCAACAACCAGATCTTTTCAAAACATTAAAAAGACGTCAGGTTGTTAAGGACTGGATAGCAAGATAAAAGGTTTAAAGAAATAATTGTTAGGCGGAATTAATGCTCGAGTATTCATTTTTCTCGCTGGATTTCACATTTTTTCAGAGTAACACGTCAAACAGTTTTCTCCTTTCTATATCCTTCATCTGATCTGTGAATATTGTGACACTTAAGATGACAGCTGAGACTGACATGTGTCAATTTATTGTTAGTACTGCCAACTTGAAGTTAAGAAATAAATTAAACTGTTCATTGTGGATCCACGACTCGAAAGTTTTTTGACATATACCTTTTTCACTTTGCCCTTTTCTTGCTTATATGGCTGAGTGAGAAGGCGGCTTGCGACAAGCAAAAGTCGAAAAGTTGACAACGACTTACTTACTTACTTAAGGTGACGCTACAGTCCATTGTGGACTTGGGCCTCAATCAACAGTCTCCGGCATCCAGCTCGGTCCGTTGCTAACTGTCTCCTGTTTTGCACTCCAAGTTGATTGAGGTCCTCTTCCACTTGAGTGCGCCATCTGCGTCACGGTCTTCCTCTCCTCCTACGTCCCTCGGGAATAGTATCGAAGAATTTCCGAACCAGAGCACTGGTGTCCATCCGCTCTAAATGAGTCTCTGGACCTTGTCCCTTCTGGCTAGGTCCATGTCATTGTACAACCTGTAAAGTTCGCTGTTATATCTTCTTCGCCATTCCCCTTCAATGCACACGGGGCCAAAGGTGACCCGAAGAACTTTCCTCTCGAAACAGCCTATGGAATTTTCATCCAACTTTATCAAGGTCTATTTGCACCATACAGCAGGACTGGCATGATGAGGTTGTTGAACAATTTTACCTTAGTTGCTCGAGAGAGGGCTTTTCCACTCAATTGCTTTCTTAGTCCAAAGAAACAGCGATTAGCCAGAGTTATTCTCCGTCTGATTTCGGCGCTGGTGTTATTGCCCGGGTTTATATCGCAGCCTAGGTAGAAAAACTCCTCTACTACCTTGAAGTTATATGCGTTTATTGTGGCGTTCTGTCCAAGCCGTCGGTGTGGGGTGTCCTTCCTCGAAGACAGCAGATACTTTGTTTTTCCCTCATTCAACGCTAAACCCATTTTTGCCGCTTCTGTCTCAATTCTCACAAAGGCGCCATTGACATCACGCTGTGTTCTTCCCATTATATCAATATCATCGGCGTACGCGAGAAGTTGAACAAGAACGATTTTAAGGAAATAGCATGACATAGATTTATAAAGTTCGTCTCTGTAAATGCTGTCATACGCGGCCTTAAAATCGATGAAAAGGTGGTGGGTATCGATCTGGAGGTCATAGGTCTATTCCAGGATCTGCCGCAACGTGAACATTTGGTCGATGGTTGATTTTCCTGCACTGATAAGGACCAATCAGATTGTTGACGAAAGGCTTCAGACGTTCACATATTACAGCAGAGGCGATGTTAAGTAGACTGATTCCTCTGTAGTTTGCGTAGTTTAGAGGATCTTCGTTTGTCAGGATTGGGCAAACAATGCTGAGGTTCCATTCATCGGGCCATATCTTACAGATGATTTGGTGCATGCTCCTATCTAGCTCGTCGCGTCGCCTGCTGCTTTGAACAGCTCAGCAACTAGACCATCTGCTCCAGCGGCCTTGTTGGATTTCCGCCTTGATAGTGCGGTTTTCATTTCTTCTAGGTCGGGTTCAAGGAATTGTTGACTATCATCGTGTCCCATGAAAGGCTCCTGTCTGACGGCTGTGTTTTGTTCGTCGGTCGTTGCCGTCATACAGTCTACAGAAGTGGTCTTTCCAATCTGTTCTTGCTCGATGACCTTGAGCCAGCTGTTTAACCTTTCGATAAAACGTCTGAACTTCATTCCTGCTGTTGGCTCTCTCAACATCCTCGATTTGACGCTTTTTTACTCTCTCTCTCTCTTTTTTCCCCTGAGAAGCCGGCGTTTCTCTCTCCTCTTTAGCTCGTAGAGCTCACTAGCAGCTCTTATCCTTCTATGCAGCGTTGCTTTGTTTGCCTCCTGCTTGGCTGCATGGGCGTGCTTGCCTGAATTCTTCGTCAAACCAGGGGTTTCATTTCGGTGGCTGTCTGAAACCCAGCACATTAGAGTCGGCATCTCTAACTGCTTTCTGGCAATGTTGGCACTGGTTTTCGATACTTGATGTTGGCGGCATAGGACTCCTTAAGAAGTTACTTGACAATCGGTCAGAGAAGGGTCTGGCGATCTTTTGCGATTGTAGCCGTCCGACGTCGAATTTTCTTGCAGCATTTCCCTGTTTTGGACGCTGTTGGGATATTCGTCGATGTTAGCTCCTCGGAAAGTTCGAACATCTCAAATGCTGGACAAGTGCCTTCCGTCGATTGCAATCAAGTTGACGGTTAATTGATCAGGAGATCTCCATGTTCCTTTATGGATGTTGAGATGTAGATGCTACCACAACATTTCGCCCTGCAGCAAAATCGATCAGCCTGAATCCGTTATCGGAAGTGGTGTCGTGCAGGCTGTGCTGTTCGACTGTTCCAGCAAAGAGTTGGTTTCGTTTATTTCTTGTTTTGCATTTTGTTGTTCTACTATTCGGAATCGCAATTGAACACTTACTGTAATCCGAAAGTATGATATTATTTCAGATCTGTCGGTTAAATGCGTTAAATTTGTAAGAGTTAGTAAATTTACGTCATGGCAATTTTTTCGGTTATATCAGTTTTCTAAACTATGCCATCGGAACAATAAGAAACTGGAACGGCGCACACTGGGGATTTTGAGAAAAAAAGTCTTAAACATAAAATTTTGAAAACAAAATTATTTTCTTTCTTTTTATTTTCTGATTCCAGAATAAAATCTGCACCTAAATCAGAAAAAATTTTTGAAATCGGACCATTGGTTTCGTTTTTATAGCCTTTTAAAGACATAACTTGTTAGTCTAAACTTGTTAGCACTAAGGCGAAAGTTTTTGTTTTTGTTTTTTGGTTTCGCCCCAATATTTTTCTTTATTTTTTTTCTTAACGAACTTAATTGTCTCGATATTAAACCGAAGAAAAAAATGATTTTTCAAATTTGGTTTTCATTGTATGATTATTAATTAAGAAAGCACTAAAAAATTTGTAATTTTTTTTATATTTTTGGACATACAATTTTAGCTACATTTGCCTACAGTCGGAGACTTGTGTCATCTTAATCCTTTCAAGTTTATCTTTCGATAGGTACCAAATCTAGGTGCCACCAGGTGCCACTCTGTATTTTATTGCAGATGGAAAACTGCAATTAGTTACAAATAAACTATTAAAATGGTTATAATTTCAAAAAAAAGTTTTGTTTGCGTTACTTTCCTAATTCTACTGTGTTCAGAGGCTGACATCCGTTTACATCGATTTTAACATACAGGTTTTTATATTTTTTTTAATGTTTAAAAAATCACGAAAGAATTAATTATTAGTATGTTACTTTTGGTTT
>CAKKXW010000001.1:19787808-19814344 GCA_920937365.1 Sphaerophoria rueppellii
CACCTTTTTATGTTTTTTTTTGTGAAAATAACGTAAAATAACTTTAAAATCAGAACATCTTCTCGGTATTGAAGAAGTGAATTAACTAGTACTAAAAAGTACCATTTTCTTCCTCACTCCAAACTCTAATTCCCCAGTCTACAGTGGTAGTTAGTCAAGTAATGCAAGACTAAAAAAAGTGATTTTAAGATTTTCTTGATTAAAAATAATTATTGATCCATAATGGAAAAATGTATTTTCCCTGTTGGAACATTGTCTGAAGAGGCTCAAGAATGTCGGAATAAGGACTATAAAAAAGACCGACTTAGATATTCTCGGAAATGTAGCCGCATTGCAACAAATCAGAACGTAATGAACTGATTGATGGTGACATCTGACCCCTTAATCTCAAACCTCACTCCTTCTTTTACCATGAAAAATCATGATCAATTAAGTGAAGAAGTTATGGCTCTTCTACAAGACTAAAATTTCAATAAAATGCAATAAAAGTGTTTTTTTTTGTATTTTTCCACTATATTTTCTTGTGTTTCATTCGATATCTGTTTTTGCGATTACTAATATTACTACAATAGCATTTTTGTCATTTTTTAATGAATTTATTTAAATTTTTTAATAATTCTGCGAAAAAAAATGTATTTGTTTTTAATATTAAGGGGCGTGGCAGTGGGCGGTAATTAATTATTTTGATTTCTTACATGCCAAGTTATCATTCCTGAAAATTTCATCGACATCCATTAAGTGGTTCAGTTTTTATAGAATTTTTTCCGAACTCCCATACTAATTTCCCCAGTGTGCGGCGTGAGTGTATCCAAATGGAGTTTATTAAGGCATTTAGCAGTCAGCTATTCAGCTAAATTAATATTACGAACTTAATTTTATTGTAAATTCCAGATATAGCTAGCATTGAATTTGTTTTTATTATAAAGTTTGAACGTTGACATTATATTGTGTCAAGCACTACATCATTTAAATGACCACCACGCGAATTGTTGATTCTGGATATAATTTTCGACCACTTTTTGACACAAATCGGGCGGTATCTCAGCCATAACTTGACAAATGTTGGTTTTCACGTGCTCAAGAGTTAAAGGTTTATCTGCATAAAGACGGTCTTTTGCGAAGACACGCATAATCTTGGTGGCCAATTAATATTGCACGGACGCAAGAGAAATTATGCGGCCAGGAAATGTCTCTTACAATAAAGCCATATTCGCTCGAATTGTGTGGCATGTGGTACCGTCTTGTTGAAACCACATATTCTCCAAGTCGTATTCTTCAAAAGCAGGCAAATAAAAGTCGGTTATAACATGACCATAACGCTCCGAATTGACGGTGACAGTCGTTACATCGTCGTTTTCGAAGACCTAAGGTCCAATCGCATGCCTCCGGACCAAAGAGCGCACCAAACAGTGACTCTTTGTGGATGTAATAGCCTCCCTTTAATTACCTGAGGATTCTCAGAACCCCAAATACGATAATATGTTTTATTAACATACCCACCGAGTTTGAAATGTGCTTTGTCGCTGAAGAAAATGTTTTTCGAAAAATTGCGAAACGATGATGCACAGGCCTTACAATATCTGTAACCAATCGAGGCTCTTCAAATTTCTTCACAATTATGCCAATTGCTTGCGTAGTTGGACGATTATGTAAACCATAATCTCCTCTTGAAGCACGATATGTGGCTGAGGCAGAATCGCCATTTTTGTATTAGATTTCAACAATTTTTATGCGTTGTGCGATATTTAAGCGATGTATTTTCGTAAATGTCCGACTTTCAACTGGAAAAATTGGTTTAACAACTTATTTTGACAGATTTTGAATTCCAGCCCTATACTTTTGAAGCCGCAAAATGGATAACCCGTTATGTCTTTCCATTTTTCTTATTATAAATTCATTTTTTTATGCTGTTATGCTTTTCAAAGTGAAACTTGCATCTGAATATAATGAGGCAGTTTTAAATATTTTCTTAATTCTAGAAAAAAAAAGATTTCTTTATCGAATTGCCAAAAATTACCGAATTTAAACGCAATCGACTCAGCGTTCAATAATTAAAACTCGAGCAGATGATGTCGAACAATAAAATACTCTCTTCCCGGACTATAGCTCCACCTGTAGTCTTCCTTGCAGAAGTTCTACTACTTATTATGTTTTGTATCTCAATATTAATACTTGAAAGATATTTGCATTCTAATTGAGTCAATTAATAAAGTTTCAAATGGTTTTCAAATTGAGGGTCAGATTTATTTTTACCTTTTTCATAAACAAAACTCAATAATTTATTAAGATTAGGAGCAAATGTACTTAAAAATTAGTTTTAATTCAAATAAGCTCAATCGGATCAAATTTATTATTGTCGTATAACTTCTCTAGATGTATTGGTCCATTGCAGATTCATTTCATTTTTTTTTTTTTTTTTCAAATGAAATATTCATAAGATCAGAAAGCAAATAAACAAGTCAATTTTTGAAATCGTCCTAGGTCCAAAGGGACATTACGTGAATAAAAGATTTTGTTTCCGGCAAGCAAACTTACACAATAGATAATATGTAAGCCCACTTTCTAGATGCAAAAAAACTGCACAAAATTCCTTGACATTATCAAAACAGACAGAACTCGCAGGAAGTGGAATACAGTAATTCATTCAACAATCGAAATTCCTCCTTCTAGAAGACTTTAGGCGGGATGGGCAGATGTCAAAAACTTCTCCATTTTCGATCGGTAACAAAAGAGTTGACATTTCCTCCAAAAATTTTGTTTCGATAAACGACTCGGCATGACTCAGATAACACAATGAACCCGTATCGGTCTAAAACTGTGAGTTGTTCTAACTCTTCCCAGCACCATGGTAACGGCTGACTACGCGACGTGCGTCGTCACCCGTTTTGACAGAGATACCTATAGAAAGTCACCTTCAACTACCATCGCAAAGGAACTCGTACCTTTCGACTGAATAGCTCACATCTTCCATTGTTGCCCAACCCAATTCACGTTGACCAGCCGTCCATGCCAAGTCAATTGATGTACCAATACGCCTGCCAGTGGTTACCTACCTATTGGATGATGTTATAAGTTGTATGGCAGCAAACGAAGAGAGAAAGAGTATGACTTGGCCCATTTGCTTTTGTGATTGTCTGTCCGTCTGTCTTATTGTCGCTTCTAACATGAACATTGTTGCTTTAATATGAAATGCACTGCTCCGTTTAATTCGTTCCATTACAGTTCAGTGAATATTTGGGTTCCATAACAATCGGTTATCAATGAATTGTGCCTAATGCTGTATCCAGAGGCTCGGCCATGGCAAAGAGGAGGACGAGGAAGTAGCATAGGACAGTAGCGGAAGCCAACCAGGCATTGCTTTCTCTGGTGTACGAGAATCGAATCGAATGAATGTGTATAGAGTGCTTTCATCTTGTTTCTCGAGTTCATTTTTGCGAAAAATTTGTGTACACATTGCGTCGTGCCTGATTGCTTTCAACCCCTTTTTATGGGGGTCGATGTTGTTTTGGGGGAATTTTTCGAAAATTGGAAAAGATTTGTTGAAAACTTCATTCATTCGACCGATACCATTGCATTTGCTGTTGTTCTTTATTTTTGTTTTGATTTGGTGTTGGTGAGCATGATTGCCAACTTTGTTGGTTTTCATCTCTTAACCATTTTCTAAATCACCAGATCTATGATTTTGGGGACTTAAGGATTTTCTGTTGCACACCCGACACCCTTAACATTGAAAAGAACCTACCGAGTGGCAATCATTTTGTCCACTATCTCTGGATCTCATCTGTACTCTCTCAAGAGTGTTGTGTGTGTTAACTCTTTCGAACAGATGTTGTATATAGAAATGCATTCCATTGCTGCTGGAAGGAACCGAAGAGATTTCCGTCGTTTCCTTTTTTAACCCATCACTTTTATAGAATCCCAACCCCACCCCCTATGAAGCTTGTGGGGTTTTGTTTTGCAAATCGATGTTACCTTTACCGAATGGTAGCAGCAGCAGAGAGATAGTCGTTGTGTCGCGTAAAAAAAAAAAACCAAGGACTAAGGACATCGGTATTATGGGGGTGCATGTGCGGCTCCTGTGAAACGAACGATATTAAAAGAGCTAACGTCATTGTCGCTATTGTCAGCCGGTCGCATCGTGAGTCGCTTCGTCGGTCGTTGTCAATGGGAAATCGATTTATTGCACACTTTCTCGTATTTAATTGGCACTCACTACGGGTGAGTGGAAAATTATGTGAGTGAGATTGAGTTTTATGAGGTAAGCCTACTACTATCCTAGCCATTCCATTGGCATTGGGTAGAGACAGAGAGTAGAGCCCTCTTCTCACCATGAGAAATGTAAATATAGACAGAAAACCCCAGAGATAGAGAGATACATTAACAGAAGGTACAGAGCTCAGGCTCATGGCTTCGTGTGTCCACTGTTCAGTGTATAGTTCATGTTCACTGTTGTTCAGGGGGTCTTAAATGCCTATGTCAATTTATATTTGCCAATAGCAGTGGCACAAGGTAGTCAAGTGCGGATGCGGATGTAAATCAGCACGACTTCTGTGTACAATCAGGTTAATTAGTTTTGTTCGTAAAAGAATTTGCAAAAGTAAGGCTTCTCGTGTTTCGTGTTTCTCATGTGCAGGAATAATTTGAGAGAAAGGTATGAATGGACAAAGGGAAGGGGTTGAATTGTGAGAAGTTGTTTTATTGACCATTCAAGTGTTTAGGAGAGACAAAGAATAAACGGTGCAGACTTAGAGGCAGATATTTTACCCAACATCGTTTTACGGAGCTTTTTTGTTGTCGATTGTAAATCCTTGCTTTCTAAATTATAGTAAACTCTTCGAAGGTAAAAAATGGTTTGGGATCTTCCACTTTTTATAAATAATGCCTTATCAATTGTAAGAACTGGGAAAATGCAAAGCGTTAAAGGTTCAAATCGTATTCGATTTAAACATTTATGAAAGCAACAATACATAGGTACTCTAATTGAAAAGAAGAAAACAAATCCATAACCTGATTTGAGCACTAATAGCTCACTCTTTTTTTTATTTTTCTTGAACACTTCAAGGCTACAATAGGTAGCCAAGATATTTCTTGGAACAAGTCTCGTATTTTTCCTCCTTTCGAATGAATTCAAATATTTTCCAAGTAACACCTTCGAAGTTGCTGTTACGAAAAGTTTTCACTGTTTGAAATTTTGGGGTAAAGAGGAATTTTGTTTGCTGAATAACAAACAAATAGCCTGAAGGATCCTCATAAACAGACATTTGAAATAATTTAAATTTAAGGAAAATTCTTCTTTTCGTCTCAATTAAATTTAAGGATCTCGTAGGGATACGTTAGCATTGTTTAAATTGTTGAAGAAATTAGATGTATCACAAACAGTTATTCAAGCAGTTATTCAAGCAGTGAGATGTGAGGCATGACTACAACTACAACATAAGAACACAAAGTCAACTCATTAAGACACATACATAAGGAGACATCAATTTGTTCTGAACCATTAGTTTTGAAAACAATAATGAGGGTATATAACTTTGAGGCTTTTGAGACAAACAAATATGCAGCAACAGTTATCTCGAAGCATATTTTGAATCTGTTCAAGGTTAGGTTAGGTTAAGGGGCTGACAGTTGATGTCGTTACCGTCACACTTAGATCAATACAGATCGATTGTGATACCCGTGAGTATTGCTACTCAGGCTAATAAGAAAAACCCATGTGTTCAGTAAGTCAAGCCATTTAGAGGCTTTGACGAAATTCAGAATGTTAGTACCTGGTGTACTAGAGAGTTCTTCTAAATTCCCGAAGAAATAGTTGCCGAGCAATCTCTTTCTTTGGTGGGAGAGTGCGGGACAGTGACACAGAAAGTGCGAAGTGTCTTCATGCACCTCCTCGTCACCACATCCTCTGCATAGATTATATGAACTGATTCTCATTTTTTTCATATGATAACTTAACAGATTATGTCCGGTGATTATGCTTACAAGAGATCGAAGTGATCCTTTGTATAGCTGAATAATTCTTTCCGTTCTTTGTTTGTTAAAACAGGGCCAAATCTTTTTTGTAGTGCCGAAGGTGTCTAGAAGGTTCCACCTTTCATCAGCCTTGATAGTTATTCTTTTTGAGATTTCCTGTTTTATATATCAGGTAGGGGTGCTAACTAGCTGAGCTTGGCTAACGTCAAGCATTAACCCTAATCTTGCTAATTCATCGGTTTTCTTGTTGCCTAGTATATCGCTGTGGCCTGGGACCCAACAGAGTCTAATGTTGTGCTGTGTGCCAAGAACCTTAAGTTTTTCGCGGCAGCATGAAACAAGCTTTGATTTTACCTCAGTTGCCGTAATCGCTTTTATTGCTGCTTGGCTATCAATGTAAAAGATGATATCAGCTCGTGGTATCGGCATCATTGATACTTTTTAAGCAGCTGTTGTCACTGCTAGGACCTCCGCTTGGAAGACGCCACTGTAGTCTGGAAGCTTAAGCGAGGCGGTTAATTTGAGAGATTCAGAATAGAAGCCTGCCCCTACACCGGTGTCCGTCTTATAGCCATCAGTATAGATAGCTATTGACGACTCACTCCTCCATGCTTGGGATGACAGCCTGGAATAGTTTATGAAAATCAAGTTCGGGTGTTTTATAGTCTGTTGTAGTACTATGACCCATAACTTTATGAAGGATCTGGGCATGTCCTATGGAACTGTTTTTCCAAACTTTTGTTTGACTAAGTCTCTGGACACTTTAAGCCGCAGATTCCTGAAGAAAGAGCTCTAGGGGAATTAGATTTTGTATAATTTCCAGTCCCGCAGTTGGAGTGAATCTCATTGCCCCCGTTATTTCAGTGCACGCAAGTCTTTGCACTTTTGTCAAAGTTTTCAGGTTCGTGCTTTTTTCTTAAGCTTTCCACCAAACCTAATTACCAAAGGTTAGTATTGGTCTAATTATTACCAAATACATCCATCTGATAATTTTAGGGTTTGGTCCCCAGGTTTTCCCGAATATTCTATTGCAGGAGTAAACGACAATCGATGGCTCTTTGAATCTATTTTTGGTATTCAGTAGTTTAGTATCAGTGGTTTAGATTTTTATCTCAGATCACACCGAGATACTTTTCGTGATCAGGGATTTTAAGAGGGCAGCCTCTAATTGAAGGTATTTTAAAACCAGGTATTTTGCGTTTGTTAGTAAATAGCACTAGTTATGTTTTAGCTGGATTGACTGTCAGCCCACAGTTCCATTTGCTTATCAACGAGAGGGCATATTCCGTTTTGTTCACTGATAGTGGGTAGGAACTTGCCGCTAGTAATGCGATATCATAAGCGTAGGCTATTATCTTTACTCCACTTGATTTCAATTTAGATAGTATGCCGTTCATGACAAAAACCCAGAGTAGCGGTGAGAGAACTCCACCCTGATGGGTGCCTCTGGATCTGGTTACTCTCAACCTTTCCTCCGCTAGCTCAGAGTCAATTTGTCTCTTTCTGGGCATACACATTATCCACTGATGTATTATTGCCTTTTCGACTTTGTCGTCGTCCAAGGCTTGCTGCACTGTTTCGTTCTTCACGTAATTGAAGGCTCAGTCAATATCCAAGATCATTGCAAGAGTGCATTCCTTGTCATTCAGTGATTTTTCTATGACACTGACAACACTGTGCAATGCTGTTTCAACGCTTTTTCCTTTGATGCAGGTGTGTTGAGATTCCGATATACAGTCCGGTTTCAGGGTGCTTCGAATGTGCATATCAATCAGCCTTTCAAAAGTTTTCAAGATAAACGATGTTAGACTAATAGGCCTACAGCCTTTGGCCTCCGACCTTTACCTCACGCCACTGTAAGGGAACGTACCCCCATTTAAGGCTATTATTGAAAATGCTAGCTTGGTATGGGATGATAAGGATTATGCTCTTCTGAAGCATCATAGGGAAGATTCCGCCTAGACCAGGGGATTTTTACGGGGAAAAGGAGTGAATGGCCCATTTTATCCTTTTTTCCGTTATAATATCCGATGGTACTAATGCTTCTGTATGAGAATCTGTTCCTGTACTACGGATATCAGCAACGCAGCCAGGAAAATGAGTATTCAAAAGGAGCTCAAGCGTTTCGCTACAGGATTCAATCCAGCTGCGTGTAGGTTTTTTGAGAGATCCTAGAGCGACTGAATCTTTGGTCATAATTTTAATGAGTCTTGCCGATTCATTTGTACTTTCTATTTCGTTGCAGAAGGCTATCCATGAGCTACGTTTTGAACGTTGCATTTTGACCTTAAACATACGTTGACTGGTCTTATAAAGTTCCCAATAAGTTTCTTTTCTAGTTCTTTTGGTGACGTTGAAAAGTCTTCTAGTTTCTTTTCTTAGTTGAACATTTTTGAACATATAAAATACTTTAAGAAAGTCTTAAGACTATAGTGAACATGACATGACATATAATGAATTTTAATGAAAAGTATTTGATATATTTATCAACTTTTTCACAGATTACGAAATCTATTTCTATCACGGCTCTTAAAATTCTTAATTGTTTTTTAAAATTCGTCTAGCCAAAACAAGACCCTAAATTTTGAGCAATGCCCTTTCATGTCTGCAACCTATTCCCCAAAGCTTTTTTAAAGAAAGTGCCGGTCACAAACATCTCTTACATCCATATACTTCACCCACCGCTATACACGAAATAATCATCCAACCATCTTCTTCGCACACGTTTCAATCGCCATGTGCAACCTTATGGACGCTATCAAAAATTTTGTAGAGTGTAGAGTTTCGACCAAAAAGCTACAAATTTTCAAGAAAAATCTTCTGGAAGACTTCTGGAAGATAGTGCGCTAGTGTTGACGTGGTAGTTCCGCACTATTCGTTTCAGAAGGATGTTAAAGAAGTCACATGATAGTGCATCATCTTGTCTAAAGCCTTTTTGACATCGAAGGTGTCGGTGACGTCGTTACCGACTTCATACCAGCAGCGTGAGTTCTCCATTGTCATCTTGCTGAGACGAATAAGCCTTGTAGGACTGCCAAAACTGGAAATGGCTTTATACATTTCTTCTCTATAAATATACGCGGCCTTAAAATCGATAAATATATGGTAGTTGTCGATTTGGAGTTCTTGATTATTTTCCAGGATCTGCCATAATGTGAATATTTGATCAATGGTGGACTTTCCCGATCTAAGGCCACACTGCTATGGAGCTATAAGTTTGTTGGCAAATGGCTTCAGGCGTTCACGTAGAACTGCAGAATAGATCTTATAGGCGATGTTTAGGAGGCTGATGCCTCTATAGTTGGTGCAGTTAAGAGGGTCTTCTTTTTTCAGGATTGGTCATCTCGCAAACTATGTTGGTCTTCCATTCATCGGGCATATTTGAAATATCTCACAAAAATCCCAGTACCAAAAAGACCTTGATTTCTCTTACACTCAGCCTGATATCCTTTTCAATCAGCCGACGGCATGATATCTTAGTCAAAACCTTACGCTTTTTGATCTGACGCGACCTTTCGATATCCTAAAATACATTTTTTTTTAAGGTTGCACAACGCTCATGCAAAAGAAGTTTTCAATTTAAAAAAAAACGATCTCTAGATGTTAATGATGATAGAAAATTTCATCCCACTAACAAGCAATTGCTTATAATAATAATTTGAACGGAGAATCAATTTGCTTCGTTCTCCATGATTCTCATCATTTCGGGTCTCTAAAAATTTCTGTTTGTGAAAGAAGTTGTGTCCTTATTCTGGGCTATTAGGTTCCAGATGTCGATGTTTTGGTTTTCGAGACAAAAAAAAATAAAAATAAATAGAGTGGCGCGACAGCTCTTGAAGAGCCAAGGCCTAAGTGGCTTACTCTCATTAACAATTCTCTGGGTGTGTGTGAAGAATTGAGGGGACCTACAATTTAACGCCGATTCCGAACGGCAAAGTTGAGAAGCACTTTTTCATGACAGATGATACTCTTGGAAGTTTTGTCAGTTCTTCGCAAGAGGCAGTGCCCGTGAAAAATGAAATAAAAACTATGGGCCCAGGTTGGACTCGAACCCACGACGTTCTGCTTAACAGCCGACGCACCTAACCTCTAAGCTACGGACACTACTTCGAGACAAAAGCTACCTAAAAAAACACACTTAACCTCAAAATATGCTAACCAAACAATGGAAATATCTTACGTCGCTTCAAGAAACTGTACTTTTTATCACTCTTATTACTATTTTGTGTTTAAGAATGTTTAAAAAATTTACTAACTGAATTCCATGTTTGAGAAAACAAAGGTGAAGAAAAGAAATCTGATATCTGCTCAAATCAGCATGATAATGTACAGTTTCACACCTGCGTCATTAAGCATTTCAGTTTAATGACTTATACATTTCTCCCCACGAAATATATACTTTAAACCCATTTCCCTTCAAATGAGATCACCAACAGGAAACATTTAACCATTACATCTTTTCTTTCTAACCTCGTTGTTTTTTTTACCGACAAAAGCACCTTATTCGCCAATCAAAGCCCCGAAAGGTGGTTCAACTTATTCCTTACACCATTTACCATTGGCAATACAAAATTATTTACACTCATTCGAAAAACAAGAATAACAATCGCAAATGCATTCGACTAGAACGAAAGTCCACGAACAACCAAACCATATATTCATACATCACACCCACCACAATATACATTTTTCGACCACGTGACGATCGGATGCGCACATAATGACCACAAAAGAGCACAAGAAACACATGCCTACATCAAAAACTCCACGATATGGTACACACAACAAACTTCCGGTTGCAAAGGGTTTACCTTCCTATTACAAAAAATGACAAGAAAAAAAAAATAGGTTGGATATTTCCGGTCCTCACATCAAGACGAAGTGTTAATTCACCCACTCTCCCCTCTTTCAAACAAAAATGCACTCAACGTTGAACGGTTGGTGGATCACAGTTCCCGATATCTATTCATAAACCAAAGACAAGTGGAGGAAATGGACATAGCAACTCTTCCACCCATCGGAGCACTTCAAAAACGCCAAAACGGCTGCTTTGACTGATTTTCAATGTGCTCTGCTCATCATCCGATAGAGTGGTTTTCTTAACAAGTGAACCAAAACAAAATCATCTCATTGATGGGGAAGGGCCGCTAAACAAAGATATTCCTAATAGATACTCGCCTCACTCCCACTCTCCACATCATCATCGTCGTCATCAGGAAAATCACATCCCTCTAACCCTTTTTTGCTTCCTCATTTAGAATTTGAGCATCTCATTTGTGGAAGGAAAAACAAGAAAAGTGTTGTGTGTCCATCTCGAAATTCCTACTCCCCCTCTATCGGATACTGGATTGGGGGCACCCAAAAATCTCCTCACTACCAACAGCAGCGGCCTCTTTCACGGATGAACTGTCACATCGACATTCTCGTGTCATGCTCATTGGACATTGCTGCGCGCCGTTACTGTTAGAAATGTGCGCAAAAACCCAGGCACTAGCTAGGAATTTTCTTGTGTATTTCCTTTGTTGGGGGTTGAAAATTTTTGAAAACGGGCAAGGTTTCGTGTAGATATTTTAGTTGAGAGTCGATGTCGTTCGAGGTTTACGTTTTGGATCGAGTACGGAGTTGGTGTCATTCGCAGTTTGTCGTTCGTTGAACTCACTCTTCTATGTTGTGTTCTGTTCGTGTTTTTTTTTTTTAATTTTTGTTATTTCGTGTTGTTGTTGTTTGAAACCCAATTTGAAAAACTCGAGTTACGGATATTGATACAGAAATATTTTCCATCAGTTGTATCGTGATGATGTCGGACGACAGTTGTTCAGCTCGTTTGTGGGTGCACACAGTGAATATACACTTTCCTTTGCCGTGTCGGTTGTTGGTGGTCGTCCTTCGTTGTCGTTGTCGTTGTGTCGTCGTCCGTCACCCGTTTCTATCATGATGGAAAAGCAATTTCCGGAACAAAACGATTAGATGAGAATTACCAACTACCAATACTCGAAGTTGGTGTACCTCTTTCGTTCGGCATCGACGAGCACAGCGAGTTAAGCTTTTTTTGTCGATTTCTAAAACGGTGATTAGATAATAACGCTTATTCGCAGATAATTCGATTTCGTGATGTTATTTTCGCTGGAGGCAAGTTTTGTTTCATTTTTGCTTGTTAACCGGCCATCCGTGATTGAGAACTCTAACTTTATCCAACAAAAAACAAACAAATGTGAGCAAAAACAAGATACACTCGTAAGCGAAATTATGATGATTGCTGGCCCTTGGAAAACGTATTTTCCTCTCCAAATTGAAGCTAATTTTATTACCAAACGCGTTTTTCGAACATTTAAGGGTTGCCAAATGAATGTGAGTCCGATTTTGAAATGGGGAGTGTTAAAGAATGGAATGGTGTTGTTTATCTTGTGAAAGGACCGACCGACGACGTGACGCACGTATGGAGGAGAGAACGTTCTATTTATCTGAGTATTGCAACTGCAACACACAATGGTGAGTTTCAAAAATTCATATTTCTAACATTTTTATTTGATTTTGTTGAAGGAAAAACAACAAATTCAACAAGCAGAATCGATTTGAAGTACCTTCTGTGTACCCATTCGATTGATGTGAAATTGGGCGTTATTCTTTCTTCCATATTGTTCGGCGTTCCATATGTTAGAATGTCTCGCACTGTTGAGCAATACTGTTTTCGGAACAACGAACGGAAATGGTAGTCTTTTTTTTTGTCATTTGGTCAAGGTTCAGTTAATAAATCGGATGTTAAGTTGGAATCTGTTCATTTTCTGTTTTTTTTTTAGTTCTGGAGACCAGGGGTAGGGACAAGTTTGTAGATGGTAATAAAGTGGATGAGGTAGTTGTAATTTTAGATGTAGTTGAGACTTTAAATGATGTTTTAAGTGGTGTTTGATTGGAAGGTCGGAAAAAATGTAGGTACACAGTGGCTGGTTGGAATATTTAGTAAAAAGTTAGTGAATTTCGCGCATAGGGCAAAAATTGTGACTTAACCTTTGTTTGACCAAAATTGATTCAGATTCAAGGTAAGCAGAGCAGGATATGTCTTCCAACGTAAAATTATACTTCTGACAACAAGTGATGCGGTTTAAAAAGCAAAATATGTCAGTTCGTTCAGCCTGCTTCTTATGGACGATTGATGGATTTAAGCCTCGGAGTCAGATGCACTTAATAAGTAGGTATCTTCTTCTTAGTTTTTTTTTTTTTAATAAAAATCACAATTTTATTGACTTCTAAGCAAATGCGTGATTTTTTTTCTCGAAATTTTCAAACTTTTTCAAAAGCAACAGCACAAAAACTAATCGAACGGATCTTTTGCTGTAGAAACATTAGGCTACTTCTGTCAAAATTGTTTGCTTCATTAAGTTTTTGGTTAAATTAATCTGGTGATCCAATTTTGGGTAGTTAATGTCTCTCGAAAACTGAAATCTGTCGAAAAACTGATTCAACCAGGTATCAAGTTAATTCACTCCATTTTTGCTCATAGATAGCAGTCCCGTAAGTTCGAACAAAAACCTGGATTGATTTGACAGTTCTTGGGTGTTTCCTCTGAATGCAAGGGTCTTTAACAGAATTGGAAACCATAGCAAATATAGCAGAATTCTGTCACAGTATTTTTTTGGGGTCTGGAAATAGGTTCCCTGTTGAAGACCCTTTATTATATTAAAAATTGTGGTAGAAGACCCTTTTAATGTCTTCCAGATTCTAATGCATATTGTATCAAGCTTAGTGTCCGTGGCTTAGTGGTTAGGTGCGTTGGCCGCATAGCAGAACGCCGTGGGTTCGAGTTCTACTCGTGTCCGCATAGTTTTCATTTCATTGTTCACGGGCACTGCCTCTGGCGAAGAACTGACAAAACTTCCAAGAGTATGAAGGTATCATGAAAAAGTGCTTCTCAACTTTGCCGTTCGGAATCGGCGTTAAATTGTAGGTCTCCTCAATTCTTCACAAGCACTCAGAGAATTGTTGATGAGAGTAAGCCACTTAGGCCTTGGCACTTCAAGTGTATCAAGCACTTGACCATAGACACTTGCTTGCGACTTTTTATTCTTTGTTGAGTCGTTACTAAAATTTAATTTCCAAAGCCTCTAATAGGTATGTAGAGAAGTTTTCGTAACTATTGGGCAGCTCATATTTATTTAAGACATAGAACAAACCTCACCACAATCTGAATTTTAATTCATTGTAATCCTAAAACCTGTTGCGAATCTTTATTAAGTTAATTTTACATAAAAATAACATTTTCCTTGGTCCTAATACTTCTAAAAATACAAAGTTGCCTCAATCAAAAGCAATGGAGACTTTTTAACAATATATTCAATGTCGGAGTTGGTTTTACATTGGGTCTATTGATTTTGTCTCACTTCCTAGAAATGTAACTTAATGCAACTCTATTGTGTCTTAAATACCACCCCTAATTGTCAATGGTCAATCCTAACACAGGAATGCAATGGTTGAGTGATATTATGAGGAAACAATTGGAATTGGAATTCACATTCAGTTTAATAGACCGTAACAATGTGTGAACTCATGAATGACTGAGTGCACATTGACTATGTTTTACTGCCCATGCATTAAAACAGAAAAAAAAAACAAAATCGATGTGAAGTGGCAAGTGTAACCATGATTGACAATAATTATTGTGTTATGAAGTTGTAAGGAGTAATCTCCATCTCCATTTATCTAAATAATTTGGAACCATGTCTCAGCAATAGAAGACAGTTAAAATGTGTGTTTCGGTTGTTTAACTGAATATATTTAAATCAGTATAAAAAATAATTGTTCATACATCATACCCTCAATTAACGATGTTCTTAAGATTAGTTTTAGGGCTTGAAGAAGAATAATAATTTTGTTTGAACGGCATATAGCCTTTCGAAATAAAAATTTCAAAAGTCAAATTTGCAATAGTCATACAACATTAAGCAATTTCATTTCAAGGGCCTTAACTAAAGATAGACTCATAATGTTTTGGGGGACTTTATCAAAAAATCGAATTTTACGAAAAAAAAAAAGGCTCCCCTTGTATTTTCTAACTTTCTCATTTTCGCTCTAAATTCAATTCGTTTTCGAAATTGATTTCCGCACTGACTTAAAAAACGTGTTCAAAATTTTGCAAGAATTTACCTTTCAATTTTTGAAAACTATTTCTCTGAAATTACTTAAATTTTTGAAGTTACGATTTCAAATTCGACCAACAAAATCGAAACGAATTAAAAACGAAATTAAATTCAAAGCACCTTTACTTTGAGAACGAAAGTATTGTTTTAAATAATCACGACGCGAAAAGCTGCAAGCATTGATTCTTTTGAGGTCATTTCCGGCCAATTTTTGGGCACAAATTGGCCGGTATCTCAACCATAACTTGATGATTGTTGGTTTTATCTGCATAAACACGGTCTTTTGCGTAGCTCTACAAACAAAAGTCAGCGATGTCAAATCGCATTATCTGGGTCGCCAGTTGATATCGCTATGACTTTACGCGGCCAGGAATGTCTTTCGAAAAAAAGCCATATTGCCTCGAGTTGTGTGGATTGTGGCACCGTCTTGTTAAAACCACATATTTTCCAAGTCGTATTCTTCAAAAGCAGGCAAAAAAAGAGTCGGTTATCACATGGCCATAACGCTCCGAATTGACGGTGACAGCCTTACCATCGTCGTTTTCGAAGAAGTAAGATCCAATTACAAACCGGACCAAAGAGCGCACCAAGCAGTGACTTTTTGTGGATGTAAAAGCCTCTCTTCAATTGAGGATTCTCAGAATCCCAAATGCGCCACTTTTGCTTATAACATACCCACCGATTGGGAAATGTGTTTCGTCGCTGAAAAAAAATCGCCTACCACCGCCTGTTATTCAAGCACTCACATATCTCGACGTATCTTCGACGTTATCGATGTTCAGCTGGCTTCAGTTGTTGCATGAGCTGGGTTTGTATGGATGAAGGTGTAGATCCAAATGAAAAACACGCCATAATGTGCCTTAAGACACTCCTAATTCCTGAGAACGACGAGGAATCGACACATTCAGGTCTTCGGCAACACTTTCACTTACAGCAGCCATATTTTCAGTGGTACGAGGGAAACGATGATGCACAAGCCTTACAATATCTGTAACCAATCGAGTCTCTTCAAATTCCTTCACAATTTTGCCAATTGTTTGTGTAGTGGGACGATTATGTAAACCATAATCACCTCTTAAAGCACGATATGTGGCTGTTGCAGAATCACCATTTTGGTTATAGATTTTAACAATTTTAATGCAATGTGCTATAGTCAAGCGATCCGTTTTCGTAAATGTCTGGCTTTCAACTGAAAAAAATTGGTTTTACAACTTAGTTTGACAGGTGTCGAATTCCAGCATTATAATTTTGAAACCGCAAATTGGATAACCCGTTACGTTGGGAATTTAAGAAAAAACTGTATTAATAAATTAACTTTTATAAATACTTACTTTACTTTTAGTAAAACTTTATTACAAAAATTATAAGTTGTGAAATTAAAAAATCAAAATAAGAATAAAATTAAAGTATTTATAAAAGCAAATTTATTAATATAGTTTTTTCTTAAATTCCTAACATATTTGAACTAACAACTTGGAGACAAAAACCCACATCATGTATGTAACCCGTTACTTTTGGGGTTGGGATCAAAATTCTATAAAAATGAAATTCTGGATTTCAAAATTCAAGCGCACTTTTTTTCTTTATCAAAAAAGAAGCGAATATTTTAATATTTATTTAATGAAACGTTTTTGACGAAAACTATGAAAATTTGGAAAATTTTTTCTATGATCATCCAACTTAAAAATTTCATTAGAAGAGAGTTGATAATAGAATATTATATTCCAACACTTTTTGTAAAGGGACTGAAATATAAAATAAGATATGGCTTTGAAATGCTACTTGACTCTTGAAAAACAGTGGAAACTTTTCCAAAATTGCCCATTGCATATCTCAAATACCCAAATAAAATGGTGTTCCACAAGGTAGTGGTCTTGGTCCCCTTCTTTTCATCATTGCTACCAATGACAACCAAATGTCAAACCAACTAACAGAACTAACACCATTAATGGTTAACCTATTCCTAGCGTACCATCAATGTCTAATTAATCTTTGTTATGTGATCCCTATTTGAATTTCAACCAGTGGCGGATGATCCTAAAGGTAAACTTGGCATGTGCCTAGGGGCGCGAGGCAACAATGAGGATGCAGTGATTTTTACAAGTGGCACACTTATGATCTCGAACCTCAGTTGCCACTTTTGTTAAAATAAAAATCGGTCCTAAGCAATCCCACTTACTACTTCCTCGGTTTTCCAACTCGGTAATTGATTAAGCTTGCTTTTATTTTTTTTAAGTGTTTTTTGAATTTTGATTTTACTTATTGTAAGGCCAAGGATTTTGACCTTATTTTTCTGCTTTTAAAGTATTTTCTAGATTGATTTTCGGGGCAATCCGATTTGGCTATCCGAGTTGCTACTCGGTTTGCATAAAAACATTAAAAATGACCTCGAGGTAACTTGGCTTACAAATTTACGATTTGGCACATCATTAATCAAAATATTTCATACTGAAATCATAAGATTTTTCGGACAATATGTACCTATCGATTTCACTTACTCCACTTTGAGCTTAGTGAAACGGTAGTCTAAAGTTTAAGAATTCTGTGATCAAAATAGGTTTGTTCGATTTAACCAGCTCCGGGGCGCTCCGGTGCTTGTCCCACTGTGAACGAAGCTGTCAAAAAACTGAAAAATTTCTCTGGGTTTGGTTTCACACGAACGCGTTAGAAGTGCTCTGTTTTTTTTTTTCTCTTTGTTGTATAGCAACAGCTGATTCCAGCAGTTCCGAAATTCTCGCCCCGAAAAAAACTAGGGGCGATTCAGAGCGCTCCCGGTGCGAGCACTGAATACACATCGAACACGGTGGAAGTGCACCTGGGCGAAAAAAGAGCGACATAGAGCAGCTCAGTGCGAAATCGGAGCTACCCAGAGCACACATCGAACAAACGTAATTTAACTTTCGTCAGACTTGCTTATCACAAGTCTGGTGCCCCCTCTATCAACTTCTTACACTTTCAACGAATCGTAGCTGTCCAGTGCAGATTTATTTGGTTTGCCCTACGTAATCTTAGTTTGGGTTGGGAATATCTCTTTAAATCCTATGCAGAACGCCTGCTGTTATTTAATATGCATCCTTATTCATTCACCGTGACAAAAAATTATAATTATTTTGAATGGCCTTAACACAATTCTGGCACTTAACCTCTTTTTACCTCTTCAAATAAACGTAAGTAAGTAAATCAAATTGCTTCTTTCTTAGGTAAATTGTGCCATATTTTCCGTGGATTTTGATGAACATACAATGTTCATCTATGCGAAAATTCACGCCGTTCATAATTCTTACGAAACCTTTTCATTTATTTTCGTTTAAATGCTCTGTGAAATGTGAGTTCGTAAATTCAAATAAATTCTATCAATAACAGACACTTCAGCAGACCTCAAAAAATTTTAATTTCCCTTATAGATATCTTGCCATTCAATACTTCTGCCATCATATTTCCTGCACTATACAACTCTTCATTGTAACAAAGTCTCACCACGCTTTCCCAACAAACCCTTTCTTACAATTGAATAGATAAAACACATTCCCGACAAAACAAACTTTTTCGTATGAGAAACAATAGAAAACCCTTCAAGGTTCGTCGTTAAATGAAATTAATAGAAAACAAAAAAGTTGGGTGGAAATATTAAAACAAAAAATAAACAAGAGTGCAAAATCCCCTCCATCACTTATGAGGAACTATATCAGCGGAAAACTAGTCGGGGTAAAGACACCTAGACACACATCCTATGTCCTAGAAGGTAGACGACACCTATCGGAAGTGTCTTCCTTTTGCTACTCCAACACAAGACACTTCTTCCACCTCCACACACACACACAACCAACAATCCTGATTGTTTATTCGGCTGTCATCGCGCGAGCAGTTTGCTCTCAAATAATAATGATACAAAGCTTCGTTATCCTTATGCCACACATGGTATGATGGAATATCCTTGATATCGATAACCAAAAACAATAAATTCCTCCTGCACTTCCTTGATAGACAGACAGGCATGAGAGCCGTCCTCCTATCTATAAGGTGTTTGGGCGGGCAACAAGCAGTCAGCAGCGATCAGGACATGTGACGTGCGATATGTGCCTCATGTCGGTGAGTGGTGTTTCGTTTCGAATTTAATTCAAACTTTAAGTGAATTAACCGTATGAGTTATGTCCTTGTTAAAGTGAGTCCCCCCACTTCCATTGCTCGCCTGAGTACAAGTGATGAAGGTGCAGTTTTAAATAAATATCTCTATACACACGCTTCGTTCGTTTGGTGTTGGTTTATTATTTTGCAGGACTTGAAAAGTGGGCGAGTTTGGTTGGGTTGAGCGAGTTATGATGCATTTAAGCCCGCAAATTGGCCTTTTATGAGTTTGTTTGTGTCAAACGTTTCGATAAAAAACCATGTGGCATGCCACATAAACTTTAAAGTATCTATTCGGTATTTATAGCCTGCAAAAAGGACGATGACGTACAACATCACTTTACCTAGCTCATAACTCAATTAAGTTTGCTTTATGAAATTAGAGTTTCTAATGCAAACATCAGCTTCAGCCAGCGTGTGTAAGTGTAAGAGGCTTGTTTGATAATTTTTAGTTGTTTTCTGCTCGCTTTTATAGTGATGGTGGAGGCGGTGGAGGTTGGTTGATAAAAAGCCTCTCCAACATCAATTTATAAAAGACGACCACGCTTGTTGCTCGAACAATTCACTTATACTACATTTGGGCGAGGTGAGATTGTAATTCAATTAAAACAACTTTTGCCTGTTCTGTTTTGTCGTGTTGGGCCTTGGTAAAAAGCCTATATATACCTTTGACAGTCCTGTGTATTTTTTGTCAACATTTCGTGGTGTTCCTGCTGCTCCGATGATAGTGATGGAACTATAGCGTGTAGAGGATGGGGTTTTGGGAGTTGGTGAAAACTCTGGGTACCTTAATGCAATTACATGTAAAGTTATTTCTGGTATCACCACACTAACAGTGCTGCGGTGCGTTGGTTTTAAATTCGATTAGAATGCAGTTTTAATTCGATTCCAAAGGAACATTGGTTTGCGAATTTCGACATGGTTGACAGAATTAATGGATAACATTGTGCGGTTGTGTGAGTTTAAGTTTGCAGTTTCTTTGGTGGGTTGAAGTTTGTTTTACTTTAAACAATATTGAGAGGTTTTCTTACCCTAAAATACTTATAAATTTGAGAAACAAATGTTTTGAAGACATTAAAGGAAAGTTTTATTTAGTAAAAACAAATATTTCATCGTTTCGAAATGATTAAGGTGTCATTATGCAGACAGAAACATAGGGCGCTATTGGAGCAGATTTTCAATTAAGTATACTTCTTAGTAAAAAGAGTTTTCGCTTATATTTCTGTTACGTGTCAAACTTAATAGTCATCTTACAACAGAAGTTGTGGTTGAAAAGTAGCCACTTATCGCGCTTTACACGATGATTATGGTCGTCATAATCGACCGATTACTCAAGCAATCGGTAAGACTGTGAAGACATTCGAAGATGGAGGAAGCGTTGCTGATGTCGCAAGGTCTGTGCAGCACTGTAATGCACGTTTATTCGAAAATATTGCTGCTGGTCTGAACCTGTTGATTTGCCGTCGTTCGCAGGAATTTAACTTGCTGTAAACCTCACCATGGCGTATTTTGCATTTGGATTTGCATCCATCATTGCGAAGTTCAAATCACGTAACACGCCAAAAATTGTGTCCTTGTGTCCATTGCTCTTATGGGGCAACAACCACCGAAAAAGACACGACAAGACAAAAAGTCTTGTCCGCTGGACAAGAAACGACAAGAAGTCTTGCCCGCTCATCGGCTGCAGTAAATATATGGAGTTGTATAGGAGCAAAACACACTGAAGAAGACAAAAAGACCGGGACAAAATGTCAGCACCTAAAACTATTATGAAGTAACACAAAACACACACCAGAGTGAACAAGACAAACAAACAGTAATCGAAAAAAAAATGTGTCAGTTGTATGTATCAGTTGTATTGGTATTGGAGCAACAATTGAATAAAAAGTACAGGAAGGGGTCTTATGAAAAAGAATTGAAGTATTTTTCAATTCAAAGTAGTATGAGTTTCACAAACACAAACGCATTACAACAGGGCTGGTCTGCAGTTGAATGGTTAATCTCAGGGGCGCCAAGCGAAATTTGATTGAATCAAGATTTCATCGATTTTGCTTCAACTTTTTTTTTCAATTTCAATTCTTTTTTTAGGAAGCATGGTGTTTTAACACTAAAGATGCACTGCACGGTTTTTAATGTTTATTTTTTTTATTTTCCATTACATTTTCTTAATTTTTCATCCGTAATTCATCACGTTTATTACGCCTTTTGTAATACCACCAACAAATAAAAACGTTTCGAAACACGATGGAAGAACTATTCAAAACAATCGTACACACTAGGGGAACTCAACATCACGTACAGAAATAATACATCCCTGAACTCGACTGACATCACAGTCAATATGTTCAGTGAGACTGTTCTGCACACTCTGGAGTTTGGAACAGAAAAATACAGCTTTTTGGTGTTCATTGACACATTTGCTGTTCAAAACTGTTCTGATTTGGTGTTCATTGAGTCTATCTAGAACAGTTTGGAACAGTTTAGGACAGGATTTTCTGTTCCATCTTTTTTAGGTAGAACACTTTTTGTGTTCTAAACTGTTCCAAACTGTTCTGACATTTCTCCACGAAGCTGTGCTGTACTGTGCTGTCTTTATTCTCGCTGAACAAAGCTTTTGTCTCTGTCGGCCTTGGTGTGGGGTAGAATACGATACGACTTTTTGTCGAAAGACAAATGGCAATTGATGTCATGACTTAGACGATATGTGGTTCCAAGAAGACGGGAAAACAAGCCACACAAATAAAAAAAAAGTTGAGTGGCGCGACAGCTCTGCCTCTTGCTAAGAACTGACAAAATTTCCAAAAGTATCATCTGTCATGAAAAATCGTTCGGAATCGGCGTTAAATTGTAGGTTCCCTCAATTTTTCATACGCAGCTAGAAAATTGTTGATGAGAGTAAGCCACTTAGGCCTTGGCTCTTCAACAAGCCACAAAACAAGACCAATTATAGCGTAATTGCTGACCCCTTAATGACTTTTGCTTTAGTTTTTGGAACGTTAGTGACTTATGGCTTAGAAGTTCTCTGAGTATAAGTTTTGGAGTGCTAAAATTATCTTAAGAGAAATCAACTGCATCAATATCACCGTTTATTACCTAAGCAATAAAAATAGAATTGATATGCGCACACCAATAGGGTTTTTCTTATACCTCTATTATCCAAAGACCATCGGGATGAAGGAGGGGTTATACATAAGGTGTAGGTGAACATTGGTCTTGCGTTTCTGTAAATTGCAATGATTGGGAAAGACTGAGTGTGGCATAGAGTTACACATTCGTGTAGTACGTTTTAAAATAAAATATCTGTACTTCCAAGTACGTTCGAAGTTGGCAAGTATACTCGATAACAGGCCTTACTAATGTAATATAATACTTTAAGAGGCTCTCAAACTTGATAAGGTACTTACACTCTGTTTCGTAAATAAGAAGAAGTCCTAAAGCAAAGTCAATTTTTGAAGAAGAATTCTGTGGGAAAGCTAATAAGAAGATTTGATAAAGTCAGTGATAATCTGACAATGTTATGACATAGGCAAAACGACATAAGTCAGTCGATTCTGTAGTTGACCATTCATTAAAGAAACTTTTGTGGTTTTAATAGATTTGTGTTTGTCTCTTTTAAATGTAAGTCTCCATTAATTTTCTTAACAAATTTTCAAAACGATGTTTTAAAAATTCTTTACGGCATTTAAAAGTCATATATAATAATTTTTTATTGTCTTTCCATTTGAAATCAGCCGAGACGGTCGAAAAAGCCTTACTTGGTTCACACCTAGCTGATTTGTCCCCAAATTTCTTCTTACAGCATTTTCACCATCAAAGATTTACTAAATTTGCTTAATTTGACCAACATTCGATAGACATTTTTATTCCTTCTTAGGCCTCGGCCACGCAGTAAGCGGCTGAGCGGCTAAGCGGCTGAGCGGCTAGAGGCTGAGCGGCAGCTCAAAGCGGCGTATTGCCATTGAATAAGAAGTACAGGAAGCGGTGTTAGCTACGTGAGTGAAGCAACAAAAATGTCTGATGATGTCAATTTTTAGGGTATGTGCTGTCAAACTTTGACTGTGTTGTCAGTTGAGTTCAGGGGTGTATTATTTCTGTTCGTGATGGTAAGGCACTGCAATTCGTTGAGTTCCCGTAGTGTGCACGGTTGCTTTGAATAATTCTTCCATCGTGTTTCGAAACGTTTTTATTTGTTGGTTGTATTACAATAGGCGTATAATAAACGTAATGAATTACGGATGAAAAATCAAGAAAATGTACTGGAAAATAAAAAATTAAACATTAAAAACCGTGCAGTGCATCTTTAGTGATAAAACACCATGCTTCCTAAAAAAAAATTGAGATTGAAAAAAAAGTTGAAGCAAAATCGATGAAATCTTGATTTAATCAAATTTTGCTTGCCGCCCCTGAGATTAACTATTCAACTGCAGACCAGCCCTGTTGTAATGCGTTTGTGTTTGTGAAACTCACACTGCTTAGAAAAATGCTTCAATTCTTGTTCATAAGACCCCTTCCTGCACTTCTTATTCAATGCGTATGGCCACACACTGAGCGGCTAAGCGGCTGGAGGCTGAGCGGCGTATGGCCAGACACTGAGCAGCTGCTTTTGAGCGATTAGTAGTTAAAATGCCTTTGTCAAAAACATTTCGCCGTATTTTACTGTCAGAAAATCGTTTGTATGTGTACAAATTACTTAAACGTATACAAAAAAGAAGACGATTTGGTGTTCATCCGATTAACCAATTAAGATCGGAGTTTGAAGAATTATTTAATCATTTACTTTTGAATCTACCTACATTTCCAGATAGATTCTGGCAATATCTACGTATGTCCATCGATATTTTTGATTTTCTGCTTGAAAAAGTGAGCCCTTGGGCAATCTTTACTTTTTGCCGCTCAGAACAATTAAAACAGATTTGGTTGCTGAGCGGCGCCGCTTAGCCGCTCAGAATTTTGTTTCGCCGCTCGCTCATTGCGTGGCCGCTTCTATGTGATTTCATATGTTCTAAATTTTTTTTCCGCTCAGCCGCTTACTGCGTGGCCGAGGCCTTACTATGAAAATTTAGTTGCAAATAAAGTTGTATTCTTCTTGGAGCCGATTTTTCAATCGTCAGATAAACAGGCAGATAGTGTTTATTCGACAGATAACGAAATGTTGGATGTTTTAATCGTCAGATAGATTTTATCTGACGAATAACGCTCGTATTTATTCGACCGATTAATACTCAGATAAGTTATTTGCCAGTTTGTCATTGTAGATTTTTTCGATTGATGAAAAATTGGCTATTAAGCATTTTTTTTTAATTTTGAAAATTTATTTAGATTTTTATTGGTTCTTGAATTTGAATATTAGATCGTCTGCTCTCCCGCGACTAAACGCCCAAATTGTGTAATTTACAAAATTAAAAACCACTGCTTTTCCAACGTCACAACATTCATCACTGCAATTTTGTTTCCCGCTATACGACAATGACGTTACCAACTATCCCTTGATGTATGAACATTAAACTCAAACACAATAATTCTCTGTGTGTAACTGCATAATGTTACCACAAAATAACCACCACACACCTAGCACCAGAACTGTGTTATAATAAACACCGACATATTCATTGAGTTGATTTTCATAAACAAATTTACCCAACTCCCTTTTAAACGTCCTTCAACATACATAAATACATTATCCCCCCAACAAACAAACATCACTTCCACACAGAGAGAGAGAAATAAGTGCAGACCAAAAACACTGATACAAACTAAAATAAATTTATGTACAATTCCCATAAAATTAAAACCGCACTAAAACCAAAAGTTAATATTTGTCTTCAACATGTAAGCCACAATTAATTTGGTTGGCATTTCACCTCGCTTCGGTTCTCGGTTCTGAATTCTGGTTCCTGCATCCTGCACAGGACATGTTGCAGACACATAGAAAGGCACTCCAACATATGGTTTAGGTAGAATGGAGCAAAAATTGCACACGACCATCCGGTTCTTTGTGTTTGTTCATGATGATATTTCCGTCATTTACTTCGAGACCATCAACATCATCCGCTACCGCTGCTGCTTGTCACTGTCACCATACCGACCGCACGCAAAGAATTTTCAAAGTTTCGCCTCTTTAATGGCCGACCAAATGACAACTTATTCTCGCTCCCACCCACCATCATCAAAATGTCCTTGTCAATTTAACCGTTGGCTATTTTAGAAAACTATTATGTTTTTCCAAAGAGGAAGTTTGTTGTGAAGTCATCTCTTTGCAAGCCAAAAAAAAGGACGAGTACCGAGAAACTGTGAACTCTTGCCGCTTCTGATGATTCCCAAAAAATAAAAAAAACTTTAAAGTTTTACTACCAGCCTCCCTCCCAACAAATATTTTACACATTGCATAAAAATACTTGTGTGTGTCCTTTTGAAATTGGTAAATTGGGATCCTTTGAGTGGAAGTTCGTTTTTGTTGAGGACACAAACCGGATCCTATTTGGCCCTTTGAAAATGTGACTGCACTAACTTTTTCTGCTTGTTTTCAATTTAACAGATAAAAACACTTATTTTTTTTCAAACAACTCGAAAAAAGAAAAATACGGAACTCCTTTTTTCATCCTGACGTTCCGATCCTAGCCCATACCAATAGTGACGAAAAAATAAAAGAGAAATAAATAAATAGAATTATTTTCAATTTGTACATCAGGAAAGAAGAAATCCAGCAGCCAGGTGACCAAATGAATTTTTCCGAGGATAAAAGGATAAAGTAGCGAAATACTGTCTCATTTGATCAAAGTTAATTCATCCGCATTTGGTGTGGCTGAGGAAGGAGTTGGAGTTGGACAGAAGGACGAAAAAAATACTCTTAAACAAACAGGAAGTGGTTTTGTTGTTCGTTTTTTTTATTTTGTGTTTTCTTTTTTTAGGTAAGACAAGGACACGGAAAAGGAAGACAGGATATTTAATTCAATTGGACGACAGTTTTAGAAGGGTCGATTATTCTATTTTGTCTGTTTTCTTTTTTTTTCTTGGTCGAGGATTTGGAAAGGTTTGTTTACTTTTTGGTTCGATTGAATGGACTACACCTTCGGGATTAAGATTAATGTGTGTAGTTTTAAATACACCTTTTGAGGGAAATAAAACTAGAATTGAGTTTTTTTTTCTGTGCGATTGTAAAGCTTTAAAATGTTAACTTTGAAATGTGTAAAAAAGTGCTTCCTTGTGTAAATTTTTGTCAGACTGTAAGTGTTAAGAACGAAGACATTGGCGGGTCTCGGCAATCGATTCAAAAACACCAAGTTAACTTGCTTCTAATTTTTCAACACCCA
>CAKKXW010000001.1:19814844-20156511 GCA_920937365.1 Sphaerophoria rueppellii
TTAAAACTCGAGCAGATGATGTCGGAAGTCGACAATAAAATACTCTCTTCCCGGACTATAGCTCCACCTGTAGTCTTCCTTGTAGAAGTTCTACTACTTATTATGTTTTGTATCTCAATATTAATACTTGAAAGATATTTGCATTCTAATTGAGTCAATTAATAAAGTTTCAAATGGTTTTCAAATTGAGGGTCAGATTTATTTTTACCTTTTTCATAAACAAAACTCAATAATTTATTAAGATTAGGAGCAAATGTACTTAAAAATTAGTTTTAATTCAAATAAGCTCAATCGGATCAAATTTATTATTGTCGTATAACTTCTCTAGATGTATTGGTCCATTGCAGATATTTCATTTTTTTTTTTTTTCAAATGAAATATTCATAAGATCAGAAAGCAAATAAACAAGTCAATTTTTGAAATCGTCCTAGGTCCAAAGGGACATTACGTGAATAAAAGATTTTGTTTCCGGCAAGCAAACTTACACAATAGATAATATGTAAGCCCACTTTCTAGATGCAAAAAAACTGCACAAAAATCCTTGACATTATCAAAACAGACAGAACTCGCAGGAAGTGGAATACAGTAATTCATTCAACAATCGAAATTCCTCCTTCTAGAAGACTTTAGGCGGGATGGGCAGATGTCAAAAACTTCTCCATTTTCGATAGGTAACAAAAGAGTTGACATTTCCTCCAAAAATTTTGTTTCGATAAACGACTCGGCATGACTCAGATAACACAATGAACCCGTATCGGTCTAAAACTGTGAGTTGTTCTAACTCTTCCCAGCACCATGGTAACGGCTGACTACGCGACGTGCGTCGTCACCCGTTTTGACAGAGATACCTATAGAAAGTCACCTTCAACTACCATCGCAAAGGAACTCGTACCTTTCGACTGAATAGCTCACATCTTCCATTGTTGCCCAACCCAATTCACGTTGACCAGCCGTCCATGCCAAGTCAATTGATGTACCAATACGCCTGCCAGTGGTTACCTACCTATTGGATGATGTTATAAGTTGTATGGCAGCAAACGAAGAGAGAAAGAGTATGACTTGGCCCATTTGCTTTTGTGATTGTCTGTCCGTCTGTCTTATTGTCGCTTCTAACATGAACATTGTTGCTTTAATATGAAATGCACTGCTCCGTTTAATTCGTTCCATTACAGTTCAGTGAATATTTGGGTTCCATAACAATCGGTTATCAATGAATTGTGCCTAATGCTGTATCCAGAGGCTCGGCCATGGCAAAGAGGAGGACGAGGAAGTAGCATAGGACAGTAGCGGAAGCCAACCAGGCATTGCTTTCTCTGGTGTACGAGAATCGAATCGAATGAATGTGTATAGAGTGCTTTCATCTTGTTTCTCGAGTTCATTTTTGCGAAAAATTTGTGTACACATTGCGTCGTGCCTGATTGCTTTCAACCCCTTTTTATGGGGGTCGATGTTGTTTTGGGGGAATTTTTCGAAAATTGGAAAAGATTTGTTGAAAACTTCATTCATTCGACCGATACCATTGCATTTGCTGTTGTTCTTTATTTTTGTTTTGATTTGGTGTTGGTGAGCATGATTGCCAACTTTGTTGGTTTTTATCTTTTAACCATTTTCTAAATCACCAGATCTATGATTTTGGGGACTTAAAGATTTTCTGTTGCACACCCGACACCCTTAACATTGAAAAGAACCTACCGAGTGGCAATCATTTTGTCCACTATCTCTGGATCTCATCTTTACTCTCTCAAAAGTGTTGTGTGTGTTAACTCTTTCAAACAGATGTTGTATAGAAATGCATTGCTGCTGGAAGGAACCGATGAGATTTCCGTCGTTTCCTTTTTTAACCCATCACTTTTATAGAATCCCAACCCCACCCCCTATGAAGCTTGTGGGGTTTTGTTATGCAAATCGATGTTACCTTTACCGAATGGTAGCAGCAGCAGAGAGATAGTAGTTGTGTCGCGTAAAAAAAAAAACCAAGGACTAAGGACATCGGTATTATGGGGGTGCATGTGCGGCTCCTGTGAAACGAACGATATTGAAAGAGCTAACGTCATTGTCGCTATTGTCGTCGACATCAGCCGGTCGCATCGTGAGTCGCTTCGTCGGTCGTTGTCAATGGGAAATCGATTTATTGCACACTTTCTCGTATTTAATTGGCACTCACTACGGTGAGTGGAAAATTATGTGAGTGAGATTGAGTTTTATGAGGTAAGCCTACTACTATCCTAGCCATTCCATTGGCATTGGGTAGAGACAGAGAGTAGAGCCCTCTTCTCACCATGAGAAATGTAAATAAACAGAAAACCCCAGAGATAGAGAGATACATTAACAGAAGGTACAGAGCTCAGGCTCATGGCTTCGTGTGTCCACTGTTCAGTGTATAGTTCATGTTCACTGTTGTTCAGGGGGTCTTAAATGCCTATGTCAATTTATATTTGCCAATAGCAGTGGCACAAGGTAGTCAAGTGCGGATGCGGATGTAAATCAGCACGACTTCTGTGTACAATCATGTTAATTAGTTTTGTTCGTAAAAGAATTTGCAAAAGTAAAGCTTCTCGTGTTTCGTGTTTCTCATGTGCAGGAATAATTTGAGGGAAAGGTATGAATGGACAAAGGGAAGGGGTTGAATTGTGAGAAGTTGTTTTATTGACCATTCAAGTGTTTAGGAGAGACAAAGAATAAACGGTGCAGACTTAGAGGTAGATAATTTATCCAACATCGGTTTACAAAGCTTTTTTGTTGTCGATTGTAAATCCTTGCTTTCCAAGTAATAGAAAACCCTTCGAAGGTAAAAAATGGTTTGGAATCTTCTACTTTTTATAAATATTGCTTTATCAATGGTAAGAACTGGGAAAATGCAAAGCGTTAAAGGTTCAAATCGTATTCGATTTAAACATTTATGAAAGCAACAATACCTAGGTGCTCCAATTGAAAACAAGAAAACAAATCCATAACCTGATTTGAGCACTAATAGCTCACTCTTTTTTTATTTTTCTTGAACACTTCAAGGCTACAATAGGTAGCCAAGATATTTCTTGGAACAAGTCTCGTATTTTTCCTCCTTTCGAATGAATTCAAATATTTTCCAAGTAACACCTTCGAAGTTGCTGTTACGAAAAGTTTTCACTGTTTGAAATTTTGGTGTAAAGAGGAATTTTGTTTGCTGAATAACAAACAAATAGCCTGAAGGATCCTCATAAACAGACACTTGAAATAATTTAAATTTAAAGAAAATTCTTCTTTTCGTCTCAATTAAATTTGAGGATCTCGTAGGGATACGTTAGCATTGTTTAAATTGTTGAAGAAATTAGATGTATCACAAACAGTTATTCAAGCAGTGAGATGTGAGGCATGACTACAACTACAACATAAGAACATAAAGTCAACTCATTAAGACACATACATAAGGAGACATCAATTTGTTCTGAACCATTAGTTTTAAAAAAATAGTAATTTATGACAACAAAATCACTATTGACATTCAGTTATTTATTTTGTCTTTTTTTTTAATTGGACACACTAACAAGGGCTTTTTTTCATACCCTTATTATGCCAGAGACACAGTGAGCGCATTAAGAAAAGATGAAGCGGTTTAAAAGTAAGTGTCGGTATTCATTGGTTTTGAATGCATCAACATAGCAATGACTGGGAAAGACAAAGTGTGGAAGGGAGTTCCACATTCGCGTAGTACAGCTAAAGAACGATTCTCTATACTTAAGAATACGTCCGAAGTTGGGCTCGATAGTAAACTGATGGGCATTCCTGGAAGCGCGGGTATTACGATTTAATTGTTTAAAGGGAGGAATGCAACTGGCTATTTCTCTAGAGCACTTACCGTAGAAGTAACGATAAAACAGAAAGAGACACGCTACGTTACGACGGTAGTCTAAGAGGTGAATGAATCAGTGATGCCTCTATCACCGATCGTTCTTACGGCTCTTCTTTGTATACCATCCAAGAGGCTTAAGTAAGTTACTGGAGCACCAGCCCAAAGATGGGAATTGTACTCAAGCTTTTACGGGGAGAAAAATTTGTTGCACCGTCTTAAGAAACCCAAACATCTTGTGGCATTTTTGCCAACATCCCGCATGTGATCGGTCCACAAGAGGTCAGTGATGCACATACCGAGAATCTCGAGATGTTGGGTCTCATTGATGCAAGTGCCACTCATGGACAGTGGCAAGGGGGTATGTCTCGCTTTGATGATACAAGACAGCACTGTATTTTCGAAGCATTAAACTCTACTCAAATGAGAAAGAGGGTCGGAGATAAAACGGAGTCCTGGGGCACACCAGCATTTATATTATGGGTTTCAGACTTGAATCCATCCAATACAACTTGTATTGAACGGTTCGAAAGAAAGTTTCTAATCCAACGAAGCAGGGATTCATCAATACCTAAAGCACGCATTTTCGATAAAAGAGCAAGATGCCAGACTTTATCAAATGCCTTTGAAATATCAAGTGCAACAATCTTACTTTCTCCAAAACGATGTAAAGACTTGTTCCACTGTTCGGTGAGATAAACCATCAAATCACAAGTGGACCTGTACTGTGCGAAAGCCGTACTGCCGGTCATTAAGAAGCTTCGGTCTTCGAGATATTTCTTGAGCTGATAGTTTATCAGCGTTTCCATGACCTTAGAAAGAAGGGACGTAAGTGCAATCGGACGATGATTTAAGGGAGAAGAAGATTCTCCTTTTTTTAGGATTGGCTGGACAAATGCTGTTTTCCAACTGCTCGGAACGAGCCAAGACGAATAAGATTGATGGAAAAGCTTACGCAGGGGTTTTGCCGGCGCAGTGTCATAATTTCGTAAGTCATAAGTCCGTCATAATATAAAATCGATTATGAACATATAACCCACGTAAGTGAGTCAAAAGTACGTCATGGAATTCTGACCCCAGCTTACGGTTAGTGAAATCGTTTATTTTTGGTTTGCTTATTCCGAGCGGTGAAGAAAATAACTCCACGGGAACTAACTATACTGAAGGATTTATTTCCACCAGTGAGGATTTGGTCCCCTTTGTAAAGTGTGGTTAGTTCCCATGTACGGTGGGAATTAAATTCTTTAATCATTTAGTGGTTCTAGTCCTCTTCGAACGTGAAATAAACTGCCATTTTAACCGAGATAAGATTATATAAGAATTCAAGTACTGAGCAATGTTATTCGTAAATTAAAATTAATTTCATATAGTATAGTCATTTAGTAATCGAGTTTTTAAACTCTGATTTTTTGTTTTTAATCAGAATTTAGAATCTCAGTCATACGAATTCAGTTCTTAACACTCTGAAAATAATGAAAAATCGCCCGATCTTTTTAATTTTGCCCAAACGAGAATCAATTTGGGGTGTGAAAATAAAAAAATTCGCACGAATTTTTTTTGGTTGATGCCCAAGACCCCCGGGCATCAACCAAAAACTCTCCAGCCAGCTCGGTCCCTAGCTGGCTTCAGTTTTGTGCGGTAAGTTGGTTGAGTTTTGCGCAGCGCCACCTGATCCTTGGTCTTCCTCTACTGCGTCGTCCCTCTGAGGTGTATTGGAAGACTTTTGGGCCGGAGTATTGGTTTCCATCCTCTCCACGTGACCAAGCCATCTGAGTCTTTGAACCTCCACTCTTTTAGATAGGCCAGTGTCGCTGTACAGCCCGTAAGGTTCGTGGTTAAATCTTCTCCCCCCCCACCCTTTATGCAGACAGGACAATAGATCTTCTGTAGAATTTTTCCCTCGAACCGGCTTAGGATGCTCTCATCCGTTTTTGATGGGGATGACGAGGGACTTATAGAGCATCACCTTAGTTGTTCGAGAGTGGGCTTTACTATACTTAATTGCTTTCTTGGTCCGAATAAACAGCGATTAGCAAGAGTAATTCTCCTACTGATCTCGGCGTTGTTGTCATTGTCCGTGTTGATAGAAGAGCCAAGTTAAGAAAAGTCCCTAACTACTTCAAAATTATATGCGTCTATCGCGACGATTTGTCCAAGACGTCGGTGTTGGGTGTCCTTTCTTGATGACAGAATACACTTTGTATTGCCATCATTTACCGCTAAACCTATTTTTGACATCACGCTGCGTTTCCCCAATGATATCAAAGTCATCAGCGTACGCGAGTAGTTTCACAGACTTCTGGAAGATAGTGCGCTAGTGTTGACGTGGTAGTTCCGCACTATTCGTTTCAGAAGGATGTTAAAGAAGTCGCATGATAGTGCATCATCTTGTCTAAAGCCTTTTTGACATCGAAGGTGTCGGTGAGGTCGTTACCGACTTCATACCAGCAGCGTGAGTTCTCCATTGTCATCTTGCTGAGACGAATAAGCCTTGTAGGACTGCCAAAACTGGACATGGCTTTATACATTTCTTCTCTATAAATATACGCGGCCTTAAAATCGATAAATATATGGTAGTTGTCGATTTGGAGTTCTTGATTATTTTCCAGGATCTGCCATAATGTGAATATTTGATCAATGGTGGACTTTCCCGATCTAAGGCCACACTGCTATGGAGCTATAAGTTTGTTGGCAAATGGCTTCAGGCGTTCACGTAGAACTGCAGAATAGATCTTATAGGCGATGTTTAGGAGGCTGATGCCTCTATAGTTGGTGCAGTTAAGAGGGTCTTCTTTTTTCAGGATCGGTCATCTCGCAAACTATGTTGGTCTTCCATTCATCGGGCATATTTGAAATATCTCACAAAAATCCCAGTACCAAAAAGACCTTGTTTTCTCTTACACTCAGCCTGATATCCTTTTCAATCAGCCGACGGCATGATATCTTAGTCAAAACCTTACGCTTTTTGATCTGACGCGACCTTTCGATATCCTAAAATACATTTTTTTTTAAGGTTGCACAACGCTCATGCATAAGAAGTTTTCAATTAAAAAAAAAAAACGATCTCTAGATGTTTATGATGATAGAAAATTTCATCCCACTAACAAGCAATTGCTTATAATAATAATTTGAACGAAGAATCAATTTGCTTCGTTCTCCATGATTCTCATCATTTCGGGTCTCTAAAAATTTCTGTTTGTGAAAGAGGTTGTGTCCTTATTCTGGGCTATTAGGTTCCAGATGTCGATGTTTGGTTTTCGAGACAAAAAAAAATAAAAATAAATAGAGTGGCGCGACAGCTCTTGAAGAGCCAAGGCCTAAGTGGCTTACTCTCATTAACAATTCTCTGGGTGGTGTGAAGAATTGAGGGACCTACAATTTAACGCCGATTCGAACGGCAAAGTTGAGAAGCACTTTTTCATGACAGATGATACTCTTGGAAGTTTTGTCAGTTCTTCGCAAGAGGCAGTGTCCGTGAAAAATGAAATAAAAACTATGGGCCCAGGTTGGACTCGAACCCACAACGTTCTGCTTAACAGCCGACGCACCTAACCTCTAAGCTACGGACACTACTTCGAGACAAAAGCTACCTAAAAAAACACACTTAACCTCAAAATATGCTAACCAAACAATGGAAATATCTAACATCGCTTCAAGAAACTGTACTTTTTATCACTCTTATTACTATTTTGTGTTTAAGAATGTTTAAAAAATTTACTAACTGAATTCCATGTTTGAGAAAACAAAGGTGAAGAAAAGAAATCTGATATCCGCTCAAATCAGCATTATAATGTACAGTTTCACACCTGCGTTAATAACCATTTCAGTTTAATGACTTATACATTTCTCCCCACGAAATATATACTTTAAACCATTTCCCTTCAAATGAGATCACCAACAGGAAACATTTAACCATTACATCTTTTCTTTCTAACCTCGTTGTTTTTTTTTTTACCGACAAAAGCACCTTATTCGCCAACCAAAGCCCCGAGAGGTGGTTCAACTTATTCCTTACACCATTTACCAATGGCAATAAAAAATTATTTACACTCATTCGAAAAACAACAATAACAATGGCAAATGCATTCGACTAGAACGAAAGTCCACGAACAACCAAACCGTATATTCATACATCACACCCACAACAATATACATTTTTCGACCACGTGACGATCGGATGCGCACATAATGACCACAAAAGAGCACAAGAAACACATGCCTACATCAAAAACTCCACGATATGGTACACACAACAAACTTCCGGTTGCAAAGAGTTTACCTTCCTATTACAAAAAATGACAAGAAAAAAAAAATAGGTTGGATATTTCCGGCCCTCACATCAAGACGAAGTGTTAATTCACCCACTCTCCCGTCTTTCAAACAAAAATGCACTCAACGTTGAACGGTTGGTGGATCACAGTTCCCGATATCTATTCATAAACCAAAGACAAGTGGAGGAAATGGACATAGCAACTCTTCCACCCATCGGAGCACTTCAAAAACGCCAAAACGGCTGCTTTGACTGATTTTCAATGTGCTCTGCTCATCATCCGATAGAGTGGTTTTCTTAACAAGTGAACCAAAACAAAATCATCTCATTGATGGGGAAGGGCCGCTAAACAAAGATATTCCTAATAGATACTCGCCTCACTCCCACTCTCCACATCATCATCGTCGTCATCAGGAAAATCACATCCCTCTAACCCTTTTTTGCTTCCTCATTTAGAATTTGAGCATCTCTTTTGTGGAAGGAAAAACAAGAAAAGTGTTGTGTGTCCATCTCAAAATTCCTACTCCCCCTCCATCGGATACTGGAATGGGGGCACCCAAAAATCTCCTCACTACCAACAGCAGCGGCCTCTTTCACGGATGAACTGTCACATCGACATTCTCGTGTCATGCTCATTGGACATTGCTGCGCGCCGTTACTGTTAGAAATGTGCGCAAAAACCCAGGCACTAGCTAGGAATTTTCTTGTGTATTTCCTTTGTTGGGGGTTGAAAATTTTTGAAAACGGGCAAGGTTTCGTGTAGATATTTTAGTTGAGAGTCGATGTCGTTCGAGGTTTACTTTTTGGATCGAGTACGGAGTTGGTGTCATTCGCAGTTTGTCGTTCGTTGAACTCACTCTTCTATGTTGTGTTCTGTTCGTGTTTTTTTCTGTTTTTTTTTAATTTTTGTTATTTCGTGTTGTTGTTGTTTGAAACCCAATTTGAAAAACTCGACTTACGGATATTGATACAGAAATATTTTCCATCAGTTGTATCGTGATGATGTCGGACGACAGTTGTTCAGCTCGTTTGTGGGTGCACACAGTGAAAATACACTTTCCTTTGCCGTGTCGGTTGTTGGTGGTCGTCCTTCGTTGTCGTTGTCGTTGTGCCGTCGTCCGTCATCCGTTTCTATCATGATGGAAAAGCAATTTCCGGAACAAAACGATTAGATGAGAATTACCAACTACCAATACTCGAAGTTGGTGTACCTCTTTCGTTCGGCATCGACGAGCACAGCGAGTTAAGCTTTTTTTGTCGATTTCTAAAACGGTGATTAGATAATAACGCTTATTCGCAGATAATTCGATTTCGTGATGTTATTTTCGCTGGAGGCAAGTTTTGTTTCATTTTTGCTTGTTAACCGGCCATCCGTGATTGAGAACTCTAACTTTATCCAAAAAAAAAACAACAAATGGGAGCAAAAACAAGATACACTCGTAAGCGAAATTATGATGATTGCTGGCCCTTGGAAAACGTATTTTCCTCTCCAAATTGAAACTAATTTTATTACCAAACGCGTTTTTCGAACATTTAAGGGTTGCCAAATGAATGTGAGTCCGATTTTGAAATGGGGAGTGTTAAAGAATGGAATGGTGTTGTTTATCTTGTGAGAGGGCCGACCGACGACGTGACGCACGTATGGAGGTGATCACGTTCCATTTATCTGGGTATTGCGACTGCAACACACAAAGGTGAGTTTCAAAAATTCATATTTCTAACATTTTTATTTGATTATGTTGAAGGAAAAACAACACATTCAACAAGCAGAATCGATTTGAAGTACCTTCTGTGTACCCATTCGATTGATGTGAAATTGGGCGTTATTCTTTCTTCCATATTGTTCGGCGTTCCATATGTTAGAATGTCTCGCACTGTTGAGCAATATTGTTTTCGGAACAACGAACGGAAATGGTAGTCTTTTTTTTTTTTGTCATTTGGTCAAGGTTCAGTTAATAAATCGGATGTTAAGTTGGAATCTGTTCATTTTCTGTTGTTTTTTTTTTTTTAGTTTTGGTGACCAGGGGTAGGGACAAGTTTGTAGATGGTAATAAAGTGGATGAGGTTGTTGTAATTTTAGATGTAGTTGAGACTTTAAATGATGTTTTAAGTGGTGTTTGATTGGAAGGTCGAAAAAAAATGTAGGTACACAGTGGCTTTGGTTTGGTTAAGTTGGAATATTAAGTAAAAAGTTAGTGAATATCGCACAGAGGGCAAAAATTGTGACTTGTTTGACCAAAATCGATTCAGATTCAAGGTAAGCAGAGCAGGATATGTCTTCCAACGTAAAATTATACTTCTGACAACAAGTGATGCGGTTTAAAAAGCAAAATATGTCGGTTCGTTCAGCCTGCTTCTTATGGACGGTTGATGGATTTAAGCCTCGGAGTCAGATGCACTCAATAAGTAGGTATCAACTTCTTAGTTTTTTTTTTAAATAAAAGTCACAATTTTATTGATTTTAAGCAAAGGCGTGATTTTCTCAAAATTTTCAAACTTTTTTCAAAAGCAAAAGCACAAAAACTAATGGAACGGATCTTTTGCTTCCGCTAATTATAGTTGGCCCTTTAGGCTATTTCTGTCAAAATTGTTTGCTTTATTAAGTTTTTCATTAAATTAACCTGGTGATCCAATTTTGGGCAATTAATGTCTCTCGAAAACTGAAATCTGTCGAAAAACTGATTCAACCAAGCTACTTCACTATATTTTTGCTCATAGATAGCATTGCCGTAAGTTCGAGCAAATACCTTTATTTGACTTGACAATTCTTTACCGTATCCTCTATACTAAGGTCCTTAACAGAATTGAAAACCTTTGCAAATACCACAGTAATTTTTTGAGGTCTGGACGCAATTAGACTTTTGTCATAAGCAATTGCCTGTTGAAGACCATTTAGTGTTTTAAAAATTGTGGTAGAAATCCCTTTTAATGTCTTCCAAATTCCAATGCACACTGTGTCAAGCTTAGTGCCCGTGGCTCAGTGGTTAGGAGTGTTTGCCGCTTAGCAGGACGTCGTGAGTTCGAGTCCTACTCGTGCCCATAATTTTCATTTCATCTTTCACGGGCACTGCCTCTGGTGAGGCATTTTCCTTGGTCCTAATACTTCTAAAAATACAAAGTTGCCTCAATCAAAAGCAATGGAGACTTTTTAACAATATATTCAATGTCGGAGTTGGTTTTACATTGGGTCTATTGATTTTGTCTCACTTCCTAGAAATGTAACTTAATGCAACTCTATTGTGTCTTAAATACCACCCCTAATTGTCAATGGTCCATCCTAACACAAGAATGCAACGGTTGAGTGATATTATGAGGAAACAATTGGAATTGGAATTCACATTCAGTTTAATAGACCGTAACAATGTGTGAACTCATGAATGACTGAGTGCACATTGACTATGTTTTACTGCCCATGCATTAAAACAGCAAAAAAAAAAAAACAAAATCGAAGTGAAGTTGCAAGTGTAACCATGATTGACATTAATTATTGTGATATGAAGTTGTAAGGAGTAATCTCCCTATCCATTTATCTAAACCATGTCTCAGCAATGAAAGACAGTTAAAATGTGTGTTTCGGTTGTTTAACTGAATATATTTAAATCAGTATAAAAAAATTGTTCATACATCATACCCTCAATTAACGATGTTCTTTAGATTAGTTTTAGGGCTTGAAGAAGAATAATAATTTTGTTTGAACGGCAAATAGCCTTTCGAAATATAAATTTAAAAAGTCAAATTTGCAATAGCCATACAACATTGAGCAATTTTGTTCTTTTCAAGAGCCTTAACTAAAGAAAGACTCATTGCTAATGTTTTGGGGGACTTTTTCAAAGAATCGAATTTCATGAAAAAAAAGGGCCCCTTTATATGTTCTTACTTTCTCCTACACGGGGGTGTTAGGAAACGAAATTGATTTTCGCACAGACTTAGAAAACGTGTTCTAAATTTCGCAAGAATTTGCCTGAATTTTGAAAAATATTTCTCTGAAATTACTTAAATTTTTGAAGTTAAGATTTCAAATTCGATCAGCAAAAACGAAACGAATCAAAAACGAAATTAAATTCAAAGCACCTCTACTTTAAGAACGAAAGTATTGTTTTAAATAACCACGACGCGAAAAGCTGCAAGCATTGATTCTTTTGAGGTAATTTTCGGCCAATTTTTGACAGACACATATTGGCCGGTATCTCAGCCATAACTTGACGAATGTTGGTTTTTAATTGCTCAGTTAAAGGTTTATCGGCATATTAACGATCTTTCGCATTTCTCTACAAACAAAAGTCCAGCGGTGTCAAATCGCATGATCTGCGTGGCCAGTTGACATCGCAACGACTTGAAATTACGCGGCCAGGCAATGTCTCTTGAAATAAAGCCATATTCGCTCGAGTTGTGTGGCATGTGGCACCGTCTTTTTGAAACCACATATTTTCCAAGTCGTATTCTTCAATAGCAGGCAAAAAAAAGTCGGTTATCACATGGCCATAACGCTTCGAATTGACAGTCGTTCCATTGTCGTTTTCGAAGAAATAAGGTCCAATCACGTCTCCGGACCAAATAGCGCACCAAACAGTGACTTTTTGTAGATGTTAAAGTCTCTCTTCAATTACCTGAGGATTCTCAGAAGCCCAAATACGACAATTTTGTTTATTTAGATACCCACCGAGTGGGAAATGTGCTTCGTCGCTGAATAAAAATCGCCGTCCGACGCCTGTTATTCAAGCACTCATTCGACGTATCTTCGACGTTATGGATGGTCAGCTGGCTTCAATTGTTGTATGAGCTGGATTTATGTATATGGATGTGGGTGTAGATCCAAATAAAAAACACGGCATAATGTGCCTTAAGACAATCCCAATTCCTGAGAACGACGAGGAATCGACACATTCAGGTCTTCGGCAACACTTTCACTTACAGCAGCCATATTTTCAGTGGTACGAGCGAAACGATGATGCACAGACCTTACAATACCTGAAATCAATCCAGTCTCTTCAAATTCCTTCACAATTTTGCCAATTGTTTGTGTAGTGGGACGATTATGTAAAATATAATCACCTCTTAAAGCACGATATGTGGCTGTGGCAGAATCACCATTTTGGTTATAGATTTTAACAATTTTAATGCAACGTGCTATAGTCAACTGAAAAAAAAATTGGTTTAACAACTTAGTTTGACAGATGTCGAATTGCAGCGCTGTACTTTTGAAACCGCAAATTGGATAACCCGTTACTTTTAGGGTTGGGGTCAAAATTCTATAAAAATAAAATTTTGGATTTCAAAATTCACGCGCACTATTTTTAATTATCAAAAAAAGAAGACGAATATTTTAATGTTTATTTAATGAAACGTTTTTGACGAAAACTATGAAAATTTAGAAAATTTTTCTGTGATCATCCACTTGAAGAGATCTCAACTAGAAAGAGAGTTGATTATAGAATATTATATTCCAACACTTTTTGTAAGGACTGAATGTAAAACAGATATGGCTTGAAATGCACTGACTCTTGAAAAAGTGGAAAATTCTAAATTGCCCATTGCATATCTCAAAATACCCAAATAAAATGGTGTTCCATAAGGTAGTGATCATGGTCCCCTTCTTTTCATCATTGCTACGAATGACAACCAAATGTCAAACTAACTAACAGAACTAACACCATTAATAGTAAACCTATTCCTGGCGTACCAATGTCAATTAATCTTTGTTATGTGATCCCTATTTGAATTTCAACCAGTGGCGGATGATCCTAAGGGTAAACTTGGCATGTGCCTAGGGGCGCGAGGCAACAAAGATGATGCAGTGATTTTAACAAGTGGCAAACTTATGATCTCGAACCTCAGTTTTCGCTTATGTTAAAATAAAAATCGGTTTGCCAACTCGGTAATTGATTAAGCTTGGTTTTATATTTTTTTTTTAAGTGTTTTTTGAATTTTGATTTTACTTATTGTAAGGCCAAGGATTTTGACCTTTTTTTCGGGGCAATCCGATTTGGCTATCCGAGTTACTACTCGGTTTGCATAAAAACATTAAAAATGACCTCGAGTTTACTTGGTTTACAAATTTACGAATCGGCACATCATTAATCAAAATATTTCATCGAAATTGTAAGATCTTTCGAACAATGTGTACCTATCGATTTCACTTACTCCACTTTGAGCTTAGTGAAACGGTAGTCTAAAGTTTAAGAATTCTGTGATCAAAATAGATTTGTTCGATTTAACCAGCTCCAGGGCTCTCCGGTGCTAGTCCTACTGTGAACGAAGCTGTAAAAAAACTGAAACATTTCTCTGGGTTTGGTTTCACATCGAATGCGTTAGAAGTGCTCTGTTTTTTTTTTTTTTCTCTTTGTTGTATAGCAACAGCTGATTCCAGCAGTTCCGAAATTCTCGCACCGAAAAAAACTAGGGGCGATTCAGAGCCCTCCCGGTGCGAGCACTGAATACACATCGAACACGGTGGAAGTGCACCTGGGCGAAAAAAGAGCGACATCGATCAGCTCAGTGCGAAATCAGAGCGCCACAGAGCTACCCAGAGCACACATCGAACAAACCTAATCTTACTTTCGTCAGACTTGCTAATCACAAGTCTGGTGTCCCTCTATCAACTACTTACACTTTCAACGAATCGAAGCTGTCCAGTGCAGATTTATTTGGTTTGCCCTAACGTATTCTTAGCTTGGGTTGGGAAGATCTCTTTAACCTTCCATCCTAGGCAGAGCGACTGCTGTTATTAAATATGCATCCCTTATTCATTCACCGTAATAAAAAATTATAATTATTTTGAATGGCTTTAACACAATTCTGGCACTTAACCTCTTTTAACCTCTTCAAATAAACGTAAGTAAGACAATTTTTTTGTTTTTTGGCATTCTTACAAAGAAAATCAAATTGCTTCTTTCTTAGGTAAATTCTGCCATATTTTCCGTGGAATTTAATGAACATACAATGTTTTTCTATGCGAAAATTCACGCAGTTCATAATTCTTACGAAACCTTTTCATTTATTTTCGTTTAAATGCTCTGTGAAATGTGAGTTCGTAAATTCAAATAAATTCTATCAATAACAGACACTACAGCAGACCTCAAAAAATTTTAATTTCCCCTATAGATATCTTGCCATTCAATACTTCTGCCATCATATTTCCTGCACTATACAACTCTTCATTGCAACAAAGTCTCACCGCGCTTTCCCAGCAAACCCTTTCTTACAATTGAATAGATAAAACACATTCCCGACAAAACAAACTTTTTCGTATGAGAAACAATAGAAAACCCTTCAAGGTTCGTCCTTAAATGAAATTAATAGAAAACAAAAAAGTTGGGTGGAAATATTAAAACAAAAAATAAATAAGAGTGCAAAATCCCCTCCATCACTTATAGTTCCTCGGAAAACTAGTCGGGGTAAAGACACCTAGACACACATCCTATGTCCTAGAAGATAGGCGACACCTATCGGAAGTTTCTTCCTTTTGCTACGCCCCATCAGAGATAGAATTTACACATCTCGCCGCCCGCCCAAAACTTCATTGTTCAAACAACACGCTCGCTCTGTAAAACGGATGAAATGCTTTTCCGCTTGCCTTCAAGTAAAAGGACGACGCCAACGACGACGCGACGTTCCATAAGACAGTCAGGTGCAATACGAGTACTCTACTCCAACACAAGACACTTCTTCCACCTCCACACACACAACCAACAATCCTGATTGTTTATTCGGCTGTCATCGCGCGAGCAGTTTGCTCTCAAATAATAATGATACAAAGCTTCGTTATCCTTATGCCACACATGGTATGATGGAATATCCTTGATATCGATAACAAAAACAATAAATTCCTCCTGCACTTCCTTGATAGACAGACAGGCATGAGAGCCGTCCTCCTATCTATAAAGTGTTTGGGCGGGCAACAAGCAGCCAGCAGCGATCAGGACATGTGACGTGCGATATGTGCCTTATGTCGGTGAGTGGTGTTTCGTTTCGAATTTAATTCAAACTTTAAGTGAATTAACCGTGTGAGTTATGTCCTTGTTAAAGTGAGTCCCCCCCCATTTCCATTGCTCGCCCGAGTTCGAGTGATGAAGGTGCAGTTTTAAATAAATATCACTACACAACACACGCTTCGTTCAGTTGGTGTTGGTTTATTATATTGCAGGACTTCAATAGTGGGCGAGTTTGGTTGGGTTGAGCGAGTTATGATGCATTTAAGCCCGCAAATTGGCCTTTTATGAGTTTGTTTGTGTCAAACGTTTCGATAACAAACCATGTGGCATGCCACATAAACTTTAAAGTATCTATTTGGAATTTATAGCCTGCAAAAAGGACGATGACGTACAACATCACTTTACCTAGCTCATAACTCAATTAAGTTTGCTTTATGAAATTAGAGTTTCTAATGCAAACATCAGCTCAGCCCGCGTGTGTAAGTGTATGAGGCTTGGTTGATGTTTTTTAGTTGTTTTCTGCTCGCTTTTATAGTGAAGGTGGAGGCGGTGGAGGTTGGTTGATAAAAGGCCTCTCCAACATCAATTTATAAGAGACGACCACGCTTGTTGCTCGAACAATTCACTTATACTACATTTGGGCGAGGTGAGATTGTAATTCAATTAAAACAACTTTTGCCTGTTCTGTTTTGTCGTGTTGGGCTTTGGTGAAAAGCCTATATATACCTTTGACAGTCCTGTGTGTTTTTTGTCAACATTTCGTGGTGTTCCTGCTGCTCCGATGATAGTGATGGAACTATAGCGTATAGAGGATGGGGTATTGGGAGTTGGTGAAAACTCTCGGTACCTTAATGCAATTACATGTAAAGTTATTTCTGGTATCACCACACTAACAGTGCTGCGGTGTGTTGGTTTTAAATTCGATTAGAATGCAGTTTTAATTCGATTCCAAAGGAACATTGGTTTGCGAATTTCGACATGGTTGACAGAATTAATGGATAACATTGTGCGGTTGTGTGAGTTTAAGTTTGCAGTTTCTTTGGTGGGTTGAGGTTTGTTTGACTTTAAACAATATTGAGAGGTTTTCTTACCCTAAAATACTTATAAATTTGAGAAACAAATGTTTTGAAGACATTATCCTTAAAGGAAAGTTTTATTTAGTAAAAAGAAGTTTTGTTCTGAGTCCTTTCTGTATTTAAACTCGTCTTTATTATTGGCAGTTATGTAATTTATCTGAAGTATGTAAGTATTTTCACATAATTTATGAGCTGACACAACAAATATTTCATCGTTTCGAAATGATTAAGGTGTCATTGTGCGGACAAAAACATAGGGCGCTATTGGAGCAGATTTTCAATTAAGTATACTTCTTAGTAAAAAGAGTTTTCGCTTACATTTCTGTTACGTGTCAAACTTAATAGTCATCTTACAACAGAAGTTGTGTTTGAAACTTAGCCACTTATCGCGCTTTACACGATGATTATGGTCGTCATAATCGACCGATTACTCAAGCAATCGGTCGCAAGGTCTGTGCATCACTGTAATGCACGTTAATTCGTAAATATTGCTGCTGCAAGTACAAGTGTTACTACAGGTCTGAACTTGTTGATTTGCCGTCGTTCGCCGGAATTTAACTTGCCGTAAACCTCACTATGGCGTATTTTGCATTTGGATTTGCATCTCCATCATTGCAAAGTTCAAATCAAGTAACACGCCAAAAATTGTGTCCTTGTGTCCATTGCTCTTATGAGGCAACAACCACCGAAAAAGACACGACATGCAAAAAAGTCTTGTCTGCTCGACAAGACACGACAAAAAGTCTTGCCCGCTCATCGGTTGCAGTAAATATATGGAGATGTATAGGAGCAAAACACACTGAAGAAGACAAAAAGAACCGGGACAAAACGTCAGCACCTAAAACTATACACCGTATTATGAAATAACACACACCAGAGTGAATAAGACAAACAAACAGAAATCGAAAAAAAAAATGTGTCTGTTTATACATATGTTGTATTGGAGCAACACACACCAAAGCGGACAAAAGAAAGACATTTTAGGTGTGTTCAGTGAGACTGCTCTGCACACTCTGGAACAGTTTGGAACAGAAAAATACAGCTTTTTGCTGTTCATTGACACATTTTCTGTTCCAAACTGTTCTGATCTGGTGTTCATTGAGTCTGTCTAGAACAGTTTGGAACAGTTTAGGACAGGATTTTCTGGTCCATGTTCTTAGGTAGAACACTTTTTGTGTTCTAAGCTGTTTCAAACTGTTCTGACATTTCTCACGAAGCTGTGCTGTACTGTGTTGTCTTTTTTCTCGCTCATGTCATGACTTAGACGATATGTGGTTCCAAAAAGACGGGGAAACAAGCCACACAACAAGACCAATTGTAGCGTAATTGCTGACCCCCTAATGACTTTTGCTTTAGTTTTTGGAACGTTAGTGACTTATGGCTTAGATGTTTTCTGAGTATACGTTTTGGAGTGTCAAAATTATACAAGAGATTATCTGCATCAATATCACCGTTTATTACTTAAGCAATAAAAATAGAATTGATATGCACACACTGATAGGGTTATTTCTTATCCCTTTATTATCCAAAGACCAAATGAGGGGTTCAGGATGAAGGAGGGGTTATGCATAAGTTGTAGGTGATCATTGGTCTTGCATTTCTGTACATTGCAATGATTGGGAAAGACTGAGTTTGACATAGAGTTTCCCATTCGTGTAGTGCGTTTTAAAATAAAATCTCTGTACTACTAAGTACGTTCGAACTAAGCAAGTATACTCGATAACAGGCCTTACTAATGTACCATAATACTTTAAGAGGCTCTCAAACTTGATAAGGTACATACACTCTGTTTTGTAAACAAGAAGAAGTCCTAAAGAAAAGTCAAGTTTTGAAGAAAAATTCTGTGAGAAAGCTTATAAGAAGTTTTGATAGCTTACTTACTTAAGGTGGCGCTACAGTCCGTTGTGGACTTGGGCCTCAATCAACAGTCTCCGCTAGCTAGCTCGGTCCTTAGCTAGTCGTCTCCAGTTTTGCACTCCAAGTTGATTGAGGTCCTTTTCCACTTGAGTGCGCCACCTGAGTACCGCTCTTCCTCTCCTCCTACGTTCCTAGGGAATAGTGTCGAAGGTTTTCCGGGCCGGAGCATTGGTGTCCATTCGCTGTCCATTCGCTCTAAATGACCGAGCCATCTGAGTCTCTCGACCTTGATTCTTCTGGCTAGGTGCATGTCGTTGTACAGCCCGTAAAGTTTGCTCTTGTATCTTCTTCGCCATTCCCCTTCAATGCACACGGGGCCAAAGATGACCCGAAGAACTTTCCTCTCGAAACAGCCTAAAGCACTTTCATCCGATTTTGTCAAGGTCCATGCTTCCGCCCCATACAGCAGGACTGGGATGATGAGTGTGTTGTACAGTTTTACCTTAGTTGCTCGAGAGAGGACTTTTCCACTTAATTGCTTTCTTAGCCCAAAGAAACAGCGATTAGCAAGAGTTATTCTTCGTCTGATCTTGGCGCTGGTGTTATTGCCCGTGTTTATAGCAGAGCCTAGGTATACAAACTCCTCTACTACCTCGAAGTTATGTGTGTCTATTGTGACGTTCTGCCCGAGTTTTGATAAAGTCAGTGATAATCTGACAATGTTATGACATAGGCAAAACGACATCAATCATTCGATTCTGTAGTTGACCATTCCTTAAAGAAACTTTTGTGGTTTTAATAGATTTGTGTTGGAAGAAATTTCTTACAAATTATGGAGTAAAAAGGTTTTGAATTCGCTGTTTAGAGTCCTATGCATTGCGGTTTCATCATTTTTGTCTCTTTTGAATGTAAGTCTCCATTAATTTTCTTAACAAATATTTAAAACAATGCTTTAAATACTTTACGGCATTTCAAAGTCATATCGCTCACCACCTGCAATAGTGGGACAACTCATTTTTTTCACTTTCGAGATATAAGAGATTTAAAATCATGCCTTTTTTCAAATTAGATTTCTGTTCTTATAAATTAAGCTATCCTGAAACGGATTTGCTATTTTGAAGTTAAAATCATTACCTTCATAATAACATTAATCCGAAATCAAAAAGTGGGCGGCAACCGCCCTATTTTGGGAAAGTGTCATTATTGCATTTGCAGAGTATATCGAAAGTCTTAAAGTGCCATTTGAAAGAATAACGGCATGTTACAAAATTCTTCAACTATTTACCAAAAACTTGATGTAATAATTGAAAAAAGTCGAAAATAACTACATCACGCTAGCTCTCCAATTAATGTTTTTATTCAGCCAATATAAAATTAATTTCTTATTCATATAAACTTAAAAATAAAAAGTTAAATAAATAAATACAATTATGTCACAAATAATTATAATCATAATATTTTCATATCCTACTCGGGCCCAAAGTTTTTATTTCATCTTTCACGGACACTGCCTCTTGCGAAGAATTGACAAAACTTCCAAGAGTATCATCTGTCATGAAAAAGTGCTTCTCAACTTGGCCGTTCGGAATCGGCGTAAAATTGTAGGTCCCCTCAATTCTTCACACTCACCTAGAGAATTGTTGATGAGAGTAAGCCACTTAGGCCTTGGCTCTTCAAGAGCTGTCGCGCCACTCTATTTATTTTTTTTTAATATTTTCATAATGCACTTTGATGCAATAGTGGCACAAATCAAAATGTGCCGTTATTTCCAGGTGTTAATATTGAATTCGTTACCAAAAGCTCCGTAAAAGTGGCACAACTAGAGTTATGCCGTTATTGCTTTTAAAACTGAGCAATTTACTTACCTCGATCCTGGCACAACTGTAATGTGCCAAATTTGCTTTAAGAAGGAGATGCGAACACACTCACGATCAAGAGAATATTGAGAGAAGTGCCAGTATTGATATAAAGAGAATGCACAAAAGCTTTGAAAGTTTGATGGCACTATCTCCATCTTTCGGAATTGAGAGGAAGTATCAATGTGCCGATTTTACAGAAATGTAAAGCGTTAAATTTTAATCATAATGGTGTTCACAGTTCAAATTTCAATTTTTTTGAGTTGTGCCATTATTGCAGGCGGTGAGCGATATTTTTTTTTTTTTTTTTTTATTTAAGGTGGCGCTACAGTCCGTTGTGGACTTGGGCCTCAATCAACAGGCTCCGCCAGCTAGCTCGATCCTTGGCTAGTCGTCTCCAGTTTTGCACTCCGAGTTGATTGAGGTCCTCTTCCACTTGAGTGCGCCACCTGAGTCGCGGTCTTCCTCTCCTCCTACGTCCCTCGGGAATAGTGTCGAAGGCTTTCCGGGCCGGAGCATTGGTGTCCATTCGCTCTAAATGACCGAGCCATCTGAGTCTCTGGACCTTGACCCTTCTGGCTAAGTCCATGTCGTTGTACAACCCGTAAAGTTCGCTGTTGTATCTTCTTCGCCATTCCCCTTCAATGCACACGGGGCCAAAGATAACCCGAAGAACTTTCCTCTCGAAACAGCCTAAGGCACTTTCATCCGATTTTGTCAGGGTCCATGCTTCTGCACCATACAGCAGGACTGGGATGATGAGTGTGTTGTACAGTTTTACCTTAGTTGCTCGAGAGAGGGCTTTTCCACTCAATTGCTTTCTAAGCCCAAAGAAACAGCGATTAGCAAGAGTTAGTCTTCGTCTGATCTCGGCGCTGGTGTTATTGCCCGTGTTTATAGCGGAGCCTAGGTAGACAAACTCCTCTACTACCTCGAAGTTATACGCGTCTATTGTGACGTTTTGCCCGAGCCGTCGGTGTTGGGTGTCCTTCCTCGAAGACAGCATATACTTCGTTTTTCCCTCATTTACCGCTAAACCCATTTTTGCCGCTTCTGTCTCAATTCTCACAAAGGCGCCATTGACATCACGCTGTGTTCTTCCCATTATATCAATATCATCGGCGTACGCGAGAAGTTGAACAGATTTTTGGAAGATAGTGCCTCTGGTGTTGACGGTGGAGTTCTGCACTATCTTCTCAAGAACGATGTTAAAGAAATCGCATGACAGTGCATCGCCTTGTCTGAATCCTTTTTTGACGTCGAAAGATTCCGTGAGCTCGTTGCCAACCTTGATGGAGCAGCGTGAGTTCTCCATCGTCATTTTGCACAAGCGAACGAGCTTGGCAGGGACGCCAAAACTAGACATAGCTTTGTACAGTTCGTCTCTGTAGATGCTGTTATACGCGGCCTTAAAATCGATGAAAAGGTGGTGGGTATCGATTTGGAGTTCATAGGTCTTTTCCAGGATCTGCCGCAACGTGAAGATTTGGTCGATGGTTGACTTTCCTGGCCTGAAGCCACATTGATAAGGACCAATCAGATTGTTGACGAAAGGCTTCAGACGTTCACATATTACGGCAGAGAGGATCTTGTAGGCGATGTTTAGTAGGCTTATTCCTCTATAGTTGGCGCAGTTTAGAGGATCTCCCTTTTTCAGGATCTGGCAAACAATGCTGAAGTTCCATTCATCGGGCATGCATTCCTCTGACCATATCTTACAGATGATTTGGTGCATGCTCCTATCTAGCTCGTCGCCTGCTGCTTTGAACAACTCAGCAGCTAGTCCATCTGCTCCAGCGGCTTTGTTGGATTTCAGCCGTGTTATTGCGGTTTTCACTTCTTCTAGGTCGGGTTCACGGAATTGTTGGCTATCATCGTGTCCGATGAAAGGCTCCTGTCTGACGGCGGTATTTTGTTCGTCGTCGCCGTTATACAATCTAAAGAAGTGGTCTTTCCAAATCCCCAGCATTGACTGCGATTCTACTATGATGTTCCCTTGTTTATCTCTGCAGGCATCAGTTCTTGCTCGATGACCTTGAGCCAGCTGTTTAACCTTTCGGTAAAACCTCCGAACTTCATTCCTGCTGTTGGCTCTCTCAACATCCTCGATCTGACGCTTCTCATGCTCTCTCTTTTTCCTCCTGAGAAGCCGGCGTTCCTCTCTCCTCTTTTGCTCGTAGAGCTCACGAGCAGCTCTTGTCCTTCTATGCAGCGCCGCTTTGTATGCCTCCTGCTTGGCTGCATGGGCCTGCCTGCATTCTTCATCAAACCAGGGGTTTCGTTTTGGTGGCTGTGTGAAACCCAGCACATTAGAGGCGGCATCTCTAATTGCTCTTTGGCAATGTTGCCACTGGTCTTCGATACTTGATGTTGGCGGCACAGGACTCCTTAAGAGGTTACTTGACACTCGATCAGAGAATGATCTGGCGATCTCTTGCGATTGTAGCCGTCCGACGTCGAATTTTCTTGCAGCATTTCCTTGTTTTGGCCGTTGTCGGGATATTCGTAGCACTACCTTGGCTACGACGGGGTAGTGGTCCGAGTCGATGTTAGCTCCTCGGAAAGTTCGAACATCTAAAATGCTGGACAAGTGCCTTCCATCGATCGCAATGTGATCAATCTGGTTGACGGTTGATTGATCAGGAGATCTCCATGTACCTTTATGGATGTTGAGATGAGGGAACCAGGTGCTTGCTACCACAACATTTCGCCCCGCAGCAAAATCAATCAGCCTGAATCCGTTATCGGATGTGGTGTCGTGCAGGCTGTGCTTTCCGACCGTTCCACCAAAGATGTCCTCTTTTCCCAGCTTAGCGTTAAAATCGCCGAGGACAATTTTAATGTCATAACTAGGACATTGCTCGTATGTTTTGTCGAGGAGCTCGTAGAACTCGTCTTTGGTGTCGTCCTTTTTCTCTTCTGTGGGGGCATGCGCACATATTAGGCTGATGTTGCCGAATTTAGCCTTGATTCGGATTGTCGTGATGCGTTCGCTCACACATTTGAAGCTTAAGACTTTTTGCCTGAGTCTGCTTCCCACGACGAATCCGCATCCAAATAGTCGCTGTTGTTGCTCTCGGTAACAATTACCATAGTAGATGTCGCAGTTTTTCATCCTCCTTTTGCCCGGTCCATCCCATCGCATTTCCTGGATAGCGGTAATATCTGCTTTGTAGCAGTTGAGGGTCTCCGCTAACTGTTCGGCAGCACGCGGTCTATTAAGGGATCTAACATTCCACGTGCATATCCGAAAATCGTTGTCCTTTGTACATTTGCTTGGGTCGTCATCAGTGTATCCGTCCGTTTCCGAGGCCTGTTGTTGCTTCGCAACTAAAATTTTTTCTACGTGGTCGGGAAGTCACCCCAACGCACAACCCCCAACCTGGAGTACCAGGCACTTGATGTGACTCCAAGTGCAAGAGCCGGAAAAACCGCTCCTTTTACGGCCTGGGCTTCAAATAAGTCGAAGTAGCCCGTAAAGGTGTTCACCAAGTAGTTCGGCCTAACTGGAACTGGAGACGCCACCGTTGATTCCAAAGAAGAAATTCATTCGCTGCCGTCCCTCGGTGGGAGTGCCTTGGTGGGAACACTCCTTCGTTGTGGGGTAATTGGTAGTAACAGCCTACTCCGCTTCGACCTGTCGACCATGGGAGGCACTTCTGCGAAATCAAGTTTCGCGATCGCATAGCTCTAAGCTTCATAGTAGTAGTTACCGTAAGCCGCTCCGCCACGTCAAGGCTTACCCCGTGGAGGGCGGTGAGCGATATATGGTTGTCATTAAAATGCTGTTTTTCTTCTTTGCATTTGAAATCAGCCGAGACGGTTGAAAAAGCCTTACTTGTTTCACACCTAGCAGATTTGTCCCCAAATTTCTTCTTACAGCATTTTCACCATTAAAGATTTACTAAATTTGCTTAATTTGACGAACATTTGATAGACATTTTTATTCCTTCTTACTATGAAAATTTAGTTGCAAATAAAGTTCTATTCTTCTTGGAGCCGATTTTTCAATCGTCAGATAAACAGGCAGATAATGCTTTTTCGACAGATAACGAAATATTGGATTTTTCAATCGTCAGATAGAGTTTATCTGACGAATAACGCTCGTATTTATTCGACCGATGAATACTCAGAGCCAGTGTGTCATTGTAGACTTTTTCGATTAATGAAAAATTGGCTATTAAGCATTTTTTTAATTTTGAAAATTTATTTAGATTTTTATTGGTTCTTGAATTTGAATATTTGATCGTCTGCTCTCCCGCGACTAAACGCCCAAATTGTGTAATTTACAAAATTAAAAACCACTGCTTTTCCAACGTCACAACATTCATCACTGCAATTTTGTTTCCCGCTATACGACAATGACGTTACCAACTATCCCTTGATGTATGAACATTAAGCTCAAACACAATAATTCTCTTTGTGTAACTGCATAATGTTACCACAAAATAACCACCACACACCTAGCACCCAGAACTGTGTTATAATAAACACCGACATATTCATATTGAGTTGATTTTCATAAACAAATTTACCCAACTCCCTTTTAAACGTCCTTCAACATACATAAACACATTATCCCCCCAACAAACAAACATCACTTCCACACACAGAGAGAAATAAGTGCAGACCAAAAACACTGATACAAACTAAAATAAATTTATGTACAATTCCCATAAAATTAAAACCGCACTAAAACCAAAAGTTAATATTTGTCTTCAACATGTAAGCCACAATTAATTTGGTTGGCATTTCACCTCGCTTCGGTTCTCGGTTCTGGATTCTGGTTCCTGCATCCTGCACAGGACATGTTGCAGACACATAGAAAGGCACTTCAACATATGGTTTAGGTGGAATGGAGCAAAAATTGCACACGACCATCCGGTTCTTTGTGTTTGTTCATGATGATATTTCCGTCATTTACTTCGGGACCATCAACATCATCCGCTACCGCTGCTGCTTGTCACTGTCACCATACCGACCGCACGCAAAGAATTTTCAAAGTTTCGCCTCTTTAATGGCCGACCAAATGACAACTTATTCTCGCTCCCGCCCACCATCATCAAAATGTCCTTGTCAATTTAACCGTTGGCTATTTTAGAAAACTATTATGTTTTTCCAAAGAGGAAGTTTGTTGTGAAGTCATCTCTTTGCAAGCCAAAAAAAAAGGACGAGTACCGAGAAACTGTGAACTCTTGCCGCTTCTGATGCCAAAAAATAAAAAAAACTTTAAAGTTTTACTACCACCCTCCCTCTCAACCAATATTTAACACATTGCATAAAAATACTTGTGTGTGTCCTTTTGAAATTGGTAAATTGGGATCCTTTGAGTGGAAGTTCGTTTTTGTTGAGGACACAAACCGGATCCTATTTGGCCCTTTGAAAATGTGACTGCACTAACTTTTTCTGCTTGTTTTCAATTTAACAGATAAAAACACTTATTTTTTTTTTAAACAACTCGAAAAAGAAAAATACGGAACTCCTTTTTTCACCCTGACGTTCCGATCCTAGCCCATACCAATAGTGACGAAAAAAATAAAAGAGAAATAAATAAATAGAATTATTTTCAATTTGTACATCAGGAAAGAAGAAATCCAGCAGCCAGGTGACCAAATGAATTTTTCCGAGGATAAAAGGATAAAGTAGCGAAATACTGTCTCATTTGATCAAAGTTAATTCATCCGCATTTGGTGAGGCTAAAGAAGGAGTTGGAGTTGGACAGAAGGACGAAAAAATACTCTTAAACAAACAGGAAGTGGTTTTGTTGTTCGTTTCTTTTATTTTGTGTTTTCTTTTTTTTAAGCTAAGACAAGGACACGAGAAAGGAAGACAGGATATTTAATTCAATTGGACGACAGTTTTAGAAGGGTCGATTATTCTATTTTGTCTGTTTTCTTCTTTTTTTTTCTTGGTCGAGGATTTGGAAAGGTTTGTTTACTTTTTGGTTCGATTGAATGGACTACACCTTCGGGATTAAGATTAATGTGTGTAGTTTTAAATACACCTTTTGAGGGAAATAAAACTAGAATTGAGTTTTTTTTTCTGTGCGATTGTAAAGCTTTGAAATGTTAACTTTGAAATGTGTAAAAAAAGTGCTTCCTTGTGTAAATTTTTGTCAGACTGTAAGTGTTAAGAACGAAGACATTGGCGGGTCTCGGCAATCGATTCAAAAACACCAAGTTAACTTGCTTCTAATTTTTCAACACCCAACACCCGAGTTGGGAAAGCGCGTTGACTCGTTAAATTCGAGTTGCGCAAACCGAGTTGCAAATTGGTTTAGGTACATAAATACAAACTCGAGTTAACTCTGTTTGCAAAACTTACTGTTCGCCACATTACTAGTTTTTGGTCACCGAATCATTGAAATTGAAGGATTCCACATTTTCGATCTCCTCGATCATGATAGTTCTTGATCATCTTCTACATACTAACTTACTTACTTATGGTGGCGCTACAGTTCAGATCATCCAACAAACGTCTCCAGCCAGCTCGGTCCCTAGCTATAGCTAGCCAGTTTTGCACGCCTTGTTAGTTCAGGTCCTCTACCAACTGTGGGCTCTACCTGAGTCGCGGTATTCCTCTTCTGCGACGTCCTTTGAGAATGGATTTGAAGACTCTTCGAGCCGGAGCATTATTTTTTATTCGCCCTACATGTCCCAACCATCTAAGTCGTTGGACCTTAACTTTTCTGGCTAGGTCAGTGTCGCCGAACAGCTCGTACAGTTCTTGGTTGAATCTTCGTCTCCGTTCTCCATTTATGCAGACAGGACCGAAAATCACTCGAAAAATTTTTCTCTCAAAGCAGCCCAATGCGTTTTCATCGGATGTTGTCATGGTCCATGTCTCTGAACCATACATTAGAACCGGGATGATGAGGGTTTCTTAGAAAGTCACTTTAGTTGCTCGAGAGAGAACTCTACTACTCAATTGTCTACTAAGTCCAATGAAGCAGTGATTGGCAAGAGTGATTCCTTTGATTTCAGCGCTGGTGTTGATGTCTGAGTTAATAGGGGATCCTAGGAAGACAAAGTCCTTAACTACCTCGAAGTTTAATGTGTCTTTGTTGACGTTTGCTCCAAGACGTCAATGTTGGTTGTCCTTTCTTGTTGACAGCCTCCGTCTCAAGACTCACAAACGCTCCACTGACATCATGCTGTGTTCTTCCAATTATGTCAATGTCGTCTCTATATCCTAGTAGCTAGGCGGACTTTTGAAAGACTCTGAGTCTAGTGCTGACGTTAGAGTTTTGCACAATCTTTTCAAGAATGATGTTGAAGAAATCGCATGACAATGCATCGCCTTGTCTAAAACTTTTTTGACATCAAATGCGTCCCTTAGTCTTTTTTCGACCATGATGAAACAGCGTGAGTTTTCCATTGTCATCTTACACAGACGGACGAGTTTTTCTGGGATGCCAAAAGAAGACATTGCTCTATATAGTTGGTCTCTATAGACGCTTTCAACCGCGGCCTTGAAATCGATGAAAAGGTGGTAGGTATCAATTGGAAGTTCCTAGGTCTTCTCCAAGATCTGCCGTAAAGTGAATATTTGATGGTGGACTTTCTGGGTCTGAAGCCACACTTATCACTTATCAGGTTGTCGACGAAAGGCTTCAAACGTTCACACAGTACGACAGACAAGATCTTATACGCGATGTTAAGCAGACTTATGCCTCTGTATTTGGTGCAGTTTTGGGGATCTCCTTTCTTGAGGAACCGGCATACTTTCCTCCGACCAAATTTTGCAGATGACCTGGTTCAAGCTCCTAATCAAATCATCTACAGCTGCTTTGTACAGTTCGGTGGCTAGCCCGTGTGCTCCAGCGGCTTTGTTCGACTTAAGTTTAGATATCGCTATCTTCTCTTCGTCAATGTCGGATGAGTGTAATTGTTGGCCTGCTGCACCCAAATAATGGTTCTGTATTGCTGGCGGAGTTTTGCTCGTGACCATTGGCGGGTCTATACAGCAATCTAAATACCTTAATTTGGCTTGATAGGTTGGTCAAAGTCCGCCGGTATGATATTATCAGAACATTTTGGGAGACAGACTCTGCTAACGGACTTTTAACTCGTGAGACAATCAACAACCATACAGAACGTGTATAAGTAAAGCCATGCAAATCGATTCTGTGATGGCGTTGTCCTTCCAGACCTTCTCAATATCGATGAAGAGCAAGTCAGCTGGTTATTGATGCTTAACTTATTTATGAACTTCATACAAAGTTGCTTTAAATTCAATTCAGTCATCTTCATAGACATATACATTTCAAGAACTTCGTATCTTTAATTCAATCTGGGACTTTCAATTCGATTTCAATTCCTTGGGATTCTGATGGCCATATCCAAAAGTATCATCAGCATCAATCCGATTATCTTGTATCAAGGCGATTATTACAACAGCTCTGACATCCTCTTAAACAAGACCGAAAACAGGATTGCATACATAAATACTAACAACCGAAAAACACACTCCATGTTCAAGTCGGATTGCAGACAAGAGAGTATACCTTCGTAAGCCAACTGCAACAACTACAACGATAAAACAAGACTGTGCAAAAAGTGTAACCATCAGACTTTAACCAAACTGCATTCTAGAGAATGAGCTACATGTATATGTTTGCATCTCACACATGCAGAATAATTTAAATGCAAAGGATTCTTGGGATTTTCATGCATGATGCTGTGAAATGTTCAGAGAAAATTTTCCAAAATATTTCCAGCTACCGACCGAAGGTTCTGCTGGTTCGTCCTCGTTTACCAAAAAGCTGAACCCGAAGGACTCTTGTATTTCCTGCTTTATTGGGTTTTCGCACTGCATGTTGAAACAATCTTGTTGTGCTACTCGGTCGACTACAAGGGAGGAATGATACACAACATTTTTATGACTTTCTGAAGAAGATATGATTTAAGCTTTTGGGATCATATTTGAGCAAAATCACACACAAACACTTTGGGTGCACTCGAGTCGATTGAATTTTGTATGAAGATGACTTGGAGACGGAAAGATTTTGAAAGATTGACCTTCTGGGTTAATTTATGTTTCATATTGATGAAATGATTTTACTTTAAACAAATTATGACAAAGTGTTCCGTACATTTAATTGAAGAAACGAAGTGTTCCTTTTCCTGAACTTGTTACATTAGGTAGGTACTAAGCCTGTTACAAGCGAAAGGTACTCGTAACGAAGGCAGAGCTAATCATTTGAAGAACTAAATACAAAACAGTACTATTGGTACTCGTATGAAACGTTACCACCATTCCGGTGTAACATTTTGTAACCGTTTCATACCAACGTTCAACCCTGAAAAAGACGAAACTTTTCCATTTTTCGCTACGAAACTTTTTGTAACGAGAATTTCAGATTGAAGAAACGGGTACCCAACTTTTCATTACTCTTGGAGTCTTGCACACTGAGTGCAATTGGGTACGGATTATAGAATTACTTTAAAATCAGTAAAATTGATAGTCACTGGTGCCACTTTTTGTAACTCTTAAGATTGGAGCGCCATTCAGTAACGATACCTATTTACGAATCGTTGCCACCGGTCAAGTGTAACGTTTTGTGTTTTTGTTTTGTTGGATTGAAAAAAGGTAAAACTTTCGATACGACATTTTTTGTAACGAGAACTTGAGATTTAAATAACGGGTACATTATCGTTACTTTTGCGGCCCTAACGGACTGAGTTGAATTAGAAGATGGGACCGTTCGTCAGTCTAAAGTCTTTTCCATTGGGTCAGATGTAACTGCACTGTACGATTGGAAGAAATATAGCGTCAACCGCCGCGCCGCCACGTCATTCCCAGGTCAAGCGTGAAATACTTCAATGTCACAAGGACGAAATTTAATACCATTGTACTAATACTACTTTAAGTAGAATCTAATATTAATGCTATTTTGATGCTATTAAAGAAAACTATAAAAGCAGTTTTTGCTCTTCTAATACGTCACTGTCAAAAAACAGCCCCATCTTATACACTTTCTCCCATCTTTCCACTTCAGTTCTCTCAAATAATACTAATAAGTACTTTTGTATGTTTTTGCAGCAAGAAAAAAAAAACAAGTAGACAAAAAATCTCAATTTCACACTTTGGCGACTTATCTGCACTGCACCAGGACGAGCAATTCATTTTTCATCCAAAAGTCAAGCTTTTTCCTGTCATTTCCCTCCCACACCGCGTTGCGCCCAATGTTACCTCATCACTGACACGCCCACTCACTGTATGTCGAGGATATTATTGTTTACACTTCTCGCCGCCAAACAACGACACCGTAACCCGGTGCTAGGATGAGAACGAAGGCATAACATCGTTTCAACCATATGTGCCATTGCCAAGCCCGTCCACTCATATATGCGATGTCTAAATATCCTGCTTGGCAAATGTAAACACAAACAAAGCGACCAACGACAATGTCAACTGGAATCCGTTAACCGCCAACTCCCTTACTTTCATCAACACACACAGACTTTGGTGTCGGCTTTTCGCGCCCTCCTATATGCTCTCTTCATAATCCAGACAGTAGACGACGACAGACGGAAGGCTTAAAACTTTAAATGGTGTAAATTACACTATGCAATGATTGTAATTGCAAACCGGTAACACAGGCTGAGGACGCGATGTTGACATTAAGAGCTTCCCTTTTGCCAAATACACCCAAAATGTTCCACAAAGACTGCGGGTATCCGTTCTGGAAACATTGCAGATTAATGTGCTTCCGCCCCGGTTGCTCAATTTTATTTTGCTTTGGCATTTTATTGGAACACTAAGCAGCTTGAGCCAGCCAGCAGTCAGCAAACAAAAACAACAACAATTACAAATTTTTAGCACCCAAAATTCGCGAGCTTATCTACGCATACATTCGTGTTATGTTCTTCACCTCCAGCCACTTCTAGCTTTGCCATTATTTGTTGTGATTTTCCTTCTCATCCTGCCATCATTATCCTCATCAAGCACACACTGCTTTTCGTCGTTGTCGTCGGGTTGTCTTGTTTGTCTGGATCATATGACCTGAAATTTTCGGCAAGAGAATTGCACCCGCAGGGCAAAAGTTGAACATAAAATATTCAACAGCAGCGCCCCCCGGCTGCTGGGAGATATACCTTGTTAGGAGTTTCTAGTCCTTTTTTTCTATGTTTGCTTCAAACGATGATCGAGATGAGTGTTGATGGGTTTGGGGAAGGTTTAGAGAGAGGCAAATAAGGTAAACAGGATGAAGTTCCATATTAGCACGTGCTAATGAGCAATTTTGTAAAGTGATAACATTTTATCCCTGCCGCTGTCGTCGTGCGTCTTTGTCGTGTCGTCGACGACAATTCATTTTGTGCCATCCTTATAGCTTTTATGGGATCACGTTTTAGGGCATGGCTTCATCATCGAAGAAAGAAGAACTCCCTGAATTGGGGGAGGGGGATGTTTTTTTTTCTCCAAAGTTAGGGTTTTCATAGAGGTAGGCAAAAGCCTCGTCCTTGTTACGAAGTGATTTTTTTTTTCAACTTTTTTTTGCCTTTATGATGCGTTGTCAAGGCCAGACATTATTGAGGAAGAGAAGTTCATTATTTTTTAAGGGAAGAAAAGTGATTAGGAGAGAGCAGAACAGGCAGTACACTTGCCTTATACAACTTGTAAATAAAAAGGAGCGAATTGCCTGGAAGCATATTTCGATTTGACCTCATTAAGGCATTAAACTTTGTGGACTTTTGACGAGAATTACTTTTAGTTTTTTGTACGGAGGTTTGACTTTTTTTAATTGAGGTAATCTTAGGGTTGGTCTGAGTTGGCTGGGTGCGTTGTACTGGTTTTCCAAAACCCTATTGGGGGGTTTCTGGCTGTAGCTTACAGAGTGCTTGGAGATTCTGACCTTAAGTGCTTGAATCGATTTCGGTTTGTTGAAACAACATTGGCCTTTCACGATTTCCTACACGAAAAAAGTCCCAAAAGATCAAATCCCAGCTTCGAGGCAGGCAATTGACATCTCCAAGACCGATGAACAAACGATGGATTGTGTATCAAGGCCATGAAATCGCCATAAATCCAACGTCGTCAAAATCCGTGTTGTCCACCTCAGCAAAAAAAAAATAACTTGTAGAATTGGTATGTCTTCGATTACAAGAAAGTCAGTGAAAAGTCAAATGCATCCAAAAATTAGTAAACAATAATGAAAAATAATCAATCAAAAAAGCATGATCGCCTTGTTACATTTCTTACAGGGACTGAATACAAAATTTTACAATAACAAGTAATCAATGTATTTGAAAATATGCTATGAGTTGATAAATTATCCCAAAAGTAGGCTATAAAATATTTCATGACAAAAGTATGCTTTAAAATATTTTCATCGTTTGAAAAGTTTGCTTTCATCAATTGAAATCAATTTGAAAAGTACAACCACTCAATAATATCGACGATTCCGAGCGGAAGGCGCGGCAATTCGTCTTCAAATTCGAGTTATGGCAAGGTCCAAACTGAAGTACAAAATCAAAGCGAACAATCCAAAATCCTTGCACCTACAGAGTTTTTTCTCGCTGTAGTATGTTTGTGGTTTGAGTCTCACTCTCGGCTGCAGTAGCCACATTTGGATCAAAGGGTTATAAGTTCAAATCATCAATAAACAAGACTTGGTTATAAGAACTCAATTCGAAAAAAGGCTTGGAGGAAATTAATTCAAAGGGACTCTACCTACTTGTGTGAAAATTCACCCTGCTCTCATAGTATCTCTAAAGAAAAAAACTAACACTTGACGACAGAGAACTCAACGAACTTACGGAATCTTTCGACGTCAAAAAAGGATTCAGACAAGGCGATGCACTTTCATGCGATTTCTTTAATATCGTTCTTGAGAAGATAGTGCAGAACTCCAACGTCAACACCAGTGCCACTATCTTCCAAAAATCTGTTCAACTTCTCGCGAACAATGATTATATTGATATAATGGGAAGAACACAGCGTGGTGTCAATGGCGCCTTTGTGAGAATTGAGACAGAAAATGGGTTTAGCAGTAAATGAGGGAAAAACGAAGTATATGCGTCTTCGAGGAAGGACACCGACGGCTCGGGCACAATAGACTCATATAACTTCGAGGTAGTAGAGGAGTTTGTCTACCTAGGCTCCGCTATAAACACGGGCAATAACACCAGCGCCGAGATCAGACGAAGAATAACTCTTGCTAATCGCTGTTTCTTTGGGCTAAGAAGCAATTGAGTGGAAAAGACCTCTCTCGAGCAACTAAGATAAAATTGCACAACACGCTCATCATCCCAGTCCTGCTGTATGGTGCAGAAGCATGGACCTTGACAAAAATCGGATGAAAGTGACACGTTGTTTTGAGAGGAAAGTTCTTCGGGTCATCTTTGGCCCCATGTGCATTGAAGGGGAATGGCGAAGAAGATACAACAGCGAACTTTACGGATTGTACAACGACATGGACCTAGCTAGAAGGGTCAAGGTCCAGAGACTCAGATGGCTCGGTCATTTAGAGCGAATGGACACCAATGCTCCGGCCCGGAAAGCCTTCGACACTATTCCCGAGGGACGTAGGAGGAGAGGAAGACCGCGACTCAGGTGGCGCACTCAAGTGGAAGAGAACCTCAATCAACTTAAAGTGCAAAACTGGAGACGACTTGCTTAGGACCGAGCTAGCTGGCGGAGACTGTTGATTGAGGCCCAAGTCCACAACGGACTGTAGCGCCACCTTAAGTAAGTAAGTAAGTAAGTAACACTTGTTTTTGAGAAATCCAAATTGCTCAAAAACCTTAGCCTTTTTGGGCTTCTGTCACATCTTCGAAATGCAACATTTTCAAGGACATTTCTGTCAAACGTTAAGCCTGAACAACTTCGTTTAAGTACCCTTACACTTATAAACATTACAAAATGTTGGTAGGTACTTCTGTAGGTGATGTGCGATAGCAGACAACAGTACCCTAATTTCGGAATGAGTCAGTCAATGTTTAATTTCGCTCGACAATATTTTTCTCCAATGGCTAATTAGTATCAATGTTCTCGAATCGATCTAAACAACCAACTAATTAACCAGTTTCCAATAAAATCCAAACAAATAAAACTCCTGAATTCCAAACTTACCCCTATCCGCCATCATCAAAACTCACACTCAATTAAAATAGCAAGTTGACAATATTTATCATGCTAAACTAAACCATAAATTTAATACAAATACTTGTATAATATGTCAACCAGTTAATAAATCTCCAAAGGACTATACTGTTGCCAACAGACAGACACACACACACAATTTATAAACACGTAAAATTAATTACAACCTATAAAGCATTTCGGCTCGCTTGCGCTTCGCGTGAGTCGTGTCAGTCGATCTGCTTCCAAACCGGTAGATATTTTCATCATCAAATATTTTCGGTAATTTATATTGGAGAGTTTTTCAAAGTAAAGACCTCAAATATTATTTTCCTCCTCCCCACCGAGTCCTGACTCTGCACAGTCAGAGGACCACGAAACGAAAAATATTTACATAGTCAAAATTCCGTCAGTGCAAAAATTAACCGGAAATAAAGCATTAAGCATTCATAATGGAATTTATATACTCAATTCATTCAAATTCCTTCCCTTTCTTTGCAGGAAACGCGTCAGGATCTCGTTATCATGGCCCCCGCACACACAAATAATAATTATTATTATTCTTATTCCTTGTGGAAAAGCCGAGGCAAGCCAGCAAAGAAAGAGAAAGACGACCGACCGACGCACGTAACCCCCTCGGAAGTAGCACACTTCAAGGAAGAACATCATTAATAGCGAAAATTGTTGGTGTGTGTGATGGCATTCTCCACGAATATTGTCGTTGAAATTACTTAATTATGCTGCGTGCTATAAAGTCACACACAAAAGCGTCTTTATCAGTCCCCGACGCGACGACGACGCGAGTTGTCAAAAAAGAAACGAAAGACTGGCACAATTCTGTCATGTGAAATTCACACAAAAGAATTTGGAAAATTCCCTAAGGAAGATGAAAAAGGACGAAGAAGAAGAAGTGTTGAATATCGGTCTTCTGATTACATCAGCGATTAATTCATTCCACCAAAAATAAACGCAGCTATTATGTTACTTCGCAAATCAGTTCAGGCAACAAAACAGATAAACTCGACCTGTCTTACTCACCCCCTTCCCGATCAACCCCGCCCAATCAGACATCATGAATGAAGAGAACATTTCCCATAATCTGATTATAATACACCCCCAGCTGAGTAAGGAATTTTAAGGGTTGCTCATGCTGCATAATTGACTGGATGGCGAGAGCAACAAGGTAAGTTATTATAATAAATGTTAATTATATTTAAATAACCATCATCATCATACCGCCACTAACTACACAATATCCTGACAACTGACAACACCAGCAATACCACATCGACATCTGGAGTCCTCTGCTGGTGCGACAATAGAAACCCGCTTACCGCACCGCACGCACGCAACTTCCAACACCATCATCGTCACCAAAACCACCACCACCTGACTTCAAATATAAACTACCCCTTTGGGGACACATTTCGTTCGTTCTGCGGGGGAATTAAATTGAATTAAATTAAATCACCGTGTTGGTTGTGATTATTGTGCGTGGTGGCGTCGCGTCGTTGCTTTTGTTGTATAGTATAGGTATAGTGACGTGCTGCTGTTATCAGCAATTAGGAAGGAATATCTCGAACATTGCCCACAAACAACAACCTAGCGGTGTTGAATTTGTGTTTTTGTATGAATGTGTTATGCATAAATAATTTGTACATTCAAGCAGCCAGTGCTGAGCAAATTTTCAGCTAATTTTCATATTGAGATAATTGAATGTACTTTTGGCAATAATTGCATTATAGGAGTTTGGCGTTCGATAATGGTGTTTTGCTAAATGCATGTCATTGTCGTTTTGTATTTTGGTTTGTGGTAAACAAAGGATGTTTGCAGTGAAATACAACAATACACAATTAATTAATGACAAACTTTGTTGTAAGCTTAATTTTTCAAATAATTTTACTTAACTTTCTGGCTCATATGTTCGATTTATCGATATCGATAATATCACAGAAACAGTTTTTTTTTAAGAACAGTACCTACTACCTACATATTTACACTAAGTGAACCTCGGATCTAGAAAGTTCTGACTTACTCTTGAAGAAGTTTTTCATTTAAAAAAAGTCAATTTCAAAATAAATAATTAGTCAAATTGGCATCACTACCAAGATATCGATTTGATCTGTCAAAAACTATCGAAATCATTCAGTGACAAATCGCCAGGCGCGGATCTAGAAATTTGTTCTGGAGGGGGTCACAGGATAGAAAAATATAAAAAATAAGAGAAATAACCAAAAAATAACCAAAAAACCAAAGCAAACAAAATTTCTTCAATTAATAAAAAACAAAGCCAGAATAAATTTATGCAGAAACTCGTCCATTTTCTTTCACTTGAAAATTCTTTACATTAGTTATTAATATATAAATATATTGTGTATAAGCCAATTATAAACTGTTAAAAATGTAGCTACTCTAAAAACTAAGAAATATCTTAGCCGATAAATGTTTTTACTATGAATTTTCTTCTAAAACGTTTTTTCGTGTGTTATTTTGAATAGCCTGCTATTTCGGTAGCTCTCACTTTTGAAGCTGCCATTTATTGCATATCACAAGTAGAAACTACGCCTTTAATAAAAATTGAACGATACACGGACACGCTTCAACAACGCATTGAAATTATTGAAATTCACTATAAAAATGGCGCTACGTGCCACACAAGCAATGAAACCATCGATCTTTTACGGGAAAAGTATTTCGGACTGTATTATCTCTCGAAGAGGTGATCACAATTGGCCACCGAGATCTTGTGATTTAACACCTTGCGACTTCTTCCTTTTGGGCCACGTGCAAGATAAGGTCTACGCCAACAGCCCATCAGCGTCGATTCAAGACCTCAAAGATGGAATTCGTGAGGCTATCGAGGACATAGGGCAGCCACTTTGCGATTTGGTTATGCAAAGTTCATGAAGTCATAAGTTGTGCAATAAATCAAATTGAACGAAATTTAAAAAAAATAACGGAAAAAATTAAGAGAGAAATAGCGCAGCATATTGTTGGAAGCGCGAGAGAAGATGAGTTGACACAAAAGAGACATCGCAAAGTTTGGACGAAAGATTGGGTAGCGCGTCGTAAGGCTTTACTGTAAACTGTTCGTCGAATTGCGAAGCGGGGAACCGGAACTTTATCAGAATTTTTTGCGGATGGACTCAAATCAATTTGATTTCCTTCTTTCGCAAGTGACTCCATTAATCGAAAAGAAAAATACAAACATGCGCGAAAGTATTTCAGCTGGTGAACGTCTTGCGCTGACGCTACGATTCCTTGCAACAGGCGATCATTTTCGGTCCCTGCTTATACTCCGCACAACCTGCATCCCACAAACATCGCCTAGTCTCATCCTTCTCAACTTTTTGCTTGTAGGACTTCTTATCCATTTAGGTACGTTGTTTAAAACACAAACATTTTTTTTAATTTTTCCCAACTACAAATGAAAAATTGTCTTCCAATTCCAAAAATTGAACGAAGTAGTTGGATAGAATTTTATCCAATGACCAATTAGTCGACAAACGTCCAATTTTTTGAAAATTTGAAAAATTGTTTGTTTACAAACATTCACACGATTGGAAGAAGTCAGCCAAGTTTTTGATAGAAAATTCGATGAAAATTGGCTTTGAATTTTTTGTTTTGTCAGTTTGGAGACAAAAAATTGGGGGTTTACATGATTGAAAGAAAATTGGAGAAAATTTGTTTTGAAAAATCTGCCAATATTGGAAGATCTTCCAATCGTGTATACTTAGCTTTAGTTGTATGTTTCAATATGCTGAAAATTTGCATTGTCTGGCAGCTTAACAGCTTGAAAAAAAAAGTCAACAAACAAATGGAGAGAAATGTGATTCATATCAAATTCAAAGCTGGTGCATCGTAACGTAGACGAAAACGAAGCTAATAGCGTTTTTTTTTTTTTTGTCATCCGAAACCATTCCGAACGATTCTGAATTCGTTCACTTGGCACGAGATGACAGTTCATGTTCCGAAAAGAATAGAAAAACGATGCTGAATTCGTAGTCGGAATCAAAAACAGAATCACGTTTACAAAAAAAGAATATAAACAATTAACCATTAAAAGCAAAAAAATGTGTTTGCATGTTCGTTTGGTATCCGGAATCGGAATCTGGAATCTGTGTATCAATTCCAGATTACCAAAAAACGCTACAAAGCGTGTAATTCAGCCATTGGGTGGTAAGTCTCAGTCTCAAATCTATTATTTGAGCTTTTGCTAGCTTCGTATGTAAAATTTTTTTGAGACAAATCTCACAAAAATAAGATCTATCTCATTTGAGATGTTTCCGTATGCAGAAAAAAAGCTTTGTTTCATTCAAATGAGCCAAAGCTCGTAAAATGTTGAGACTGGAAATTAGTTGTCTCAGGAATAATAATGGCTGAGTACATGAATATTTTTGCTCCTGTTGAGTCAACAGGAAATTATAAAATTCTTTATAGGTTTACCCAAACTCAAATTGATGATACTTTTCGTGGGGGTCGTTTTTCTAATAAAACTAGAATTATGGTTTTTCTACGTTTCGTTGCTGATCCTGGTTTCCAAAGCGGAATTGCTGAAGATATCGGAATCGACCAAAGTTCGGTATCTAGGATCATCATCGAAGTTGGTGAAAAAATTGTAAGCAAAAAAGAGGACTGGATTAAATTTCCGAATACGTTGGAGCAGACAGATGCCGAAAAAGTAATTTGGCTAAATAAGTATCAATTCCCATCCTGCATTGGAGCAATTGATTGCACTCACGTGCGCATTAAAAAGCCTATCCGTCACAAAAAAAATATTTGTATCATCGTTTTTTTTTTTTTGAAGAGTTATCACAAACACTACTTTCACTTGAAGAAGACATTTTGAGACTGAGATAGTGAGATGAGACAAAGCTCTTGCATACCAAATTGAGCTTTGTCTCATTGCAAATGCTCTATCTCACAATCTCGAGCTCATTCTCAGAGCTCAATCTCATGAGACTGAGACAAAGCATTTTGCATACCACCCATTAAGTCTCCAGTTTACATTGCTTATTTCATGAGATAAATCCAAGAGAACTGAGAAACTGAATTATAGTGTTAGAGAGTTACGTCGAAGTGATCTGAAAAAAGTCCTCTCGTTTGAACGTTAGTTAAAACTTCCACTCACTGCTATATGCAACTGAAAACTACCCAAAGAAGTTCCGTTTCCAAACAGCCTTCTGTCAAGGAATGAAAAGTGTCTTACAAATTTACACTTCTTATTCTTATTTGCCTTCTTTTTCCTTCGTTACAATGATTTGTGAAAGTGACAACATGTTTGATTTCTAAACTTAAATAAAATTAAATAAATTGGGTGGCGCGACAGCTCTTGAAGAGCCAAGGCTTAAGTGGCTTACTCTCATCAACAATTCTCTAGGTGCGTGTGAAGAATTGAGGGGACCTACAATTTTACGCCGATTCCGAACGGCAAAGTTGAGAAGCACTTTTTCATGATAGATGATACTCTTGGAAGTTTTGTCAGTTCTTCGCAAGAGGCAGTGTCCGTGAAAGATGAAATAAAAACATTGGGCCCGAGTAGGATTCGAACCCACGACGTTCTGCTTAGCAGCCAACGCACCTAACCACTAAGCTACGGACTCTACAATTTCAAAACTTACAAGTCCCTAAGTGCTGTATTCAGTCAAAATCGAGACTCCGAAATTACCATAACTAGAATCAAACCATTACGTTTCACCTGCAAAACCATAAAATCAGAAAATTACCTTCATTCTCCAATCAACCCAAAGCGTTCTACTCTATTTCCTGGCAATCGCCCAAATTCTGCCTTATTGCATAAATGCCCCGAACTCACCATTCACTAGGCCAGACCTCGACTTCCTTCCATGCTTGAACTTCGACCATTTGTGATAATCCTGTTTTCATTACGGCACGTGCAATGCCTTAGGTTCATTCCTATTTAAATCTCTGCTCTCTCTGTCTTTGCTCGCTAACCTCAAACCCCAAAAACCAGATATTCCAACCGAAAAGCTAAAGTACCAAACCACATGGCTATATACGGCTCAGGCGACTGCGACTCATTTTCCAGCGAAAACAAAAAAAATTGCAGTCGTTGTTCGAATTGCCTTAATGGCAGACAATTCGAAATTCGATACACACATACGTTTGCAACAAATGCGAATATGCCAATTGCCAATAGGTTCAATCGATCGCCATTAATTCGCCATTTGTTTCCAATAGGCCTTAAGCCCAGCTCCTACAATCGAGAAAGGTCGGCAATTCCAAACGGTGGAAACAGGAAGCAGTGGTCGGGTGACAATGCACAATCACCATTCGCCACTTCTGTTTGTATTGCCATACCATATGCCACTATTTGGTTTTGTGGTTCTGCTCTTCGCTAATAGTCACCAATTAGACGAAAACGCTAATTTAGGAGCCCAAACTATAAATGGTCGATGTGTGCATTTGACCAAATACAGAATGTCGCAAATATACGAATATTTTACTTACAATTCGGGGATATCGTCGATTGGTGTAAGTGTATGTGTGTGGATGAGGAAAACTGTTTAGTTTTTAAGGTATACACTCATTGGATGCACAAAATTGCAATTTAATGAATCGATGATTTTTATTATCACCGGGATGCAGGAGGAAAGGCTGCAGTTTTGCCCCAAGCCGAGGAATTCCAAACATCCGTCCTTCGTCGAACGTCTGCCGTCGCGTTTGTCATGGCGGTGCTAAATGCATTTCAATGCAAATGCCAACTTTCATCGCACCGCACTGTATCGCATCGACGATGATGATGGTATTTCGCTTCGGGATATGGAGCCAATTCCGTTCAATTAACGAAGGTAATTTGCTCAAATGATTGGAAAATATTTTTCATTCAAGTGGTGTTGGTTGTGGTATTTCGGGAGAATTGAATGCAGCCAAGCCGTCACCCCGTTGAAGCCTGAGAGAAAAAATATATAAGCAAACAATAATTGTGCGTGTTGATGTTTTCGGTGGAAAATATGTTCTGGAATTTTAGTGTTTTACTTCATTTTCAGTTTGAGTTTAATCCACTTAGAGCTTTAAGTGGCAATCCCATTTCTGAACAATTTAAAACGGGTTTGGATTTTGTTGCATTTAAAATGAAACTGCAAGCGCACTAGGTTGACTGTTTCAGGACCTCGAAAGAAATTTCTCACTACTGAATCCTTAAATTTTTTTCTATAGAATCCTTCGCTTAAAGTCAAACTCACGAATTTAATCCCAATCTCCACAACGAAGTCAAGAAAATTTCGACTCTCGCCTCCTTAAAAATCTCGATTTCTTCTATTTTTCTTTCAAACAGTCAAGGGGTATTGCATCCACATCTTCCAGCAATTTCCGATGCAGAAAGTCAACAACAACGAAAAAAACTGTAACCCAGCTGGGTGTCACTTCGTTATATATTTGTATCCAGGATAAGGATCCAGCGTTGCAAGCTCATGAAGACAATCGGAGACAGCCAGTTCCATTGCAGCAACAAAAAGAACAAAACACAAAACCAAGACGATGACGATGACAATCCCTACCGCAAGCAAAGCAGATAGAAGAGATAGAGAGAATAAACCAGGTGCGATTACCTTACCTCAGGTTTACCCAGACTTTTGGAGAAGTTCTTCTGGCGCACACTACCACCACACCCACCGCACAGGTCTTAACTTTATTTGATTTTTCCTCCCAACTTGTGTTTTGAACAGGATTTTCGGCATGCTCAATTTGGTCCTTTTTTTCGTTGTATTTTTTTGTAGTCTTGATGCAGTTGTAGCAAACGGTTACTTCTTGATTGCTCCCTTGATGAAATTGATTTTCAACATCGAAAAACACTCACACAAACCCAGGCAAACTGTCAAGGATGATGGCAGACTTTCAAGTAAAGTTCAACTAAGCGCATAATGTTCTCGCTTCCACTTGAGTTCTCAAGATTTGGTTCCTTAATTTGCTTCAGACTTAAAAATGGTTTTATTTTTTGTCTTCTAAAGTTAATCCTCTGAAAGTGTAGAGAAGGGACAAGTAGCCTGTTGCATCTTCAAAATTCAATTTTATTGCGTTCATTTTGTTCTCCTTTTTCGTATATTTTTTTTGAGTAGATGGGCGTTGGTCCTTGTCGGATATCCGTTTCCGTGAAAAAAAAAAATAAAGAAAAATACCTTAAACTGATTGTTTGAATTTCTATACGTGCTTACCTATGAGAAGGACATAAATCTCAATAATCGTTCATCATATACGATGATGTGGTGGGCGTGAATGATGAGATTTATTTTGTTGGTTTTTGAGATAAGGAGGAGAAATAAATTGCATACAATGAATTGTGGGACTTTCCTTACTTTTTTCGAAAGAAAAGGAAATGGTTTGAATTTGAAATGTGCTTCCCTTGATAGAGAAGTCAAGAATTTGTGTAAAATGATTTACTTTGCTCAAAAGAAATAAACGCTGCTGAAAAAACACAATGTGCTTTTGTTTTTGAGCAATTTAAAAATGTCAATTTACAATACAGTGAACTCCCCCATGAACGGATAATAGGGGTAATTATAGGGGTCCGATTTATAACTATGCAATCGTATGCAATCTACTTTGGTTTGTACTGTGTTTGTGTATGCTAATAATGATACGCTGTACACATATCAGTGGCGGCATAGTATATTCGACGGTCACCGATGCCAAAGGCTTTCTGGCGAGCGATGGGAAGTGCATTTTTTTGTATTGTTCAATAGTTAGCTTACCGAAGAAATGACGGCTCAACCATTTCAATATGAAACCATCATCCTGCAGCCACCAAGCATTGTTGAAGACAAAAAAGCTTTCAACCGGCTAAAGGAATTATTAAACCAAGTTCTCAGTTCAGAGTTGCGAATAATAAGTACCCAAAAGAAAAATTATTATTCATTGATATTTTCATTGTAGCTAACTACTCAATCTTAAGTACTACAGAGGATACTACAAGGACAACAAATCCGCAGGTGCTGACGGTATAGCCGAGCTGATCAAAGAGCCATCACTTCACCAAGTACATGATAGTGTACGTATGGGAGCAGGAAGAAATGCTAGAAGACAGACGAAAAGGCATTACGTGTCTTAAGAAAGGAGATGTCAGAGAGTGCAGCAATTATTGGGGTATGTATAACACTGTTGAGTACAACTTATAAGATATTCTCCTCTATCCCACAAGATCGGATAACTCTATACGCGGAAATGATAATAATTGGCAAAGATCGGTGTGGTTTTAGAAAAGACAAATCAGCAATTAATCAGATTTTTACCCTAAGGCAAACAATGGAAAAATGTCTAGCATTTACCATCAAAACATACCATTTTGTTTATAGACTTTGAAGCCGCCTACGACAGTATAGCCAGTGTAGAACTGTACAAAGCAATGAGAGAATTCCACATCCCAAATAAATTAATATGAACATGACCAACGTTTTCAGCCAAACTTAAGTGTCCGGGTGGTTATCCAGATACATCAACATTTTCAACGGACTCCGCCAATGGGTTGGATTGGGCTGTCTCCCCTTCAATCTGGCGTTAGAGATAGCAATCCGTGATTTTGAAACATCTATCAGGGGAAATATCGTCACCAAGTCTACCCAATTGCATTGGCAAACGACATTGACATCTTTGAAAGGAATTCACAGGCTGAACAAATTCCAATTCTACCGATCTAGCAGACGGCAATAAACCTGGGGCTTAATATAAGCGAGGGAAAAACTAAGTACATGGTGGCCCCGTCTGCTGAAAACGTTAGAAATAGTGATCTTTCAATTACTTTGGGTCAGTAATAGCAGCCGATAACAATATGGGAAAAGAAATATGGTTGCGACTGTTCAAAGCCAACAAAACCCTCTTAAGTCTTTCAAGACTCTTAAAATCCAAAAATCTTACCATTACTACGAAACTGCTGTAAGCGGCGGATAGTGTTACCAGTACTCACTTACTGATCCGAGACTTGAGTGCTTAGCCAAAGTCAGTCTTATTTAGAATAGTTGATCCCGTCTTTTTTTTAATAAGCACACACTCAAGCGGTTTTTTGTACCCTTTTCATGCCAGAGACACAGTGAGTGCATTAGGAAGGAGGAAAGGGGTAGGAAAGGAGGTGCCGATGTACATTGGTTTTAAATTCCTGAACATTGCAATAATTTGGAAAGACAGAGTGTAGAAGGGAGTTCCACATTCGCGTAGTACGGCTAAAGAACGATTCTCTATACTTAAAGGTACGTCCGAAGTTGGGCTCGAGGGTAAACTGATGGGCATTCCTTGAAGCGCGAGTATTACGGGAGGAATGCAACTGGCTAATTCACAAGAGCACATACCGTTAAAGTAACGATAGAACAGAGAGAGACACGAAACGTTACGACGCACGGTGGTCTAACGATGTGAATGAGTTGGTTATGTCTCTATCATCAATCATTCTAACAGCTCTTTTTTGTATACCGTCCAAGAGGCTTAAGTATGTAGCTGGAGCACCAGCCCACAGATGAGGATTGTACTCAAGCTTTGGACGGATATAAGTCTTATAGATAATAGCCAGATCAGTCGGGGAGAAAAATTTCTTGCACCGTCTAAAGAAACCCAAACATCTTGCGGCATTTTAAGCGACATCGCGTATGTGCTCGGTCCACAAGAGGTGGTCAGTGATGCACATACCGAGATTCTCGAGATGTTCGGTCTCATTGATGCAAGTGACACTCATGGACAGTGGCAAGGAGGGTATGTCTCGCTTCAACGATACAAGACAGCATTGAGTTTTCGAAGCATTAAACTCTACGCGAGTTTTTATTCCCCATTGTACAATGCTGTTTAAGTCAGAGTTAAATGAGCTAATCATATCACAGGAGGGATGTGAGTCTGAGAACAAATATGAAATGACAATTCCGGAGACGATATAACAACGAGTTATATCAAATCTACCGCCAAGTAGATCTGATGACAAAAATTAAGCTTGGTAGGCTCCTAGCTCCTATAAGTATGACCCGGAGAGTCTGTTTCGATACAGTTAATGGTAGGAAACGGTGCGGCAAATCAAATTCGCACTCGGAGGATAGCGTGGACCAGAACTCCCAAGGCCTTGGAACTGGATGACATCGGCCAACAATCGGAAGACATGGAAGAGCTTGCTGAAGGAGGCCCGGATAGGATCGCAGTGGTGGCGCAAATGAAGGAAGAAACTTTATTGGCCAGGCCGAAGATGATAATGATGATTGAAAAATAAAACTGTTGATCATTTTCTTCAGAGACATCAGTTTCTTATTACCAGCGAAGGTACCAACCCTTTTTGGCCAATTATCTTGAGTGCTACCACCAGGGTCTTGTACATGATGATACTGATCCAACAGAAACGAAAGCTAGGAATTCAAGATTTAAGATTAAATTGCGCACCGCAACGGAGATGCAACACAGGCAGATGTACGGTAGTTCCTTATGTATTCTGTATACATGAGGAACCACCGTACATCTGCCTGAGAGCCTAAGACCCGAGGCGCCAACAAGACATTCGGCAAGGACAACCATAACAGAATTTGACAAAATTAGAATTGCTCATCTCAAAAACAATTTTTTAAAAGTATTTATCATTTTTTGATCAACGCAACAATTTACACGAAACTTAAAAAAAAGGCACGTATACGTCGCAGTGACCAAAATCAACAAGGACAGCTTTACTTATGGATTTTAATTACTTTACTCCTTTTGTCTTAGTTATCAAAATTAATTACTTAAAATAAGGGTTTGTAGAGTCTTGTAGAGTATTATTGACCCCGATTCCTTGTCCAGGACTTCTATGATGAATATAAGAAAAATATTTAAATTTTCCCCAACAAATCACATTTCCGTCTGCTCATGAACCTTAAAACATATTTTTGTCTTCAAGTTCAAAATAATATATCAAAATCAAGGCCAAGGGTTGAAAGCAATATCCCGCAGATCAATCTTTCTCCATTGTTTTCCCATACCATTCATATTCCTCTTCTATTCTTAGAAGTTTGTGGTCGAAAATAAATTGAGAAGACCCAGACACCCAAGGACATGACTACAAAAATTACTATGACATTTATCTGCTTAGAAGAATTTTTCATAAAGTCGCATTAAAATATACGACAAAAGCTTGAAAAGGAAAAGAACCATAATAAGTATGCTCCATAGTCCTTATACCCTCTGCAACTTTACGCACATACTTTTACTGCTGTGAGACTGGCGACTTGTAATAAAAATAAAAAATAAAAAGAATCCATTTTCAAATTTTGTGGTCTAGTGTTTTTTCTGTTTCTTTATTTGAAAGGTAAGTTCCAAGTTCCATGGAACTTGCAGAGAACTCTTACCAGTGTAGAGGGACGGTATTGTGAGTTGACTGCCACTCATCCAACCACTCACTCTAAGGATGACTTATGAATAGTGATGGTTTGTTTTTCTTTCTCTTCTGAAGTCAAGAAAGAGGAAGGAATTTGTAAAATACTAAAATTATTCGGACATGAAAGATTGTCTTTATTTTTCCACAAAATTGATAAAATAGCACAAACCTTATTTGAAAATTGTTTTCAAATGATTTACTTCTTTATGATATCTTATGTCAAGGACTCCAGGACAGGTCAGTCTAAGTTTTTGTTAGGACATGCTCGTAGAGGATTGTGAATAACTTAATCTGGTTAACATTATTACATTCCCATTCAAGCTGAATTAATATTGAATTTTTCAACAGTGATTTTTAATACGTTTATACCAATTTGGCAGGTCTCCCCTGGTATATTCAAATTCAAACCAAACTTAACAAGGTTCATAAACATAATCGACCATCTTTTCCATCACCATCGTTTTGACAGTTGACAAGGATTTATATTCTAAATCCTTTAATTACCTTCAGCGCATTACAGAATATTAAGGCTTAAAAAATCTTTCAAAGAAAAAAAAAAGGACTTTTTTCGCAATTTCCTTTTCCAATTCAAATTCAATTCTTTATCCCTTTTTGTCATCTTTATTTTTCTGCACAATCGTCATTCATTTCCTTTCTGGAAATCGGAAAAAAATCCTTTTCCACAGAAAAAGCAAAAAAATACCACGCAAATAAACTGACAAATTCTACAGGCGACAAATAGGGGACAGAAGATTCATTTTTTCCTCCTGGTTTTTTCTTGAAGGATATCACCCATACCCATTGAGCTTTATGGAAGCTCATGCTCATCATTTCACCTTCATAACCTCCACCGCTCCAGTCTGGGACTCTAATCCTACTTTTTTTCTGCTGTTCGAGTGTGTTTTTTCTGTTCAGTGCCGGATTTTCAATTAGGTAATGCCTGATGGCTTGAGGGGATCCTTAAGTACTGTCAGCCTCGAGAGAAAAATTCAAGAAAATACACAAAAATTCGTGTGTTGACATTTTACAGTCATACAATCTTGAGATGTCCTAAATATGATGACATAAAGAGACTTTAAGGACCTTCATGTTGTTGACAAAGGCCATCACTGCCCCAAGGCCTTAAAAGGCACATTCAAGCCTTTAGCCCGGACTTGTGCTTTCTTGGCGCACAATGGCTGCACTCTGTGCGTTCACCGAAACCCATCATCCCATTGTGGACTCTTGTCATAAGGACTATAAGGACATGAAAACAATTTTTCTTCCTACATCCGCCAACGACAACGAACCAACAAATAGACAGACCGACCCAGACCACCTTCCTCCAAAGCAAACAAAGTTTATTATTATTCTTCTATTCTCATGCCTCATTATACTTTTGTTTTGCCTTTATTTTGTTTCATTCTATTTGCGATTGCGATTCTTAAGACTTAGTTTGTTGCTTGCGCTCCTGTTTGGTGTTTCCTTTGTGTTTATTTGTGTTTTATTTGGCCGTGTTTGCGAGTGCCGCCTTTAGCCTCTTCTATGCAACGTTTCATTTTGGCCGGGAATGGCTTTGCTGGTTAACTGTCAGAACTTTTGCACTTGAAGTGATTTATGTTTTTGAATCGCTGGCATGGGTGTGGGTGAAAAAGAGAAAAGTTTTCAACATTTTTTTGTTGCCTTACATTTTTTATCTGCATCTGGGTTTTTCTTTCAGGACTCGTGTGTCGTGTCGGTCGAAGCGTCGTTGTCGGTGAGTATTTTCTGGCACATTATTTTGATGTCTCTGTCCTGCGGTTAAACGAAGGATAATGAAAAGACGAACTCAGGTAGGTTGAGGGTTGGCGTTGGGTGTGGTAAGGACAAGAAGTCCTTGTGTGTGACAATTTAGTATCACATTAACTTTGTCGGAATGGTGTGAATGAGAGTGTGGAATGTTAACAATTATTATGACACTTTTAACGCTTTGGGCGTCCCACTCCTCGACGCGATACCACATCAGTCTTTTTTATGTTATTGTTTGGTTGGGTATTTTAACAATATTAAAGTAAGAGTTTTTTCTCTATACTATTGTGTTTTTATTAAGCTTTAATTTCAGGTGAGTGCAGTTTTGATATCTGCTTTCTTACTTTAACTAATTTTTACTGAACCACGTTGAACTCGGGTCTCGTTAGCAGCGGGCTGTTTGTTTTAATACAAGTTCGTTGTCGACGAAACCTGCATATTGCGTTGGTAACACATCAAAGTTATAAAAAATAAAAATTAATTAAAATATTGTCATTAAGGAGTTTTATTTTTTTTTTCTGTTTCGTGGAGGTGATTAATTTTTTGTTTTGTTTGTTGAAAATAAAAGTTATAGGTTTTCTCATTAATGAAATATTTTAAAGCAAGTAATAGTAATAGGGTATTCCAAATATCACATAACCGCATACTTTGTAATTAAACGATTAAAAAATCTTACATCTTCTGTAATGTCAATGTGTTCTTTCCTTCTATGTTTCTATCTGTCTCTCTCTTGTATTAATTTCTTGTACTGTCTCAGCCGATGGCCTCAGTGCTAAGTGGAGCTGCTGCTCCAGTGCTGTATATGTCTGTAGTTCGTTGCATTTATGTGCGAAGTACTGTGATGTCAATAGTCCAATAGTCAATAATATTTTTTGAACAACGTAACTGAACCCTTTCTTCGTTGGATTAAAACCTCTCTTTCGAACCATTCAATAAAAGACCATAAAATAATAGCTGGTGTGCCGCAGGGCTCTTGTTTGTCTCCGACTCTCTTCATTTATTTTTATCAACGACTTCCTGATTCCTGTTTGAAACTTCTAATCCACCTTACTACTACGCTGACGATAGAACTCTTAGCCGTTCATAAGCCTTCTCCGATTCCCAACCCCACTCTTGTAACATGTGAAACTTTTAAAGCAATGTATGATATGTTATGATAAGCTAATTAAATTCGGTATTCGACAGCTTTATCAAGTGGAAATAACACAATCGTGTTGAATGTAACGCGTCCAAAACCTGGTAATGTGGCTACACATCCAGAATTTAATGAAAGAATTAAAATTAAAGTACGACAAAAGTAGAGAGACTACCGATTAGGTAGGATAATGAGAGAAGAAATAAAATAAAGCCATCATTCGATTATATACTTCAGAACGGATCGGACGTCCTGCGATTTATTTCACACATTTTTGTTGCTCAAAGTAACTATTTAACTCGATTTGGGTTTTATGTAAAACCGAATTGAAGCTGCAGTTGAACAAGCCAAATTGGTTTGGAAACTCGGTTTACCAATTTAGATTGCCACGAAAATTAACTTAGAAAACACTTACAAAAAAAAACTTAAGAAATAGGTTTTTAATCTGTCAAAATCTATGCCATCCGCTGATGAAATTTGACAGTTTATGGCTCAATTGATAGAAGAGATACGACTCTAGGTCGCAATAGTGGTATTTTGTTGTAAATGTTATTTTATTGACATTTAAAATCGATTGCCGATTTGGCGAACCGAGTTGACAAACCAAGTTGTAAAACCAAATTAGCTTACTCGAGTTGGAAAAAAAAAATAACTCAGTTAACTCGAGTTAAGGCTTACCGTTGACTCATCACAAATTTTGTTCGAATGTAAAGCTAAATAGAGTTTAATGCTTCGAACACTATATGCTGTCTTGTATCGTTAAAGCGAGATATACCCCCCGTCCCCTTGCCATTGTCCATGAGTGGCACTTGCATCAATGAGACCGAGCATCTCGGTATCTCACTCACCACCTCTTGTGGAACGAGCACATATGCGATGTCGCTAAAAATGCCGCAAGATGTTTGAGTTTCTTAGGGCGATGCAAGAAACTTTCCTCCCCGTCTGATCTAGCTATTATCTTTAAGATAAGCTTAGTACAACTCTCATCTCTGGGCTGGTGCTCCCCTACATGCTTGAGCCTCTCGGACGGTATACAAAATAGAACCCTTAGAATGATTGGTGATAGAGACATTTCCAACTCATTCACCTCGTTAGACCATGTCTCATGTCTCTCCCTGTTCTATCGTTACTCTTACAGTATGTGCTCTTGTGAAATAGCCAGTTGCATTCCTCCCCTTAAACAATTCGTCGGTAATAATCATGCTTCTACAAATGCCCATCAGTTTACCCTTGAGCCCAACTTCGGACATACCTTCAAGTATAGAGAATCGTTCTTTAGCCGTACTACGCGAATGTAGAACTCATTTCCATACTCTGTCTAGGGCTTCACGATATTCGATTAAAATATCGGTATAGTATCGTATCGTATCGAAGGTCGATACGATAATCGACACGATATCCAGTACCTGCGATACCGATATCGATACGATAAACGTGTTTATAAAATTGTCGATATTATCGTATCGCCGATAAGCACTGGACCAATAATTATCGATATATCGTATCGACTGAAAGAATTCTATTTTCGACACTGCGTTCGCAAAATTCGAATTTTCTTTCAATAGCATTTACTAATAGTAGTTTACTTGTAGTAATACACATACTTGATCGTTTTTTTACGCAGTTCGCATCGTGCTTTCGTTGTCGATCGTCTTTTGTAAGAACCCGATGAACATCGATACTGGAACGAAACGCGTCATTTGTTTTCGAGACATGTTAGTAGCGGTTGATTATTATTTCATTTAAAAGGTGGTTAAAGAGTTGTCTTCATCTATAGTCATATATGTATATAAATTCACTTACTAAAATAAAACTCTGTAAGGGGTTGGAGTATCAAGCCTAAACCAGAAAACAGATAACGCGAAAGGTACACCGTTCTATATTTTCCTCTAGAACGGTTATGGGATTGTGCGAGCTTTTAACAAATGTCGATTTAAAATTGGGGGTTCGGATAGTCTAAAATCAAATAAAATTAATTTTGAATAGCTTGCGTTTCACTTTTTGCCTCACTAATGCACATTTTTTTCTTATTTCGATATTTTATCGAGTATCGTATCGGTATCGTATCGAAGTCGATAACGATACGATAAATTTGTCTTAAAATTATCGCCGATATCGATACGATACGATAAAATAATTTGTTATTCGATACGATACCGATATAATCGAAAAATATCGGAATCGTATCGTATCGTGAAGCCCTAACTCTGTCTTTCCAAATCATTGCAATGTTCAGGAATTTAAGACCAATGTACAACGGCTATCTTTTCTAACCCCTTTCCTCCTTCTCAAGCCAAACACTTTGTCTCTGGCATAAAAAAAAGCCCTTGAGTGGGTGTTTCAATGAACATTTTATCTATATAAAAATGTTATGTTGGTTTGTACGCTCGAAAAACTCAACAACCTTAATTTTTGTTTTAAACTAAAGAGGAATAAGGGAAGAAGGTTGTTAACAAACAAAATGTAAACTTTTCAATCACAAACGGTGAAAATGTTAAAAAATAATGCTTTTCTCACTTCAGCAAAATATATCAATATAACTACGAATATTCGATTTCGTCAAATATTTTTATTTTCAGATTTCAGTCAAAAAAAAAAATAAATAAAATATCAGTGAAAAAAAATTTATTTGTCAAATATTGTTTTTCCGACAGTAAAAAAAAACTATACACTTGACATTTTTAGTTGTCGATTTTTTTCTTTTTTCGAGTTCGACTCACTACTTTTGTACCAGTGGAGCGTTTGTCATCGTATTTTGAGGGAACGTTTGAGTAGTGGCGTAAACGAGTTTTAAGTATTTTGTATAAAATCGACCAAGCCGTTTATGAGATATATCCAGGAAAGCATGGTAGTGGAGTAGCGAGGTAGTGGGTAGCAGGTAGTGGGGTGACGGGTAGTGGGTAGAAGTAGCGGGTAGTGGGTAACGGGGTACCGAGTGGCAGGAAGCAGGTAGCGGGTAGCGGATAATAGGTAGAGGGTAGCAGGGCCATGGATAGAGTTTAGCGGGTAGTGTGGTAGAGGGGTGCAAAAGTTAAGATCTTATTTTTATCAAACGAGGAAGTACAAAGTCTGCTAGGTCTGATTTTTTAGATTTGTTGCTTTCGATTTGTTGAACTGCTTACAGCAAGGAATAGACTGGTTAATTTGTGAAATTCTCTGAAAATGTTAGATTATTTTTGTTTGGAAAATGACTGAAAATGTGAAATTTCATTGTACAACGTTTATGTGGTTTGATTCATGTCATTTCATATCGTGTGTCATGAAAATTTCTATTGTTCGTACTGTTGAGTTTATTTCAAATTTTACCGATTGTGTGATGCACATGTATTTTGATTGTTTCTGGGTATTAAGTTCGACTCACTTATTTTGTACCAGTGGATTTTCTGCAACACGTAATTTTGATGTGAAAAATCGACCAAGTCGTTAATGACATATTAGCAGGGTAGTGGAGTGGCGGGGTAGCGGAGTGACAGGAAGCGGGAGTATGTAGAGGGCAAATGGGTAGCAGTTAGCGTGTAGGGTAGGATAGCGGAGTGACAGGAAGCGGGAGTAAGTAGAGGGCAAAGGGATAGCAGTTAGCGTGTAGGGTAGGATAGCGAGTAACGAGGTACCGGGGTTGCGGTAAACGGATAGCAGTTTAGGTCTTTAATTTATAGCATTTGCAATCACAATCAATAAAGCTCAAGGTCAATCTTTAGAATTGTGTGGCTTAGATTTAGGCGCGACGGATAGTCTGCGTAGATCGCAGACAGAAAAACAAAAAATATTGCAAAATTAAATTTATATGAAATGTAATCTTTGTTTTATTTCTCATTTCTCAACCATCCAATCACATGTGCAACTGCAAAGCGTGGCAGGGTACAGCTAGTTTTATTATAAAGTTTGGACTTCGACATTAAGTGTGAAAAACAATATCATTCAAAAGACCGCCTCGGGAGCTTCCGCAGCATGCCATTCTTTTGAGGTAGTTTTTAACCACTTTTTCGCACGTATCGGACAGCATATCGGCGAAAACTTGAATAATGTTGATTTTTAATACGTCTACAGTTCGGAAACGCATGATCTTGGTGGCTAATTAACGTCGCAAAAACGTGAAAGTACGCGACCATTGTACTTCTAACAAAAAAGAGCCATAATTGGTCGTGTTATATGGCTTTTTGCTCCGTCTTGTCAGAACCACATATTGTCCAAGTCATGATCATCAATCGCCGGCCAAAAAATCGGTTGTCAATCGACCATATCGCACCGAATTGACTGTTAGCGTCCGCCAGACCAATGACACCATTCGACCATAGAGCATACAGAACGATCGCTTTTTCTGGATCACTTGTCGGTTTTCTGAGTCCCATATACGGAAGTCTAATTTGTTAACATACCCACCAACTGTAAAATTCGCCACAGTGAGGTGTACGACACGTTTAATTGCGGCGAACGCCGGAAATCGATAAATTCGAATCATCAACACCACTTGCACTTGCAGCAACAATATTTTCGACTGAACGTGCATTACGACCGGCTAACTGATATGAATTTGTTAAATTGCGAGATAAAGAAGCATTTCTTCAAATGAAAAAAAAAATTCATGTTCTTTATTAAAAACACAGAAAAACTAACCGTATTCAGAAATCGAATTTATTGTTTGTACCCCAAGGAAGATCAATAGATTCGAAAAGAGTTTTAAAATCAAATAAATTAAACTCATTTACACCCTCAAGTAATCCTTTTCCTCTCTTTCCTCACTTACGTCTTAATCCAAAACACCTTTTACAATATTTAATTTTCAAAGGACCCCATCGCCAGCCTTTTACATTCGTTATTTAATTAAAAAGTTCCTATAACATCATTAAACACTCACCTTGTTTCGATCGACTTAAACAGAGTTTTATGCATCCAAGACACCACTTTTATTGAGTCTTAAATTCAATGAAACACTCTCTTTCTGTTCAAACACATTGCACCCCTATCCTAGCGCACTATCGGTAACTTTCGTTGTCGTCTTCTCTTCATCAAAAGGTGTAAATTGCCAAAAGCACAAATTTCGTCGAAAAGTCGAACCAAGTGCATTTCTCGCTCTCTCTCTTTCCTTCTCTATGACAAGATGAATTGCTGTTTGTTGTATTTTAAGTTGACTTCCACAATAGCAGGCCTTTTCACTCCTCTAACAAACCTGAATAGGAAAACCGGAAAACCTGAGCCCTTCATGTCGACAACACCGTCATGAAGTTACAAAATTGAAATATAATTTTTGGTCACCTTAAAAGTGCAATTTCAAAGTTAAAAGAGAGAGAGAGAGAAGGATCCTTCAAGTCTGGTTAGTTCAATAAAAGGATGTGGCGAAATTTCCACTCCCAGTCAGTGGCAGAGTGTATTTACATCCTCTTACCTCGATGGCACTCAAATTGGATTGTAAATTCTTGAAGTGAGAAGTTGAACACTGAACTGAATGAAGAGCCCTGTCCGACCGCAAAAATCTCCAAAAAACCCCAAAAGTTGCATAGAGTCAGATCCAAAGAGGAACAAGTCGAAGTCCCTCTGGATCGTCTAATACTCTGTTCCAAGTTCCAAGTTACTGTTTAACTACTCTACTCTACTCATCTACTGCAGAATGATGATGAGGACAACGATGATGTTCCAAAATGAAATTCATACGCTTTCGGGCGATGCTCTACTAATTTCAGGACCGGATATGAACTTCCGTAATGAAAAATTTTCGAACCGGAAAATCCTCTTGAGTTGATTTAGTGTGTGGGGTTATTGTTTTTTTGTTGGGGGTGTGTAAAAGGGATGTGGGCTGTGAAGAGTCTATCTTCTCTGGTTACTGGCAATGGCGACAGTGACAAGTGTGCAAGAAGGAAGATTGCTGTTGTGGTGTGTTTACATTTTGGTTTTGATGGCAATTTCAGTTGGGTGTTTTGAGTTTTAAGGGCAAAGAAATATTTTGCACAATTTGATTGCAGTTGGTTCGAGGTTGGCTGTGTTGGGGGGGTGGGAGTATATAAGAACGGTAAGTGGCAAGATCAGGATTTTTATATATTTGCAGAATGCTTCCCGCTGCACCGCTAGAATAATTTAAGCTCAACAAAGTTTTTAATAATTCCCAAATCCGACATAACGTCCACACGAGACTCGAGAGCCGCCTCTTCAGTTTCATTCAATTTTATTCAACTCACTCCTCGTCTTCTTGTTTTGCACTGGAGTCTACACTCCACACGTACATCATCGGTCCCATGATGATGCTGATTAAGAGACATTTAGTTTCTATTTAGCACTCCATTCGTAATGGGGCATTGTATGTGAATTTGGCCGGCGTCATTCAAGTGAACTTGATAAACTCAAATGAGGAATGAGATGTGAAGGATTGCAATGTGTATAACGCAGTCCAGTCATAAAGCCAATTGCAGAGCCACTGACAGAAATGAACATTCAAGTGACAGATGTACTCTGATGTAACAGTCGTTGTATCAAATCACAATCAAGTACCACCGCCACTTCTCATCATTGTCAACTCAACAACATCACATCGTTGTCAGAGTAGGAGTTGTTGTCTCGCAGCATCGTTCTGATCTCGAAGGCACAGCAACCTAATGCTGCATAACACCATCACTGCTACTATTGCCGCCACCACGCTGTCAAGGACATGATGATGACATTTTATTATACACACACACATACACATACAAATCAACTTGAAATGCGAATGAAGGAATTAGCTTCATATATATGGGAATGTTTGAAATGCTATATGCATTGCCGCCTGGTCCTTTCTGTCCTTTCAGATATCACATGCTCCTACTCCAACGTGGCTATGGCGTACTTTATGGCGTTCCAGAGACCGAGACGACCGGACAACAGGGTACTTAACTGAATTATGGCTTCTGACCATTTTACATGATGTTTGTCTGATGTAATTATTAGCTCTTAGTGGAATAATTTGAAGTTGAGATTCTGCTTTTTTTCATAACATACACATATGCTTTGCTTTCAGGAAAGGAAGGATTGGCGAGCATCAAAATTATGTGTTGGTAGAGTGAGGGTTGTTTGGAAGGATTCGTAATTTGTGATGAAAAGATATAGTTATCTTATGTAGAGGATGCTCTTTGTTTGGGGACTAATTTTGAAGTTGATAATTTTATAGCTTGGGGCATGTTGAAAATCGTTATCTTGAAATGCTTAAGCTCTCATTATTGTATAATATTCATATCTGATGGAATTGAGGTTATTAGGGATAGACGCAAATTTCATATTTGGTGTCTTGTTCTCTTTGTATTTCAGGAAATATTATTTTAGAGACGGGAATTGTAAAAACTTTTCAAGCTATTTAAAATCAAGATAGAAATTTGGGTGTCTGGATATTCCTTAACATTCAGAGAACAGAAAAGTGAAGTAACCATTTTCTACGAAAATTTTGTGATTTCGAGAAACTCTGATTCTTCTTTAATTAAAGAAACCATTCAAAATTGTTGAACACTACATTTTGTTGTGGATAATAATAAAGCTATCGCCGGCCGGAACATCACTTGTCATTTTCATTGTCAGTTTCGTTGTCAAGACACTGTGGCGTATACTTACTTTTTCGACAAATGATTTGTTGCAAATGCTTTTGCACCGCCGAAACGAACACTCCCGACTTGAACTTAATACAGATAGTATTGGATGTTCGCATCCAATATTATCAATAAAAATCGAACGCGAAAGAAATGAATTAAATTACAGATTAAATAAAAAGACAAACGAAATGCACCAACCCGATGTGCCGCGAATTTGTTAATTGACAAGAGCAACAATGGAAAGAAAATGACACTTGACGTCAGGTGTGTTCAGCGAAATGAGAATTTGCAACAGACAGCACGGCAAGTGCTGCCACACCGGTAGCTCAGGTTAAGGGGTGGGTTTAATTAATCGAAGGTAATTTTGATCAAAGGTGATCAAAATTAATTTGATATCAAATGATATCGACGGGTTGATTAAAATTGAAGTACAGGAGCGTACTCAATTTTGCAAATGGGCGCCAGGAAACTTTTTTTTTTGGTAGTTTACCAAACCAAAGGATGAAAAAAATACCTGAAAAATCTTCAAAAAAGTTAATAAAGAATAAAAAACTTTTAATTTTAATTGTTTTATTGAGACTGGAAAACCGTGGGAAAACCTGTATTAAAAACCAATATCTTTTCGGCACAAAGAACAAAGATTCTATAAGAGTACCAGAAGGGCACTCTTGAAGATTAATGGAATTATCAAAGACAACAGCAAGCAAAGAATTTTTGTGTCGAAACACAAAGAAAAACCACCCAAGAAAATTCTAGAACAAATTCCCAAGTAAGGGTAAAACAAAATGGCCGTCAACCAGGCCAATTAAAATTATGACAAAGAAAAAAAAGAAGTCAAATAAAATAACCAAAAAAAAATATTAAAATACTAAGCTCCAAAATCCTCAGCAGACAATCGAAATGATTTCTCCACCAAAAAGGCTCCACAAAAAAATATCATATTTCCAAAAAAAAATTAGAAAATTTCTCCAAAATTTCTTCCAGAAAATGGCTGTTCGCAGTCTTCACGCTTTCGTGATTCTTCAAAAAGTGAACGTTCAAGATGGCGAACTTGGTTCGTCCGGCTACTCGACCTGCAGGCCATCTCCTTCGGAGCTTTTGCGTGGTGAACGTTCTGTCTCGGTCCTGCACTTGCCTCCGTCGATAAGACTGGAGTGTGCGACCGAGAAGCCATGAATCGTCCATCGCACGCGGTCAATATACATAGGTGATGCGATCACCCAGTAACACAGTGAACGAGTTCAGCTCCCATCTATCACTTCCTGTCGAAGATTCGAACTTCGAAAAACCACTTGGAATTCCGTGTATTATAAGGACTCTCCATGGGTCCGTCTTCTAGTCTTAGCAATTTGAGGAGAAACCATTTCCTCCAACTGAGTTGCAAAATTGAAGCTAGTTTAAAGAAAGAGAAAATTGTGTGGTTAATCTTTTAATGTTTACGACGGATTACGATGGGCACTCGGCCATACTAAATTTACGTTGTGTGATTAAAATTCACACATTGTTGGGCATGGGTAATTTCTTCATGCCTTCTCCGATCATGTACATATATTGTCCTCTAAATGTGGACCGCCCGTCGCACAACTCGTTGGTGTGGGCGCCCTGCCACACACTTCTCTCACAGGTTCTGTTGGGGTTACGTTCCTAAAATGCTAGAAGAGCAGGTCACTGGCTGATGGCCCAGGTCTCTACTGAACTCTTCAAGAATTTTAGGATCGCAAAGAAAATGGTTAGTAAAGGGGAAGATGAAACTTGTTGTGGTAAATTTTACCGCAACAGTTTTTATTTTAATTTAATTTTGAAATTGACTTTCTTAGACTTACTTGCTTACTTAAGGTGGCGCTACAGTCTGTTGTGGACTTGGGCCTCAATCAAAAGTCTCCGCTAGCCAGCTCGGTCCCTAACTAACTGTCTCCAGTTTTGCACTTCAAGTTGGTTGAGGACCTCTTCCACTTGTGTGCGCCACCAGTATGGCGGTCTTCCTGTCCTTCTACGTCCCTCGGGAATAGTGTCGAAGGCCTTCCGCACCGGACGGAGCCATCTGAGTCTCTGGACCTTGACTCTTCTGGCTAGGTCCATGTCGTTATACAACCCGTAAAGTTCGCTGTTGTATCGTGTTCTCCCTTCCCCATTAATGCACACGGGGCCAAAGATGATGCGAAGAACCTTCCTCTCAAAGCCGAAGGCATATTCATTCGATTTTGTTGAGGTACATGCTTCTACACCATACAGCAGGACTGGTATGATGAATACCCTCATACAGGCTTACCTTAGTTGCTCGAGAGAGGTCTTTTCCACTCCATTGCTTTCTTGGGCCAAAGAAACAGCGATAAGCAATTATCAGATTCATCACGCCTTTGACATCACGCTGTGTTCTTCGCATTATATCAATATCATCGGCGTCTCGGAAAGTTGAACAGACTTTTGGAAGATAGTGCCTCTGGTGTTGACGGTAGAGTTTTACACTATGTTCTCAATACCGATGTTAAAGAAATCACATGACAGTGCATCGCCTTGTCTGAATTCTTTTCTGACATCGCAATTTTCCGTTAGATCGTGGCCAACCTTGATGGTGCAGCGTGAGCTCTCTATTGTATATATTTGCACAAGCGAACGAGCTTGTCAGCAATGCCAACACTAGACATAGCTTTCTACAGCTCGTCTCAGTAGAAGGTGTTGGCGATCGATTTGGTCGATAATCGACTTTCCTGCTCTGAAGCCACAGTGATAAGGACCAATCAGATCGTTGACGAAAGCCTTCAGACGTTCACATATTACGGCAGAGAGGATCATGTAGGCGATGTTTAGTAGGCTGATTCCCCTGTTATTGGCGCAGTTTATAGTATCTCCCTTTTCAAGGATCGGGCAAACAATGCTGAGCTTCCATTCATCGTGCATGCACTCTTCCGACCATATCTAACAGATGATTTGGTGCATGCTCCTATCTTGATTGTCGCTTGCTGCTTTGAACAGCTCGGCAGCTAGACCATCTGCTCCAGTGGTTTTTACTTTTTCTAGACTGGGTTCACGGAATTGTTGGCTATCATCGTTTCCGGTAAAAGGCTCGTGCCTGACGGCGGGATTTTGTTCGTCGTCGCCGTCTACATCGGAAGTGGACCTGAGTTTTGATGACTCAGCCATACATTTCGCTTGAAACGATCGCTAGTTTATATTCAATGTTGGCTCTGAGCTCTCCTAAATCCATCGTTGGCTAGCCCCAAAAAGAATAAAATATTTTAAAGGCGTTAAATCGCACGAACGTAAATCGACTGGAAAATATCTTGAGGCAACAACTCTCATCAAACTCACTCTTCAATACATCGATAGGGTATGCTGTTCGGCTTGTGGCACTAATCTGCTACAACCACGTTTGTCGGCCATGTTCATACATCACCTATTCGGACGAAAAATAATCGGTAATCATGGCACGATAACGCTGGCCATGCACAGCAACGTTACGTTTGTTATCGTCGACGATAAAATGTTGCTCAATAACGCCGCCGGCATGAAGGCAAACCGCACAAAAACAAAAATGCACAAACAGTAATTTTAAGAGCCCTTCTTGACCGAATAAAATTATAATGAAAAACGATGAAATTAATCATCTTGGTAAATCTTGTCCAGAGCCCAATCGGAGAATGTACGCCGCCGCCGCTTCAAATAGTCTATCGGATTCAATTTTCAGCTTGATCTTGTATGGGTGTACACCGATATCACAAATTAAGCTCAAAGTTGTCAAATTCCAATTGGAAAACCCGATACATGTGTTTCAGGTAATGAAACTATGTAAGATTTATCGCTTGTAACAATAAAACCCTTAAAACCTCCACACAGACGACAAAAACCAAAACTGTCACCTTCCTGAGAAAATATCAAAATCGAAAAAAAAATTGTTTCGTATGAACTTCGACTAGTTGCTTTTTCCAATTTTAACAAGCTCTCACAACCATTTTAAAAAAGAATCCACATCTTCAGGCAATTTTGGGAATGTAACATAAGCGAATAAATTGGGGGAAAAATGTAAAAAAAAAACCTTTCAAGAACAAAAAAGTACAAAAAGAGAAGAGTAAACATTTTCGTTTGCCAAAGACACATACACATAAAAAAGTGCTTCTTCAAAGAGCAACAGGTTCAAAAAGATTTCACTTTTAAGTCAGGCGAAACTTCAGACACAGAATGAAGTGCCAGTCTTTGGTCCCATCCCAAAGGAAGGAAGAAAAGTCAACTCAATTCGCTATCCAACGTTATACATAGGAGGTGTGCGCTTAGGGATGAGAACGAAAATTAACGTTTTTACGATATAATTTTTTCTTCCTCTACTTTTTTTTGCGAATGGATAAAAACTTCAATCGGTTGTGACGTTCGAACAAAGCCAATAACACAGTTGAATGCTAAAATTGCAAAACGACAAAAAAAAACAACCGAGACCGACTCAGGACGATGGATCCTGAAGTTCGTTTCTCTACTTTGGCGCAACGCTGGCTATTCGCAATTCGCTTCGACTTTCACCTCAGGATGGATGGATAATGGCTAACATATTTTTTCTTGAACAATTTTTTGTCTCCTGATTTTTTTTTCTTCTTCAAAAGGATGTGTCCCTCTGTCCAGGTAAAAGAGTGGAAGAGAGAGAAATCTAATTTGCACCTAAATTGATGCACCGGATCAGAGAGAAAAGTCCATAGTTGGATATTTTGGTTTGGTTTGGTCTTCGCGGTGGATGCCCTTCACTCCAGTGCTGGCAGTGAGGTGGACTTGCCGTTTGCTCAAGCACAGTGGTTTCAATGGAAGTGTGGCAACTCAGATGATGTTGATTTTAAAGGACGAGGATTTATTTTTTGCGCAATTTTTTGCAGTCTTCTCGGAATTACCGGTAGATTTTTTTCGTTTTGTTTTAATTTTGTTGTTTCGTTTTTGTGCTCATGTTCTTGCTTTGGGTGTTTGGACAAACCCAAAAGAGTTTAACTCTGTCTATTCATTGTTTTTTTTTCTGTAGAAAATAAAAAATAGTCGTGTTGTTTGAATGAGTCCACCTACGATCTGATAAACTGGTATTTTATTTTAGAGAAAAAAATGTCAAGTAGAATAAAATAGAAAAGGACAATTTATTTATCCGTTTTTTGCTTCTGATTGTGCTTTACCTACCTTGGTGTTATTCTGTGCTTTGTTGGTTAGTCTATTCTTTCTGCGTGTATTTGCTGGTTTTTTTTTTTTTTTTTTGTTTTTCCTTTACTACAATGTCAGATCGTATCAGTGACCAATAAGCTCCAGCACAAAGGATTTATTCCTAAAAGCAGATAATTTAATTCAATTGCATTCCAAAGGCACACCACGACCACATAAACTCACACCTTCAGCTTCAAATATACTTTAACAAATTTTTATAGAACCATGGTTGAAAATGAAAAACCTACACACATACATAGATACACCCACACGAAACTGAACGAGTTTATTTTGACGTTAAATTCAATTAAAGAGGATATTTTTAAAAATGCGCTTTAAAATACCACAAAATTTTTATTTTTGTCCAATTTCGTGGGAGAGGATTGTTGAAATTTGATTATTTATATTCGATTTTCTTAAATGTTATATAATAAATTGAAATAGTGTTTACGGACATTTAAAAAAATAAATTTATTCCTGTCCTTTTACAATTTTGTAAGCCCAAAATAAAAAAAAAAAAAAAAAAAAAAACGAAAAAGAGAAAAAAGGTCAAAGGGCCAGAAACCCAAAAGAATACAAGACCACAAAGCTAAAGGTCTGAATGAATAGAAGTTTTAAAGGGCAGAAGACGAAAAAAAACCCGAAAGATAAACAAAAGCAAATAAACAAACCAAAAGCCAAAAAACCAAACGACCAGAAGACTTCAAGGCTGATAGAATAAGAGACAAAGCCCAAAAGACCAAAAGCCAAAAAAAAATTAAAAAAGAAAGACCAAAAAGCCAGACGAACACAAGACAGAAAAATCAGAAGACCATTGTAACAAGATAACGACTGGATACCTACAGACCAGAAGACAGGAAAACCTAAAAATTCAAGACACGAGAAGACTAAAAAACCGAAAGCCTTAAAGACCAAAAAAGTGGAAAGACGGACTTATACGGTGTTTAAGTCGCCATTGAATTTTTTTTTTGTCGCAGTGAACTAGGTTCTATTATCAGTTGAAGTAGCGTAAATTCTCAAATTCGTACTTGTTCTGTGATGCTTTTTAATTTCCATCTGAGGGTAGAACTCAGGACGTCCAGGGTTTTCGGAAGAAATATCAAAACTCAGAGAAAAAGTTCGTCGAATACGATGATGAAACTTAGGATAGACTTTGCGGACGACATAGACATCATCAGTCGATTCAAGAGAGCTGTGCTTGAGGCCTTCACAGCGATTGAACAATTGAGGACACATCAGAGTACATGGTATCAACAAACAAAGCAACATCTGTCCCCCCTAGGAAAAAGCGTCACTGTTAGTGAGGCGTTATTTGAATAGCCCGCTATTTCGGTAGCTGTCACTTTTGAAGCTGTCATTTTTTGACATTTGACAAGAAACTATGCCATTAATAAAAAATGGATACACACACGCTTCAACAACGCATTGAAATTATTAAAATTCACTTTAAAAATGGGGAAAATTTGACAGAGACGGTTCCTAAAACTAAAACATTTTTGGGTCGTCGTGAAGCACCTTGTCGGACCTTAATACAGAAATTGGTGAACAAATTCGAGCTGTTGGGACAAGTTAATGATGTGATGAATAAAACCCGTGTAGCCCAAAGTGTTGAAGAAAACCCAAGTATGTCCATTCCTCTTCGTTCTTTGGAATTAGGCATTCCACAAACGTCATTACACCGTATTTTGCATACAGACTTGGGTTTTAAGACTTATAAAGTTCAGTCAACACAAGAATTCAATCCGGCTGATCATCAACAACGTCGTGTCTATGCTAATTAAGTCCTTGAAAAGCATGAAAATGATCCGGAATTTCATCGAAAAATCATCTTGACTGATGAGGCCCACTTCCACCTCGGAAGTTACGTCAACAAGCTAAACTGTCGTATCTGGGGCTCGGAAAACCCAAGAGGTTTTCCGAGCCCCAGATACGACAGTTTTTTTTTATGGCCGGAATTGGATGGTATTGATCTGGACAACGTTTACTTTCAACAAGACGGCGCTACGTGCTACACAAGCAATGAAACCATCGATTTTTTACGGGAAAAGTTTCCGGACCATGATATCTCTTGAAGAAGTGATCACAACTGGCCACCGAGATCTTGGGATTTAAGAGCTTGCGACTTCTTCCTTTGGGGCCACGTGAAAGATAAGGTCTACGCAAACAGCCCAGCTTCAATTCAAGATCCAAAACATGGAATTCGTGAGGCTATCGAGGACATAGGGCAGCCACTTTGCGATTTGGCTATGGAAAATTTCACGAAAAGGATATGGTCCTGTTAAGCGTGGTCGTGGCGGCCATTTGGCTGATGTTGTGTTTCATTACTAACGGCATACCTCTTTATAATGAAATAAACATCCGATCATTTTTCTCAAAAATGCATTTTTCTCAAAAATGCCATTTTTCTTTGAATATCAAAATAACACCTCTTATTGGAAAACCCTTTAGCAGCAATTTCGAGGTAGTTAAGGAGTTCACCTACCTTGGAACAAACATCAATCCCACAAACGACACCTTAGTATAGATCCGAAGAAGAATTACTCTGGCTTACCGCTGCTGCTTCGGTTTGGCAAAATAACTGTGTTCAAAACTCGTCACTGGAAAGGCAAAGTGTCTGCTACACAAAACTTTGATTTTACAAGTCCTACTCTACGCCGCCGCCTAGCGTTGGACGATAAGTAAAAAAGGGGAATTGATACTGGGGCACTTTCGAAAGAAAAATTCATCGACGGATTTTCGGTCACGTATGCAACGATGGCGAATAGAGAAGAAGGTTCAACCGAGAACTATACGAGCTGTACCAAGATGTGATATGTGAACGTAATCCAGAAAGCCAAGAAAAGACGACTACATTAGTTCGGCCGCATCAAGCGAATGAACGACAACGCTCCAGCCAAGAAAGTCTTCTCATCGCTGCCCCCAGGTTCGAGATGACAAGGAAGACCGATCCTACGGTATAAGAACCAAGTGACTGTGGTGTGGATGCCGGAGCGTTTGGTTTTTGGCGACTGGAGAGTGTAAGCGAGGGACCGTTCCTGATGGAAGTCGCAGTGTCTCAGGCTGAGATCCTTCATGCATTGTGGGCCGGTTAAGTAGGTAAGTAAGTAAGCGGAACAGTGTCACCGGCTGCTGCTTAAGTCACAATTAAATTAATAAATAAAAATTAAATGTATGCATAAATAAATGAGTGGCGCGACAGCTCTTGAAGACCCGATTTCGAACGGAAAAGTTGAGAAGCGCTTTTTCATGACAGGTTGATATTCTTGGAAGTTTTGTCAGTTATTCGCAAGAGGCAGCACTCGTGAAAGATTAAATGGGAACTTTATGACCAAGAATAAAATAGGACTCGAATCTCGAACCCACGACGTTCTGCTTTGCAGCCAACGCTCCTTACCACTTATCCGCGGGTACCTGCACAATTAAGTTGATTTAAAGTCCCCGGCTGGTTTAAGCCAGGAATCAGGATAGGGTGGACTCTTATAGTTCCAATGCCCAGTTGAGGCACATTAACATTCAAGCGCCTGTTAAAATCACCAAAGCGCACCACAGGCAAATTTTTTAGTGAATGCTAAATTCGTTACTGCACAGTAGATATAATAGCTATAGCACGATTTATCTCCCGATTTCCGTCCCTACTTGTTTATTTTAACACCAATAGACGGTGTGAACCGAGAGAGGCAAATTCCAAGAATTCACGTAATCACTGCTCCTGCGTATACATAAATGGGTGTATCCATCGCTGATGATGCTGGCAGCAATCGTGCTGTGTTGTTGTTTGTTTGTTTTTGGTTCTTTTCTTCGTGTGTTTTCCTTTTCTTAGATTCGCATTCGATGTCTATCTGCTAAGCAGATGTCTGAAAAACTATTGGAGCACAATCAATTAAGTATTTCGTTACTCAGTAGTAAAGACTCAAAAACTCCAAAATGGCCAAAAATCGTACTTTTTCAAAGAGAATTCCATCAAAATAAAAACGTTATTCGCTAACATTTCTTAATGAGCATAAAATTCGACATTTAATTAAACTGTATAACTATTGGAGAAAAAATTAACTTTTCAAACAAAAAAGAATTAAAAAACTATGAACAAAAATTGTATTTTTGATAAGCAATTTTTCTTATGATGCGATATTTATTTTTTTTAAATCTCTTCACTTATTTAGCACGTAGTTTTTCTCAACACAGCAATCAAAACAATTAGAAAAAAACTTTGATCAATTACATTTTATTTCAAAATTAAGGGATAACAAAATCTGCCTAAATTTGAAAATTCAAATCAGTAACGGCTGGCGGAAGTCACGATTCTCATAGGAAAGCGATTCTCTCTCTCTTAGTAAGATGCATTAAGTTCAAAATTTGTCGGTTGCAGTTGGTTTGCGCTTTTAGCAGTAAGAATTTTCAGTTTACAAGCATTGACATATTATATATGGGCTGCTAGTTACCAACTTCACGCGTGTTCCAGAGTAAAGAGCGCTATCGGTTTTTGGTGGCCAAAAATAGAACGATTCCAGCTGTAAGAAATCAACGAAAAAAACATAAACAAGATGTCGCTGTTTTCTTAATTTTTTTGCTAAAGAAAATATACAAAATAATCAGAGGTGAACAGTGTTAAATACATAGATTTGTTTTGTTTTTATAGAACGGTCAAATGTAGCAGATAACGTTCGTTTGTTTTTTCAATTATTTGAATTCAAACATATTTCTTGGGACTAATTTGGCAACTTCGAACCAATGTCGCTGCTGTAGCTTGTACCTTTTTTCTTCGCAATGAAATGAATGGAAATGACAAATGACTAGCAGTCCATATATATTATGTCAATGGCTACGTTCAATCATGTAACCAAAAGGTATCGGATAGCTTTTTGTTTTTGTAAACCATAGTAAGAAATAGCAAATACATGAACCGTTTACTGTCAAAAAAAAATCCAGAGGTATCTGAAAATTTTTGGTATACCTCGGGTATCCGAGTGTTCAGCTGATCAACATATGATTTGTTTGCCTTGACTTTTCTGGCGCGCAATTTCATCAGCTTCCAAATTAAAAGAAAATTGAAAGAAATATAAGCAGATGACTATCGATCTGATTTTTAACAATACTTGTTATAATTTAGATGACTCGGAAGATGTTTGCCAACGGATTCACGGCCATAAACAATTTCTTGTTCTCAAGCGTGTGATTTGTTGTTTTTTTTTTTTCATAGACGTTTTGACAGCAATCTGGATACTGGTATCTGTCTCGTCCAAAAAGATATCCCAGATACGGGTATCCCAGATAGCCTATCCGATATATGATTGAACGTAGCCAATAATGGGTACAAGTTGATGCGAAGCGGCCGGCGCGCGGCGGAAAAAATGTGTTACTTCGTAACAGTTCTCACCTTTTCAATCTCTAGGCGTATCTCTATTTTTTGCTTTTGACAAACATATCTGTATGAGCCATTCCCTTTAAACATGACTTTTTAATTTTTCTGTCAAATATTTCAAAACAAAAACGTCATTGACAATGAAATAATCCAATTTGCAATGAACAATCAAACTTGAATACATTTTTTAAATACAATAAACAATGTCTCAATATGAAAAAAAAAACATTTAACACAAACAAAGAAAAATATGCGTACAGAAGAAAACACAACATTATTCCAAAAATATAAATCTCAGCAAACAAAGCACAAGGATCAAATCTATCATCCAAACAAAACATCCGCCCTCACCGCATGCTTCTATCAAGAAAAAAGTTGTTACTTTAAACCGCTGAGAGAAGATTCAAGACAGACAAGACAACACACAACAAACGTCTCCATTTTCTATTTGAAAAATAGAATCCTCTCTCTAACGAGCATGGAGTGCGAGTATTTGTGTGCATTTACCTGGAATCCTATAAAATAAGACAGTCGAACAAAAACAAAAACCAAACAAAAACAGCAACAATGCACATAAAACGGAATAGAATAGAATTTTTCAAAAAAGGATTAAACTTTATGAGACGTTCAAAATCCAGCTTTCGGTGTCGGAGGTCGGAGTGAGTTGCCTTCTTACCTGGCGTTTTCACTTCGTTCATCTTTTCAATTGCACTTGCACACTTTGGATAGAGGGCGTTGTGTATTGTGTCTCGACGAAAAATGTGGAACACTATACAAAAATATAGGAAGAATGAGAAATTTCTATCCAAAAACACACAAGGATCCCAAAAAACACTGGAGGATATTTATGTGTGTTTAGAAGAGTGTGGTGGTGGTGGTAGCAAGTATAAATATAAATCGCATTCGTATTTACCGAAAGGATGCGATTTTCAGTGTTTACGCTCATAATATCATTTCGTAAACATTTTGTATGGCAAGCAGATCTCAAAACGAGAAACCAGAGGGAGAGACATCTTTAGGTGCTGCACAGTGCACACGGGTGCCTTATTTGAGATTTTCTTCCAGAATTTAGGATTTTCAATTGCAGTCGCTTGGGTGAAATTTAGTGGATGGAATCTTCTCGTATTTATATTCTCATCCTTTCGACTGAAATTTGTGGGGGGAGTGAAGGCCTTAGTAACAGGATCTTGTGTGAATAAATATTTTGGAATTTTGAAATTCCTCACACGCAAAGGATGGTCTATGAAATACGGAAAAGTTTATGCACGAAATTAATTGAGCGATTTTTTAAGGAATAAACTTCAACCAAACACTTCAAGTTATGAGAGAGCTGTTTAGAGTAGCTATCTCAATTAAGTGTTGAGATATTTTTAAGGGGTTTTATTTATAATTGGTTTCCTTAAATTTTAAGAGCCTTGAGCAACCCCTCAACACCCGTTTAAGAGTTTCACAATTTTTTATAACAAAAAGTACCACTTTCGCCTCACTTCACAACAGTCAAACAAAGCGGACCTACATTAAGCCTTGATAATTCACATCTCACATAGGAGATTTATACAAAATAGCAACAACATTTAAAACGCCCTTTCGATGCTTTCATGTTTCATCACTTTGCCGAAACCACTGGACTGTATCCGTAATTCGATTGTCAAACATATTTGACGGTCAAATGGAGTTTACGCGAAAAAGGTCGCATTATTTTTCGAGTGTTATGTTAAAAAACAAAAAAAAACCGAACACAGCCCTTAGCAATTTTAAAACTACTCTCCTTGAGCAATACAAACGGAGGGTGGCACTGGATTTCCATTCGATTGCACGCACATATGCAAATTAATTTTTTTTGAAATTTTGTTTCTCTCTTCCTTTCTCTTTTAAGCTTGTAGTCCGTTTTTGTGTTTGTTGAACGGTCCATTTAGTGTTGAATATGCATTTAACCGTTAATTATTGCCCAGAAGTTAAAGAGATACATCGGGTTTTACTTGTTTCGAGTTTTTTTTCCCCGACATTAGCACGTGTGGTTGTGAGCAATTAAGCGGAATTCGATATGTATAGTCTATGGTTTTTCCGGTATTATTTTGTGTCATTTTGCGCGGTGTATTGACGAGGATGTGATGATATGGTAGAGATTATTCTTGCGGACGGACAGTCAAAGGAAAATTCCCTTAATCCCATGGTTTAGCATTAGTGATGTACACTTAAGGTCACAAAATTAGGTACAGTTGAGAAAAAGTGTTAAATGAAAAGAAATAATTGAAAATGTATTCATTTAACAGCTAAGACCTATACGTAGAACTTAGTGGGAAATAAAGGTTAAAACGTTTTCCACTTTTATATGACTGTTGGCCACCTGCACCACTTACTTCTTAATTTTTTTTTCATTTAATGTGGTAATCAAACCACCTCCGATAACGGATTTAGGCTACTCGACTTTGCTGCGGGGCGAGACATAATCGTAGCAAGCACGATATCCACACGAGGGGACATAGAAATCTCCTAAACCGTCAACCAGATTGATCACATTGATATCGACGCCGACACTTCTCTCGCATGCAAGATGTCCGCACGTTGCGAGGTTCCAACATCGACTCTGACCACTACCTTATGGCTTATTGTAGACAAGGTATACGAATGCGGATATCCCGATCAAGGCCAACACGGGAAAATGCTAGGAGGAAATTCGACGTCAAACGGTTACAATCGCAAGAGATTGCTAGATCCTTTTCGGAAATCTCCTCAGAAGGCCTTTGCTGCCAGCACAAAATATAGAGAACCAGTGGCAACACTGCCAAGCAGCCATCAAAGATGCCGCCTCTGAAGTCCTAGGGTTTACACGGCCACTACAACGAAACCCCTGGTTTGACGATGAATTCCGGCGAGCACATGCAGCTAAACAAGAGGCATACAAAGCGGTGCTGCAAAGAAGGACACGAGCAGCTCGTGAGCTCTACGAGCAGAAAAGGAGAGAGGAGCATAAACTTCTCAGAAAGAAAAAAGGGAGCATGAGAAGCGCGCGATCGAGGAGATAGAGGGATGTCACAACAGGAACGAGGATCGAAAGTTTTACATAAAGGTAAATCAACCCACCAGGGCTTATACACCCCCAACCGGAGCCTGTACAGACCATCATGGGAACATCGTAGTGGAACCACAGTCAGTGCTGAAGATATGGAAAGACCATTTTTCCAAGCTCTATAATGGCGATGACGAGTGAAATTCCGCCAGCAATACAGAACCACCGACATTGACGAAGTGAAGATAGCCATACCTAAACTTATGTCGAACAAAGCCGCTGAAGCAGACGGGCTAGCCGCCGAACTATTCAAAGCTAACTGGAGATGATTAGGTTATGAGCATACACCAGCTCATCTGCAAAAGGAAGGAGGAAAGAATGCCCGACGAATGGAACCTCAGCATCGTATACCTGTTCCTCTAGAAAGGAGATCCCCTGCACCAACTACAGAGGATAAGTCTCCTTAAAATCGCCTATAAGATCTTGTCTGCCGTAATGTGTGAACGTTTGAAGCCCTTCGTCAACAACCTGATAGGTCCTTATCAATGTAGCTTCAGACCCGGAAAGTCCACCATCGATCAAATATTCACCCTACGGCAGATCTTGGAGAAGACCCAAGAACTTCAAATCGATACCTACCACCTTTTCATCGATTTCTAGGCCGCGTATGACAAGAGTTCTGTCATTCCAGAAAAACTCGTTCGTGTATGTACGAGAACAATGGAAAACTCACGCTGTTCCATCATGGTCGGAAAAAACCTAATAGACGAATTCGATATCAAAAAAGGTTTAAGACAAGGCGATGCGTTGTCATGCGATTTTTTCAACATCGTACTTGAAAAGATTGTGCAAAACTGTAAGGTCAACACCAGAGGCACAATCTATCAAAAGTCCGTCCAGCTACTTGGATACGCAGACGATATTGACATAATTGGAAGAATACAGCGTGATGTCAGTGGAGCGTTTGTGAGCCTTGAGACGGAGGCCAGGAAGATGGATCTAGCGGCTAATGAGGGCAAAACCAAGTAAATGCTGTCAACAAGAAAGAAAAATCGACATCGACGTCTTGGGGCAAACGTCAACATAGACAGATTTAACTTCGAGGTAGTTAAGGACTATGTCTACCTGAGGATACGCTTTTAACTCAGCAAACAACACCAGCGCTGGAATCAAATGAAGAATCACTCTGGCCAATCACTGCTTCTTTGCACTTAGAAGGCAATTGAGTATAGTCCTCCGAGCAACTAAAGTCCTAAAAACCTTTATCATCCCGGTCCTAATGTATGCTGCAGAGACATGGATCATGACAACATCCGATGAAAACGCTTTGGGCTGATTTGAGAAAAAAAATTCTTCCAGTGATTTTTGGTCCTGTATGCATAAATGGAGAATGGAGACAAACCAACGACTTAGATGGTTGGGGACATGAAGAGCGAATGGAAAATAATGCTCCGGCTCGTAGAGTCCTTGAATCCAACCCGGAAGGACGTCGCGTCGCAGAAGAGGAAGACCGCGACTCAGGTGGAGCACACAGGTGGTAGAGGACCTGAACTAACTTGGCGTGTGAAACTGGCGACAGCTAGCTAGAGACTGAGCTGGTTGGAGACGTTTGTTGGATGAGGCCCTGGTCCGACCTGAACTGTAACGCCACCATAAGTAAGTAAGTGTTAATCAAACACTTTTCCTCTTTAATGTAGGTAAAGGTTAAGCTTTCATAATAAAGAAATTTAAGAAATTGATGTCTTCCAACACTACCACGCCCACTTTACTTTCCAAATCAGTTTAAAGCAAAAATCTGATTGATAGGACTTTTTTTTAAATATCCTTCAACGATAAATAAACCTTGTCAGCAATGTACTCTATTTTTATGTCAACAAATTTTTTTCCATCAAGTGGACTTATTCAGCAGAACCGCACTGTCTAAAGTAAAAAAAAAAACCGTATTTGACATCACGGAACAAGTTACATACATGTTACATACAAATATACATATCCAATCTTACATTTTGCATGACACTTAGATACGCGAAACATAAACACGAGTTACAACCCTTTTTGCCAACTAAGTCAAGTGTAGAATATAGCATGGAATATAACATCCCACAAGGACAATAGCATGAGGATAAATCTCTTTGTTTTAACCCGTTTCGTTCAAGTGGTGCTGTGGTAGCATGAAAAAAGCTATATAAAGGGTTTTAGAAAGAAAAATATGGGGTGAAAATCGGTGTAAAACGAGATATGACAGATAGCAGAGTCCCCCTGTCTCTAAGGAGACTATATTATATGAACGATGATCATCTTCATCAGCAAATATGTGTAAAAAGGATAATCGAATGTTTTCCACTCATAAAACATTTAATGGCCAACAAAAGACTTCATTGGTGGTTTCAGGTTTATTTTTGGTCTTTTTTCTTTCTGTCTCAGGGAAAAAAGTTATTTTGAAGATGTCATTTTTAGAACGAGTGTGTTGTTGGTTCATTGGTTTTTTTGTGTTTGAATTCACTTGGGTGGTCATTTTTTTATGGTTAATTAGTTTTGGCTTGATGCCATCATAATATGCTGAGCTTTTGAGGATATTTGGGAGCATTAATACAATTTAGAATGGAGTTCCACAAGGTTCTGTGGTAGAAACTATATTTTTTACCGCTAATTTGTTTGTGGTGGTATGAAAATCTGTATATTACCGTATTTAAACAAATAAAATGATTGTAAATGAAAGAACTCCCTTATTGATTGATCGTTTTTATTAGCAATGACTCATCATCGGGGTACTTTTCTTTTGCAAACATAATATTTCATTTTCTTGATAGCAAAAAGTTTATCTACTTTATTTGCTTTTTAAACAAAACTGCAGCTTTTCGTTGAACCCTCTTGATTACTTCAGAAGTGTCAAAGCGGAATTAAACATCTAAGCGGGCGGGTATCTACAAACAAAATAACTAAACCAATTAAATTGTCTTCAAATGTACACCAATATTTGATAAATCGAACTCATATTGTGTTTAAAGAGCTGTTGTCTTGTTCACATTCTAAGTTTCATTCGCGCAAAAAAAAATGTGCTAGACATAAAAACTTAAACAAAAGACCTCTTTCTTGTAGAATAATTCAAAACAGTTTTGTATAAAATGTTAGTTTGTTTAAAAGCGCTTTTTTGGGGGCATGAAATGTGCTTCAATCGATGCTGGCTTGTGAAATCTTAGAATTCCCTTTTTGAATCATTTCAAAATATTTGTTTTCTTTGTCATTTGAGAATGTTTCATATTTCAATAGTTCAATGTTAATTGTTTATATTTTTAGTGTTGTTAAGTTGTCCAAAATGCAACTAAAAAAATATTTTCCACTATAATTAATTGCAATTTGTTTACCAATGGATTTACACTCGAGTGTGAAAAAATAAAGAATCGGTTTTATTTGAGTTCAAGTGCAAAATTAAATTCAGACAAAAAAAAAACGTAAAATAAAAATAACACCATGAGTATCATCGATCGTGACTCTGAGTCGGAGAGATGTTCCATTAATTTGGCGAGTATACTTCGATCACCGCGTTCGCCGGTAGTTTCATTTAGGTGAGTTTTTTTTTTTTTTCCCTATCTTAATTGAAATGTAATTTTATGCACGAATATGACAGACGATGACGACAAATATTTTCAAGTGTACCGCAGTTGTAATGTATTTTTGTATAACCTTTGGTTTTATCTAACAAGTTTTTATTCTCATTTGCAACATTTGAATGGAAATGATGGTAACTAAGCTTCAAAGGGTGCATTCTAATCAACTAATTTAAGAGCGTTGACAAAAATGCATTGGAGGATTTTTGCGACGCCTTTAATGTGCGAGGATTGCACTGCAAGCATTGGATGAAAATGCTTTAAGAATCTACAATGTTTTTAGCACTTTTAGTTGTGAAGGTAAAACCAGAATATGAGTGCGACCCATGTGGTCCACACGACTAACTTCCCATTTCGAAGCGTGGCAAATCCATTGCTGTTTTGTCTTCGTGTAAGAAGTCTAATGGTTTTCCTCACCTGTTCTCATATGAGTTCAGCATTTGAAATCGTTGGCCAGATAATTCTCAGATGTTATCCCAGACAATAGATGTTTTGAACGTTGAAGACTTTCTTGTGGCAGTGTCTGTGACTTCCCAAGTGCTGTAACCATAAAGCACCACGGTTTCATTATTGAAGCGGAACAGTCTATGCTTGGTCTTGGAGCTAAAAGCGTTGTCCAGAAATATTTTGACTTGGATTGGATGATTAAGTTCCAAGGCTGATCCTTAAATTTTTCCGACTTTACCTTTAAGCCTCTTCTCCATGAAACACAAAAAAAAACTTTCTTCCATTTCACTTAATGGTAAAGCACAGTAGATTTTCCCTTACAACTCACTTATGGAAAATTCTGTTCCAAATAAGGAAAAAGTTCCCTGGAAAAAATTATTGGCAATAACGAATTTTTCGAAATTGAGTTTTTTACCATTTTAGAAAATTAATATCATGATAGCAAAGTTCCCAAATTGGAAAAAAGTCCAGGGAAAATTTATTCGTGAAAGAGGTGCTTCCACAATGGCATTTTTCCGTCAATTCCTTTATTTGGCTGGAGTTATAGCTATTTCCACGGGTGCCAAGCCGATCATCAGACTCCTTCATTATACAATAATAATATATTTGCACCCGTGAAATAGCTTTAACTCCAGCAAATAAAGAATTTACCGGATTGACCATTGGTGGAAAGGGAAACACCTCTAAATTGTTCAAATCATAAATGGAATTGACGCGACGCATCCTAAACTGCAGTGTTAAATAACACCAAAACAAATTTTGTAAGTGTTTTGTTGTTGACAAAGCGCGCATTGGTTTTCAAAGTCAAATTTCCATAAAAACTATGATTTGATGACATACATTAAGTACAATTTAATATCATTGGCACCATCTACCGAAAAACCAAAGTTGGTCGTACCACCTCGGGACTCAGGCACAAAACGTTTTAGCACAGTAACAACAGACCTATAATTACTCCTGAAAGCTGTAGTTTTCTATTAGTACAATAATTTTTTCTAATAGGATAGTATTGTCGGAAGATTAAACATTTAAATGGCAAAACACGTTTGGTGGGTCAGGCGAGTAATACGAATTAGTATTTGGTACTCCTGAATATTGTTTCAATAATGCTATGGAGTTTTAATCGATTTAAATCATAAATATTCTAGTCCTGCATACATATGGACTGTTTTACCTTAGTGACCCAAAAAAAATCCGTTTAAACTAATATTCATTGCTATAAGTTATAACAGATTAAAAAATAAAATAAATAAAGAGCGCGCGACCAGCTGCTCTTTAAGACCAAGCATCAGTGGCCTACTCTCATCAACAATTCTCTGAGTGCGTGTGAAGAATTGAGGGGACCTACAGATTAATGCCGATTCCGAAATTAAGGAAACACTTTTTTCATGAACAGAATGATACTCTGAAGTTTTGTCAGTTCTTTCGCAAGAGGCATACCCGTAAGGATGAAATAAAAACTTTATGAGGTACGAGATAGGAAATCGTACACCACAACGTTTTCTGCTTAGCACTCCAATCTAACCTCTAAACACGGACACTACATTATGCATTAGACATTAATAAATCAAAATTTGTAGTAATCCATAAATACATGCGAGAATCAATTATGCATACTGAAGATAAAGAAGCGTATTACTCTAAATCTCCAGTCTGCAACACAACACATACAACGATCAGCTACAATTGACATTGCCTTATGAATTCCACGCTAACAGCCAGTCGTTCAGAAAACTTTTGCCACCAACATACCACGATTTATTTAACATAACTAATGTATTATAATGAATCTAATTTGTAATTTATATTTGAAGTACAATCTATTTTCCTTATAACTAATTTTTGTGCAATTTTTATTATAACAAAATTATTGACAAATATACATTCTATTTACATTAGATTAATAATTTTTACAATTTTTAATTGAAATTTTGAAGAAATTATCAAAATTTTCATATTACATATTATTTTTTATGTATTCCTTTACAATACCGCGTCGAATGAAATCAACCCAATTTCCATGAGAATACGGTGAGTGATTCGCGAGATAATCGAGCTACAAAACGTAACGCAACATACAAACATACGCATATACGTACACACACACAGAAATAATTATAAAAAGGATTGTTTTCGGATTCTAGTGACTTCGAAACACGAGATATGCAAAAACCTGGAGATTCACAAAATTTTCGGCCGAATTACAATAACTTCCTCTGGAATTAAAAATACATCCTAGAATGAGTAATAATCTTGTTTTATGAAATGTCTTCGAAAAATCTCAAGTCGTTTCGAGATATTTGCAAGATTACTGGGATGTTTCTTTAACTAAGGCGAGTAAGCTCCCAGATAATAAGGGTCGTTTTTCGAGAAAGCACCAACAGTGCCTTGCATAAGTATAACCGCACCCGAAAAAATGCATTTAAAAGAAAACCTACAATAGGAGTGACTCCTTACTATTTTTTTATTGAGTTACATCACTGATGAAGCAAATTGAGAAGAAAATAAAGTACCGTTATTTCCTCTCCTGGTGTTTAAAAATTAAAAACAGATTTTGATGTATTGCAAAAATATAACCGCACAATGCAAATCTCTTTGAAGCTGCATTCAGTCAAGTGCTTTCAAATAAAAAACAACAATGCCACGTGGTACGCATTTAAGCGAAATTGAAAAAGGCAAAATCTTGGCTTTTCGGTCAAGCGGCCTAAGTCTTAGGGCTATTGGAAGACGAATTTCACGATCGGATCGTGTCGTTCGAAATTTTTTAAAACATCCAGAATCTTATGGGACAAAAATAAGACCCGGGCGTCCGCAGAAGCTGACACGTCGCGACAAGAGGCGTTTAATCAATGCTGCATCCAATTCGGTGCATTCTTTGCCGGAATTTCGTAACGAATTGGGTTAAACCGTTTCTCGTGCTTTAAAAAGCAGTGGAGTGATTGTTCGGGGAAAAATGGTGCCAGCTCCAAATTTAACAGCAGCCCACAAACAAAAAAGATTGGAATTTGCCCGCCAAAACATAAATCGGGATTGGAAAACCGTAAGTGACTTTCTATTAATCTACACTAAAATCTCGTTATTCCAAATGGCATACTGGAATGAATGTTTTTTATTAGGTTATTTTAGTGATGAAAAAAAGTTTAATCTCGATGGACCAGATGGTTTTAGCGGATATTGGCACGATTTGAGGAAAGAGAAAAAGTTTTTTTCCAAGAGGAACTTTGGTGGTGGCAGCTGTATGGTTTGGGGGGCCTTCTGCGAGCGTGGTAAGGTTGCACTTGCCTTCACCTCTACCAGAATGAACAGTTCTGACTACACTTCGGTCCTTGAGAGAATTTGGTACCTTATTTAAGACGATTTCGCCGAGTTGAGCATGTCTTCCAGCAAGATAATGCCCCAATTCATGTAAGTCGTCAAAGTTTGGATTGGTTCGAATCGAAAAACATTAATTTGATGGAGTGGCCGTCACATTCTCCAGATTGCAACCCCATCGAAAATCTTTGGGAATTTTAACTCGCAAAATTTATGCCCATAATAAGCAATTTGCTAGTGTTGCTGAGCTGCGAGAGGCAGTTGTGGCAGAATGGAACGCTTAAGACGACTCCATATTGAAAAATCTAGTTAATAGTATGCCAAAAAGAATTCTAAGATTGGTGGAAAATAGAGGCAACAAAATTGCATATTAATTTTTTTGTTAAAAATGAACTTAAAACAAAGAAAAAACAAAAAACAATAAATGCGGTTATATTTTTGCAATACATTAAAATCTGTTTTTAATTTTTAAACACCAGGAGAGGAAATAACGGTACTTTATTTTCTTCTCAATTTGCTTGATCAGTGATGCAACTCAATAAAAAAATAGTAAGGAGTCACTCCTATTGTAGGTTTTCTTTTAAATGCATTTTTCCGGGTGCGGTTATACTTATGCAAGGCACTGTAGAAAATCAAAGATGTGTGCGGGCAAATTCCGGTTTAGCTATCTCAAAGCAAGTTATGTTATAACAAGCCCACCAAAACGGTGGAAATAGGGGAGAACTAGCACTTTGGTATTAGAAGTCAATAAACCTCCGTCACTTCAATAGTAATAGTTTTTTTTTTCGTCTCCTTGCTTATAAGTTTTATGTAAGGACTGGATGTGACTTCTATCTGGCAAAGTGTTGAATTCTATATTTTTCTCGCTTTGGATGTACTGTATGGTTGTTGGCTTTGGTTGATGGCGGGATGTTGGGTGGTTTTTGGTTAAACGGATCGTAAAAAATCTATTACTTCCCATTTTTCCTATCATCTCACGATCTGATAAAAAAAAATAAAATTCTTATTTCTCATACAGATTTTTGTCTTGTACCTGAATAATTAAAATGATTGTTTGCTACACAAGCCGCTTTGACTTGCTGGGTTATACGTAGTGGAACCATGTGCCTGTTTTACCAGACATGTCCCGTTTAGGAAGCATTGTCCCGTGTCCCAAGCAATAGTTCGGACACCTTACATCCTCAAAATATCTCATTTAATTCGAATGTGATTATTGTTCTGGAATAGAAAATTTCAGTTCCACGTTGCCAAGCCGATTTCAGACCTTTCATTAGTTGTTGCTGTCTATTTTTTCATTTTAATTGAAACAATTTTGAGTCTCATCTCTGGATTTTGAACCTTAGACATCCATTGACAATAAACCGCTTAAAAAAAAAAAGTCCACATTTGGTACCAAAAAATCAGAGCGTATGTGCATTGGCTCTCTCTCTCAACTGGCTAGTCCTAAGGTTTCAAAAACTCGCATGAAAATATCTGCTATAATCTCCAGCTAAAAAACCGTAACTGAACGGAAAAAAGCTCCATTGGTGGAGCACCTCTTACACAGAAAAAGTTCCAATTATTCATATACGAAAAAATCGATAAATTTGCAAGATTCACAAATAATGCGTCTACATCGGAACAACAAGCGTTGATAAAGCACGAACAAATAATATATTTAAATCAGTTGTACATGATTCGTTCGAGTATGGAAACTTCATAATAGAGGTCTCAACAATGTCAAACACGCTCTCGATCGCTTTCATCTGCATGTGCGGAAAGAGTGCTCTGAGAACATAACAGTAAACAGTATTGAGTTCGAGATAACATCCAGTAATACAGAACCGATCGTCAACTCTGCAAAAACAGATATAATGTTGCACAAATTCACTTAAAAATATTTATGTGTCACTATGAAGTAAGAGTTACTAATTTTTATTTCTCAACACTCAATGCTGTCATAAACAACCCTGGTTCAAGGGGGATAGACCCCTCCTTTCTCCATACGATTATTTTCTTTTCTCGATCCAATCTACGCGCTCTAGCTTTTTGGCACAACATTAGTAAATCACCCAGTATTGTATAATGCAAAACGCTTTTTAATTAGTGTCCCGTTTTTTATTCCACAATGTTCCTCAATGTCCGATTTATAAAATGTGTCCTCAAGTGGTCAAAATTGAAATGGTCACACTAGTTATACGTGATATGTACATCCTACGTCATTGTCACAACTGCACATAGGCATACATGGCTTTTTTGACACTATTTCGGGGTTTCCCGTCGAAAAGCGTATATGAAAAAGGTTATATTTTTATTTTTCTTATCATCTCAGGTCTTAGCTAAAAATATTGAGAACAAATGAACTAATTAAGCAAAATAAGCAAAATAAGGTGCAGAAGAAAACAAAATCAACACGACTACCAGCAACAGTTTCGTTTATGCATCATCATCAGACAATAATCTTTACGATGGATGGATCTTTTCAGTTCCCGAAAAATTTAATTCGTTTGTGAAAAAAAAAATGTTTTCAAAGATATAGAAAAAATTAAACTCGCTTCGCTACCGATTTGAAAATTAATGTGGCTTTTTTACAACCACGCAAGAATTGGGTCTACTTAAAATACAATGGCGCAAAATTGAAAAGACCCGCTCATGAAACAATTTTAGCGTGATACTCAGCTTCAAACAATGAACGTTTGAGTCATGTCAGAAACGTCATTTTAAGCTAGTATCACACTAACTGTTCATAGGGACTATATTTTGCGCCAATGTTTTTTGCGTTAAGAAATGTGCAAAAACGAATCAATCCCTTTTTAATGTCTGTGTTGTCTGGTAGCTGTAAAATCGTTTTGTGCATGATAATAACAACAACAGAAATACTCAGCTGTAGTATATGTGTAAAATCGTGTACAAATTGTAAATCCGTCTCCAAAAAGAGATTCGAAAAATCAATTCTTCGAGAAATAAATTCAATTTCTTTGTGAAAGAAAATGCGTTTAAGGGAAAAAATTGTCACTTTCACGTCACGGATCAATTCTTGGTTGTAAGAAAAGTCACATAAGTTCTCGGTTGAATTTATCGATCGCGATCAATAAGTATATACCCGATATGACGAAATTATTCTCAAAACTTGTAATGCAAATAAATTTACTTAAGAATTTTCAATTTGTAATTTTTTTAGAAAATCGTTGGAGCGATGTTTTTGTAAATTAAATTATTAAGACACATATCTATACAATTTTTCGAAAATGCTTACATTCTGCGTATGCAATATTTAAGAACATTAAAATATTCAACTTTTTCAGCTAAATGAAAAATAAAGAAAAGATTAAATAAAATCTGTTTTATCCACAATTTTTTTTTAACTTTTTTGTTATTTGGGAAAAATATTAACGCACGCTCTGAAAAATAAAAATGCTGTCGTTCGGTTCGTTTTCGAGAAAATCTTTTTTTTTGGGACTAACGCTACATTTAGTTTTAATCTAAAAAATAAGAGAAACAAAAATAACTAAAACTAAATTCAATGTGGAAATGAGGACTTTGGGGGAAAGTCCTCATTTCACATTGAATTTCATCAAACCTGTGCTATCGCTCTAGGTGCGAATTAAGGACAGACAAGCGGAATGAATTAGTGGATCCTTTTTTTCGACTTAAAGTCTACCGCAGTTCAAGAAAAAAAATAATATTGGCTAGAAAACAAGGTAGCAATCATAGTAGAATCGCAGTTGTAGTGCTGGGGATTTGGAAAGACCATTTCTGTAGACTGTATTAAACGGGGACCGAACAAAATCCCGCCGTCAGACAAATCCTTTTATCGGACACGTTTGTTGGCTATCAAACAATTCCGTGAACCAACCTATGAAGAAGTGAAAACGGCAATATCACGTCTGAAATTGAACACGCTTAAGCAGATTGTCTATCATAGCTGTTCAAAGCAGCAGGCGACGAGCTAGATAGGAGCATGCACCAAATCATCTGTAAGATATGGTCAGAGGAATGCATGCGGGATGAATGGAATCTCAGCATTGTTTGCCCGAATGTTGAAAGAGGGAGATCCTCTAAACTTGCGCCAACTACTAGCGGAATCAGTCTACTTAACATCGCCTACAGATTCCTCTCTTGCCGTAATATGGAACGTCTGAAGCCTTCGTGCTAACAATCTGATCGGTCCTTATCAATGTGGCTTAAGCCGTGTATGACAGCATCTACAGAGACGAACTGTATACAAAGAGCTATGGCCCCCCCCTGGCTTTTCGGGCAGAACGTCACAATTAGACGCATACAACTTCGAAGTAGTAGAGGAGTTTGTCAACCTGTGCTCCGCTATTGACACGGGCAATAACACCAGCACCGAGATCAGACGAAGAATTACTTTTTCTAATCGCTGTTTTCTTATGCCAAGAAACCAATTGAGTGGAGAAATTCTCTCTCGATCACCTCAGGTAAAAATTATAGAATACCCTCATCATCATCCAGCCCTGCTGTATACAGTGCAGAAGCTTGGACCCTAACAAAATCGGTTGAATGTGCCTTAGGCTATTTCAAGGGGAAAGTTCTTCGGGTCATCTTTAGCCCCGTGTGAATTGCGAAGAAGATACAACAGCGAACCTTACTGGTTGTACATCTACATGGAGCTAGCCCAGAGAATCAGATGGCTCGGTCATTTAGAGCGGATGGACACCAATGTTCCCGAGGGACGAAGAAGGAGAGGAAGACTGCGACTCAGGTGGCGCACAACAAGTGAAAGAGGACCTCAATCAACTTGGAGTGCAAAACTGGAGACAGCTAGCTAGGGACCGAGCTGGCTGGCGGAGACTGTTGATTGAAGCCCAAGTCCACAACGGACTGTAGCGCCACCTTAAGTAAGTAAGTAAGTATTGGCTTAAGAAATTTGTAAATATTTGTAGAAATGAACATATCGCAATTTAAAATGAAAAAAAATAAACGTTTTAAATTTAAGTACATTACATAAATCTACTACAAACGAGTCTATCTTCCGAAACCTAGCTTAAAAAACCGATTCCAGTATCAATTGAAGAAAGAATAACAACTAGAATCACACCTAACCCAAAGCACAAGAATTCAATTTGCATTTTGTTATTAATTGAAAATTCATTCAATCACTTTTCTCACACTGCGATGTTCACTGTTGGAAAATTTTGCAAAATTATTTTATATCACGATTTTCAAGACTCAAATTACGTCCAGACTTTGAATTTAAATATCAACAAAAAAAAAAACTACCGATCTATAATAAATTTGTAATTACTTTTGAGCATCTTTTTCTACGTTAAGCTTTTTTTCTTCAAAACATGAAAACAGCAATGTCAGTCTGTCTAGTGTAACTTTCAATTAGCATTTAAGTGCGAATAAAAATGTGGTTGTTCTCTCTGTTTTATTTGTATGTGCGATAAAATTCAACTTAAAATTCTCGCACGAAACAGACACTAGATGTGCTAATCTCACTCGATATCTGAACAATTGTGATCAGTTTCGGATCGCTTGTCACTGCTATAAGTAGCAAAATAAATTTATTAAATACCTATACTCGTTTAAAAGCTTGGTGGTTTTGTACAATATGCCACTTCAAGTGCAAAATGGCACTTCGTCGACATCGACGACGACTTCTGCGGGACCGTTTTCCTACAAAAAGGGACATCGGGTGCACTACAATGATGTCGATGGTAAAATTATAGTGTGCGTTCAGCTGTTGAATTGATCTGTACCTGTGATATTACAAAAAAAAAAAAAACAATTAAAATTAATTCGGTGATAAAAAGAGTAAAATGCTGTTCAATCTGTAAATATTTGATTTAACACTAAAATATTTAAAAAAAAAAATTGTGCTTCTGTTAAATATAAATATAAATTGAGTGCTTCCGGAAAAGTTATTTCTAAAAATAGCATTTTCATTTCCATTCCAAAAATGGATGTCTGCAAAATTTATGTTTGCTTTACTAATTAAATTCTATAACTTACCAATTTACTATAATTCTCCAATTTACTAATAAAAATTTATAATTTTCGTGCTGTGTACTATGCTCACAATTATGAGTGATAAAAATATTGCTGAGCACAATGATACTAAATAAAAATTGTTTTGTTTTATTTTTCTTTGTTGATATTAAAAGATAAAATGAGTTTTTTTTTTTGTATTCATAAAAATCAAAAGGCCTTAGTGAGAAATGCCATAAATAAATTATCATTTTCTTATCTTCTTATGCGAATTGTTGATAAATTTTTATAAGTCCTTCATCTTGCTTATCAAAGCAATGTTTTGTGCTACGTTTTCTTTAGCAGAATAGTAAACATTAATCTGTGCGTTAATGCACTATAAATTTTTGTGTTCAGTGTGACTAACAAATAAATAATTATTGTTCACCTCTTACAATTTCTAGCCGTCAAATAATGCAAAAATTGGTTATCTGATTACATACGATGTACGCTTATAAGGCGCAGTGTTAATATTTAAATTAAAAAAAAATAATTCTATTTTTGAAATTCTTTTCTAAGAAAAATTGAAAGAAAAATGTCGCGCCGAAGTGTTAAATTTGAGAGATATTATTTGATTAAGACTTCTCTACCTTTAACCAGTTTTGGGTAAATAGCGATTTTAATTATTGTTTTAAGAATTTTGCAATTAAAAAAATAACTCGGTCTGTAATCGTGTTTTTGTTGAAGGAGTCTTTTTTATTGTTGACTTAAAATTAAAAAAAAAAAAGTTAAATAAGATAAACCTTGTATATTAATTTTTCTCCTGAGATTATGTGACTAAAATATGACTGCAAAACATTATCAGTGGATATGCAAACCCGACGTGAAGCCCTTCTTATCATAATAATTGAGGTACTCAAATATGAATTACCTACTCTAGCTTTCTACCCGTCAATCTCTTCTATTTTGTTATTTTCTTTTGTTTTGCTATGAATTTTCTGTCTTTTCAATAATTTTCAATTTATGCATATTAGTCATCATAACTGGTTAGAAAAGTACCAAACATTTCTGATAAGTTTTTTTTTTTCTTTTTTTTTGTAATGAAAAACTTATAATAATTGTAAATAAAGAACAATTTTGTTGACTTAATATTTATGTAACGTATTCCTTAATTTCATACTGATAACTTGGGCGCCAATTGAATACTTAATTATTATCTTTTGAAATCAATCAAAACGTATCTGGCAATCATTCATTCTTTGCAATAATGTATGTCTATTGACTACCGTTTCTTTATTTTCAATAAGAAATTCATTTTCGTAATTTTTTGATAAATAGTGTTTAAAAGGGTTAGAAATACGTTTTTTTCAAAATCATTTTCCTGAACCAGCGTGTTTTGATTGGTATTTTCTCGGAGTGTATAGGTGATTTGTTATTCGGTTGTTTTAAAAAATTCAATTCAGAAATACTTTGACAAATTTAATTGAACTTTTGGTTCAAGTTCAAGTCTTTAAAGTGATTCCTAATTTGCTCAAAATTATTCTTTAAGTGAATGAGGCACATTATCAAAAACTAAAAAAAAAACTATGGACAATGTTGGTGTTTTATATTTATCTGTGACGCTTTACATTCATGTTTGAAATTATTTTAATATTTAAAACTCTTACAAGTTGTACCTTGTACGTTGAAGTGCTTGGTTGAAAAACAAGTGTAGGCCTTTTTGATTGAAAAAATGAAGAAATGTTTGCTGTTGCAAAATGCTTGTCATGAGGCAGACAGTACGGGGAAGTCAAAATTTAAAGTTTTGTTTTAATAAAAATAAACAATAAAAAAATATGAGTGGACATGTTTTTCCACGAAAAATATATCCGCTTAAGCTCATTAACAATTGTTTGTAAAATTTTTTTGACAAATAATATATTTTCTAAGATTGATTCTTACTACTTATGTTGGCGCTACAGTCCAGGTCGGACCAGGGCCTCATCTAACAAGCGTCTCCAACCAGCTCGGTCCCTAGCTCCAGTTTCGCACGCCAAGTTGGTTCAGGTCCTCTACATGTGTGCTCCACCTGAGTCACGGTCTTCCTCTTCTGCGACGTCCTTCCGGGTTGGATTTGAAGACTCTACGAGCCGGAGCATTATTTTCCATTCGCTCTACATGTCCCAACTATCTTAGTCGTTGGTTCGTCTCCATTTTCCATTTATGCAGACAGGAACAATCTTCACTGGAAGAATTTTTCTCTCAAAGCAAGTCCAAGCGTTTTAATCAGATGTTGTCATGGTCCATGTCTCTGCAGCATACATTAGAACCGGCATGATAAGGGTTTTGTAGAGCGTCACTTTAGTTGCTTGGGAAAGGACTTAACTACTCAATTGCCTTCTAAGTCCAAAGAAGCAGCGATTGCCAAGAGTGATTCTTCGTTTGATTCAAACGCTGGTTTTGTTGTCGGAGTTAATAGCGGATCCTTGGTAGACGAAGTCCTTAACTACCTCAATGTAAAATTTGTCTATTTTTACGTTTGCTCCAAGATGCGATGTTGGTTGTGCTTTCTTGTTGACAGCATTAACTTGATCTTGCCCTCGTTAATCGCTAAACACATCTTCCTGGCCTTCGCCTCATGACTCACAAACACTCCACTGATATCACGCTGTGTTCTTCCAATTATGTCAATTTCGTCTGCGTATCCTTGTAGCTGGACGGACTTTTGAAAGATTGTGCCTCTGGTGTGGACGTTAGAGTTTTGCATAATCTTTTCAAGTATGATTATGTAGAAACCGCATGACAGGCATTGCCTTGTCTAAAAACCTTTTTTGACATCAAATGCATCCATTAGGTTTTCTGTACCCAAATTGACTGGTTCTGTATTGCTGGCGGAGTTTTGCTCATCATCGCCATTATACAGCTTGGATAAGTGGTCTTTCCATATCCTCAGCACTGACTGTGGTTCATCTATGATGTTCCCATGATGGTCTCTACAGGCTTCGGTTGGGGGTGTATAAGCCCTGGAGGTTTATTTTACCTTTTTGTTAAACTTTCGAACCTAGTTCCTGTTGTGACATCACTCTATCTCCTCGATCGCACGCTTCTCATGCTCACTTTTTTTTCTCTCTGAGAAGTTTGTGCTCCTCTCTCCTCTTATGCTCGTAGAGCTCACGAGCCGCTCGTATCCTTCTTTGCATCTTGTGGCCGTGTAAACCCTAACACATCATAGGTGGCATCTCTGATGGCTGCTTGGCAGTGTTGCCACCCCGAACCGAAGCCTGTAGAGACCATCATGGGAACATCGTAGTGGAACCTTAGTCAGTGCTCACAATCCATAAAGGATCTCAGCCTGAGATATTGCAGCCTTCCATCAGGAATGGTCCGTCACATGCACTCTCCAGTCGCTGAAACCAAGTGCTCTGGCATCCACAGTCACTTGGTCTTTGTACCGTAGTTTCGGTCTTCCTTGCTGTCTCGAACCTGGGGGCTGGGATGAGGAGACTTTCTTGGCTGGAACGTTGTCGTCCATTCGCTAGATGTGACCGTGCCAATGTAGTCGTTTTATCTTGGCCTTCTGGACTACATCCACATCTTGTTACAGCTCGTACAGTTCTCGGTTGAACCTTCTTCTTCATTCACCATCGTCGCATACGGGACCGAACATCCTTCGAAGAATTTTTCTTTCGAAAGTGCCCAGTATCAATTCCCCTTTTTTACTTATGGTCCAGCACTCGGTGCCGTAGAGCAGGACTGTTAAAATCAAAGTTTTGTAGAGCAGACACTTTGTCTTTCGAGTGAGGAGTTTTGAACCCAGTTGTTTTGCCAACCCGAAGCAGCAGCAGTTCGTTAGGGTTATTCTTCTTCGGATATCCGCTAAATTGTCGTTTGTGGAATTGATGTTTGTTCCAAGGTAGGTGAACTCCTTAACTACCTCGAAATGACTGCTACCAACAGTGACGTTTTGTCCTAGGCGGTGTACAACGCATCTCCTTGTCTAAACCCTGCGCATGTTTCGAATAAATCGATGGACCGTTACAACTGAACTACGTATTGTTTAGCGTCAAGCGGCACAGTTGGATCAATTTGTTGGAGATCCCGATTTCAGACATCGCCTTCATAAGCTCTTGGCTATCACAAGCAGCTTTGAAGTCGATGAAACGATGGTGGTTTTCCACTTGAAATTCTTTGGTCTTCTCCAGGAGATGGAAAAATCTGCCAACTGCAATATCTCGAGACAGATATGGCCCACTTACGACCACAAACGTAGTAAGGCTCTTCTGAAAAAAACTAGGTCAGATATTGGCAGAATTGTGGCGGATTAAGCGTTGAGAGCGCCGCCGCGCCCGGCACGGCGCCCCTATATTAGAAATAACTCGTACTATTTTTGACTGAAACTGCTGTACCGCGTGGTTTTAAGATTTGGCGAACCGAGTTGTCAAGTCAAATTACTGAGCTGAGTTTGCAAACCGAGTTGAATCTGTAAGTGGAATTGCTCAGAACCGATTTGTATCTCAAAACAAGTGGTAAGTGCAGTGCGAGGTCATAAGTTTTCTTCCTTAACAACCACGTATGAACTAGCATAATGAGCCACTTCATCAAATCACTGCGCCCTTTGCACCCTCGCGCCCCTAGGCACATTCCTACTTTGCGTTAAGGATAATATGCCACTGGCAGAATAGTTACCATTTGCACAGGCCACTAGCCGGTCGGGCAACATGCCTTGAAGCTTGGTATTCCCCACAATCAATTTTGTCGTAGCTGTAGAGTTCCGGTCAGAGGGTAACACTCCAACAGTTTTTGTGTGAGTGCCCGGCCCTTCTAAATGCCAGAACAATGGCTTTGCTTGCTCCCTTCTTACGCGAGCTTAGCGAACTCGCAAATCTTAAGAGTAGGAACTGAATTATCTTAACAAAAACCAATGGATTTATACACTCCAAATCTCTATTATGCTTATGCACTGTGCTGTGCGTTTCTTTTTATAATTTATTCTTTTTAGGTAACTTCGGGCAGCCATTCTAACTTACCTACCTACAACCTGCCTACCCTTTCACTAATGAATCACTAAACATTTTCACTATGATAAAGCTAACCAACGAACAAAGTCTGCTTTTTACCGGAATTCCGAGTCGATGACCACAAATTTATGAGCGTTAATAACTAAAATTTTCGGTCATAATTCTCCTCCTAGTAGACGACAATAACAAGTCGAGTGAAAAAATTTGAGTCAACAGTGGTCGAAATTTCGAAAAAATCGCCGGCGTTCATGCGTCTGTAGCAAATGATCCAAATCAGTCAATTTCAATTCCATGGCGTTCTGAATGGCCAGCGTTATCGCACCATGATTACCGATTAGGATGGTGATACAAGCCACAAAGCACACTTCACAATCACTTTATTGAAGGATAAGTTTGATGAGCGAGTTACCTCAAGAAATAGGCGAGTATATTGCCCGCCTCGTTCGTGCGATTTAACACTCAAATAATGATAAAAATAAATATGTAAGCCCGGTAGTTAGTATTTATGATTTTATAATGTTCCTTATTCCTTTATGTTTCCAAGGGGGAGTATTTTCGAGTATAGCGGAGTACGGGAGTACACTGAACGCAAAGGGAGTATAAATACTCCCTTGGTAGTAATTTCGGCAGCGCTGCACATGACCTATCACTGTGCCAAATTTCAAGTTTCTAGGATAACAGGAAGTGCTTCATAATTTTGATGATCTGTCATTGAGTGAGTCAGTCAGTTATGGTTTTCGTGATTTTTGGAACATTGTATCTTAGAAACTACTTATGCCAAATATCTGAAATTTACTGAGGTGCTTCTGCTTAACTAGCTTAACACATAATGTGAGTTTGAACCTTTTGGCTTATTTGGTATAGAAGTTAAAGGGGTGTGGATAATGCCCTGAGTTGTTTCCTGTAAATAAGGGTGTAGTGCCAAAGTTGCTAGAGAACTACTACCGTGCCCCTTGATTTGAAGCACTTGATGTAGGGATAATTTGTATACGTTGTAAACGACCTGGCCTTTTCTTGTGAAATTATTTCCAACCCTCATGTAATATCATGCGAATTATTTTCAAAAGAGTTTTTTTTTTCAGAATTCATTTTTATTCATTATCACTTAAAACTACTTATTACTAGACAAAGAATTCAAACTAGCTTATTATCTAAAATCTTATATTTAACTTACTGGCCCCAACCGGGCGCTCTAAGGAATTCATGATCAACTTAAAATTAATGCCTTTCGGCCTATGAACTATGTATATTATTTATTTTTGAATGTTTTTTTTTTTTGTTAGAAAAATTGAAAAAACTAACAGGATATCATTTTTGTTTGTTTCTTACGTGCTACTTAAAAATAGGTCCTTAAAAATAAAACTTAAAATAAACTAAAACTACCTATTCTACCTAACCGCTACTTACGAACTAGAACAACCACAGCAGCAAATCTCTATCATTTTTATTTTATTTTTTTGCATATTTTTTTTTTTATTGTTTTTAATTTTTTTTTTTTTATTTCGTTTTTTTCTTTTTTTCATGTCTTTTTTTTTTATTTTATATTTGTTGTCCTTGTCAATCTATGTGCCACCATGCCTACTCTACTTAAACCTAAACCCAAAACCCTTAAACTAAAACAAGTATGTAAGCCGGCCAAGGCTCAAAACCCCACCCCGACTACTCATTATCAAGTGCTGACTGAAGCCACCAGAACTGGTTCTCCTGCTTCACCCTATCGATTCGGTCCCGTTCGGACACAGCCCTACTGAACCGAAGGAGCTCTGCTCCGTCTTGTGCGAGGACGTCTCGACTGTAAAGGAGCCGCCGATCGACGGTTCTTCGCCTGACGTGGTAGATTAGCGGCACCGCCAATCTGTCCTGTATCAGACCGCATCTATCTAGATAGAGGAATGCCTCTGGTGGAATGAAGCCGCTCAATCGTGCACTATCAAAATATTCGTCGTTCGGATAGAACGCCCCAAAGATCAAATTATTCGTCGAAGTCATAGCTCTCGCAATGTGACCCCGAACAAGTTTTATCACGAAATTGTCAATTCTGTTGATCCGAGCCTCGTTGTATAGAACCTCGTTAGAATAGTAATGTACATAAGAAGATTCCGGTGTCCGATACAAACCGAGACAGCGCCGAAGACACTGCCTCTCGAACACCCGAATCTTCTCCATTTGAGATGGCGCAACGTTGAACCACACTGGACAGCCATAAACGATCATCGGCCGTATGAGGGCCATGTAGCAAATTACCTTCACTCTGGGGTCAAGCCGACTGCTGAAAAACAGCCGCTTCGTCAGAGCAAAGGCTCCTCTGGCCTTAGTCAGAGCAGCATCTATATGTCTGTCGAAATACAGATACTGGTCCAACCAGATACCGAGGTACTTCACTTCACTTTTGCTCGTTAATCTCTGTCCGTGGGGTCCAACGATGACCATCTTGCGCCAATTCTTGCGCGTATCCCTCGTGGCCCCAGCCAACGAGGTCCGGAACAGAATTGTTTCACATTTCTGGACATTTATTTTCAGTTTCCAGTCATCGCAATATCGCTGAATCTTCTCGAAGTCACGTTGCAAGAGAATTCTAATGACTTCGACCTTTGGGGCAGTTCTGTACGCAATCAGGTCGTCGGCATACGCAATTGCCTGGATAAGGCTACCTATCAGATCGCTGGTGTAAATACTGAAGAGAATCGGCGAATTAACCGCTCCCTGTTGAAGACCGTTTTTGATTTCAAAGGTGTGGTAGAAGTTACATTGCCACTTTTGACAACAAACTTTCTACCGTTGAGCATATCATAAAGCATATACAATAATGGTTTACTGATGCCTAGTCTGGTGAGTTTTAGGTACAAACCTTCTAACCATACGGTGTCGAAGGCCTTCTCTAAATCCACCAGAACAGCACCCGTGCATTGTTTCTTGGACTTATTCCATTGGATATCAGAAACGAGCTTAGACGCGGCATGAATGGTGTCATGTCCCGCCTTGAACCCGAACTGATTATCCGGAATTATTTTGTTGTCCGCAGCCCACTCACTCAGAGCCCTATTGATTACCTTTTCGAATACCTTGCTGATGCTTGGTAGAAGACTTATCGACCGAAGATTTGACGGATTGGAGTTGTCCTTTCCCTTTTTCGGGAGAGGATGAACCACAGCTGTCTTCCAACGCACTGGATAATATGCATTATTCAGCGCGTTGTTGAACAGAGTGGTGTAGATGTCTATTGCCTCAATCGGTAAGTGTCTTAGTACAATGTTGGATATACCATCGACACCTGCTGACTTCTTATTCTTCATTGAATCGAAGATGAGCTGGAGCTCTACCTTCGTAACTAACAGAGGACTTGCTTCCGTTTGCTCGGCGATTATGGCGTTTGCCAAAAAGTCGTCATTGAACCGCATAAAACCGCGGTTCTCAGATCGCCACTGCACAATATCGTTCCGAAGGTAGAAGTGATGAAGTAAGGCTCTGTTTTCCAGGTCGTGATTCGGGTGAATGCTAGCATTCACCTTATACACTTGCTGAAAAGCAGCCCCCACTGTCTCCACTTCTCCTGCGGGTCTTCCATAATAAAGAAGTCATCGTCCAAGACGGCTTCCTCAGGATCAATTTGCGCTGTCAGAAGTACGTCTCTGTTCTCTACTGTCCTCTGAAGCTTAAGACACGAAGGTCGTTCTGATTCTTGGACCTAAATATCTTATTAATTTGAGGGAACATACTCGGTCGCTAGAATTAACGGCCCGAATTTTCTTGTCCCAGTACAAATTAATAGATAACCTGTAGTTTTCCTTGATCAGGTGTTAACGTTCTTAATCGACGACTTCAGTGTCCTAATCTCCAGGTCGTTCGGGTCTGTAAATCGTCTGTACAAGTTTTTAAGTCTTGTCAGTAAAAAAGAGTAAGTTGATCAATTGATCTGCTTAAAATCGGCTGGATTTCGATTTCCTGTTGAGTTCAGTTTTGAGTTAAATTGACCGAGTTAGGCTCAGTTTTTGAGGGTGTTTGAACCCCAACACCCTCCCCCCCTCGCCTACAGTTTTATATCATTTTTAAATAAAATCAATTCGCTTAAGCTATTTCCTATTGAATACTCAAAGCAACGCGAACGACTTATACAATTATTATCGTAATTGATTGATTTAAAAACGTGTTGAAGTTCACCGACACGACAACCGAGACCCGACGAGACAAAAAATTTATCATGTGGTAACTATTCTTACAATAATTACATACAATTATTGTTGTTTGTGATTATTAAATGGCAAAATAATGCTTTAAAGCAACAAAATATTGTCTTCGTCTTCATGTTTGTTTGTTTGAATATTTTCAATTAGATGTTTGTCAAGCCCTTAATAAAATTCAAATTTTATTTCGCCCTTGGCAGTGCAAAACGCAAAGTAATTGAATTTAATCTAATCGAACGAAACTGCTTCGAATTTCCTACCAACTCTCAGTCGTTTATTTGTACCGCATTGTAATTTAATAAAATGGGGAATCAATCAAAATTCACAAATGATAACAAAAATTGTACCATCCATCTAAATTCCTAACAAAGGAACTCAAATGAAAGAATTAACATTTTTATAATTTTGTTCACGTTCATTGTCAGTTTTGGTTTACTCAGTCACTGATTCACGTGGTTTTTGGTATTAATTTTTGTATTAATCATTTAAATATTGAAAATGCAAGAAAATGGTTTGAAATACCACCAACCGAATTGGATTTGAGACTTTTCGAAAAGAGAAAATGTTTGAAAAACCATCGGGATCGCCTTCAACAACAAAGTATGTGTGTTTTGTTCATGTGACGTGTTCTTACGTTTCGTTTTTAACGGTTAACGTTATGATTCAAAATTGTATGACGTGACAGTCAAGCTTATAAAATTTTCTCTTTTGAAACCATTCCATTGGACTGACTTTGACAGACGGAATGCTTCTGAGAAGAGCAGAACTCTTCCGTTTTGAAAACAGAAGCGTCCGAAGAATGACACTTTTATCATAACCCGTTCCATTGGGGGTAGAAGAAGAAACGTCAAAAAAAGACCAATGGAAAACGAAAACCAGTCGATTTATTATTTACTGACAACAACTTCTCGTTTTTCACTATTTTCTAGTGATCTCCCATCCGGCATCACAGCCGACATATCCGAAATCCAACCGCTCAACAACAACAATCCAAAGCAACAGCCACCTAGTATATTACAAAACTCCAGCCGACCCCGAACTCCCAATCATTCCGAAGACCAATCCAATCAACAGTCACAACCTGAAGAACAAAAGTTCTACCGCAGTCCCTGTGATCACTGTGGCTTCCATTATTTTCCCATAATGTCAAATACCAGCCCATTGTCCATATCAACGTCGCCAGCGCAAACACACAAAAGTCTAGAAACGGTTGAACAAACAGCAACATTGCCCAGCAACAATTTGCTAATGGTTCCACAGAATTCCAATATGCGACGGAATGATTCGAATTATTCCATTGGCATGCCAGTGCAGGAATTGGCGGTTTCGCGAAGACCTTCGATACTTTTGCAAGAAATCCTCACAACAAGACAGCCATCGTTGATTCTGGGCAATCTCGGAAAACGTGATAATGCCTACAAAACTCCCAAAACAATGCGGTACACCACTAAAACAAAACTCATACGAATTTGATTGTAACTAATTTGAAATTTTGACAGCTTGTTGCAGGAGCACCGTAGTTGTGGCAGTATTTTGTCCATTAATGGCGGACCGGGTGATAATGAACGGGGCCCGAAAAGTGCAATGGCCAAAAATTCAAAATTCAAAAATCGACGAGTGGGAGAGTAAGTTGAAGAGTTTTGAACCTCTTTTAAGGAAAAGACTGATATAGTGATTTTGTTATTTTATTGCAGTGATGCGATAAGCTCATCGTTATCGGCTCTTTATTGCAAGATTCTAGTTTTGGTTGGAGTGTGTCTTCCGATAACGGAAATTATCTCCCAGCAAGTTCCTACTTACGTCTATCAGGGATTCTACGTTTACCTGTACAGTTTGAGCGTGCTGTTTGTGTTTTTCCTGTACATCTGCGCATTCAGGCACCGAGCTATTTTCAATGTACTGAAGGATTATCGTGAGTATTGTTGATGTTTACACAGTACGATTTTTTTCGGCAACATGTTTCTGTACTTTATTGAACTGTCACACCTCTCTTTTTCTTTTTCTCTCTTCAACAGATGAGAAGAACAACAATATCCACCTCAAGCGAAAGGCCGTTCGTTTCGGCAGTTTTTATCTTCGAATCGGAGCTATTGCTTTCGCCATTGGAAACATGGTCTACTCCGGCCTTGAACTGGGACAATTTTTCGAACTCAACGGCCGTCCTGGGTGTCAGGATCCTTTTCTGGCAATAACTCCGATTGCCCGAATTTCCCTATGCATAATCCAAGTTCAGTTTATCTTCCTCAACACAACCTACCTTGACATGGCTCGCCACAAGGTAATTTGTCGCTTTGGGCTCATGCACATGGTGGCGACAAATCTCTGCGAATGGCTGTATGTGCTGGTCGAGGAAACAAAACATGAAATATTTCATGTTGCTAGTCATGAGAAGGATCATCCCAAAACGGTACCGATTGGTGCACATAACGTTGTGAACTTGACATCGGCATTGACTAATATGACAGCAACTTCGCCCTCTAGCAGACCTGGTTGCTCGAGGACAAACATTATGGGAGCCTTAGTTCAAGAGGTGGCTCCGTTTCTCTTCCCCTGCACCATCGAATATTCACTGATCTGCGCTGTGATCCTGTACGAAATGTGGAAAACTGTCAAATCCATACCGGATATTGCCAGAACACGAAAAGACTCAATCATGCCGAGTCCCGAAAGACCGAGCTCACAACATCAGTTTTCGATTGATTGTTCTCAATCACACAAGGGACTTTTTGTGGGCATTCTGGTGATTGTGATGACGATCATCTCGATCATCATGTACTTTGTCCTCTACACTCAACCCGGTTACGAACTTGTTGCCACAAAGGAAGTCACACTCTGGGAGACGTGCATTTATTTCATTTCCGCTGTGGCGATCATCACAGGGATCTTTGTTATGAGGGATCTGAAGTATGTGTCGGGCGATGGGCACCATCACTCAATGAAATTGGATTTGACGTTGCTAGTTGTTGCCCAGACGGGTGTTTATCTGTACGGCATGTTCAGTATGATGGGAAGTTATTTCTCCAAATGGGACACAGTACCCGATCGTGTGGAAGGCATTATCGCCGAAATTTGCAACATGTTCCAAACGTCATTGCAAACGATGTTTATCATTCACACGGTACATCGGAGATGTAAGGGAGCGAAACAGCAACGTCAGAAGCCAGGGCGTGAAGTGATCACGTATTTGCTGGTGGCAAATATGGCAATTTGGTTTATTAACACTTTGATAAAGGGACGAGCTATGTTCAGACAGACGCATTTGGACTTTTTCGGTGTGTGGGGCTGGACGATAATTACACATGTGTCGATGCCATTGGCTATCTTCTACAGATTCCATTCGACGATTTGTCTGTTTGAGGTGTGGAAGACGACGTACAAGGCAAAACCGCATTAAGAAATTGTTTTAAATTTAGACTGTTTATTTATAAAAAAATAAAGTAGAGTAATAAATTGAAGTTTTAATATTATTCCTATTTTGAACTAGATGGCGCCACTGATGCGATTTATTGAATTCATTTCCAATGTTGTGGTTTCAGCTTTGCATTTGAGTGGAGAATTAATTGGTTCGTTAGAACAATAGTTTACTTTCAATAGAAATTTAACAGATCAAAATAATTTGCTTAACAATTTTTATATTTTCATCAATCGCACAGTCGTGTTACCACTATTCACCGCTAGAGGTGCATCAAATAACCCTATACAACAACCACTTAAAGAACTCACCAAGGCAGCCGCTGTACAGGTCATGATATAATCAACTACAACCAACTTCACCATTGGTGCAAATAAAAGACGGCTGTCATCGTATTTCGCAAAGAAAAGAAAGAAAAACCTTCTGCGTCCATTTTTTGTTCGCGAAATTATTTCGTATTTAATTAATTTATGATCGAAATTATCGCGTGAATTTATACTTTACTAAATCTTCTTAGTCACCAGCTAAAGAAAAATAGCAAACCAACACAATAATGGAAGTAGATGAAGAAGAATTCGAAGTACCCTCATCCAGCAGCAAAGGCGAGAAGAAACGATTCGAAGTCAAAAAAGTACGATTGAACAAAGTCTTGAAATTATTTAAATATTTTTAACCATACTCTTTTGTTTCTAGTGGAATGCAGTTGCACTTTGGGCATGGGGTAAGTCATTCTTTTGTGTGTTACCTTGAAACACAAAGAAAATAAAACAAAAAAAAAAATTGATCCTAACCTACAAAAGCTCTTCAATCTGTCTTTCGAAGGAACAACGAACCTAATGCCGAACTAACTTTTATGCTTTCAGACATCGTCGTCGACAATTGTGCTATTTGCCGCAACCACATTATGGACCTCTGCATTGAGTGCCAGGCAAATCAGGCATCGGCCACCAGCGAAGAGTGCACCGTTGCTTGGGGAGTTTGTAATCATGCTTTCCATTTCCATTGCATCTCCAGGTGGCTGAAGACCCGACAGGTATGCCCTTTGGATAACAGAGAATGGGATTTCCAGAAATATGGTCACTAATAACGATGTCGTCGCTGTTTTTTTTTTTTTTTTTACTTCTCCGCCCTTTGCGAGCTATTTTGATTTAATTTTGTCTGTACGAGGATTTATGTATTCTCCTAGAAATTCTGTGGAAAAAAGAAAAGAAAACATTTCTAAACTTTAATTAAAGAACTCTCAATGACTATTTAATAAACATACATTTTGATAGTTGTTTCTTTTTAAAAGATTTGATAAAAAAAAAAGAAACAATGAGATTCCACGAACGCCGGCCGGCGCCAACAATGAATTCGCGAAAGCGAAATGTTCATCAAACGTTTGAGTTACATCTCAAATGACGATAACTCTAGATGTTTAAGTGTCAATTCCAAGAGATTACGAAAACTCTATGAGCACGATTAATCGACGAACAAAAAATATGTCCAACTTAGCAACAATACTTGAACTACATCTATCCACAGCAGCTACCTTAGAAATCCAACGAACAATTGCCTAGCGAACAGCTGCTACATCGATTAGTGTCAAAGAAACTAGTTCAAAACCCTAGTGAGCACTGATTTACAGTCTACTACTACGGCGCTGGGTGCTGGACGATAAGTAAAAAAGGGGAATTGATATACTGGGCACTTTCGAAGGAAAAATTCTTCGACAGATTTAAGTTCCTAATGGCGAATATAGAAGAAGATTCAATTGCAAATTGTTCGAGCTGTACCAAGTGGTGGATGTAGTCCAGAAAGCCAAGAAAAGACGACTACATTAGCTCGGCCACATCGAGCGAATAGACAACAACGCTCCAGCCAAGCAACCCTTCTCATCGCAGCCCCCAGGGACCAGGTTCGAGAAAATCAGGAAGACCAAACCTCCGGTACAAAGACCAAACTCCTGCAAATGCCAGAGCGGTTGGTTTTGACAACTGGAGGATGCATGCGAGACACTGTTCCCAATTGAAAAGTAACTATTCGGTGTTTGCAGTCTCTTTGACTTCTTGATTGTTGTTTCCTTGTAAAAAGTACAGACTCTCCAACTCATAGGTATACCTCCGCGATCTGCATTCAAATTATGTAGTTCCCATGAGTTATTCCTCCTAATCCGTATATCCGTATCAGTCAGGCACCACAATCTTCTAACGAAAACTGCTCGCAATCGTCCAAATTTTACTTAGGTTGCTGAGATTAAGACTTACTTGTCATTACGACCTTAGTGAGCTGAGAAACGAATCTTCTCTTCACATCTTTTCGTCTTCTCACAAACTACATAAATCCATAAAATTTGTTTTGGAAATGGGCTAGGTACCAATTGATCGTTTCTACTTATTGACTAGTAAAAAATAAATACATAGTTGGCGCGGATGCTCTAGGAGATTCAAGGGCTAAGTGGCTTACACATCTCTGAGTGCGTGTGAAGAATGAGGGGACCTACAATTTTACGCCGATTCCGAATTTAAAGTTGAGAAGCACTTTTTTCATGGCAGATTGATACTTCTCCTGGAAGTATTGTCAATTCTTCGCAAGAAGCAATACCCGGGAAGATGAAATCAAAACTTTGGGACGAGCTAACCCACGCGTTCTGCGTAACAGCTAACGCACATAACCACTACGCCATGGGCACTACCAGTCTGTAGGTACAGAAATACCAAGACACTAGGTAGGTAGGTAGAAATGGCTGTTCTGGGCAGCTGCTGCCCAAGGAGAATCATAATTAGCGCCGTTTTGGTACAAAAAGCCGAGTATACCTGAAAATAAATCAGCCTTATTACCGTACCCGATCGGAGAATTCTGCGATCGAAGCAAATTTTCGTTCGGAAGTTTTTTTCCTTCACGGGACCCGAATCGTACATACAGCTCGGTCTCCAGCTAGCTGTCTTCAGTTTTGAACAGTTTTTAGGAGAGCTGCTTGCAGTTTTTATGGCATTATCTCAGATCTCCGCTTGACATTGCAACAACCTGTTTTAGGTAAATAGCTGTGGGAATAGCTTGGTCTCTCTTATGGGGTATTACTTATTTTCTTACTTAACCGGCTCACAATGCATGAAGGATTTCAGCCTGAGATACTGCAGCCTTCCATCGGGAACGGTCCCTCATGCACCCTCCAGTCGCCGAAACCAAGCGCTCTGGTCCTTGTGCCGTAGGTTCGGTATTCCTTTTCGTCTCGAACCTGGGGGCTGCGATGAGAGGACTTTCTTGGCTGGAGCTTTGTCGTCCATTTGCTCGATGAGGCCGAGACAATGTAGTCGTCTTTTCTTGGTTTTCTGGACTGCATCCACATCTCGAACAGTTCGCGGTTGAACCTTCTTCTCCATTCACCAACAGGAACTAAAATCTGTCGAAGAATCATTTACCAGTTGTTGAGTCAAATCGAAGTAGCAGCGGTTCGCTAGGGTAATTCTTCGTCGGATCTCCACTAAGGTATCATTTGTGGGATTGATGTCTGTTTCAAGTTGGGTGCACTCCTTAACTACTTTCAAATTGCTGCTACCAACAATAACGTTTTGTCCTATACGGTGGACAGATGTGCTTTGTTTGTTTATAGCATGTACTTTGTTTTGTCCTATTCAATTCAGACCTCAAGTTTCGCCTGTCTTCATTCTGTGAAGGCCCCAAGCACAGCTCTCTTGAATCGACCGATGATGTCTGTGTGGTCCGCCTAGGAGCTGGGTGGATTTGTTGAAGATAGTGGTTTCCATGCTCACACCTGCCTTGCGCATTATCTGCTGCAGGACTATGTTGAAGAATCTCCTTGTCAACACCCTACGCATGTTTGAAACAACTCGGATTTGCACGCTGCACCGCGTATTGTTTAGCTTCATGCGTGTCAGCTGGATCAGTTTGTTCGGGATCCCGAATTCAGACATCGCATCATCATAAGCAGCTTTGAAGTCGATGAAAAGATGGTGGGTTTCAATTTGAAGTTCGTTGGTTTTTTCTAGGATTTGCCTCAGTGTGAATATTTGGTATATTGTTATTCTGCCTGGCCTAAAGTCATACTGGTACGTGCCGATTATTGTGTTACAGAACGGTTTAAGACGCTCAAACAGTACGTTCGATAGGATTTTGTATGCAACATTGAGCAGGGATATGACACGGTAGTTTTTGCATAACATACACCTTCTCCATATTTAAAGAGTTCGGCAGGTATGCCATCCGACCCATTGGACTTGTTATTTCTTCTGTGCTGGGGGCTGAGACTGGGTCTTCATTGACTGATCTTGCTTCTTGCTTCTCTTTCGTCATTGGGAGTATTGGTTCAAAATTCCCACCTACGGGTTCAAAGGAACGACAGCCCTGGTAATCTTCACTTGAGTGCGCCTCCTGAGTCGCGGCCTTCCTCTCCTTCTCCTAAGGCAATTCTCTCAAAAAAAAAAAAAAATCCCTGGCCCTATCGACACAAATTGAAAATAAGAAAACAATTTTCGATTCAAACAATAAATGCATTCAAAATGATTTTTATTCGAAATTAATTTTGAAAATAATATTTTTTTTTAATTTAATTAATTTATGAATGAAAATATTCTTAATGTTTTTTTTTTCAAATGAATTTAACCCCTCGAAAGGGAAATATAATCATAATGGCAGTTAATGTAAGTCAAGTCTGCAAAACAGGAATGAACGGCGTTTATACTTGTTTTGTTTTTCATAATACACTTAAGGATTTTATTTTATTTTTTTTTTCTTGTTTTATTAAGATCAATATTAAAAATAAAATATTTACACAGTCGAAAGAAGGTTATTATGTATATATATATTTCTATCAACCCTATCGTCGTATTCGATCGTAACGAAATTCTATCCGATTTGTACGAAACATACGAATTTGGTATCATCCTAACGGTTCCGATTGTTAAATCGTACATACCTCAGAAAAAAATTCAAATTTGGGTTGAAATTTCAGACTCAGAGTAACGCATCACGATTTCATGCGGCGAAAAGCAAAAATTCAACAAACGTTTGTAAGTGTCTCCGATTGTTCCCGACAGCTGAATTGTGTCGGAACATTTGCAGAACGACATGCGTTATTATACGTTAATATTTCCTCTACGAAACGGATACCATGAACAAAATAAATGTTACGATCGCAACTTTTCTACGATCGTAAGTTTCTTCGAACGGATACGACGATAGGGCTGCATATGTATTTTTTTAAATTCTATTAAGCCCTTTTTATTATACAACACTTAATTTAATTTGGGGAGGTTACAATTAATTTTGATTTTTTACAACTCAAATATTCAGTTAATAGCTTAGCTGGGGTTATTATTTGTTTAATTTATTATATTTTTAAATACAATTTAAACTTATTTAATTTTTACTACTCTAACTAAATTTTTCTTTTCTAATTTTTCCTGATATTTTATTACTTTTCATGTTGCTTTTTTCTAATATAAATAAGACTTAAGTAGAAACAAAACAAAAAACAAGAGTATTTTGGAATAGAATTGATACAATTTTTTAACCACACAAAGATTTAAAAATATGAAATGTGAGCTGTAGCATTTCTTGTCCATCACACTGTAAAAAAAGACCTACTACTGCTTCCTCTTAATTCAATTTTGAATTCAATTATTTGGACTAACTTCCTGAGGCCTAATTATGGAATTCGTGGCGGATCGTTTTTCTAGCGAGTTTGACATTTTTCGCCGTCTTCGATTTGAATTCGACCAATTAACGAATTCGAAAGTGTAGGTGTTTGCTAGCGAGTTTAAATCTGACAGCTTTTTATTGGCGGATTCACAGGCGAAAGAGTGTTTATTACAGTGTTACCACATGTACCTACAGTCAAAATGGACTCGTTTTTTCTTCCTTGACTCCGAGACTCATTTTTATCACGTACGACTCGTTTTTTTTGCAGACATAAATAGGTACAATTACTAAGAATTTTTTATTAAAAAAAAAAATTAATCATAAATGTTTGAATCGTTATTTCTTGTCCTAAACGCTTGTATTTCGAACATTCGAAACCATACAATTAATTACTTGTATGTTGAAAATTAAAAAAGGAAATGATATCTGAAAGAGTTTACGTTTTTTTGCGTGGACTCGTTAATTTTGTAAATGACTCGTTTTTCAATCTTCTGGGTCTCGAAAATATTTTTCCCTGCGGCAACACTGTTTATTATTAATTGGAATATTGGAAGAATTAGTTCAATACAAAAGAACTAAATCACTGGAATATAGGAAGATTTTTGTTCGCATTGCCGCGAATTCGTTAATAAGGAAATAATTTGAAAGGTCGAATTGAAAACGATCCACCGCGAATCCCATAATCAGGCCCCAGTTCAATCGCTTGAGTAGTTTCTGCTAGTGCAACTTGGATTCTTTGTTGCTTCTTTAAAGTTTTCATCCACCGGAACGTCTAACTTCGAACGCCGAAAATGCCGGAGCCTCTCTTTTTTGGTTTGTCTGCCACTATTCTATAAAGCTCAAAGCCTGATGCGCAGCTCTCCTACCGCTCCTACTTACCGTCGTCGCAAGCATTCTTTTGTTCGAATCTAAATATTCAGACCTATGATGGTAGCCGATCGGAAAAATATCCGATCGGAGAAAAGTTCCGATCGGAAGATTTTTGTATTCACGGTACCCGAATTTGAGAAGAAAAATTGACATCAAACAACGGACTCATTTGACATTTACTAGTTTGCAAAAATATATATTTTATATTTTTCGGACAATTTTTCACGTTTGATTTTCTATCGGGAAGAATCGGAAGAAAAAAAAAAACACAAAGCATAACGCGTCGCAAATATTTACACAGTTCACTGCATAGCATCGCATGTATTTTAAATTTCCAACGCAACTGAGATTTTGTTTCGTAGATCTGTCCGATTTTACTGTCGGAGGGGTTAAAATCATATGAAAATTGAACAATTCGTACAAATCGGATAAAATTTTCTTCCGATCGGCTACCATCATAGGGCTGATTGTTTTCTTAGCCTTAAAGGAGTTCTTTTTGTATTCAGTAAGCTTTAATAAGCAGTTGCCTAACATTCATTCCAACCAAACAACTTAAAAAGCAAAACAAAACAAAAAACAAATCAAAAACTGACAGGACTGACACCAAAACACAAGAACAAACACGTGGATTAATTTTTAAGCAGTTATTTTTCCCTTTATATATTTTCTAAATTATTAACTAAATGATTTCATTTAAAAAAATAAGAAAATAATGAGAATATTATTTTTATAAACAATACCAATTTCTAAATGTTTTATTTTTCGTTATGAATGCAACGGTTTGATTTATTACTAAAACTAAAACATAGGTTAAGTTTTTTTTTTTAAACTTAAGAAAAAAAAAACAAAAACTAAAACTAAAAATTAATCTATCTGGAGAACTAAAAATAGGATCTGTTTTTTTTTTCTTCTTTTTCTTAATTACATCGTTTGTTTTAGATTAAATAATATTATATAAGATAAATATATATAATATTGTTTGTTTATTTTTTTTTTACATTTTTTAACACGTTTTCTTTCTTTTTTTTTTATTTATTTATTTAATTTAATTGTAGTCTTAGAATTTAATTATTTAAAACTATTTAACTGTACAATGTATTTAATTGGATTCTATATAATTCCATTCTCAATTTTTTCATTTTCCCTAGAGTTCTTTTAATTTTTTGCTTAAATCTTCCATCTGCAATGCATAGAGAAAAAAAAAAGGAAAATGTAAATGATAATAAATTTGAGTGTAAAAATATTTTTGTTTTCTTTGTTGTTTTTTTGTATGTACATTTTGATTTTGAGGCGAAGAAGGAGAAAATGTCAAATGTGTAACATTTAAAAAATTAATTAAAATAAAACAAAAGAGAAATGAGTAACAATAGTTGAGGATTGTGTGCATTTGAAGAGGAAGTCATTTTTTTAGATTTTGAAACGATTGAATTGAATCTTTGTGTTTATATGAACGAAAATGAAATAAGAACTTTGGAAGTTGTTCAAGTTTTTCTTGTTTTTATGGAATGCTTTTAAAACTATGTTTTAATCCATAGGAGCGTTTGGAGTGTGTTTTCGATTGGATGCAAACTGATTTAAGATGTTTTGCTCGAATTTCCAGTTTGTGGAACGGAAAGATGACGCCATTATCATTTTTTAACCGAGAAACGAAGAAGATAAGTAGGTCTTATCGGAAAACCTATGTTATGATAATAACAGGAGCGACACAACTCCGAAGAGCCAAGGTCTAAGTGGTTTACATACAATCTTCAACCTTAATTTCTGTGTACGTATGAAGATTGACAGGGTTTTCATACTAAGGCGTGTGCGAATTGGATGATTGTGGTAAAAATGGATGAATTTTTACCATACTGTCATAATTTAAAACTGCTCTGAGTAGTACTAATCTTTAACAATTTTATTCAATGCGAAGTGTCAAAATTTAACCAACGTCAAGTTTTAACCCAATTTGTTATACCAACACAGCACACAGGCCTAAAAGGAATTTTTGTCAACCCTCTTTAAGAGGCAGTACCCATGAAAACTGAATGAGACGAGGCGAATTTGAAACGACACTTTTTTTGTTACTGCGCAACAGCGGAAGCGCATAGTGAAACCGTAACGAACAATAAAAGTAAGTATTCGGCCCTATCGAGATAACTGTCGGAGCGGAATTTTCTCCGATTTCTTCCGAATTTTGCTTCGAGGTAGTTCTCCGACAGGCAAAAATTCGGAGGAAATCGGAGAAAATTCCGCTCAGACGGTTACCTCGATTGGGCCGATTATCAAGTCCAATTGTGAAATCGGTAGTGCCGGTGGCGTAGTGGCTGTCCGTTGGCTGTTACGCAGATGAGTGGATTTAGGATTCGTGCCCATAAAGTTTTTATTTCATCTTTCACGGGTACTGTCTCTTGTGGATAACTGACAACACTTGCAAGTGTATCAATCTGTCATGAAAAAAGTGCTTCTCAACTTTGTCGTTCGGAATCGGCGCTCAATAACAGGTCCCCTCAATTCTTCACACGCACTCGGAGAATTGTTGATGAGTGTGAAAGCCCAACTTACTATAATTACTTAAGTCAACTTAAGCTATTGTTAAAAAACTGGTCAAAAATTTCCTTAAGTAAGCAAAAAAAAATAGGCTTGGCCTTCTCTTCTTCAAATTGTCAAATTCACTTAAGCAATGAGCGAATGAAACCGCACTAGCGAAATTTGAACGAAGCTTAAGTACATTATGGTTTACTCATAGGAGTCGTGTGTATTCAGTGGTTAACTTAAGCGTGCTTGCGTAAGCGTAATCTTATTATAGTTCAGCCTTAAGCCACTTAGGCCTTGGCTCTTCTAGAACTGTAGCTCAACATAAATGTTACTACCATAGATTCAACTCTTATGAGTTCAAAATTGAAAACAACTTAAATACCAAGGTACGTATTGTACAGCCAACTAACGTTTATGTCGCTAGAAAACAAACAAAATTCGTTTTCGATACTGGCAGCACATTAGAAATGATAACAATTGCCAATTGGGTTGGTCTTTCGTTCTGAAAACAATTTTAAAATTCAGAATTGCAATAAACTTTGGAAAATTTTAATAAGTTTGAATTTGACAAAAACAATAAAATTGCAGCTACCCACTTTGTTACCTTACTCTTCTAAAAAAAGACAAGATTTTGCTTTGAACTAATTCGTAACCATTTTGTTTAGAAAAAGATTGCATTTCTGATCCTAACTAAAAATTTAAAAATATTCCCGGATTAAAAGCTCTCACGCTTCTTTTAAGTTTGTTAACTTATTGTCGACAATTAAAGCCCGAAAAAAATGCACACTCTCCCTTGCAACAACAGCAGAAGCACTCGTAGTTATTCAATGGCTTACAGCACTTGAACTCGACTCAATGCACAAATCTGTCAACGAAAACAAAATTCCATCATCAATTCAAAACAAAATCCACTCCATTTGGATTGACAGCAGCCGAAGACGCAACCGACTTAACAGCCGTCATTAAACCCGAATTGGCAATAATAACAGGCGACCGGACAAACGGTGCAGCCAGTGCACACGAACCGAACGTATGCGTTGTTGGCATTGCATTGGAAAGAAACGAAGATGCTTGGGCAGCTGAAAATAATGGCGCCATCGATGAGGGTGTGGCCGTTGCTAACGGTAATGGCATCGGAGAATCAATATCTTCACAAATGACCGACGATGTCGGCGACGAGATGGTAATATCACCGCCGCTGGACGATGACGAAGAAGTTACATTATTGCCATTCGATGGAGGAATGTCTATAGTTTTGATTTCATTGCCAAATATGAGGCGCAATCGTTTCTTTTGCGGCGTCAAGTGATTTGAATTCGGTGGTGGATGAGAATAGTGAGATGTCTTTTCTGTTGCTGCCGCTGCTGCTGCAGCAGCCAGCAATTTCTTTTGTTCCCGTCGGCGGTGGTCTTTCGATTTGTGGCGTTTCTTACGTTTCTGAGGTGTCGTGGAGACTTCGTAATCAGTTCCATTCTCTGAAATGCCTTCCATGCGTAAAATCTCATACTCCACTGGTTCTGAAATGCCACCGTTCATGCTGCTCTCATCAGAGAGACTCGTCCCCGATTCAATGACCTCGTCCAGAATCGGACTTCGTTTCATGCGTAACGTCAGTTTCAACCGCCTCTCGGGTGTCTTTAGCAACGGCTCAGATCCATCGACCATAATTGGTTGTGAGATCGGTTTATGTTTGTTATTGTTGTTGGTTATGATCCTACACGAATCACTACTACTTGTCGCTGAAGATGAGGAATTACTTTGCTCGGACTCGCTAATACTTTTTGAATGCTTTCGTTTGCGCAAACCCATTCCTCCCAGGATATCACTGCAGGGCTTCTCTGGATTATTATTGAGAATGCTGTGGGTGCAAGTGCGTCCATTGCGACGCAATCTCTGGGACATTTCCCGCTCCTGGTACTGTACATCAGTCAAATCACTGGAAATTTGTTGTTTTTGAAATTGTTGCATTGATTCGAATGAGGCTGTTAGATTTTTGCGATAACTCGAATTGCTGGTGGAGTTACTTGAATGGCTATTCGGACCAACTACTACTACTACTACTACAATTGCTTAACATACTTAAATTACTACCAGTGCTACCACTATTGTTGCTACTATTGCTACTATTACATTTGTTGCTGCTGGTGGTGTCGCCGCTGCCACCACTCGAATCACTGCTATTGAGAGTTTGCAGCTTATTCGATGGTGGCGTTGTTGTGACAGCAGACACCACCTCCGCAGCGGATTCATCGAATGTTGTTTGTTTGCTATTACTACAGCTACTATTTGTCGATAGTAGCGGTGGTAATGTGCTTTGTTGTTGTTGTGTTGTGGTTGTAGTTGAAGTTGGTTGCTGATTTAATAATAACTTATTGCTACTTATTGAATTACTGTTAAGATTATGCAATTTTTCTACTTCGGCAGTTTGCGGTTGTTGATGTTGATGATGATATTGGTGATGATTTTTACTGTGTGTTGTCGTTGTTGGTGGCTGTTTCTCCTGAACGAGAAGGGGAATAGAGCTATTTACGATGGCATCACTGCTTGAATCAACATTTTGTGGTTTCAATTTTCGACAGTGATTTCGCAGGACACGGCCATTTGAACCGCCGCCACTACTTCGGGTAGCGATGCCGTTCGTTAACTCAACTCGAGGTGGAGGCAGTGGCTGACTTTTGGAATACCTAGACCCTTTCAAACTGTTCTCGTCGGCGGCACTCTCGTGGTTTTCATTGAAGACAATGCTTTTGTACATTGCATCGCTTGCAATGCGATGTCCTCCCGCACCACCACTACTGGGACTATCGTCTTCGTCCAAATCAACATGCATTATTTCCACTGGAGGAGGAAGAGGAGGCGAAGAATTTCTAAGATTTCGCGAACTACGCAAAGCGAATCGATGGCTTTGAGTGGTCGTTGTTGTGGTGGTTACTGCAGGCGGCGCTGCAGTTGCTGTTCCATTTTGACGCCGCAATGTTCTTCGTGTTTGGATGCACTTCGAAGTGTTCGGGCTAGTCACGGCCAATGTCGCATTGTCTGTATCTGTGGAAACTGAACTTATACTACTGCTGGTGCTGTTGACACGAGCCGATTTACGCAGTGATTCCCTGGCATGGCAATTGTTGTCGACACGACCGTTTTGTTGTTTATTCTCAGTGGTGCTGCTCGCCGCCGCAATTGAACCATTCACGCCATTCAATTTCTGATGGTGGTGATGGTATCCATTGGCCATGATCATTTCGGCGTCATATTTGGTCATACCTTTCTGGCGCAGCTCCTTCATAGTCAATGGTGTTGCTATCACAACTGTGCTACTACTATTACTACTACTACTACTCTTGCCATCACTCAAACTACTATGACCGTTACTTTGATCGGTTTTCTTCATTGCAGCCATGCTATTCGAGGATGAGTTATTATTATCAACTAAATTATTTAAACAACTATTTGTATCGGTGTTTGTGTTGGAATTCGCTCGGCTTTTAATCCGATTAATGCGATTGTCAGTCTCACGCAATCGATAGCCGCCCGCTTCTTGGGGATTGCTTGCGCTACCAGCTCCTTCGCCTTCCGCATGGGTACCTTTTATTTTGGCAAATGCTCCGGTACCGCGTCGTTCGAATGTTTCACACTCGCAATAGCAATTTTCATCGCCAAAGAAATCCTCGCCATAGAAACATGTAATCTCTTCGCCAACTTCGATGTCACGCAGAACTTTAACACAAGCCGTATCCCTGCCGGTTGCGACAAATTTACAATTTGCACGGCAATCGTGATTTATGTAGGCGGCTGGACCAAGCCAAAGCTGGGCACAATTTTTACGGCAACTATACATCACAGAGAAATCATTTTTTCCAGAATGTAGGAGAGCGGCTTCCTCGGCTTCGGATAGCTCGGCTATGCATCCGACAAGGCATTCGATTTTGTCGTTTTTGTACCAGCGTTTGGTTGAACAGATTTTTGCTCCTTTTTGGCCTTCAAGGGAATAGCGATAGCATGGTTCAATGACAAATCCGCTGTCCTTATCGAAAACGCGCAGATATCGAATTATCTGAAAACAAAAATAGCAAAATATTATCTGATATTCAAACTATATGCATTTCTAAGGCTTCTCTGTTCATTTATGTTCGTATACATACGTGATCGTGCAATCGCTTGATGGACACTTTGTTTTTATTCTTCACACATCTCGGTATCCATTGACCACCGAAGATTCTCTTCACAGCCACCTCATAGTTTTGGGTTTTTATAAACTCAGCAACTATCGATTTCAATTCATCGCTATCGACTTTCAACGGACGGTATCGAATGTTCATTTTGTGCGTTTGAAAACCCAAATGTGGATCGAGAACGAGCGACGTTGCAAGATCATCATTTTCAGATAGTTCTTTTGGTGTCATGCCAGTTGATTGGTGCAGACGATAATTGGCATATGAAGTGCTAATGCCATTGCACAGGGCCAATTGGTATCCATTATTGTTATTTGTCAAATTATGACCGAATGTGCCGTGTCCATTGCTGGTGTGGTTGCCATTTGAAGTAGCAGTATGACCACTGCTAGCACCACTGCCGGACGATGGCATTGAATAGTGGTGGTTGTGGTGCTGATGGTGGGGATGGTGAGCTCTTGAAGAGTTATTTGTGTATCTGCTGCCAGTTTCACCTCGACGATGGTTATTTGAACCAACAACCATTTTCTGCTTTGCAGTTACTGCAAACAAAAAACAAAATTTTAAAACATTTATTTTTTTAAATAAAATAAATACAAATATATCTATTTGAACTTGGCAATGCTGTCTATGTACGAAACAACACCGTCTGTCATTCCATGTTTTTATCGGCTCTTTCGAAAAAAAAACCAACACATGCATAAAATCATTCATATAATGCGCACAACATAACATAATATTCCATTTTTTCGCATATTTTTAACACATACTCATGCACAGCCCACAAGCTCATGCGTAACAACCTCAAACAAACGCACATATGTTCCAAAAGTTCTATTAGAAAAACAAAAAAAAAGAAATCTCATATGAACAGGTACATTACACACATTAATAAACATTGAAGCGAGATGGAACTAGAAAATCCCAGTCAAAAAAAAGCTTGAACTCACAATACACAACATAACAAACACACACTACTGTAAGCTGAAGAAAACCCTTAAAGAATGATAAGAAAGGTCCGAAGTTTTTTTTTTGTGTAAAATCTTGCAAACTCAAATCTTGAATAAAATTGCAAAATGGAGACTTGAAAAAATGTATGGCTCTTTCGAAATCAAAACAAAGCAGAACCCAGCATTTCTCACGCACACAAATTAACTACTCAGCTGATACATAATAGGGTGCTCTATCCAATGAGAGCTAAAATACAAAAAAAAAACTTGACAATTGCCTAATGTAGAGTTCTCCTTTGACTTTAAATCTCAAAAAGGCTCTTAACCTTCACAACTAAAATGCAACCAAAATAACACAACGATAATAAAATGCACAAACAAAGGAAGCGAAAGCGAATGGAAAGAGATTTCTGCATTGTGATTGTGAATAAATCATCCGCAATCCAATAAATAAAACACAAGTTGAAGCAGAATAATTTGCAAACGCGACGTCTCCAACTCGATTCGATTTCGAAAACTATTTAAAAAATACACATATATATTTTATTCACGACTGGCTTGCGCTTTATCCAGGTTCGATACAAAAAAAAAAAAACACACCACACACATACACGTTCAATTCTTCTATGAAACACAAAATTTTCACACAATTTTCTTTTCCACCGCCGCCCTTCGAGGATTTTTTTCCTTTCTTTCTATTCATCATGAACATGATGGCTTTTCAGCCATTTTCCAGAATTCCAATTCTTCGTTTTTTTTTCCTTACCTTTTCAGCAATTGTTCCGCACAATGTTCTAACCATAATTTCGTATATTGTTAACGTAGCGTTATGTTAAATTTTGCAAACGCGTACTTTCGAATCCGAATAATTATTTATTAATATTATGCTCAGCCACCGATGTCCAGAAAACTTGATGTTCTTTATCCAAATTAAATTATGCCTTTTTTGTCGTTTCCTCTATTCTGTAGCTTTAGCTGAGTACTGCTGCTGCTGCTACTTCTTCCATCGACAACGGCGACGAAGCGAAGGAGTGACGGAACTATACACGGCGACGACGACGTCTTCGAACATCAACCCTGGGTTAGAAAAAGAACAAGTGCGAGCGAGCTGGCAATAAGACAATAATTGTCATCATTGCTTGTTTTTTTTTTTTTCGAACACAAAAATATCTGTTTCATTCATACGATCATTTTTAAAAATATTGACATTTCATTCGGACGCACTAAAACTTTAGGTGTTTCTCAATCATCAGACACGAGTTGGAAAGAGAAGACTATATTATGTCTTATTAAAGCATTTTTAACCAATATGGCGTCCTAATTATTTTATTTTTTCACTACGGCGACTTGAACATTTTCCCATACAAAAGCGATAGCTAGAATGGATACGTTATTGAATTACCAATTTCTTTTTAACTAATTTTCTTCGAAGTTTACTTTGCATAAAACTGCGAATTTTTATAACTTTAATTAGAGATGATAAAAGTAAAATTTATGATCCACACTAACCACAAACACTGTCCGGAAAATGATTGAGAATTGAGATTTTTAACAAGCGAAAAAGCTCTTCGAATGGTTTCGTGTTTCTCTATTTCGAAAATGGCGAGTTGTGAGTGAAAGAATTTGTTGTCTCTGTCAAGTGTTTTCGGGGATGGCAGTGACATCTGCTTGCGTTTATATGGAACTTAATTCTTAAGGCTGTTGTTATATTCCGGACGTTTAAGAGTGAATTTGACTGGAGCTACAAAAATAGAACATCACGTTTTAATTATTTCATGTTTTTACGCATATAAGAACTAAGGTGCTAGCACGTACTTAATAGAGTTTAGTCGACGAGATCGAGCAGTGTTAAGTGCCCCAAACGACATTTCAACTCGATTGTAAACTGTCAACTAGGTTTGTGTTCGCGCACACACTGCATAGACTGAGTTGGAACGCATGAATAAATGAGAAAAAAACAGCAACAAAAATGAGGTCGTAGCTTTGTATATGAAATAGACTAGTACTACCAAGAATTGAATTTTTGAATTTTGCTGCTCATGCTTGGTTTGACAGTCAAAACAAGAACAAGACAAAATTTCCCCAGTGGAGAACAAATATGACAGGAACGAACACAATAGTAGGAGTGTATAGGCTATATTATATTGAAATAATGCGGTAAGAGAGTTAGGTTGCTTTAAAAAAAAACAACCAAAATATTGCGCCGAATTGGTTGGTTGGTTAGTGGGGAGGAAAAATAAAAATATTATGCGAAAGTAAGGAAACGATCGAAAGAACTTTAAGAAGTATTTAGGTAAACTTTAACGTTTTGCTACTAAGTATCAAAACTATTACCAATGTACTTTGGTATTACACAATTTCGTTGTGATCATTTATGAAAGGAAATTAGGGTTTACAGAGCGAATAACAAATATAACATGTTCTTAAAAACAAAACTCTATGATTTTTGGTTTTTTGATCCGCGTATATGAAAGCCTATGTATGGAAGTAATAATTCTCTACAATATTTTATTAATAAAGCCTAATTCGGTTACAGTGAAGTAACTATCGCGGTATAAAATCCATAGTTTTCAGGAATTGTCATTTTGACAGCTCCGGTTTCCCATTCCGTTTTAAAAAAACTCAACTGTTGTTTTGACAGCAATCAACCAAACTCGGCTACCATGCTGTTCAACTCCAGTTGAAGAGACTCTAAATTCAACTTCAAAAAAATCAAACTCTTTTGATTTTTTCTTCAACCAACCGTTCAACCTGTCAAATCGATGAAATGACAAGGCCACCACACAGGGTGATTACATTTGATTTGATTCAGTTGACGATTGAGTTGAAATGATGTATGGTGCGCTTTAGAATGTAATTTGTTTCAATCGAATGAACTCGATTGTATCATCATATTTCGCTTATACCCAATTTTGAAATCGACGTATGAATGCGTTGCTCGTCACTTGGCTGACGAAATGATAGCTTCAATTTGTATGGTTTCGAGTTTTTTCAACTTTGTCGCGTAATGAGTTAAGAGCTGAACAAAATACATCGCCCGACGACGAAAATGACAGCTGAAAATTGTAAGGAAATGTCAAAACCATCGCGCGTCGAAGTTAAACAAATTTCCCACGGAATATGAAAGAATTCAACAAGAACAGGCAAATCAAATATCAGAAATACTGCTGAACAGTTTGCATTGTATGAATTAATGTAATCAAAAGATGGACCATTGTATTTCTATCTAGCTAGGACCTGCGACCTGGCAATCGATTGTGGTGCCACCTTGAGAGCTGGCACAGTGCTAATTTTTTACATAGGTTTTCTATAGGGATTTTTGTTTTTGTTGGGTTTGATGTAGCATAAAATATCGAAAACACCATTCTTGATACTACTACCTGAGTCCATATACATATTAGCTGTCAAAATGTAAATCGAATGTGTCGGAGTGGAGTTTAAAAAAATGTTTTCTGGTATGTTCATAGCCTCAAGAATGCTTTCAAGTTTAGAATTTCTTTTGGCATCACTTTATCACACTTGCCAACCTGATAAAAACAAAATATTCACACTTTTCGACCCCAACCAGTTTTTCAGTTCACAAAAATAATAAAAAATTACAGCAAGGAAAGTAAACTTCCTCAAATTCTTTGTCTAGTTTTTTGGGAGAAATAAGATATAATCTATCGTGAAATTCCTTGTAAAACACAATTCTTTAAAATTCGCCGCATTTAATTAGTATCCATTTCCCCTTCTCAAGGTATTTTCAATTCCGAAATTACATTCCAAAGAAAAAAAAAAAAAAAAAAAACGAATTTTCCGCCATTGTTTACAAAACTCATCTGATACATATTTATTTCAATAAAAATAGAATCAAATTTTTAATTCCAGAACAAAATCACAGTTAAGTAACACAAAAATGCCTAACATCAAGCTACAATCGTCCGATGGTGAAATCTTCGACACCGATGTCCAGATTGCCAAATGCTCGGGAACCATCAAAACAATGCTCGAAGATTGTTGCTTGGAGGATGGTGACGATGCCGTCGTCCCATTGCCAAATGTTAATTCGGCAATTCTCCGCAAAGTTCTGCATTGGGCCAATTTTCACAAAGACGATCCTCAACCTACCGAGGACGATGAGAACAAAGAGAAGCGCACCGACGACATTTCATCATGGGATGCTGATTTCCTCAAAGTCGATCAAGGTACTCTGTTCGAGTTGATTTTGGCAGCTAATTATTTGGATATCAAAGGATTGTTGGATGTAACCTGCAAAACAGTTGCCAATATGATCAAAGGCAAGACTCCCGAGGAAATCAGGAAGACATTTAACATTAAGAATGATTTCACTGCTGCTGAGGAAGAGCAAGTCCGCAAGGAGAACGAATGGTGTGAAGAGAAGTAGGATGGTACTTAATAGAGGCGCATATAACACGGAGTTGAACCGTTAATGACAGAAGATGATGTGAGGGAGGAGTAATTTGCAGGCGAAAGATAATTCAAAATCGCCTTTTTTTTATTTGTATTAACTTACATACATAAATACTATAAGTTATGCAACAGAAATACAAACGTAGCTATGAAATCATATTTTATTTTTGTATTTTTAGTCATACTTAGAGTAAAGTGATGAGATTTGGAAATGCTTGAAGACAGCTCGGTCACTGGCTAGCTGTCTCCAGTTTCTCACCCCAAGTTGGTTGAGGTTTCTCTACAACCTGTGTTCACCTGCGTTGCGGTATTCCTTTTCTGCTACGTCATTCCGGGTTTGATTCGAAGACTACGAGCTGGAGCATTATTTTCCATTCGCTCAACATGACCCAACCATCTGTGTCGATGTACAGCTCGTACAGTTCTTGGTTGAATCTTCTTCTCCATTCTCCATTAACGCAGACCGGACCTTTGTATATACATTTAAACAGGTATAATCGAAATGGAATTCGACTGAAGCGCCAACTGGTTCCAAGCCGAGATAACCTTTTTTTTTACACATGTTTGTAATGTGTGTTCTCTGCTTGGTTTGACAGAAGATCTGTCAAACCAAGCAGAAAACCAATCTTGATAGTACCCCCCAATATATATATAAAGGACCGGACCGCTTGAAGAATTTTTCTCTCAAAACAGCCCAAAGCGTTTTCATCAGATGTTGTCATTGTCCATGTCTCTGCACCATACATGAGGACCGGGATGATGAGAGTTTTGTAGTGTCACTTTAGTTGCTCGGGAGAGGACTTTACTAACTACTCAATTGCCTTCTAAGTCCAAAGAAGCAGCGATTGGCAAGAGTGATTCTTCGTTTGATTTCAGCGCTGGTGTTGTTGTCTGAGTTGATAGCGGATCCCAGGTAGACAAAGTCCTTAACTACCTCTAAGTAAAATCTGTTTATATTGGCATTGGCTCCAAGACGTTGATGTTGGGTATATTTCCTTGTTGACAGTATTAACTTGGTCTCGCCCTCATTCATCGCTGGATCCATTTTCTTGGCCTCCGCCGCAGGGCTCAAAATCGCTCATCATTTCAATGTCGTTTAGGTTTTCTAGTAGCTGGACGGACTTTGTGAATATTGTTCCTCTGCTGTTGACCTTGGAGTTTCGCTCAATATTTTCAAGAATAATGTTGAAGGAATTGAATGACAACGCATCGCCTTGTATAAAATCTTTTTTGACATCAAATGCATCTGTGAGGTTTTCCCCAACCGTGATGGAACAGTGTGAGCCGGACGAGTTTTTCTGGAATGCCAAAAGTCGACATTGCTCTAAATTCTATTTTGTTGTTGTTTGCAAGGGGCTGAATGTTTTTAAATATAAGGCCGTGTGCGAATTGGTTTGAAAATGGGTTAAATTTGACGTTGGACACTTCGCATTGAATAAATTGTGTTAAAAATTAGACTAGCTGCGGAGCAGGTTAAAATATGACCAGTTTTTAACCCAATTCGCACACGGCCTTAAAATAAGAAAGAATAAAACAATATAATTGTTTTCTCACTCAATAACATCTCTGGTCTATATTTTAAAATTATTAACATTTCTCTTCGATGTTGAAAGTAGAAGAGAAAATTGTTGTAAAGAGGATTAGAACAGCCTGACAAGATTCTCGCTCGAGCATTAAGAATGACAACGACAACTATCTGTAAAACTAAAACAGTCATCCTTCTTTACGTAAATTCCCTTTTCCAAACTGCCATACCGACAACTTCCTTTTATTCCTGATTTTACCCAAATACGTGATTCCTGTTTTCCCAATTCTAGTTAGTATGTTTTGTTTGTTGTTTCTTTTCGGACTTTCAATTTCAAATCCATCTTCATATTTAAATGAAAACATAAGTTTTAGATTTATTTAGAAATCTAAATGAAATAGATAACGAACCACTTGACCGGTAAGTGAAATTCTATGTAAATATACATATTTTCTCTTGCAGCCAAAAATCACTCAATTCTCAATTGAAAATGAAATCTAAATTTTTCTTATCGGCCATCTTTTGCTACGCTGCTCTTTCACTGCTCTTATTTTAAAGGGATGTTTATATGTTTGTCTTGCCTTTGCTTTTTTTTTTGTGTTTGTTTAATTTTTGACATAAACTTTATCTCGCTCGTTTACACATAATTTATATCCTATTAAAAACAGAAGACACTATTGTTTTTTTTCCGCTATCCATTGGATGAATGGTTTTTTGATTGAAGTTTATTTTAGTGTTACGAACTCGTGTGCGTGTGAAATTGAAATTTTCAGATTTCTGATTAATCAAAATGGAATTACATTTTAAAGTCGATTTATTGGCCATGTGAAATCACATATTTTGTGGGAGAAACAGACAATGGTTTAAATAGAAGCGTGAAACTTTCGAAGCATAGATAATTGTGTTATGTTTCCCAAAAAAAATATTTCAAAGGTTGGCAAACGATGACAAGGTCGCCATATTTTTTTTTCGTGCTCTAATCTTTATTCATCCCTTAAATTACTCATTGCCCTCGATAAGCCATGAACTATGAAAGACATGTTAAAGTTCTTAGATTGTTCTAAACTTTGTTCTTTTGATTAAGCTTCTAAAACTCATATTTTGCCTCATTTAAATCAATTAATTCAAATTCCAATTGCCTGAAAATAAAGAAAATGTGCCGATAATTTAAAGACGGTGCAAAGAAGAGAAAAAAAATATCTCTTAGTTCATGTGGTGGTGTTGGTGTTGTTCTTGTTATCCCACTCGCCAAATGTATGCCTTGCTTTTTTGAGTGGTTTCTCATTTTTTATTTTGCTTTCCACTCTTCGGGAGTGCCTTTGCCGTTTTTTCTCCGGTTGTCAGTCAGTCAACTAAACAAGCGAGCAAGAAAGACGAGAAGTAAATAAACAAAATACTGTTACATGTGAAAAAAAGTGTGTAAAATTATAATTTTGCAATCAAAATGCAAATAAAACAAAAAAATATAACCTAAAAATAGCCGCATTATTTGGGTATTGAATAAACTTTTATTTCAAATTGATTGTTTCTTGTTGTATTTACATACAAATGCATTTCTTCCAATGATTAATATAAAATTGATCACGAAAGAACATTCAGGAGACAAAATAAAGTGTGCTTAGTTGTTGGTTAAAGTGTTAAAAACCCAACAAACATTTTGTAGTTGTGGACTATCGGGTGTAGTTCGAAAATCAGATAAAGAACATAAATAATTAACTTCGTTTCCCAGTTTGATTGTCTGGACAGTTGTGAATTCCAAACAAAGAGGTAAGTTCATAAGGGGGACAGAAAATTGATTGTTTTTGTTACCTACTCAGTGGAGAATTTTAAGTGTTTATTTCTTTGCTCCCAATAAATAAGAAATGGGGCCTTTGTTTCCAAGGATTTGAAAGAATTTTAAGCCTAATGAAACGAGAATTTATTACAACTTTATCGATTTACTGGCAAACAAATGGTTCATAAAACCATAAATAAAGGAATCAAAGATTTGCTATTTAAGACATTTGTCGGCTGTGGTAATGCATATAATCCGTTCCTTGGCGAAGGCAGGGCTGACCTTACGTATGGGCTCTTCGAATAACCAGAAGGTTAAGTAGGCTCGTGGTGCTCACAAAATATGTCAAATCCGATGTGTGTTGAAATTGAAAGCATTCGAATTTTGTTAAATAGAGAAAAGACCACAAACATTGTGACGATATCGCCAGCCGAATCCGTAATCTTTTCGGCATGAATTATAGTCTATTCGGTTCCAAGTGAGCATACAAAAATAAGCTTATTATCGGCAGATAAAAACTCATAACAAAAACTTCCATAATAGTTTTCTCAATCCACTTTTTAAGCCTTGTCAGAAAGTTATATTTGTTGTTCTTAATTATATTTGTCATTTAACAGCAACTACAGTCAATGATCAAACAAATACTTGCTAATCCCGCTCCCAATCTATGTAGGATAACAGCCTTAGACACAGCAGTTTTCCATCAGGAACGGTCCCTCGCATACATTCTCCTGTCAGAAAGAAGCGCTCTGGCATTGGCAGTTACTTGTCTTTGTATAGGATGTACGGTCTTCTTTGTCGCATCGAACCTGGGGCTGCAAAGAGAAGAATTTCTTGGCTGGAGCGTTGTTGTCCACTCGCTCGATGTGGCCGAGGCAATGTAGTGGTCTTTTCTTGGCTTTCTGGACTACATCCACATCTTGGTACAGCTCGTACAGTTCGCGGTTGAAACTCCATTTCCATTCGCCAACAGGAATTAAAATTCGTCGAAGAGTTTTACCTTCGAAAGTGCCCAGTATTATTTTCCCCTTTTTTACTTATCGTCCAGTACCCAAGGCCGTAGAGTAGGACAGGTAAAATCAAGGTGTTGTATAGCAGACACTTTGTCTTTCGAGTGAAGAGTTTTGAACCCAAGTGTTTTGCCAAACCGAAGTAGCAGCGGTTCGCTAAGGTTATTCTTCGTCGGTTCTTCACTAAGGTGTCGTTTGCGGGATTGATGTTTGTTTCAAGGTGGGTAAACTCCTAAACTACTTCGAAATTGCTGCTATGACGTTTTGTTCTAGACCGTGGAAAGATTTTTGTTTTGTTTGTTGATAGCATGTACTTTGTTTTGTCCTCAATTGTTCAATCGATGTGAATGCCTCAAGCATAGCTCTCTTCAATGGACCGATTTTGTCTATGTCGTCCGCATAGCCTAGGAGCTGGATGGATTTGTTGAAGATAGTGCATGGCGCACTATCTCTCCAGGACGATGTTGAAAAAATCGCATGACAACGCATCTCCTTGTCGAAACCCTGCCTGCGTATATTTGAAACAACTCAGATGAGCTGTTACCCCTCTGCAGTGTGTTTTATTTAGCGTCAGTTTGTTTGGGATCCCGATTCCCGAATACAAATATGTATAACCATCATAAGCTCTTGACGCCATCATAAGCAGCTTTGAAGGCGGTGAATAGATGATGGGTTTCGACTTGAAATTCGTTGGCCTTTTCCAGGAATTGCATCAGTGTGAATATTTTGTCTATCATTGTTCTGCCTGGCCACGTTCTAAATCCAGACTGACACGTGCCGATTATTGTGTTGCAGAACGGTTTAAGACGTTCACACAGTGCTTTGGATAGGATTAGCAGGGAAATACCTCTGTTGTTATTGCATGACATAGGATTACCTATTTTATAGATGGGGCATATGGAGCTTGAAACATAATCTACTGATTTATATCGCATGTGAGCGACAAAGTTTTGGATGAACTCATCGTGATCTACATCTTTGAGTATCTACTAATTATCATGATTGACGTTTTCAATTTTCTCTGCTTCATCGAAAATATTTGCTCAATGCAAACTTATGCAAAAAAAGACGAATTAACAGAAAACGAAGTGATGTTATAAGGGTTCCGTTTACACTCTGTGTGGAACCCCTTAAAAATGGCTATCTCTGCTTGTAACTCGCTGGCAGTATGATACCTGTCAAATATATGTACAAAGATCTACATTCTATTTTGTATTTTTCATTCTTTTCATTTTTATTTCTTTTTCTACTTCCAGTTGATAAGTTATACCAACAAAATGGACCAATTTCAAGCAGCGATAGATCCCCGGAAACAGGAACTATTAGAAGCTCGTTTCATTGGAGCCAGGGTAAGTACCAGTCAAAAACCAATATTTGTCTCAATTTCACACCACAACTTGTTTATTTTCACTGTCTTTGGCTTTTGCGCAGACCATGTGAATTTGCCGTCATACTCTCGAGTCATTCTTTGGGTTGTGGGACAAACACTGAATACACCAGACCTTAATCAATTCATAAAACTAACCCTACTTATGTATATCTTAGTTCAAACGTACTAAAGTTTATCGAATCGTTTTTAACGAGTTTAATACGCACACAAACAAACGAAAAAATATTTCCGGAAAGAGTTAAAGTTTTTTTAAGTGACAAAAGAAACAATTTGGAAAACAAACAAAATGGAAAATCCAAATCTAAATCTACCACTCACAATAACTCCGGTAATAAATGGCAAAAAAGAAGAGCCTCTTCAAAGATCAAAGCCAGATTTGACATTCCACTGCATGTGCTGTGGAGCTTATTTTGTTCATCCAGCGAATCTCTACCAGCACATGAACACTTGCCATTTGGGTGTGGAGCTTAGAAACGATGCCGCCAATTGCGATCAGGAGCATCAAGAACAAATGTACGATGATGATGACGAGGAAGAAGAAGAACCATTCGACTATTCGACAGCCATGGAACCGGTGTGTGATCTTATTGATTTGAATGATGAATCTGACAATGATGACGACGATGACGAGGATGATGATGGTGATGATGACGACGAAGACGATGATGATGACGATGACGATGAAGAGGACGACGATGGACAGCCATCGGCAATGGAAGAGGGTGATACTTCGAGTAATTCCCAAACAACTTTGCCCATCATAAAAGATTCCTTCTCAATCAAGTCCGAAGAAATGAATGTTTCCAATGCAGCACACCAAATGGGTGGCCTGTCATTTCAATGTTCCCATTGTGAAGCATCATTCCCAAATGCTGGTGATCTAGCCAAGCATGTGCGATCTCACATCACCAATAAACCTTTCCAATGTTCAATTTGTCAAAAGACATTCACACATATCGGCAGCCTTAATACACACATTCGCATTCACAGCGGCGAAAAACCCTACAAATGTGACCTCTGTCCAAAAGCCTTCACTCAATCCAGCAGCCTGATGGTTCACATTCGATCGCATTCGGTGAAGAAGCCCCATCAATGCACCTTGTGTGATAAGGGATTCGTTAATACGAGCAGCTTACTTTTGCACATAAAATCCCATACCGTCGATGAAACTCATCCATGTCCCGAATGCGATAAGGTATTCAAACATTCAAGTCTGTTGGCAGAGCATATGCGTCTGCATACCTACGATCTGGTGTATCAGTGTTCGATTTGTCGCTCGGCCTATAAGAGTTCCAGCGAGCTGGTGCAGCACATGAAGGCTCACATGGGCGAGAAACCTTTCACTTGTTCAATATGCGAAAGATCATTCACACAATCGGGCAGCCTTAATATTCACATGCGAATTCACACTGGCGAGAAGCCATTCCACTGCAAAGTATGCGACAAATCATTCACCCAAGCATCGAGCCTTACTGTTCACATGAAAGTGCATTCTGTCAAACAACCGCATGGTAATAGACGATCTCTGCCTGCGCATACAATGATGGATAAGACCGAGGATCAGACTTTGCTGTGCATTGTTTGTGGCAGTGTTCATCAGGACGCCAATTCGTTGGCCAATCATGTCACACAGAATCATGCCGATTTGCTTGACAATATGAGACGCAACGGAGATAAGCTTCAACTTAAAACCGAATAGTCGAATGAGTTTCTTTTTCCTTCTACGGACACACGCACAATGCCATAAAAATTAAATCTTTTCTTTTTAAATATTTCAGTATTAATTTGATTTGAATTTGATTGTATTCGAAAGATCTCGACTTTATACTTTTTGAATTTATTTTTTAAATACTCTTAATTTTAAGTTAAAAATTAAACAAAACTATTATTGTACTCAAGCGCACTTTTTTGTAAACAATGTGCCATTTCCTTATTATATTACTTTATCGCATAGTTATACATTTTATTAAAATATAAACTTTTAAACATTTTACTTACTACATTTAAGAAATAAAAAAAGAATCGTATTTTAGAATATTGAAACTCTTGCTTGACATTTTTCCTTATTGCACAAAATTGTATGTCTTAAGTCATTTCCACCATTTTTTTTTTTTCAATTCATTATTAAATTTGTATAAGGATAAGAACAAAATGGCGTATACTATGACAAAGTTTATTTGTGTCAGCAAGTAAAATCGAAATAAAAATGTACTCATTGAAAAGTAAAGTTTTAAAACTATAAAATGTTAACAAATATTGTGAAAAATATATTATACTATTATGAATATACAAATCTGAACTATAAAATAAAATAAAATAGAAAAAAAACAGACATGTTTTATTTAACGAGATTGCCCACTCCAGAGTTCCCAGGAGTTCGAGAGTTAAGTAAGTGAAATTATTGTTTTCACAATTTCAAATGGTTTGTAGCAATTTTGGGAACAGAGTAAAGCAAGAGGTCTGGGCTGTGCAAAGTGGAGATAATTGTTAACATCATATAGATAGAACCATAAAATAGATTAAAAAAAAAAAGCAACTACCTACTCCAGAAGACGTTTTTTAAGGATATACAGGATCTTTCGTTAAACACTCCTGACCTTAAATTTAAAAAATATGAAGAGGCATCATCGAAGTTTTGTAACTCGCTTAAGAAGCCTGATCAATGCCATTACAAGTGGAACTTAACATCGTTTAAATGTTCCCTACTCCCTACGGCTTCTGTTAGTATCCAAAATGTTCAAGTCCACGTAAGTTCACTTCCAAAAATGATATTTTTTGGAAATACATAAACTAGGCATTGAAATCTTTGTCTGGATTAAAAAGAAAAAAAGCAGAAAATAATAAACAAGAGAAGCAAGAGACAGAATCAGTGGCGGATTAAACGTTGAGGGCGCCATAGGCAAGCATCTCATCGGTGCCCCTATATTAGAAAAACTCGTAGTATGACCGAAACTGCTGTTGAAACGCGTTGAAATGGAAAAGAGAACAAGTTAACATGAGATCAATAGATATTGACCCAAAGTTCTTACGATTTTGGTTTATAATTTTTTAATTAATGATGTGCCGAATCGTAAACTTTGTTAACCGAGTTGCAACTTGGTTCGCCAAATCGCATTCCGCGAGTGTCAGCCAGGAAGGAACCTATACTACTTTGTTTTGCAAACATTTTGGTAAACATTTTTCTTGAGTCATATTGAGTCATATATTGAGTTCATATTTTTGTCAGTCGTGAAGTAGACAGGTGGCAAATTTACTATAGAAAAATATTCGATAAACCAACGTGTTTCAATCGTTAAAACATTTTATCAAAATCAGTCATCGATTACTGTGAAAGAATCATACAGGGTTGCCAGGTCCTAAACTAGTTCAATAGCCCAATTTGAAAAAAATTGTAGCCCAAAATCGGAGCCGAAAAAATAGCCCAAATAGTAGCCCAATACCAATAAAAAAAAAAAAAAAACATTTCTGATAACTTCACAATTTATTTTAATTTTAAGAACAACCAAAAATACATTTTTGTTTAAAAAAAAAAGAAAAACAAAATAAATAAGTTCATTTAATTAAGAAGAGTTAACAAAATTATCACATTAAACATAAATATTTAATTAAATATTTAACTGTTGAAAATCAGTCTATAAGGGCAATATCCTCATCAGAATCATTGTCACTGTCATTCTCATGATCATTGTCATTACATTGGTAATTCGTTGGATATTTGGAGGGAAAATACGGAGTCCAATCAAATAGAGGGAGCTTATTCCACTGTTCTTCCAAACTTTGAATATTTGCCACAGTATTTTTTTTTTTTGGAATTATCTCCAAGAATAGATCCTTAAAATTTGGACGATTTTCATTAAGGCATACAGTCGGACTTAGCGAATGTGGGACTACTTTAAGGGTATGTTTAGGGAGAGAAAAGTGATTTATTTATACATATGATTTATTTGAATGAAAAAATATCGCCCAAGATTAGATTTGGGCTATTTATAGCCCAATTAGGATTGGGCTGTCATACCAAAATTGTTGTCGGAAATTTTGGAAAAAGATAGCCCAATTTCCGATAAATAGCCCAATCTGGCAAGCCTGGAATCATAATGAAATCATGTGAATAAACAGAATAGTCGGTTCTGGGTAATGGAAAATGAAAACGGCGTAACGGTAACTGTGAATGGGGAGCGATATATGATTGAAAACTTTTTAACGCCACAACTGCATGCTTTGGGCTTGATTAACATGTGGTATCAACAAGACGGTGCCACATCACAAACAGCCAGGATTACAATGGAATTACTGTAAGACCTCTTTCCATAACTATTAAGTTAGTTATTTCAAGAAATGGTTATGTTAATTGGCCTTCACCATCGCCTGATTTGACTGCTCCGGGCTTCTTGCGGGGATATCTGAAAAGCTATAGCTTTATGCAAACAAACCAGAAACGCTTGAGCAACTAAAAGTGTGAGAAAGTAATGATAAATTGATAAATATGCTCAAAAGGCCTCAAATTTTTGGAACTAACAGAAGCGGATATTTACCTGATATTGTGTATTCCATATATAATTGCCGACAGTAAATAAAGCATTTATCAATATAAGATCCATTCTCTTTCATTTAATCAAAAATTATAAAAAAACGAAGTAAGTAGTATTCTCGCGGCAGACACACAGTACTTAAAGAGCAAAAAAATGAGGTTATCAATCCGTCAAAATCTTTGCCATCCGCTGATGAAAATTCAAAATCACTTAAAAAAAAAAATTGGAAGGATTACTGAGTTGGCAAACCGAGTTGACACTGTAAGTGGAATTGCTCAGGACCGATATTTATTTTAACAAAATGTGAACTTAGCTTAGAGTTTATAAGTTTGCTCCTTTAACAACCACATATGTATATGAACTCGCTGCACTAGACACAAGCCTAGTTTGCCTTTACGATAATACGTCACAGGACAGTTTGACAGTTGAAATGTCTTAGTTCGGGGGGACTTATTGCAATATTGTTAACAAGCATACTACATTATTTCAAATTTATCCGTTGTAAATGGGAATCTACTCATTTGAGGTAGAGATTCAGATATTTGAAAGGTAGAAAATCATGGAGAATTCATTAAGGAATTAACAATTTAAAAAAATCTCTCACTCTAACCTAACACAATCTATGTGGTGGTATGAAACGATCAAAAAAACAGTAAACAGCATAGAGCCTATGAACAAGGTGCCACGAAGTAAAAAAAAAAAAAAAAAATGGTTTCTGACTAATCGACTTTGCTGTAGCTCGCAAAGTAGCCTTAGCCCTAGGTTCCAAGAAAATTTTAGCTTTTTGTTTAGACACAGGCTCTACGAAACAGTGAAGGAAACCTAGTCACCGAAGCACAGGGAATTGTAGATGTTTTCAAGAAGCACATCCAACAGCTGTCGAATGCGCACAATGTGGAGCGAACCAATGACGAAAAAGAAGCAATACCAGTCAATGAAGATCCAGTCCCAGCCCCAAGCACAGAAGAGTTAAAAAGAGCCATTCAAGAGCTAAAAAACAACAAGTCCGCTGGGTCGAATTCGGGTGGAGGAGGTGTTTTGATGAACCGCATGCATCAGGTCATCAACAAAGTGTGGGAGGAAAAATGTATGCCGACTGACTGGTCGATAAGCTCCATATTCCCCATCTACCAAAAAAGGCGATCCTTTATCACACAAAAACTACCGAGGCATATTTCTGCTTAATGTTGCATACAAAATTCTATCCAAAGTACTGTGTGAACGTCTTAAACCATTCTGCAACACAATAATCGGCACGTATCAGTGTGGCTTTAGGCAGGCTGAACAACGATAGGCCAAATATTCACACTGAGGTAGATCCTGCGAAAGACAAAAGAATTTTAAGTCGAAATCCACCATCTTTTCATCGATTTCAAAGCTGCTTATGATAGCATCCACCGCCAAGAGCTTATGACGGCGATTTGTGAATTCGGGATCCAGCTGTGCCGCATGACGCTAAAGAATACGCAGTGCAGTGTAAAAATGGGTAACAGCTCATTTGAGTTTTTCAAACATGCGCAGGGTTTAAACAAGGAGATGGAGCAGATAGTGCGCAAGGCAGGTGTGAGCACGGACAACACTATCTTCAACAAATCTACCATCCTAGGCTATGCGGACGACATAGACATCATCGGTCGATCGAAGAGAGCTGTGCTTGAGGCCTTCACAGCGATTGAAGAACAGGCGAAACTCGTTGGTCTTGAAGTGAATGAGGAACAAAAAAGTGCATGCTATAAACAAACAAAGCAACATCTGTCCACCGCTTTGGACAAAACCTCACTGTTGGTAGCAACAATGTCGAGGTAGTTTAGGAGTTCACCTACCTTGGAACAAACATCAATCCCACAAACGACACCATAGTGGAGATCCGAAGAAGAATTACCCTAGCGAACAGCTCTGTTGCTGCTGAACCTACGGTACAAGGCCCAAGTGACTGCGGATGCCAAAGCGCTTGGTTCCTATGGGAGACTGCAGTATCTTAGGCTGGGATCCTTCATTGATTGTGACCCAGTTAAGTAAGTAAGCAAATAAGTAAAGATGTACTGGGTCTTTCGTTAAGCACTTCATAATATATACGCCTTGTTGAATTAATGTTAAACATACCAATTCTGCAGAAAGTGTACAGGCCTGCTTAAGTATAGTTTAAACGCAAGGGAGTGTGTAGGGTGTACAAATTGGGGTTTGTCGGGAATTTGTAATGAGTCATTACAAAATGCTTTTACCTGAATGTCTAACAGCAGCAACTTTGAGGTAGTTAAAGATTTCGTCTATCTTATGGGCTCCCTTTTACCTATGTCAACAACACTAGTACCGAGACCAAGCGAAGTATTGCTCTTCCAAACCGCTCTAAAACAATCTTCTTCAACGAAAGTGTCTAAACAAGACTTATATTATATCAACCAGTAAAGCTTTATTACGAATCTTTAAAAATAAAAACTGTAAACTCTTCGGGTGATTTTTAGTCCCGTTTATTTTAATGATAAATTTGGAGTGCATCAGCTTAGCGTAGGTACACATAGATGGCTGTAGAACCATGCTTAATGAGGCTCAAATCCACAATAGAGGCTCTAGCAACCTTGACGAATGAAGTAAGTCTATTGAATAAAACCCCCTTTTCAGTGATCGCAAAGAAAGAACAAAGTTGACACATCCACCAGTATAAGACTGAAGCTCAAAACAGATGTGCAAAATGTCTGCGCAGAAAAATTAAAAATACACAGGCTCTTATGGGAGCAAATTCTGCATGCAGAACAGCGCTGCGTGATGTCTCTATTTCTAAATTTTCTTCCTATAGTTCCATTGTAGCTATAATTGAAAAACTAAATTTTTCAAATAATTGCTATCTGGCAATACTTACATTGACACAAAATTGACACTGTTGACAGTGTATGTCATTTCAAATTGTCAGTTTGGAAAATTAAATAAGCAAATTTAGGCCGTGTGTGAATTGCGTTAAAATGTGTATTAAAACTTGACGTTTGGTTAAAACTTGACACTAGCGTGGTGAATAAAATGGGTTAAAATTTATCCTGCTGTGGAGCAGGTTAAATGGGTTAAAATTTTGACGTCTTTTTTTTCATGAATGATAGAGAAATTTGCTTCTATTTTGTTGTTCTGTTCCGTTCTTCTACGTTTTATTTAGTTCTGTGTAATAACTAATTATTAATTGCATTGATATTTCAAGAGCTCAAAATAAAATAATTTAAATTCATCATATTTTAAAATCGAAAAACGAAATTATTTGTTTTTTGTTCTGAGAATAATAACAGATGTCAGCTATGAAAACATGTTTTGCAGTGTTACCATCAGGAAAAAACAATCATCCAAAAAGGGAAATATTTGTTTGAAGATTTGCTTACTGTTGCTTCAAAATATCATATTACCACTGCAAAATCTAGAAAAATAAATAAAACAAATTTTGTTTGTTATTTTTAGTGACTTTTCATGAAATTTGTTGCTTAAAGTTTGGGTTTTTACACAAAATTATTTTACCTAGAAGAATAAAAACATTTTTTGCTGAAGGAAATTTCTTAAATCATGAGAGAAATTTCTCAGTACTACGCAGAAATGTTGGTTAAAAAAATCCTTTTTAACGCAATTCACACAGCAAATGGCTAAATTTGTTCCCTTTTTTAACCAAACTTCAAATTTTAACCAAACGTCAAGTTTTAATACACATTTTAACGCAATTCACACACGGCCTTAATTATTTTTTTTTTTATATTGTCGGCACGCATGGACCTTCAAATGGACTTGTTCCTATGTTGAGAATCTTCAACATTATTGGTCGGTACGTCTTCGATCAAGGAAAGGAGGTGGCAAGCGAGCAGTAGCATTCGCCATCCATCTAGAACCCTGGCATTCTGACATTTTTGAGTTCCTTGTCTTGAAGAAGATTTCTTCTAGGTCCTGTGGATTCTGATTTGTTCCTGGAAACGTGTCGAGGCCTACGAAATTGGTCGCTCATGTGTCCGCACAAATGTCCCGGATTGCAAGAAATCTAGGTTGAAAAATACGGGCACAATAAAATGCAGTAACCTCTGCACAGAAATTGTCGAGTATTCCAGCTCCAGATGAAATAGTTGTCTGCAATTTGGGGTCGATAGCTTTAATTGCTGTTATGACGCCGAAGAAGAAATACGATTTCCAGAAGCTCAAAGAAGTCACCAAAATATTAACGAAAAATCTCAACAAAATCATCGATGTCAACTATTATAGAGTGCCGGAGGCTTAGAGATTAGAAGTCCAATTTGCGACATCGTCCAAATGGAATTTGAGTCCAACGTTTGGCTGGTGCTTTAATAGCAATATGCGTCATTCGTTCGGGTGTGAAGACGTTACTTAATCAACAGATCTTCGAGACCATCTATTTTAGAGCTCTGGCATCCTGTTGCGATCTGTTCGCCAAGGATGGCCCTATGAAACATACGAAGGCCGCTTTGAAGGAGAAAATTTCGAACGTGGGTGTTGACCTACCGAAACTAGCAATACAATGCTAATCTAAACATTGTGGTGGAGAATATGCTTTTTATTAAATAAAGACAAGACGTTAATAAGTCTTGTTTTTTTTTTTTCTTTTCGGGGCCAAAATTAATAACAATTTGGTTCTTGGCTGGTTCCTTTAGGACAATGGATTCCAGTGATGTATTTTCGCTTTCAAGGCAATTCAAGACAACTTAATAATAAAATTTTGACATGTGTCTTTTTTGTTCTGAAAAAACTTGGCATACTTTCTCTGCACGTGTTTTTTGCTTAAAGCGCTGCGTGCAGAAATTCTGCACATCTGTTTTGAGCATAATACGACGTTCATTAATCCAATCTGGCTACCTCTATCCGGCCTAGATAGAGCATAACAAGCCAAGTATTTCTGTCTTCAGGAAAATCGACACTAACGCCGACGGAGCTGCGATTCTGCTGAAAAACCCCTATATCCTTCCTAAAACAACGACTCGAGTGCTAATCGCAGAAGTTTAAATTTGCAATTTTTTTTGTTTTTTTTTTAATTAAAGTCCCTACGTACATATATTTTTTCTTTAATTCCACCCTAAATGCATCAGTAACTAATGCTACGAGTTTCCTTACAACCCTTTCCGCATTGCATTCAATAGAGTTTCACAAAGTTAAACGCACATATAGTTCTTCCTCTGTTTAACTAACATGTTGAGCAAGAAGGACATTTTTTGTTCACTTCCTCGCTTCCGGGCGGACGTTCCCTATAAATTTTACATCTATACAAGAATCTGAACTTCCGGCCACGACAAAACAACTACATTCTCATCCCACGCATCCTCTGACACATAATTCCATCCAAACACGGATTTATATGTGTATGTACACGTTGAAAAGGAGGCTCTACTGCTGCTTTCCTCTGCACTGCACATCCAATAGTTCCAGTTGGTATATATACAAACTATTTCGTTTGTTGCATCTTCCTTCGAGCTCTTTAGAATTTTCCACACCTGGTTTTGGTGGTGCATCTATAAAAAGAAAATCTCTATAAATAAGTGCAAGCACATAAGGCCGCACGACCGACGTTATTATCTTCTGTACATTCTGGTACATATTTACATAAATTGATGGTGCATACGCACTTTCCTTCTCTCCTGGTGTATTTTATCGGAAAACTCCCTGAGGTCTTAACGTCACAAGATGTTGTGTTTCTTATAAAAGTTTCGCGATTACATAATGCTTCCTCTTTTGAGCTGTCACTCCTCTTTACTAAGTGCTCCCTCGGCCAGAAAAAAAATATGTATATGTACATGTGTACCGAATTATTTGTGCCACCTACACAAATCAACATCCACTATCTCATCGTCGTCGTCATCCTTCGTATGTACTAGCTTCCGAATTGTTTCGGGATGGAATGTGGGAGAACAAATAAAATCCTTTAGTTCCGCTTTCGCATAATGACGAGAAAGGGATCCTCCCGCAAAATCGTCGGAGTAGCGAGGTACATGAATTTATTGATTTTCCCAAATAACATTTGAAATTTAACCAACCACCATCGAAAATACTATATCCTTTTCCAACCACCACCACCACTGTCGGCCGGTCGCCTCCACATTTCCAGTTTCATCTCCAACACAACCGAACAGCAAACATCTTGGCTGACTGGAAACTTTAACAGGAAATTCTCTTTTCTTAAATATTTTAAAGCTTTTTGTCTCGAAAATTTGTTTTACAAGAAGAGAAGACAATTTTGTATTTTTTATGGATTTAAAAGAGGCTTTTGTTTTGTTTGTCATATAATCTTCCGAGACTTGTTTGGTTATATTTGGGTCTAAGTACTTTTGGAAAGTGGTTGAACAAAACTCAATTTGTCAAGTGTTTATGTTTGGCATGGTGTTGAATGATACTCACAGATTTTTTGGGATTCTTAGAATTTTTTTATTTGTTTATTTGTCAACTTCTAGAAAATCAACTCTTAGACTGTCAATATTTGCTTTTAACACTCAACTGACATTAACTTTAATCTTTAAACAAACGAATGCCCATGTGTCATAAATGGTCAACTTAAAACACATTAAAATTTTATTAGTTTTGGACGCAATTTTTATGCCTACTGAATACGTACTAAACTAGCAAAGCGATGAACATTTTGTTCGTCAAACATGAATGGTAAGTGGTAAGTGTTTAATGATCGTTCAGATATTTTACAATAACGATGCAGAAATGTATCAACCCTTCATTCAGAACTGAAAAATTAAGCACCTTAATAACCTCAATAAAAAGACGATTAATTTTTTTACTGCCATGCAGTAAAATATTTTTGACATGAGTTTTATGCAGATGAAATCATGTTCACCGGCGGATTGACTGTCACTGGTTGTAATCCATTATAACAGCTTTTAAGTCCAAGCAGGTTCCAGGGGATTAGAGTTAGAAAGTGTCAAATATATGCATTGATTTCAATTCGAGTTTTGTGTTTATTTCAAACAAATTTCAAACATTGAATATGAAGTCATTGGTGATAGTTGTGATGTGCTTTTTGTTTCCCAGCCGAGGTTTCGCTCGTCGGTGCCAAGGTCTATTGAAGAACCTAATGACAAATTTACTAGAAACACTTAATAACTACAATTATAGAGATCAAAATAAATAGGTTTGACTTGGTTCTTCTTAAATTTAATGCGATATGCGATCGGATTCGGTTACGGGTTTCCGGCGTAGTTCGGGGTTAAAGCCTCTACTTGATGGATGTCCGGTTCCGGTCCCGACTGGCGATGGGTTTGGTAATTGTTTTACTCGACCGGTTTTATTTCCGGGGGATCAGCAGGTACGTTTACGGCCCCTGGTGGCACGTTGGCACGGCAGGCAATAAGCTCTGGTGGCACAGCAGGCAATAGCTCTGGTGGATCGGCAGGTTTATTTACGGCCCCTGGTGGCACGTTGGCACGGCAGGCAATAAGCTCTGGTGCGATCAGCAGGTACATGAACGGCCCCTGGTGGCACGCAGGACAAATCTCCTTCTGTATTTAAAACCCCTATCGCTGGTGGGAGGAAGCTTTAACACTGAAGTTGCGGTTGCTGCACGGTCGGTATTGAGGACAATTTCCTTCGCTATTAAAACCCCTTACCACTGGTGGAGGGAAGCTTTAACAACGAAATTGCGGTCGGCGGCGGGAATGACCAAAAGCACTCAGCTCGAAACTAAAAAGTTGAAATGACAACTAAAGGTAGTGACGAAAAGTAGTGGTAGTGGTGATTTTAGTACGAAAGTACTCATCGTCATATGAACTTTATAACTAAAACCTACTGTGAATTGTATGAACATAAACGTTAAACTTTCATGTGTTTCGGTGTAACTTGCATAAGAATATTATCGATGATGAATGTAAACACGCCATGTGTGAATGAGTCATACGAGATTCTTTGTTTTTGCATTTCTTGGTATAAATTCAAGGCCAAATGCAATATATACACGAATAAGTTTTGCCTGCATATGGGATATATGAAGCGAACGTGAATTGTATGCATTCGAAAATGCAGAATTGACCGTGTACTTGGTATTTGTTGGGAAAATCGATGTTGTTGCATGAGAGCATGTAACGCTTCGTTACATAGTTTGGCATAAAGGCCAACCGGAAAATAATCTTGACTTGTTTCTTACGTCTGGCCCTGATAAATACACAGCAAAACTGAACATAGTGTCATATCTGCACTCAGCTCCGAAGAGAACCGTGTGGCAATACGAAAAAACAAATGGGACGGTCTCAATAACTTCTTCCGGAACTTTAACTGGTCACTATGCTTCCTCGAAAGTGACGTAGACTCCAGGGCAGATATGAATTATTTTGGGAATCAAAACTTTTATCCCGTATAGGGTTAAAAGCATCAAACCCAAAAAAAGTCGTGATTTGATTCAAGCTGTAAGGAGTTTTTCAGGAAAAAGAAGTAAAGTTCCGGTGTTTAAGAGCAATCCAGCAGAGGAAAAGCGGAACAAGTTTAAACAAGCCAGGAAGGCCTGCAATGCGCATATTCGACGGATCAAGTTTTTGCATGACCAAAAATTAAGCCAAAAAAATTTGCAATGTCCCAAAGGCAGTAAGAATTTTTGGTCATTTGTAAAAAAAATATGAAGAATTCTTCTTCTTCCTCGGTTTCTACGCTCGTTGACAATGACACTCGACTTGTAAGCTAAGCGTTCGCCTCCAACTCTTCGCTGCTAGAGAGTGTCATGACTCCGCAAATCTTGAGCGCGTCAATGATTCCATGGGACAAATCTTCTTTAGCAATCGTGCAGTAGCGAGGGTCCTAAAAGATCTCAACATACGCAAATCCGCTGGCCGGATGGTATCCCCGCTATTGTTCAGAAGAGGTGTTCTTCCACGCTGACAACACCCTTGCGTAAGCTTTTCCATCTATCCTTATCTTCTGGGCTCGTTCCGAGTATTTGGAAAACAGCATTTGTCCAGCCTATACCGAAAAAAGGCGAATCTTCTTCTCCCTCCAATTATCGTCCGATTGCACTTACATCCCTTCTTTCATGGAAACGCTGATAAACTATCAGCTCAAGAAATATCTCGAAGACCGAAAGCTTCGTCATGATCTGCAGTACGACTTTCGCAGCAATAGGTCCACTGGTGATCTGATGGTTTATCTCACCGAACAGTGGAACAAATCTTTGCATCGTTTCGGAGAAAGTAAGATTGTTGCACTTGATCAAAGGCATTTGATAAAGTCTGGCATCTTGCTCTTTTATCGAAAATGCTTTCTTCGGTTCGATGAATCTCTTCTTCGTTGGAGTAGAAACTTTCTTTGAACCGTTCAATACAAGTTGTATTGAACGGCTTCAAGTCTGAAACCCACAATATAAATGTTGGTGTGCCCCAGGGCTCTGTTTTGTCTCCAACCCTCTTTCTCATTTTCATCAATGAACTCTTGTCTTGAACTTCTAATCCAATAAATTGTTTCGCTGACGATAGCACCCTTAGCTTTATTTATTCGTTTCCAGACTCACATCCCTCCTCTTCGGATGTGGAACTGGAATGGCAAAATATGATAAGCTCTTTAAACTCTGACTTGAACAGCATTGTACAATGGGGAATTAAAAACCGCGTAAAGTTTAATGCTGCGAAAACTCAATGCTGTCTTGTATAGTTGAAGCGAGATATTCCCCCTTTGCCACTTTCCATGAGAGGCACTTGCCGTACGCCGTACTTATATGGACCTAAAAAAACCACAAGTGATCGTAGAGGTGCCATTGCATCCAGAAAAAGTGACTGTTTGGTGTCCTCTATGGCCGAATGGTGTCATTGGTCCGTATTTCTTCGAAGATGCTAGTAGGACGGTTACAGTCAATTCGGAGTGATATTGTCGAATGATAACCGATTTTTTGACCGACGGCGCGGCAGTTGAAATCATAATTTGGACGATATGTAGTTCCAACAAGACGGGTCAACAAGCCACGCAACACGTCCAATTATGACTTTATTACGTGAGAAGTTTCCTGGTCGCGTTATTTTACGTTTTCACGTCATGGTAGGGTTACGCAAAAGACCGTGTTTACGCGAACAGTCCCCGAACTCTAGAAGCATTAAAAACCAACATTGCTCTAGTTTTGGTCCGATATGTGCGAACAAGTGGTTGAAAATTACCTCAAAAGAATCGCATGCTGCGAAAACTCCCAAAGCGGTCATTTGAATGATATTGTTTTTCACACTTAATGGCAAAGTCCTTTTCTTTTCTTTCGAAACCGAACAATGACCCTAACTTACTTATGGTGGCGCTACAGTCCAGGTCGGACTAGGGCCTCATCCATCAACTGTGTCCAGCAATCTCGGTCCCTAGCTAGCTGTCTCCAGTTTCGCACGCGAAGTTGTTTCAGGTCCTCTACCACCTGTGTGGTCCACCTGAGTCGCGGTCTTCCTCTACGGCGACGTTCTGCCGGGTTGGATTCGCAAACTCTACGAGCCGGAGCATTATTTTCCATTTGCTCAACATGACCCAACCATCTAAGTCGTTGGACCTTAACTTTTCTGGCAAGGACACTGCCGCTGAACAGCTCGTACAGTTCTTGATTGAATCTTCGTCTCCGTTCTCCATTAACGCAGACAGGATCAAAAATCATTCAAAGAATTTTTCTCTCGAAGCAGCCCAAGGCGTTTTCATCGGATGTTGTCATGGTCCATGTCTCTGCACCATACGCATTAGTATAGCGTCACTTTAGTTGCTCGGCAGAGAAATTTACTACTCAATTGCCTTCTAAGTCCAAAGAAGCAGAGATTGGCAGGAGTGATTCTTCGTTTGATTTCAACGCTGGTGTTGTTGGCTGAGTTAATAGCGGATCCTTTTAAGACGAAGTCCTTAACTACCTCGAAGTTAAATCTGTCTATATGCTGACGTTTGCTCCAAGACGTCGATGTTGACAGCATTAACTTGGTCTTGCCCTCTTTAACCGCTAGACCCATCTTCCTGGCCTCCGTCTCAAGACTTACGAACGCTCCACTGACATTACGCTGTGTTCTTCCAATAACGTCAATGTCGTCTGCATATCCTTGTAGCTGGATGGGCTTTTGAAAGATTGTGCCTCTGGTGTTGACGTTGGAGTTTTGCACAATCTTCTCAAGAATGATGTTAAAGAAATCGCATGACAATGCATCGCCTTGTCCGTTAGGTTTTTTCCGACCACGATGGAACACCGTGAGTTTTCCATTGTCGTCTTACACAGACGGACGAGTTTTTCTGGGATGCAAAAACTAGACATTGCTCTATACAGTTGGTCTCTACAGACGCTGTAATACGCCTTGAGGTGGTAGGTATCGATTAGATTGAATATTTGATCGATGGTGGACTTTCCGTGTCTGAAGCTACACTGATAAGGACCTATCAGGTTGTTGACGAAAGGCTTCAAGCGTTCACACAGAACGGCAGACAAGATATTGTAGGCGATATAAAGAAGAAAAAAATTTGATGAGCGTTTTAACTCAATGTGATATATCGCCTCTATACTTTTTTCGTTGGGGCTACATTAAGTCATTGATTTATACCAAAAAGCCGACGACTCACAGTTGAAGAACTCAGAGCCAATATTGAACCCGAAATAGCGGCCGATTGAGACGAATAGTGTGACCGAGTCATTGAAAGTTGGGTCCAACGAATTAACCGCTGCAAACGTTCCCGCGGTGGTCATATGAAGGAAGTCGAGTTCCATACATTTTTTGATTGAACATACTTCAAGCCGACAGTAAATGGTTTGCGGTTTATTTAAAACATAAGTTGTGATGTGTGACGTCCTTATGGGATAACTCCTTATATTATAAAAAGAGTTTAGAAACTTTATTTATTCTCCATCTTCCCAAATAAGATATTAACTTTCTGTACAAATAACATGCGAAACAAATTTCATGCAACAAAATTTTCAAAATTCTTAGCCCATGAAACTTGATGCACCAAACAAAATTTCTCAGGTTCTTTATGCACTTTTCGCGTTCGCATACAATCACATTCCACTTTTTCGGTAGAAAATAAAGAACAAAAGTACCAAATGCACTAAATAAGGAATAAAATCAAAATAATAGTTTGGGCGTATCCTTCGCATACGAAACATTTTTCCTTGAAAAAGAAAAAAACAAAACAAACTTTCACGAGTGTACGCCGAATTCCAGAACATTTCGCGAAATACAAATCTGAAAGAAATAATACAAAAAAATTATACAATCCAGGAGAGCTAGGTACCTAGCGACATCGAGCGAAAAAAAAAACACTTGTTCGATGGGCCCTACCAGAAAAGTTGACACAAAAAAAATATATGTATGTACTTTTTTTTAAGACAATATAAACATAGATACATACATATGTACGTAGCCATGTTTTGCCTGCGTGTATAGAGGACGTACATCCTTTGGGTCCTCCACCCATCATAGCTGCCTTTTGCTGCAGCAAAATATTTCCATTATGCCCAGCTAGCACAACATAAGCATCGATATAGGCATAAGAGAGGCCCGCACACACATGTATAGAAACATTTTAAGTAGGTTTTCCCACACCCCCTTAAAAAAAGTGAAGAAAAAAAAATTAAACCCATAAGAAAGCAAACCAAAAAAAAAAAAACAATCTCATATTCACTCTTCATCTGTCAAGGACTTTGGAAAAGTGAAGTACAGAAGAGCAACATCGGTGTAAGCAGCGAAAGAAAAAAGGGGAAAGGTTAGTCCTGCTTGCACTATGGTGATTTTCATGTATCTATCCAAGTTTCTAATAAAAAGAGAAAATAAATCAATTTTGCGAGCTGCCACAACTCGGCTGAATTCCCTCCTTGAAAGCCGACCCACCATCACATCGGAGGTTGCCCACCGCCGAACAAAATCACATTCTGTGAAATCGATACGTTCGCTGGCGCTGATGTTAGCCTGCCTTACCTCGATTCGTCTACACTTTGTTGGAGTGCCACCCAATTAATGCCAGGAATGCCACAATTCAACTCACTGGTTCAGTGTACACACATTATAAGCTACAATACAAAGGAGAGAATATATGCGCTATATTCGATTCAAACGGGCAAATCTGTATTTCGTTTCGGTCGTCCTGGGAAATAATTTTCGGACGAGCTGCTCCAGATGGTTGAGATGCTTTGAACGAGGTTGCTCGCATGCTTACTATAAAGAAACGGCCATCGCTATCCAGTTCGATGACTGTGAGCTGACTTGAGCGCACTTCTAATGCTGTCGCTCCTTTTATGGCATATTGCAGACGCATATCCTTTATCTTCTTCATTCTGCTGTTGTTGAAATTCTGCGAGACGCATAGCACACCAAAGGCTATGTATTTGCGAGTATAAACTTTAACAACAACAATTTTGGTTTTCCTTGTTGTTGTCGTTCCTGATGATGTGCACGAAACGAACATACACCACCGACCGGTCCATATTCAAGTTTCAAGGCTGACTTTTCACATCGAGTACAACCGGAAGAGCCACCATCCCATCGTCAAAATGAATAGACCCAAATTCGTGCACTATACTATATATATATTTTCACGGTTCCGCCTGGCAACAACACTGGAATTTGCTGAATCTGTTTTGCGTCCAAAGAAGATGTAGGTGTTGCTTAACTGTCACGCCACCAGATGAAACATTATTATTTGCTGGATGCTTTTGCCTTTTGCCACATGCAATGTGTTGTACATGAAAATTGGATTCGTTTATTTAATACTTACATCTTCTGTGTATATATTTTAGATTTGGTCTTACTTTATGTAAGGATATCATGTAATATTTGAACAAAGCTTTTTCATATTTTCTTCGGAAGTCATTTGGAAGAGTTCTTTTCTTATTTAACATTTACGATTATGGGGTTTTGGTTTTTATGATTTCAACTTATGCAAATACTGTAAGGTTTTGGCTCAGGAAATAAAGATTAAAACTAGAACTGAGTATGAAATATATTTTTTAGTAATATTTGCGCATTGATCGGACACAATTTTTAAAATTTCATCAAGACAGTTCTTCTATTGACATCAAGACATCAAGACAGTTCTTCTATTGACAATTCGTCATCAAGTTTTCAACTGATGTTTAACGACGCTTAAAAGTTGTCAATCAATCTTATGGGTTCATGTTAAAAATTAAAATTAATTGTTCTTTCAGTAAATTGAATATTGTCACACCTTAGTAGGTAAAATTGCATTCAAGCAATCGACTCTTAACATTCTCTTAGCGATTTTGGTTAACATGCATCGCCCTCGTGCCGCTTCCACTGCATCGACCGAAGAAAAAAATATAAACGCTAGTGTCTAGTCTAGTAGGTACATTATTTTGTTCCGATCGCATAGTAAAACTGGTTTTTTGCACAAATCACAATCGCAATCGTTATTGTGCGACTGTCGTACGAAGCAATGTCATTGACTCCATGAATCGCTGACCCCTTTCATTGTTTCTCTACAATTTTCCACTTTTTGTGTCTCGTATTGTGGGTCTTAATTTAACATGCTCGTATGTCAAGTGGATTTTTTTTGTCTGTCGAAAAATTTAGTGGAGTAAAATAAAGGTTTTTAGTAAATTTGATTTGTTTTGTTTGTAGTCTTTTGGGTTCTAGTCTTAGAGTCCACAGCAAGTTTCTGAGTTTTTGCGGAGATCATATTATACACTTGATCACACACACATTATCTTGAGAGAATGTGAAGTTCGAGAGTATGGCAGTTTGTATCCGGCATTAGCAAGCTTTTACTTCCAATATATGAGAGCCTAGACTAATAGTTTCTGACATTTAACAATTTAATTTAAAATTATAAAATGCAAATAAATAGGTATTCATTTTCTTGTTAAAAAACTTAAAAAAAAATACGTATACGCCATAGTGATCTTGATCATAATTCTGAACGAAAGATGGAGAGTAGATGAATAGCTGAATTCAATGTTAATTTTTTACTATTGTACTAGCTCACCCGGCAGTTCTGCCTCAATCGATAAATATTAGACCTAAACAGCTCTCTGCTACCCGCTACCATCTGAGTCTTTGGAGCTTCACTCTCTTAGCTAGGTCAGTGTTGATGTACAGCCCGTATAGTTCTTGGTAAAATCTCTTCCTTCATTCACCGCTTATGCATAAATCACCTTCCGTAGAACTTTTCTCAAACCGGCCTAGGGTGCTCTCATCCGTTTTTGTCAGGGTCCATGCTTCTGCACCATATAGCCGGACGGAGATGATGAGGTCTTATAAAGCGTAGTTCGAGAGAAGGCTATACTGCTCAATTGTTTTCTAAGTCCGAATAAAATCAGCGATTAGCAAGAGTTATTTTCCTTCTGATCTCGCCGCTGATGCCATTGTCTGTGCTGATAGCAGAGCCAAGGTAGACAGAGTCTTTAACTACCTCGAAGTTAAATGCGTCTATCGTGACGTTCTGTCCAAGACATCGGTGTTGGTTGTCATTTCTTGATGAGAGCGTATACTTTGTTTTGCCCTCATTGAGCGCTAAACCCATTTTTTTCAGCCTCTGTCTCTATAATCGCAAATTAACTAGTGACATCACACTGAGTTCTCCCAATAATATCAATTTCATCAGCATACGCGAGTAGTTGCACAGACTTGTGAAGATTGTGCCTCTAGTGTTGACGCGGGAATTCTGCACTATTCGTTCCAGTATGATGTTAAAGAAGTCGCATGACAGTGCATCACCTTGACGAGGTCGTTACCGACTTTAATGGCGTTGCGTGCCTTCTACATTGTCATCCTGAGTTTTGTAGGGATGCCAAAACTGGACATGGCTTTACACAGTTCTTCTCTATCATTTGGAGTTGTTTCCTCTCTCCTCTCCAACTTGTAAATTTTTTAACTTTATCTTGGGCCTCAATCAACAGTTTCCGCCAGCTTAGCTCGGTCATTAGCTAGTCGTCTCCAGTTTTGCACTCCAAGTTGATTGAGGTCCTCTTCCACTTGAGTGCGCCACCTGAGTCGTGGTCTTCCTCTCCTCCTACGTCCCTCGGGAATAGTGTCGAAGGCTTTCCGGGCCGGAGCATTGGTGTCCATTCGCTTTAAATGACCGAGCCATCTGAGTCTCTGGACCTTGACCCTTCTGGCTAGGTCCATGTCGTTGTACAACCCATAAAGTTCGCTGTTGCATCTTCTTCGCCATTCCCCTTCAATGCACACGGGGCCAAAGATGACCCGAAGAACTTTCCTTTCGAAACAGCCTAAGGCACTTTCAACCGATTTTGTCAGGGTCCATGCTTCCGCACCATACAGCAGGACTGGGATGATGAGTGTGTTGTACAGTTTTACCTTAGTTGCTCGAGAGAGGGCTTTTCCACTCAATTGCTTTCTTTGCCCAAAGAAACAGCGATTAGCAAGAGTTTATCTTTGTTTGATCTCAGCGCTGGTGTTATTATCTCTGTCACTATTACTAAAACCACATTTATGTTACTAAGATATTACCTTCTTAACCTCATTCACCTTTTTATTAATACCTCGTTAATAAAAAAAAAAAAAAAAAACTTTAATATTAAAATTGACAATTGGAAAAAGAGTTCGTGCTCTTACTCGAGTTTTGCTTTGCTTTCTTCGGGAAAACCTTGGGATCCGGTGGGCTTACTTCAGCCTTTGATAAAAAAAAGTGTCACAGTGACAGTACCTACATTTATGTATTTATTTATATTTTTAATTACGTATTTGTTTTAATTTTAAGGTTAAAGCGAAGAAACAAGTGTGTTAATTTTATTTCTTTCGAAAATCAGTTATATCATTGAATAAACCAATTTTTTGAACGAAAAGAAAATTGTTCGTTTCGAGAGCAATAATTATGTTTTTCCTTTAACGAAAGTGAAAACAGTAATACAACTCCCAGGCTTTCTATTTTTTTATATCATTACTTCCCAAAAGCATTTCAAAACTTATTTTTTCGTATTTTTTTTTTAGAATTTAGATTTTAGAAATATTAATATTTTTTTCTTTTTATTTTCAGGTAAGTTTGACAAATCGAAACGTTGTTTCGTTGTAAGCTCTCTTCGACCAATTCTGATAGTGTAAAAAAATCACATAATTTGCGACTGGTTCGATCAAGGTAAGTAAGTTTTAAGTGTTGATCACTCCGGCCCTGTTTTAACAAACAAAGAGCAGAAAGAATTAAGCAATTAGACAGGAAATCACTCCAATCTCTTGTAAGTATAACTACCGGACATAATCTGTTAAGATATCATAAGAAAATGAGGAGACTCAATTCAGATGAATTATTTCTTTTGGGACTTGGAAGAACTCTCTCTCTAGTACTCCAGTTACTAATAATTTGAACATCGTCAATGGCTTGATTAAATGAATTCATAACACAGATAATAAACTTAAACAGATGTCTCATCCCTGCAGAAAAAAAGAATCATTTTTTTCCGTTAAGGGACAAGCCTTAACAGACAAGGAGCTTTCGCCTAAGTATTCATTTATAGGAAATGAGATGAGCGAAAACAGCTTTTGCTTTAACACAGGCTGATCGATTTTGCTGCGGAGCGAAATGTTGCGGTGGCAAGCACCTAGTTCCCACATCCCAACATCCATAAATGTACATGGAGATCTCCAGGTCAATCAACCGTCAACCAGATTGATCACATTGAAACCGACGGATGGCACTTGTCCAGCATCCTAGATGTTCGAACTTTCCGAGGAGCCAACATCAACTCGGAAAATTACCTCGTCGTAGCCAAGGTAGTGCTACGAATATCCCAACAACGGCCAAAACAAAGAAATGCTGCAAGAAAATTCGACTTCAGACCGCTACCATCGCAAGAGATCGCGAGATCCTTCGAGTGTCAAGTAACCTCTTAAGAAGTCCTAAGCCGCCAACATCAAGTATCGAAGATCAGTGGCAACATTGCCAGAGAGCAGTTAGAGATGCCGCCTCTAATGTGCTGGGTTTCACACAGCCACCAAAACGAAACCCCTGGTTTGATGAAGAATGCAGGCAGGCCCATGCAGCCAAGGAGGAGGCAAACAGAGCTGCGCTGCATAGAAGGACAAGAGCTGCTCTAAGAGAGGGAAGGAACGCCGGCTTCTCAGAAGAAAAAAGAGAGAGCATGAGAAGCGTCAGATCGAGGGTGTTGAGAAAGCCAACAGGAGGAATGAATCTCGGAGCAAGAATAGAATCGCAGTGCATGCTGGGAATTTGGAAAGACCACCGCCGTCAGGCAGGAGCCTTTCAACGGACACGATGATAGCCAACTCCGTTAACCCGACCTAGAAGAAGTGAAAACCGCAATATCACGTCTGAAATCCAACAAAGCTGCTGGAGCAGATGGTCGATTCGAACTGTTTAAAGCAGCAGGCGACGATCTAGATAGGAGAATGCACCAAATCATCTGTAAGATATGGTCGGAAGAATGCATGTGCGATGAATGGAACCTCAGCATTGTTTGCCCGATCCAGAAAAAGGGAGATCCTCTAAACTGCCCAAGCTACAGAAAAATCAGCCTAGTTAACATCTTACTTACTTACTTAAGGTGGCGCTACAGTCCGTTGTGGACTTGGGCCTCAATCAACAGGCTCCGCCAGCTAGCTCGATCCTTGGCTAGTCGTCTCCAGTTTTGCACTCCGAGTTGATTGAGGTCCTCTTCCACTTGAGTGCGCCACCTGAGTCGCGGTCTTCCTCTCCTCCTACGTCCCTCGGGAATAGTGTCGAAGGCTTTCCGGGCCGGAGCATTGGTGTCCATTCGCTCTAAATGACCGAGCCATCTGAGTCTCTGGACCTTGACCCTTCTGGCTAAGTCCATGTCGTTGTACAACCCGTAAAGTTCGCTGTTGTATCTTCTTCGCCATTCCCCTTCAATGCACACGGGGCCAAAGATAACCCGAAGAACTTTCCTCTCGAAACAGCCTAAGGCACTTTCATCCGATTTTGTCAGGGTCCATGCTTCTGCACCATACAGCAGGACTGGGATGATGAGTGTGTTGTACAGTTTTACCTTAGTTGCTCGAGAGAGGGCTTTTCCACTCAATTGCTTTCTAAGCCCAAAGAAACAGCGATTAGCAAGAGTTATTCTTCGTCTGATCTCGGCGCTGGTGTTATTGCCCGTGTTTATAGCGGAGCCTAGGTAGACAAACTCCTCTACTACCTCGAAGTTATACGCGTCTATTGTGACGTTTTGCCCGAGCCGTCGGTGTTGGGTGTCCTTCCTCGAAGACAGCATATACTTCGTTTTTCCCTCATTTACCGCTAAACCCATTTTTGCCGCTTCTGTCTCAATTCTCACAAAGGCGCCATTGACATCACGCTGTGTTCTTCCCATTATATCAATATCATCGGCGTACGCGAGAAGTTGAACAGATTTTTGGAAGATAGTGCCTCTGGTGTTGACGGTGGAGTTCTGCACTATCTTCTCAAGAACGATGTTAAAGAAATCGCATGACAGTGCATCGCCTTGTCTGAATCCTTTTTTGACGTCGAAAGATTCCGTGAGCTCGTTGCCAACCTTGATGGAGCAGCGTGAGTTCTCCATCGTCATTTTGCACAAGCGAACGAGCTTGGCAGGGACGCCAAAACTAGACATAGCTTTGTACAGTTCGTCTCTGTAGATGCTGTCATACGCGGCCTTAAAATCGATGAAAAGGTGGTGGGTATCGATTTGGAGTTCATAGGTCTTTTCCAGGATCTGCCGCAACGTGAAGATTTGGTCGATGGTTGACTTTCCTGACCTGAAGCCACATTGATAAGGACCAATCAGATTGTTGACGAAAGGCTTCAGACGTTCACATATTACGGCAGAGAGGATCTTGTAGGCGATGTTTAGTAGACTTATTCCTCTATAGTTGGCGCAGTTTAGAGGATCTCCCTTTTTCAGGATCGGGCAAACAATGCTGAGGTTCCATTCATCGGGCATGCATTCCTCTGACCATATCTTACAGATGATTTGGTGCATGCTCCTATCTAGCTCGTCGCCTGCTGCTTTGAACAACTCAGCAGCTAGTCCATCTGCTCCAGCGGCTTTGTTGGATTTCAGCCGTGATATTGCGGTTTTCACTTCTTCTAGGTCGGGTTCACGGAATTGTTGGCTATCATCGTGTCCGATGAAAGGCTCCTGCCTGACGGCGGTATTTTGTTCGTCGTCGCCGTTATACAATCTACAGAAGTGGTCTTTCCAAATCCCCAGCATTGACTGCGATTCTACTATGATGTTCCCTTGTTTATCTCTGCAGGCATCAGTTCTTGCTCGATGACCTTGAGCCAGCTGTTTAACCTTTCGGTAAAACCTCCGAACTTCATTCCTGCTGCTGGCTCTCTCAACATCCTCGATCTGACGCTTCTCATGCTCTCTCTTTTTCCTCCTGAGAAGCCGGCGTTCCTCTCTCCTCTTTTGCTCGTAGAGCTCACGAGCAGCTCTTGTCCTTCTATGCAGCGCCGCTTTGTATGCCTCCTGCTTGGCTGCATGGGCCTGCCTGCATTCTTCATCAAACCAGGGGTTTCGTTTTGGTGGCTGTGTGAAACCCAGCACATTAGAGGCGGCATCTCTAATTGCTCTTTGGCAATGTTGCCACTGGTCTTCGATACTTGATGTTGGCGGCATAGGACTCCTTAAGAGGTTACTTGACACTCGATCAGAGAATGATCTGGCGATCTCTTGCGATTGTAGCCGTCCGACGTCGAATTTTCTTGCAGCATTTCCTTGTTTTGGCCGTTGTCGGGATATTCGTAGCACTACCTTGGCTACGACGAGGTAGTGGTCCGAGTCGATGTTAGCTCCTCGGAAAGTTCGAACATCTAAAATGCTGGACAAGTGCCTTCCATCGATCGCAATGTGATCAATCTGGTTGACGGTTGATTGATCAGGAGATCTCCATGTACCTTTATGGATGTTGAGATGAGGGAACCAGGTGCTTGCTACCACAACATTTCGCCCCGCAGCAAAATCGATCAGCCTGAATCCGTTATCGGATGTGGTGTCGTGCAGGCTGTGCTTTCCGACCGTTCCACCAAAGATGTCCTCTTTTCCCAGCTTAGCGTTAAAATCGCCGAGGACAATTTTAATGTCGTAACTAGGACATTGCTCGTATGTTTTGTCGAGGAGCTCGTAGAACTCGTCTTTGGTGTCGTCCTTTTTCTCTTCTGTGGGGGCATGCGCACATATTAGGCTGATGTTGCCGAATTTAGCCTTGATTCGGATTGTCGTGATGCGTTCGCTCACACATTTGAAGCTCAAGACTTTTTGCCTGAGTCTGCTTCCCACGACGAATCCGCATCCAAATAGTCGCTGTTGTTGCTCTCGGTAACAATTACCATAGTAGATGTCGCAGTTTTTCATCCTCCTTTTGCCCGGTCCATCCCATCGCATTTCCTGGATAGCGGTAATATCTGCTTTGTAGCAGTTGAGGGTCTCCGCTAACTGTTCGGCAGCACGCGGTCTATTAAGGGACCTAACATTCCACGTGCATATCCGAAAATCGTTGTCCTTTGTACATTTGCTTGGGTCGTCATCAGTGTATCCGTCCGTTTCCGAGGCCTGTTGTTGCTTCGCAACTAAACTTTTTTCTACGTGGTCGGGAAGTCACCCCAACGCACAACCCCCAACCTGGAGTACCAGGCACTTGATGTGACTCCAAGTGCATGAGCCGGAAAAAACCGCTCCTTTTACGGCCTGGGCTTCAAATAAGTCGAAGTAGCCCGTAAAGGTGTTCACCAAGTAGTTCGGCTAGTTAACATCGCCTACAAGAATCTCTCTGCCGTAATATGTAAACGTCCAAAACCTTTCGTCAACAACCTGATTGGTCCTTATCAAAGTGGCATCCCTGCCAAGCTCATTCGCTTGTGCAAAATGACGATGGAGAACTCACGCTGCTCCATCAAGGTTGGCAACGAGCTAACAGAATCTTTCGACGTCAAAAAAGGATTCAGACAAGGCGATGCACTGTCATGCCATTTCTTTAACATCGTTCTTGAGAAGATAGTGCATAACTCCAAAGTCAACACCAGAGGCACTATCTTCCAAAAATCTGTTCAACTTCCCGCACACGCCGATGATATTGATGAAATGGGAAGCAACAGCGTGATGTCGATGGCGCCTTGAATTGAGACAGAAGCAGCAAAAATGGGTTTAGCGGTAAATGAGGGCAAAACAAAGTATATGCTGTCTTCGAGGAAGGACACCCAACACCGAGACGGCTCGGCCAGAACGTCACAATAGACGCATACAACTTCGAGGTAGCAGAGGAGTTTGTCTACCTAGGCCCCGCTATTAACACGGGCAATAACACTAGTGCAGAAGCATGGATCTTGACTAAATCGGCTGCCTTAGGCTGCTTCGAGAGGAAAGTTCTTCGGGCCATCTTTGGCCCCGTGTGCATTGAAAGGGAATGGCGAAGAAGATACAACAGCGAACTTTACGGGTTGTACAACGACATGGACCTTGCCAGAAGGGTCAAGGTCCAGAGACTCAGTTGGCTCGGTCATTTAGAGCGGATGAACACCAATGCTCCGGCCCGGAAAGCCTTCGACACTGTTCTCGAGGGACGTAGAAGGAGAGGCACACAAGTGGAAGAGGACCTCAAGCAACTTATGGAGTGCAGCACTGGAGACTGCTATCTAGGGACCGAGCTGGATGGCGGAGACTGTTGATTGAGGCCCAAGTCCCAGCCCCAGTCCCAGTCCCAAGCGGACTGTAGCGCCACCTTAAGTATGTAAGTAAGTTAAAGCATTTCTCGCCATAAGTGTGAGATATCTGTATAAATTTATTATCTGTGCTCAAAGAATCGTAATAAGTGTGAGGAAAACGACAACAACTGTCCACCCCTTAACCTAAGCTACTGTTGAGATAAGTATGGTAATGATATTGAAAATGCAAAAACAAATTTAAATAGAAAGTTGACATTTTTTCGCTTCAATTCCGCTTTAATTCATTTCATTGAATGTTTTCTAATAAACAATTAATTCTGCATTTTGATATTTCGAATGATTTGATAGAAAATGTTTGACAGTTTTGTTTTACGATTCAATTTAGCAAAAGTATCAACACTTCATAATCACTTAAAACTGTCAACCATGACAGCTATCGATTATCATGGCAGGAACATAAAAAGAACAAATCAAACAAAATGGCATCTACCTTCCCCAACATAATCGAGTTTTCTAGAATTCGAAATGCATATATCCATCCCGGGTCGGTCGTTCAGTACTCAGTTAGCAACAATTTAGTAGAATCTCTCTGTTGTTGCAAAACACATTAACTTATTGCTTAGAGTGTAGCGTTGCTGTTTTGCGGTTCGGTTATTATTTGTTGCACTTTCCTCTTCTTCGGCCATACACTCATATGCCAATTCAAACGATACACATATACAAAAATGCATACCAAACCGTCATCATCCATTTGCAATGCAATGTTGAGTTTGCCATTTTATATTTATTACAATAATCTCTTTTCATTTCAATCTCTTCATCTGCATGTTTAAAAAAAAAATTAAAAGAAAAAAAAAAACACCAACAGAAGGTAGCCCCTTCCCTTCGGTTTGGTTTTTGTGGGATACCGAAAAAAAAAGAAAAACAAGGCTGATAGCGAAAAATAAGAAACCAAGAAAATATAATTTTTTCCCGTTTCTTTATGTACCTATATGAATATGTGTATCTGTGTTCGGTTGCACATTAATAAAATGCAAAATGCAGTCCGCCCACCTGCCTCCATCCGTCCACCCAGACATTCATCGCACCATCGCATCGCACCACCATCATCATCATCATCATCATCATCGGCCACCATCATCACCACCACCACCGCTCTCTGTTGCCTCTTGCGTAGAAAATGTGTGCATTGTGTGTGCCTTTTTTAACTGGGACGAAGCCAGCAGGGGCATACTTCATACTTCTCATTCTGCTCCATATGAGTCCATCAGCTGGCATGAGATGGAGAAGTAAGGAGATTGAAATTTGGACTGGGTCTCCAGGGAGGTGCAGAATAATAATAACAATAAAAAAAATAGAATTTCTAGAATAGTAAATGCAGCAATAGCACCCAATTTGATTAGGGGGAGATGCGGCGGTGGCGGCGGAAAAAGAAGAGGAGCACAATCGTGGTTCATGCTGGATATGGTAGTTTGGGTATATTGGCTGTTGAAAGTGCTATGGGAATGAGATGAGAGATGAGGAATGGGAAATGGGAAATGGGAGATGGAAGATTAACTGGGATAGGGGAGCACACAGCACCCAAACATCAGAGGCGAATGAGAAGGTCGAACATTTTTCGCATTTCCTCTCTTTTGTATATTTTCTATGCCAAGTGTGCTAGGTGCTGTGCTGGGCTGTTAGCTTTGAAGCTATAGCTGCTCTGCTGAATGTGTGTGTGTGATGTGATTAGGACAGGACACACTGAAACTGTACTCTATATAAATACACACAGTTCAATATCTCGAACTTTGGGATTGAACTTTAGAGATCTAAAGCGCACTCACACCCAAATTCGTTGCCGCAGTGGGCACCCAGGCCAGCAAGCATATAGTTCTCTTCGTCTACGGTGCGATGGTGTTGTCGCGATGGTGACGCGGCGGAGTTTTGTTGACCAGCCAGTACTCATAGATTAATATATAAACCAATTTCTTAGCCGTGTTTATTCCATTATTCTATTTCCAAGAAATTGTGTGTGCGTTTTTTTTTTCTTTGCAAATTAAGAAGACAAGGATTGAATTCCTGCTCCTCTGCTGCTCCTTGATGTGGCGGTAGTGTCGTTAAGGTTGGAGTAGAAAAAGGTGGTGGTGACGGTCGGTGGAGGTGATGGCATTAAATAAAAACAACAGATAAAAGTATCTGTGTGAAAAAAAAGAGTATCTGTAGGAGGAAAAATGTATCTTTTTCTTGTTGTCGCGCTGTTGCCTACCCCAAAAGTATATTATATACTTTTCTACATACACACAATTTATTATTTAATTTTTTCTCGTCGTTTTTTTTTTATTTCTTTTTGTTTGATTTTATTTTACTTATTTTTTTTATGCCATTCCTTCGGGTTTGTTTTTCTTATTTTATTTCGGTGGCGGCGGCGACGACAGTGTGGCAGTGGCAGCCAACACAAAGTTGTTGAATGTGTTAGTGCTACTTGGATAACTGTTTGACTCGGTTCGGCAGTCAGCGGGTTTTTCGATGTGGTTTTGGTTGTTTCATCTACAATCTACATCGAGTTTTTTCCTTTGACTGTTGTCGTCTAACAAAATTTACTCAAATGATTTTGAAGAATTCTTGGACAATGTAGAAATAAACAACCTACCTATCGACAATTTGTTTATTCTTAATTTGTCTCGAATTAATGCATTTTTCACTCTCTGCCATCCCCTCCCCTGTGCCCCCAGGGCCTAGCCATCGAATCAATTTATAACAAACAATTTTAAATTCAAGAAACAGAATAAAATAAAAGAAGGAAAAAAACAAGAAGAAAGAAAAAAACCGATCAGGGCTAAACTGCATTTGTGTATAAGCCCCATGTAGTTAATTTTTTTTTTTTTTTTGAAGTATTTTGTATCTATTGGTTTGGGGTTATTGAGATGCAAAGTGAAGTGTTAGTGCAAAGTGCAAGTGCCTCGCGGTTTCACTTAAAGCTGCTGCCACTTTTGTGCTGCGATTACATTTTTCTTAAAAATACATTTTCATGTACTTGATTATTTTCTGAGATTGGAAAAGAAAATAGAATAGAAAAAAAAACTGAACGAAAAACAAAATTGTGTTTCTTTGTTTGTATGAAAAAGTGATTGTGGAGAGTGAATCAATCGATTGATTAATTTTTTGTTTTTCTAAAAAATTCTGTCGGAGAGAAATGTGCAGTGAATTGCAAAACTATTATGCAAATGGGTCACCTGACGAGCAATTTTACTACTACTATCAATATGTGAGTGAAATATGAAGCAAACAAAAGAAATTCATCTTAAGATTAAAGTTCAGGTTTTATTTTTCTGTAAATATTTCTATCAAATTAATTAATTATTATACAACCAAATGGCATTAATTTATAATTTGGCAAGTGAGAAGTGCATATTTTCCGGTTTTCAAATAACATGTTTTGACAGTTTTAAAAATAATTATACATTTTTATTTTGACGAGATTATGCGCTTATTGCTTGCTTATCTGGTTATGTGATTTGACGACGTTTCTAATTTTTTTTTTTGCACACTTTGTTGGAGAGTCGTTTTATAGCCTTGTTGGTGCACTTTCTTTTTTTATCAAATTTGTTTTGTTTTGTTTCTGTTCAACATTCTGTTTTGTAGAATCTTTTGAAGTTACTTATGAAAGTTTTATAATTTGTTTATGTTTTTATAACTTTGCTGATGAAATTATAATTTTCTACTTTGTCAAGCTTCACTTTTCAACTCATACATAAAACCGTACTTGAAGTTTTTTCGTTTAGTTTGATGTAAAATTCCAGCGACAGGCGTCATTGAAAGCTAAATTACCAAAAATTGCACGTTGTCTCGAAGGAAAAAAATGTGTTCTTGGCATACTTTTTTAACTATTTGCTGTTTCTGAGTGCCATACTTCTGTTGTTCAAAATAATTTTGTGTGAAGAACAAATTAATTCAACCTTCGCAAATTCAATTATGTGTTGCAAAAATAATGTAACTTTGAACTTGATTACTTCCTCACAGAATAATAGAATTCGAACGGTATTAGGGTTCGTTATCTTATAATTCACATTCACTCCCTTGGGAAAATGTTATAAGTAAACTAGAACTCATGTGTTAGTATCAGATTTCGGTCTGATCATTTCACAATTAAAGCTTCTTTTACTAGAGGTTGGTGTTTTGATGTTGACGATTGTCATAGTTGTCACCAGACGACAGAGCTTTGACCTGTCGTTTTAATTGCCACCAAGGGCTTTGTTAACTGCTGTTCTACAGCCAGAGGCTAAACCTGCGGTTTTCGCGTCACAGAGAGTGTAGTTCCTTCCCATAAAACCTGGGGCTTAATATTATGTAACGAAGCGTTACGCAAACAACCACCACAACAACAATTTTATAATATTGAACACCGCCGCCGCCGCCACCCAGTCTATTTTACCCAGATACTGCACCAAAACCGCTGTCATCAACCGAAAACCAACAGTAACCAACCCATTCAATTAACTCAAAGCCGAATTTCACACTTTGCGATATATAAGTCACACCCAGTTTTACTATAAAATTTTTTAGTAGGAGACAAATATCTACGATAATTCGTAGCTTGTTACCGAAGTGAAGATAGCGATATCTAAACTAAAGTCGAACAAAGCCGCTCGAGCAGACGGGCTAGCCGCCGAACTGTACAAAGCAGCTGGAGATGATTTGGTAAGGAGCATGTACCAGCTCATCCAGCAAAATTTGGTCGGAGGAAAGCATGCGCGATGAATGGAATCTCAGCATCGTATGCCCGATCCTCAAAAAAGGAGATCCCCTCAACTGAACCAAGTACAGAGGTATAAGTCTCCTTAACATCGCCTATAAGATGAACGTTTGAAGCCTTTCGTCAACAACCTGATAGGTCCTATCAGTGTGGCTTCAGACCCAGAAAGTCCACCATCGATCAAATATTCACCCTACGGCAGATCTTGAAGAAGACCCAGGAACTTCAAATCGATACCTACCACCTTTTCATCGATTTCAAGGCCAAGATGACAATTGAAAACTTAAGCTCTTCCATCATGTTCGGGAAAAAACTAGCGGATACATTTGATGTCAACAAAGGTTTTAGACAAGGCGATGCTTTGTCATGCGATTTCTTAACATCATTCTTGAAAAGATTGTGCAAAGCTCCAATGTTAACACCAGAGGCACAATCTTTCAAAAGTCCGTCCAGCTACTAGGATACGCAGACGACATTGACATAATTGGAAGAACACAGCTTGATGTCAGCCTTGAGACGGAGGCCAGGAAGATGGGTCTAGCGGTTAACGAGGGCAAGACCAAGTTAATGCTGTCGACAAGAAAGGACTACCAACATCGACGTCTTGAAGCAAACGTCAGCATAGACAGATGTAACTTCGAGGTAGTTAACGACTTTGTCTACCTGGGATACGCTATCAACTCAGACAACAACACCAGCGCTGAAATCATACGAAGAATCACTCTTGCCAATCGCTGCTTCTTTGGACTTAGAAGGTAATTGAGTAGTAAAGTCCTCTCCCGAGCAACTAAAGTGATACTCTACAAAACCCTCATCATCCCGGTCCTCATGTATGGTGCAGAGACATGAACCATGACAACATCTGATGAAAACGTTTTGGGCTGCTTTGAGAGAAAAATTCTTCGAGTGATTTTTGGTCCTGTCTGCGTTAATGGAGAATGGAGACGAAGATTCAACCAAGAACTGTACGAGCTGTACAGCGACACTGACCTAGCCAGAAAAGTTAAGGTTAACGACTTAGATGGTTGGATCATGTTCTGCGAATGGAAAATAATGCTCCGGCTCGTAGAGTCTTCGAATCCAACCCGGAAGACCGCGACTCAGGTGGAGCACACAGGTCGAAGAGGACCTGAACAAACTTGGCGTGCGAAACTGGAGACAACTAGGGACCGAGCCGGCTGGAGACGTTTGTTATGTGAGGCCCTGGTCCGACCTGGACTGTAGCGCCACCATAAGTTAGTAAGAACACCACTGTGAACCCACCTTAATGATTTGGGTTGATTCTTTGTGACATTTCTTCGCGAACACAACCTGTACGCAACAGCTTTTTGACAGGACTGTGATTTGACATTTCCAAATATTTTTGATTCAATAACCTCACTTTTTTTAAATTTTCATTTATTGTTTAAACAACTTGTGACACCTAGTTATCCGGGAGCTTATATCAGCAAAAGTTAAAAAAAAAAACATCACGAGTAATACCTGTAAATCCAGTGGCAATGTAGCCGCAACAATTACCACCATGGGTATAAGGTGAACCTAAAGGTTCAGATAACCTTAATTATTATAGTTATATGCTTGCTTCAATAAGATTTATGCTAGATCGACAAGCTGATCCTTGGCTCAAAACTCGATTAAATATAGCCAACACAAGGTTTGCAGTGACAAAGATCATAGTCTTCTGTAGTCTGAACGTAATAAAAGACCTGGGCTGCACGCCACAGTAGCGTGGCGTGCAGCGGAATCGCAGATGAGCTTAATCTAACCAACGTTTAAAATTTTGCCTGACCGAAAGATGGATGACAGAGAGAACAGTGTTGAATTAGAGGACAAGCGATTCTGAAACAAGCAGAACATATTACTTTACTTCCTGATGAACAAATGTTACTAATATCTGGCCGATTTTTCATTCATCGAAAAAATCTACAAATAACAAACTAGCAAATAAACTTATCTAAGTATTCATCGGTCGAATAAATAACAGTGTTATTCGTCAGATAAAGTCTATTTGACAATTGAAAAATCCAATATTTTGTTATCTGTCGAATAAACACTACATATCTGCTCTAAGCCAAAAAAAATTATTAAGAATAAGAAAACATACAATAATTTTTTATTATAACCAAAAAGTTAAATTTTTTTTGAACATTTCAAACAAATTTCAATCATTGACTTGAACCAACAAAAAAATATAATTTGAAGGTTTCTTTATTTTTCTACTTTTCTAATATAATCGATTCGATGAATCATGTATGTACTTGTGCACACTAAATTATGTACAAAGAAAAACAAATAACATGACAGAGCACACAAAAAAGAACACCATTTACACTCTCAAAGCACATAACAACCAAAAACCAACGACGACGACGTTTTTCCATTTCTTCATCGACCATCATCTCGTTGTTCACTTCTTCTCCCCGTCCCACTTTCGCCCCAAAGGCCCAAAACACGGCTCTATGATAAAAAAAAAAAATACTGACTGATGTTATGTATCAGATTTCCGTTTAACTCTTCATTCTTTTTCTTTTATCGAAATCTCCGTTCTCACATTCTCAGCACACAATAATTTTGTATATTAAATTCTAAAAAAAAAACCATCTCGCCCTCCCCCAAGAAGAAGAAACTCCATGAGATTTATGGTGGGTACCTACCATACGTACAAAGGTACAATATTGCTGGGCAGGGCTCTACATCAGAATAAAGCTACGGCTACATCATGCAAAGTTGCCAACAGCTACAGCAGCCATGACCAGAACAGAACGACGGAAACGACAGCGAAAATGCCGTGTCGTCAAAGTCGATGGCAGCGCAGCAGAACGGGCAATTGATTATCATATCAACTCAACAGTCAACACTGTGCGAATGTAAAACACAGAAAGTAAAGCCTTAAAGTGCGAGTATGGCGAATGTAAAAGCTCCCAACACCGTCACCGAACAAAATGTAATTCTTGAAAGTTTCGAATTTTTAATTCGGCAATTATTCTATTGCCTGTTCGAAAAAAAAATTATAACTTGCTACTTTGCTGCAGCGAAATAATACAAAAAAAAAATAAAACCAATTCAGCGACAGCAGCAAGCTTGACGATAAAAATCAGCATCGGTGAAATTAGTCGAATTGAAACCCTCCATCGCTGAACACGCTAGCGTGGGAAAATCTCGACTTTGTTCAGTTCACATCCACCACTTTTAAAATGACATAACACAGCATATTGAGGGTATCCATCGCATAGCTTCGCAGAAGTAGAAGTTGAGAATAAATGGCAACAATGACAGTGACACATGTCAAAACACGGTCGATTCAAATGACGACTACGAAAAACAGCGATAAGAACACGAGAAGTTCACACTCCTCAAAACAAAGAAAAAAAAAAAACGAACGAGCAAAATGTCGCACACGTGCGCGCCCACCTTCTTCATCACATGCAAGCAAGTCACTGACTGACTGACTAAAAATTTCTCATGAACGTGAACTCAAGTTTTAGTGCCCCATCAACTAATAGCAGTCTCAATTTAACGTACCAGAACGGAACCAACATGAACGTTGTGTGATTGTTGCACCACTCCCATATCCCCTCAAGGCCCGACACGTCGCTCAAATCCTTCCCTTATCAAAACATTCAAACTCACATCTCATATTAAATTCGAATCGAACACAAACAGCTGTTTTCATGCTCTCTTATTTGTCTTGTTCTCTTTCGTGTTTCTCTTTCGTTCTTTCGGTCAATGCTTGCGTATTGTGTTGTCGGTATAAAATTAGCAACTGCAAACACATGGTTTGTTCTATTTTTTGCCGAACAAGCCGAATGACGATGGCATTTTATACTTTTTTTATGACTCGTTCCGAGTTTTGTTGTTGTTAGAAGAGAGGGTGCGCGGAGAGCAGAGCGTTGCCAGGTCTGGTGGATGATTTTACAAGTTTGGCTGCATGCCGGTTGGCCGCTCGAGCTCGACGACGACAGCAAGTTTTCGTTTTTTTTCTCTTTCTCGTTCTCCACCATTTTGCGTCAATTAAGCGACCGGACCGGGTGCTGTTTGTTCTTATAGGTTATGTTTCATGAGATTCAAGCTAGCGAGCGACACGGTGCGGTGTGGTCGCTGGCGCAGTCTTATCAAGATTTCAATTATTGTTTCTGTTTTGCTTTGGATTTTCTGCTCTGTGTATGGTAAAGCTAACGTCTGCGCCGAGTCTGGTTGCTTTGGTTATGGCTGTGAGTCTGGTGCTGATACTGCTAATTCTGCTGCTGTTTGTGGAACTGGTGTGTTGCTCATGGCATTGCCGGCCGTCTGTCGTCATCGCACAGGCAGGCAAGCACACACTGAGTTGCGACTTGCGAACACGTAACACCGACAGCGACAACAACGACTACGACGACGGCGACGATTTTGTAGTGTTGTGTTCTGTATCGGTTTGTCGGTCATGGAAATGGAATGCATGCATGAGAATTTAAAATAGATTATTATTGATTGTGTGTCAGGTTTAAGTTGTTAAGTACTTTTTTGTTGATACTTTTTGTCTGGTACTTTTTTATGGGTTATGGTAATGTTATGAGTTGAAAATGGTACTAGAATCATAATATTTTAAAGGCGTACACATATTATGTATTAAGATAATGTGTTTGACTTTGAACGAATTTTATACCGGGCTTTGGTTTTTGTTTTCGGTTGAAACTTAACACCAAAAGATAGTGACATTGATCTATTGCTATTGTACACACATCTTTTTGGAGATTTTAAGGCTAAAGAATGATAAAAATGTGTTGAAAAACTTTTACTCGATATAAGCGACTATTTTAAGCCCTAGAATTGTTATGTATGTATGTTGTTCAAATTAAACAAAGAGGTTTTTAATTTTTGCAGTCCGTTGTAGATTAAGACCATCACATCTCTCCGGTCCACTCCTTTCTACTTGTTAGATGGTGAAATCTAAGATTTGAAAATCATAGCTTTAGCCTTGTCTGATGTATTTTTTGGCGTCAAATCTATCGGTTAAGACTCGTCCTTAGCTTCCTAGTTTTTTCAACCGTAATACCCGTGCCTCCAGGAATATCCATCAGTTCACCCTCGAGCCCAACTTCGCATGTACGGAGAATCGTTATTTAGCCGTACTACGCTAATGTGGAACTCTCTTCCACACTCTGTCTTCCTCAGTCGTTGCAATGTTCAGACATTCAAGTCCAATTTAACCATCACCTCATCTTAAACTCTCTCCATCCATCCCAGTTTTGCTAATGTTCGCACTATGCTTTTGCATATAATAGGGAATTTAAACCCCTTGAATTGCGTGCGTACTCTATAAAAAAAAAAAAACTACAACGAGGCAATAAATTCAGCTGCTGAACATATTTTTTTCAACTCTTAAAAAAAATAGTACTAAATCTTATACAAAAAAAAAACAAGGAGAAACAATTCGACCGAAATCGTAAAATTACATAACCTATAAAACGGCAAAAATCCAAAATCAATTTCAGTAAAAACCAAAAAATACATACTTAAACATTAAATAATTCCTAAACGACAACACTGAACTCAGCGCCTACCATCTGTGACTACATTTTCCACATAATACATAACTACACAATCATAGCCCCGATCCCAGTGAGTAATCGGCTGAGAACAAAACAACATAATAAAAACGTACTAAGTGCATAATAATGTTAATAAAAACTGATTTGCAGAGTCAACAGACAGAGTAATCAACTTTGTATATTCCCATGCTATACAAAGGAGCAGAGAGAGCTTCTTTTTTTTCCTATCTCTCTTCCGTCATTTCGTTTATTCATTGACCGTTCATGCGCACAAGTGAACACACAAAACAGAAAAAAACAGACACACTTCAATATGTAACCCTTTAGTTAGCTCTTTCTCACTAATGATATATAATTTTGTTTCTTAAGACTTTAAATGATGACGGATAGCGGAGGGCACAGTCAGGGATGGCTTCTGACAGTTGGAAACAGTTTTATGGAAAAAGTGTTGGTAGAGAACTCTTTAGCTTTTCGAGGCTCATCTATCCCACTTTCAATTGGGTCTATGTTCTTAATATTAGACGATTCTCTCTTATTTTACACAAATAAAGATCCGCCCTGCAATGAAAAGTAGTAAACTATCTGTGTATAAAATTTCATAACAATCTGTTGTGCCGTTTTAGCGTTAAAAAGATTTAAACGTGTGAAAAGTTGACAAAAATCTGCTACTATTATTTGAACGTAAATAAAGTTCACAAACGACAACCCTGAGTTTCGCAAAACATTGCCTCTTTAAACCGCCATCAGCTGGTAAACTACAGAAAAAAAAGAGACAAAAAATAAGGTGAAAAACATTTATCGCCTTTAAAATTTGTACTAGATTACCATCGAACATAATCAACCACCCGAGAAAATCGAGTGCACAGCTGGTGAATAACATTTTGCTGTCTCTATTTAATTTAGCGTGCGAAAAAGAGATACCCTTAAGTGTATTTAAGTATGTGTCTGCGTTGGTGTGTGTGTGTGTGTGTTGTTGATGCACATTAGCCTTGTACCCCGCAACTTTTGGGGCCGCCTCAAGCTCGTGCATAATAACAAAATTGAGCCACAATAAAAAAAAAAACAAGGGCGAAACAGATGGGAAGAGAGAATATAACACTCAACAAGACTAGGTTAAATGTACGTGTGTTAGTGAGTGAGTGAGTAAGAGAATAGGACTGCATTCATAAAATTCTTTGGATTCCAGCAGAACTGGTGTTGTTTGTTGTTTGATGTGTGTATTGCTGGAGATTGTGAGGGAGGGGTTGAATGATAGGATTTCAGTGGCTTTAGCGTATCGTAGTCGTAGGTCGGTTGTAGAATGACAGGCAAATTGTGTTTGTTGATTTTGTTGTTGTTTGGCGTTCGTTGGCTGCCTGGCTGGTTGGTTGGTTGGACGGATGATGGTTGGATGGTTGGAACCCAGAAGAGTCTGGGGAAGCTGGTTTCTGGTTTCTTTTGAAATGTTTTGATGTTGGAGCCTGAATGGGAGAACATAAGTATAAGTATCAATAACAGAGAAAATAAGTGAAAGAGGAACTTGAATCTGGCAATGGCAACTGGTATATTGGAGGAAAAAGAGAGAATTGTCGATGACAGACTACACCGGTCGTACGTTAGGGCGTACGACAGAAAACGAAGTCAAATGTTCAATGTTCGACGATAGCGATAGCGAATAACATTGCTTACTGTGGTAGATAATCGTGCACTCTGGTGGTGATTATAATAATAATAATAAAATCGACAAAAGCGGCAACCCACAACCGCACACACCACATCGAAACGAGAGCGCTGAACAACAGATAAACGGCATTGCCCATTTTGTGTTTGTTGTTTAAAGTCGTTGAAAATTGGCAGTTATTGCCAGCACTGGTGTTTTTTTTTTCGGTTTTTGGTCGATTAAGATGGTTGACAGAAAAAAAAGAAGCTGGCTGAAGCTGTTTATGTTTGAAAGAGGCGACCAGATGCCAGGGACTTGAGACTTCCGACGCGATAAACTCTATTTCTTTACGAACTCTGTCGGCTGAAAAAAGAAACCGATACAAGCTGTGTATTATGATTTGGCTCGAACCTCTTTAAGTTAGAAGATTGATGATTTTTAAATGGTTTGGAATGACGCTGTTGGCGCTCGCTCAATTTTTGATTCAGCAAGGAAATTGTTCTGTAACATGGAGTTGTTGACTTTAGACGGATAACTACCTACAGTTTTCAGTATGAGTGTTCTCACCCCGTCCGTATAGCATGACACTTGTTTTTAGTCTCGGCTCGGTCGGTTCTTGTTGATGATTATATGGTGAATGCATAGGGATTGGATTGGATATGGATAATGTAAGGGCGTTGGTGTAGCTTGTACTGTTGAATTATGTATGGTAGATTGGGGGCTTAGGTCGCATTGTGGCAGATTGTCGATGTTGGAACGAAGTAATAGTTTTTATCCAACTTTGTCGCTCTTCTCATCCGTCGTCGTGTAGTCTTTTGTTCTTCTGCTTGGGGGCTACTAGGGTGGCTGCTGTTGTTGCTGTTGATGATAGTTTTGTAGTGTTGCTTAGCTGGATGCAAGCTGCAGTTTATTGAGGAGTTGCTCACTGGGCACCGACCACGATTCTGATAAATGTTGATGATGATGATGGTTCTCTTTCTCTGCGGTATGCGAGTACTTGGATTTTATTTATTTACTCTTTTTTGTGTAGTTTTGATAACAAGTGCGAATGGCAGCAGCAACTAGGTAGATATTTCTGGTTCGTTTTTTTTTTTCTTGTTTTTCATCGTTTGCTTCTTTTTCTGTTGGTGTCTGCTTGTGTTTTGCTGTTTTTGTCCATATCAATTTTCATCGTTTTCGATTTGTATAAAGCGACGGCAATAGCAGCGTTTGCTGACACGAGAGTGCGACCACTATGTCTACTTAGTGTTGTGGAGTTTTGAGATTTTTGAGCAAAAGCACGGCGCATGGTGTCGTTGGTTATGTACACATAAGTTTTGATTGCGATTAGAAGGTCTTCAGTTTTGTAGTTTTTCATTGTGGTTGTAGTAGTTGTAGAGTAGTTGAAGATTTGAGTGTGCAACAAATGCAGAAGGATGTTGTATATGCATACGCTCCAACTTTAGCCGCGTAGTGCGCGCTGCAATAGTATAATTGTGTAGATTTTCGCCGACTGCATTCGAGATGGCTAAAAAGCACCTACCTAACTAAATTTTGTTTTGTCTTGCTTTTTGTTTTTTTTTTCTTCGTTCTGTTTCTTTCCATTGCATATAATATACACGTAGATGGAAGTTTTCTGTGGAGACTTGTGAGAGAAAAAAAATTAATCTTCCTTCTCAGTTTTCCTCTGGCCAACCTGATATGAGGACATTTTTTGCTCTTCGAGGACAATTTTTGATGACCGAAGAGGTGTTGTTGTACAGTGTTCTTGTATTTTTTTTTTCAAGTCTGGCCGGATTTGTGTGTATTTAACTTTAAATGAATATGTGAAGTAAGCTTTATCGATTTAATCAATTATACCTTGGAATTGTGTTTTCCGTCTTGGTATTGTTTGTTTTTGAAGAATGTTAACAAAAGAAGAGAAAAAATTAAATAGAACTGTCAAGTGCTGAGGTATTGGAAGTTTTTACTGCATAATTCAATACTTTATTAAACTTGGTTACCGAATGTTGTAAAAAAAAGAGAAAAGAAGAAAGCGAATAATTCAGTGATGAGGGAAAGAGCTAAACGTAGCGATGCTGCGAGTAAACTCTACAATGAAAGAAGAATGAGCCGATTTAAGGTTAGTTTTGTCGTGATTATTCTGTATCTCTTGTTTTTTCTTTTTTCTTTTGCGAACGTTGCACTGATTTTGTTTTATTGGTTTTTGTGTAGGTAACCAAAACTTTGATTCTTGTCTGTGTTGTAATTGTATAGTATTATTTATTTCGTGGTGTAAAATTGGTAGCGTTAGCATTTGATACGTGTCAGACTTAATTGTCATCTGAAGTGTCATAAGTCATAACATTAGTTGAATGTTTGTCATTAATAATAATGGATCGCTTTAAAATCGAACAACGTATAAGGTCTCGGCCACGCAGTAAGCGGCTGAGCGACTGAGCGGAAAAAAAATAAAACATGAAATCACATAGAAGCGGCCACGCTATGAGCTAGCGGCGAAATAAAATTCTGAGCGGCTAAGCGGCGCCGCTCAGCAACCAAACCTGTTTAAATTTTTAGTAATGTTCTGAGCGGCAAGAGCCAATCTTTGCTCTGGAGAAATAGCAATTCTTTGTTTTATTAATCTAGGACGCTTTTTTTTTAAGCAGAAAATTAAAGAATTCGATAGACATACGTAGATATTGCCAGAATCTATCTGCAAATTTTCGTAGATTCAAAAATAAGTGATTAAATTTTCCAAACTCCGATCTTAAAAAAGAAGCGATTGGTGTTAATCCGATTAACCGATGAACACCAAATCGTCTTCTTTTTTATATAGGTTTAAGTACACAAACAAACGATTTTCCGACAGTAAAATAAGGCGAACTGTTCTTGACAACGGCATTTTAACTACTAATCGCTCAAAAGCAGTCGCTCAGTGCCTGGCCTTACGTTGCTTAGAGCTGCCACTCAGCCGCTAGCCGCTTACTGCGTGGCCGAGGCCTAAGATCAATAGACAACAAACACCGAAAAGCATTTTATTTAGCAATGAGGCACATTTCTCGAGGTACATTTCTTATTTGGTAGATATGTTAACAAACAAAATTTCCATATTTGGGGCTCAGAAACCCAACAAGTGATCGAAGATTACTGCATTCAGAAAAAGTGACTTTTTAGTTAGCTTAATGATCGAAAGGTGTCTTTGGTCCGTATTTCTTTCAACGGACAGTTACAGTCGATTCGGAGCGATATATGATCGAATGATGACCGATTTTTTTTTTTTTTGGCCGGTGATTGAGGATCATAACTTGGACGATAGATATATGGATCCATCAAGACGGGGATACTAACCGAACAATACGCCCTGTTATGGCCTTATTGCGTAAGAAGTTTCCTGGTCGCGTAATTTCAAGTGTTGGTGAAGTCAATGGGCCACAAAGATAATGCGATTTGGCACCTTAAAGACTGAACTACATCGGAACACAAACAACAATACAAGACAGTGGAAATTATGTGCTGTACTGCTTCTACAAATGCATATCTGAATATCTCCCTCTCATTTTTTTTAAAGTGAGCATGAGCAAAAGCTTGACCATGACCGAGCTTTCACTGTGCACAAAGTTCTCAAAACGAATACACTTTGTGTTTCTATTTAGTTCAGCCTTTAGGTTAGGTTAGGTTGGAGTGGCTGTCCGGATGTCATTGACTCACTTTGACCTCAAGGGTCCATTGTGATACCACTAATGAGGTAACTCATGGGAGAGTAATGAACTTAAACAAACCATTTAGTACTTTTAATGAAGTTAGAGAGACATTTTGTGTCGATCGTTGCCAGTTCACTGGTATTATCGAAGAAGGGATTACCGAGATAGTTATTCCTTCTATTGGAGAGTGCCGGACATGTACACAGAAAGTGTTGGATTGTTTCCTCCTCCTCCTCGTTCATGCAGCTTCTACAGAAGTCGTTTGCGTAGACCCCAAGCCTCAAATCATGTCTGCCTATGAGGCAGAGTCCTGTTATGACTCCAATTGTAGAGCTTATATTTTGTCTGCTCAGGGAAATCAGGCCTTTTGACCGTTTCAGGTCTATGCTTGGCCATATTTGTTTTAGTTCAGCCTTTAGATTTAGATTTTTTTCTGTGGGGCTACGCAAAAGACCGTGTTTGCGCGAATAGTCCTTGAACTCTAGACGCATTAATAACCAACATTACTTAAGTTTTTGTCGAGATAACGCCCGGTATGTGCGAAAAAGTGGTTAAAAATTACCTCAAAAGAATCGTCTTGTGTGTTTTATTTAGCTTAACTTTCAAAACCGTAAAATGAATGACCCTTTATAATTTTGATACAGATTTTGAAAAGCTATTTCTTAAAAGTGCTTAAGGGTCAAAATGGCAGTAAAATATTACCTACACGATTCACCACAAGAATGCACACCAAGTTTTTTTATGAAAATTATCATAATTATAGTCAGTCGCTACGTTACCAGAATCATTTTCAATTTGTTCCTAACCTGAAATACTTATGTCATATCAGCGCCATCTTGAAATAAATCCAATTTGCAAACTCCCACCCAATGGCTGCCGTTCAATTTTCTGCTTAATAAACACTCACAAGTCTCCGGAATCGTAATCTACTTAAATAACTTCATAACTTTGATTGATTACCATACAAACAATGACAACTTAATTATCCAATTAAGTTTTTTTTTCCTGTACAAAAAAAATCGACTTAAATTAAAATTCATTTAACCTTTCATTTAACGGTAGTAAAAGTTGCCTTATTAAACTTTTCCCCTTTCATACACAAAAAAGAGCTTACCACATAATAGAATTAATAACTCTTTGACAACTCGTATAAGCATACCAACACAACTAAGCTCCTGCAAAACACACAAAATGAATCCAACATCATTATCATTTTATTGCAAATAAAAAACAAAGAAAAACAAATAACAAACACACACACAGCCACACTCATAGTCGATGTCTAACAAAACCCCAAAACGAAAAACCACTTTCCATCTCCGTCCCTCTTGCACAGACGATTCAACAAACCAACAATAAAATCGGGCTCTCTTGCTTTGCTCTAGCTCTGGCTCTACTGCCACTGCCACTGATAACAAAAGCGCTTTTTTTTGCAAGTTCAATGAACTTGCTTGTATTACATGGATTTGACCTGACCTAAAATACAACACGCTTATGTATGTGGAACAGAAAATCAACAGCGTGAAAAGCTGAGCAGCAGCAATGCCGTGTGTCGGCGGCAGGCAAGGCAACAGCGGTATGGTACGGCATGACAGCAAAAAGTGTATTTTACTACCGTCCGTTTTGTTGACGGTAATTTTTGCTCTCAGCCTGAGCAAGAACGAAAACGAAAGAGATCAAGAAAGAGAAAAATAAAATGCGTCACAAAAATGTGCATTTTCAACTCGAAATTCGAGTTGAAGTGGTCTCGCTCTCGCTTTCTCTATCTGGTTTATATGAAAGAATAGTGCTGCCATCGCGTCGGCCGCCGCGTGCGGCGTGCCCCAGGGTGGTTTGGAATTGGAGTCTACCGATTGCATTTCATTCCACACGCGTTTTCGTGTCGGTGTATCGTTACTTCTCGCCTTCTCGGTATCGGTATTATGCAAAAACAGAATGACTCTCTTTTTATTTTTGCGGTTTCTCTTTTTCATTGATATTTTGTTGGATAGGTTAGGTTTAGGTGGTTTCAATTGCCGTCGCGAGCGGTGTTGACGGTGGCGGACGGCTATTGTAGTAGGTTGTAGAGTTTGTAGCCGGTTGTACTTGCTACTGTTGGAGCATTTAATTTTTGACAGCAGCTGTCATTGGAGATAATGCGCATGAAAGGAAATGGCATAAGTATGTCGTATAATCAGGCAAATAAAATTTATATGGCGGCAGTGACTGTTAAATTATACGAGGTATAGGCGAACAAACAAGAAGAGAATGACTTGCAATTAAGAGAAAGAGGAGAGTTTAACAAATTATTTTGGCTTGAATTTGGAGCTGCTTGTTGTGGTCTGGCTAGGCTCTTTAAGTTTTCTCTAGTCAGTCGACATTTTTTTTTTTTTTTTTTTTTTTTGTAATCGTTGTCTACCCTGGTTTTCGTCGTTTTCCGGAGCACCCGGGGTAAAAGTGAAATAAGTTTGACAGCACAAAATTGCTTTAAAAGAGAGAGAATGATGATAATTCGGTTTTCCTTGCTGCCTGCTGCGCGAGGACAAAGAGTTGTTGAAATGAACGATAAGTTAAAGGGTGGCGCAATGTGGTTGGCATAATATGAATTTGATATTTTGGGGGATAGAAAAGCATACGACAAGTGCGTGAGAAAATTTGAATTACCTGGCTGGGAGTGGGGGAAGTTTTGTCTGTAGCTGAGAGTTATGTCATTTAAGAAGTTTCTGGGTACATGCATTTGTATGGAACGAGAGCATATGGACTTTGGGGTGAGTTTTTCAGCGTTGTCGGTCGTCTTCGTGTCGTATAATAAATGAAGGAGTGGCAAAAAAGCTTTTTCGGGAATTTTCCAAGTGCAAGAAAAGCCCACATGATGATGACTTTAATAACACACTAAGCTGCTTAGACTTAGAGTTGTATGTTTTTATGTAACTTGCCACGAAAGTAAGATTTTACAGATTTAGCTTTTTTGTAGTTGTTGTAGATAGACTTCTTTGTCTTGTTTACTCTTAGGGATTTCTATTTAATGGAGTGAGACAAAGTTTTTGGATGTTGGGTTAAATTTTGTGTTTTTTCATTTGTTCTTGGTGAATTGTTTTTTTCTGACTTTTCCTTACGTAATGTGAATTAAAATTGATCTTTTGAGATTGATGAAGGAAAGAAAAGCAATTCTTTACTTGTTTTAAGGACCAAATATTGCCCAAACAATTAAATAACGAAAAAAAAAACAAGTTTAGTTCATTATATTTTCTCTGTTTCTTTGACCAAAAGGTGTTTTATCCTCCCCCATTAGTCGAAACCAGTTAAAATTTTATCAGCCCCACCAGTCCTTTAAGAAACATCCAGATTCTCATACCAACCGACCATTCATTTATTTTATTCGATTCCTTACAATTCATATTGTGTCTTAACATACAAATTCATAAGGGAAAGTGAACTTTTGAGGTAAAATTAGGCTTTTTTATTTCTCCATTGCCGAATACCAATCCAGTGTACTAGAAGTAAGAAATGCCAAAGGCAAAATGCTGTTCTTAGTGTACCTTAGCTTCTCAAAATCTCAACTAGAACATTTTGGGGAAACCCTTGTATATTCTTTTGGATGTACGAAATCTAAATCTACCCTTTCAAAGTGTATCGAGGTTCGTGGACCTACCGTTTATTTTCTAGTCTTTTGCAAGACACAGGACCGCTTTCGTTTACTCTATTGCTGTTGCTGCCTTCTTCTTAGTGCACCACGGACGGGAGCCTGTCGTCCGGAGACCACTCACTGTTGATTCTCTAGTTTTTCGCTGACACATAATGTCAACGCTAATGTCGCGTTGACATTATGTGTGAAACACTACATCATTTACATGACCACCACGCGAATGGTTGCAAGCATCGACTCTTTTGAGGTAATTTTTGACACATATTTGGCCATAACTTGTCGAATGTTGGTTTTTAAGTGCTCAAGAATTAAAGTCTTATCTGTATGAATGGTCTTTCGCGTAGCCTCACAAAAAAAGTCCAGCGAGAAATGTCTCTTGAAATAAAGCCATATTCGTTCGAGTTGTGTGGCATGGGGCACCGTCTTGTTATAACTACATGTTCTCCAAGTCGTATTGTTGAATAGTATGCAAGTCGGTTACCATATGACCATAACACTCCGAATTGACGGTGACAGTCGTTCCATGGTCGTTTTCGAAGAAGTAAGGTCCAATCACGCCTCCGGACCAAAGAGCGTACAAAAGAGTGACTTTTTGTGGATGTAATAGCCGGTGGACAGATGTTGCTTTGTTTGTAACATGCTATCAACAAACAAAGCAACATCTGTCAACCGCCTAGGACAAAACGTCACTGTTGGTAGCAGCAATTTCGAGGTAGTGAAGGTAAAACATCAATCGCACAAACGACACCTTAGTGGAGATCCGAAGAAGAATTACCCTAGCGAACCGCTGCTGCTTGTTTGGTAAACCAACTGGGTTCAAAACTCCTCACTCGAAAGACAAAGTGTCTGCTATACAAAACTTTGATTTTACCAGTCCTACTCTACGGTGCCGCGCCGAATGCTGGACGATAAGTAAAAAATGGGAATTGATACTTGACACTTTCAAAAGAAAAATTCTTCGACGGATTTTCGGTCCCGTATGCGACGACGGCGAATGGAGAAGAAGGTTCAACCGAGAACTGTATGAGCTGTACCAAGATATGGATGTAGTCCAGAAGGCCAAGAAAAGACGACTACATTGGCTCGGCCACATCGAGCGAATGGACGACAAGGCTCCAGCCAAGAAAGTCTTCTCATCCCAGCCCCCAGGTTCGAGACGACAAGGAAGACCGAACCTACGGTACAAGGACCAAGTGACTGCGGATGCTAGAGCAGCGACTGTAGAGTGCATGCGAGGGACCCATCACGATGGAAGGCCGCAGTATCTAAGGTTGAGATCCTTCATGGATTGTGAGCCGGATAAGTTAGTTAGTAATAGCCCTTCTTCAATTACTGCTTTTGTCCGAAAAATCGCCGTCCACCGGCTGTTGTTCAAGCAGCCATTGGGCGTATCTACGACGTTGTGAATAGTCAGCTGGCTTCAGTAGTTGTGTGGGCTGGACTTGCAAAATACGCCGTAAGACAATCCTAATTCCTGAGAACGACGAGGAATCGACACATTCGGGTCTTCGGCAACACTTTCACTTACAGCAGCGATATTTTCAGTGGTACGAGCGAAAAGATGATGCACAGGCCTTACAATATCTGTAACCAATCGAGTCTCTTCAAATCCTCAGCAGCCGTTCTCTGAATAAGAGTTTCTTTTTCTCTCAAGACCATAAGAGAGTCAGGGGGTAAGTGTTACATCTGCATAGGTTTAGAGACTAGGAGGTAGGTTGAAGTTGATCGGCTCCATTAGTCTTCTACTTCTTCTGCTTCTACTGATTTCCTTCAATGTCAACTTAAAGTCATCCAACGACCTGAACGCACCATTGAAAATGAATCCATCCCAAATAAATTTCATTCAATTAAATCAATTATTAAATAAATATCATAAACAAGATATTGTCTAATCTTATGAGCTTAATGAACCATAAATTTATATTTTCACAACCAACCATTTAAGTTTTGCTTTAATTAAAACACATATTCAAACTGAAGCATGTGTAAACTCAAAACCTGATACGCATAACAAGTAGTTTATTTTGCCATATATCACAAAAGGAACTATACAATAAGCTTAAGTACATTATATACCTAGAAAATAGTTTTAAACTTATAGACATGGTGTGTATATGTATTGGGAACCGAACGGAATGCGAGAACACACGAGCTTAACACATCAGTTTTGTTTCCTTTCAAAAAATATATATACCCACGTATGTGTATAAATACTTATAGTAATAGCTATTTATATAAATTATGTATGTACACAAGTTTCACCAGCTACAACAACAAAACCAACTACAGTTAATAGTAGCAGCAGCAGCAGCAGCACAACCAAATGCGGATAAATTTTCGCTTCAATTTTCCGCCGAGCTGCTGTTCATATATGGTTAGGTACAAATCTGTTTACTGAAAGATAGAAATATCGCCCTTCGCCGCACACACCATGCACCCATACTACCACTATCTTGCAAATGATACGAAAATAATGGAAATAATAATAAAAGTAATAAAGCAAATAGGAAAAAACTATTAAAAGAAAAAAAAAAAACGTATTTTAATAATAATGCACATAGTGCGCACTGCTCGCTCACTCGCTGATTTACTCCGCTCGACGTCGACATCGCTATTCGCAAAACCAACGCTCCTCCATATAACTAGAACAAGATGTGAATTTTAAATAAGCATGAGCGATGGAAATCCAGAAGATTTGTTTTGGTGGAACAGTGCGAACAGAAGATACGGGTGGTGCGGTTGTCGGAGACACAATCTACTGCGGCAGATGAATACCGAAAAAGATGAAAGAAGGAGTATCGAAACTACTTTCTTTGCTGAAGCAGTAGGCTAGGTGCTGAGAAAATGAAAAGGGCAGGCAGTACTTGCTATTCAGACAGCTCTGGCAGTTCTATTTTATTGTGGAAATTATTACAGTTGAAAGCCAAGTATTTAGATAGTTCTAGAGATACTGCATTATATGTAGATGGGTACATACAAATAATAAATTTTAAGGTGTAGGTAGGTATTAGCTGTAGTTAGATAAGCAGCAGTACTACGTGCACCTCGAAAATGCACAGATAGACGACATAAATTTAAACACAAAAATAAAAAAGTAAAATGTAAGAAAAAGAGGCAAAGACAAAGTTCAAATCTACATTCACATACACAAGTGTACAATTTTTGCTCTAAAAGACATGGATGCAAATCGATTTTAAGGCAGACACGAAATGAACGAGAAAAAAAAATAACACCAAAATGGCTGTCGCTTGTTGATGTTTCCTTTTTATTTTATATTTTGCTGTTTCTCAGATAAAGTAAAGAAAATAAAATTACATTTAGAAAAAGAAAATGTAAATTTGATTGCGAAATGAGATCACAAATAGCACGACCGGCGCGGCGACAATATATAAATTATTTTGTATTGTACCTACGTACCTACGCACACGCATGACAGCGACTAGCGTCGTCGACGCGAAGGCATGCGTCGACTAACAACGCACGTATCGTGTGGCGCCATTTCAATGACGCATTTTTTTTTAGAATTTGAATTGTGATAAAGATTAATTATTTATTGCAAATTAATTCAAATGGGATGCAATTTATAACTTACGTTGGGCAAGTTATTGATTTTTTTGTTTCATTTTCTTCATAGACAAATTTTGGGTTGTAACCCCTATATCAAAATTTTGAAAGTTTTACGATTCGGCCAACACGCTTGATGTTTCGAAAGCATTTGATAAAGTTGCAAGATTTTTGGGTTTCTTGAGGCAATGCAAGATATGTGTCGTCTCTTTTGACCTGTAATACAGTCTACAAGACTTAAAAACGTTCAGAGCTTGAGTATAATTATGATTGCTGACAGAAACTAACATAATTGAATCATTTATGACCCATGATCACCGTTGTCACGTTCCTTGTTTGTCACACTTTAATCGTACAATACTCTTACTCCACTTGCATTCTTCTCCCTTAGAAATAATTTACCCATAGTACTCAAGCTTATAGAAATATTCATCAGTTTTCTTTGAACTCAATGTCGGTTGAACTGTTAAGTATAGAGTTTCGTTTCTTAGCCGTACTACGCGAATGTAGAATACTTTATTTCAATCCGCCGTGCCTTCGTTGGCGCATAAATCAGACTGAATTCGACCCATGGCATCGATTATGTTGCCTTTGAAGGTCGCGGTGGTTTGCGACTTATTCGCATAGACCTGCGAATTAAGAAAGGCCCGCGAGAAATATTTCAAAAGGAGTCAAATTACTCGATCTTGGTAGCAAATTCACGTTCAAGCTGTCAGTCACGTAGCGCCATCCCTTTGAAACCATTTGTCTTCGGTGTCCATATCATCCAATTCAGACCACAAGAAGCTAGTGATCATCGATTTATAGCGATCGCCGTTGGCAGTGATGGCCTGGTCAGTATTATTTTCAATGAAGTGCGGACCGATGACGCCTTCAGTCCAAAACTCACACCAAATAGTGTGATTGCAATAGCACTTTGCCTCATTTACATACCCATTCATAAAAAAGTTGGCTTTATCGCTAAAGATGAATTTTCGACCGAATGGAGATCGACCTGCAAGTGCTTCAAAACTCAATAAGCGAAAAGCTGTCTCCAGTTTTACACTCCAAGTTGATTGAGGTCCTCTTACATTTGGGTGCGCCACCTGAGTCGCAGTCTTCCTCTTCTCCTACGTAACTCGAGAATAGTGTCGAAGTCTTTCCGGGGCGAAGTATTAGTGTCCAATGACCGAACCATCTTAGTCGCTAGGCCTCAACGCTTCCACCTAGGTCCAATGGTCCATGTCATTGTACAGTAAAGTTCGCTGTTAAATCTTCTCCTCCATTCCCCATCAATGCACAAGAGACCATAGATGACGCGAAGAACTGTCCCCTCGAAACAGCCTAAGGCACATTCATCCAATTTTGTCAAGGTCCAAGCTTCTGCACCATACAGCAGGACTGGAATGATGAGTCTGTTCTATAATTTTTGCCTTAGTTGATCGGGAGAGAGCGTCTCCACTCAGTTGATTTCTTAGCCCAAAGAAACAGCGATTAGCCAGAGTTATTCTTCGTCTGATCTCGGCGCTAGTGTTATTGCTTGTGTTAATAGCGGACCCTAGGTAGACAAAATTCTCTACAACCTAAAAGTTATATGCGTCGCCAGTGTTGGGTGTCCTTCCTCGAAGACAGCATATACCTCGTCCCTTTCGCTCCTGGATCAGTAAGATTTTTTATGGGTGCAAGCCCAAATCAAGACGCAAAATCGGCTGCGACAGGGTAAGTTCTTTTGAGCTACGCAGAATTGACTGCCTCGGATTCTGCTGCACTTTTTCACATTAACAGCAATATTTTCGGTATTTCTTGCGTTTCGTTGACGTACGGCTGTTGGCTGATTGTTCAATAAGCCAGCCGTTGCACTCGAATTTGACCACCAAACGATGAATAGTCGCGCGCTTTGTTGCTACTATAGAAAGTAAAAGAAACAATATGGCCGAGCTGTCAAAATCAACCCGTCCTTATGGGAATACCCTTAATTTTAAACATAGTTGCTTTCATGCAAACAAACTTGACGTTTATCGTTCCCTAAACTAAAAAGTCACGCCACTTCCGTTAAAAAAAAAAATCGTAATGGATAAAATGCAAATTTGCATGCGTGGTTGACAAGTTCAAATGACCTTCAACATTTTGAGGTCCTTAAAATCCATCAAACGTCGAAAAATCACCTAAGGTAAGTTTAAGTACCCACCGTCCAATAAAAATCGATGCTAACCTCAAAAATTTAACTTCATCATCTGATAAATCAAATCCTCAAGCTAGACACTAAGAAATCCCACTTGTTATCTACTTTTATGATAAGTCTAGAGATCTTCCCTTTTAAGTCCCCGTCTTCACAACCGTATATCAAATTTCAAGGAATTCTCGAAGCATTTAACTTCATTAAGATTGATATCTCAAAATTCCTTTAAAGCCAGCAGCCTATTGCATTCCCCAATGTCTAAGACCTCAGTCTTATCCGTAAAGTAGAAAAGTGTGTGTATGTTTCAAGCAAAATCGCAAAACAAATTGAACCACACACAGGAAAGTATCTACAACCAATGCCATGTACCTAAAACTAAAATCCATGTATAAAAGCTTATTTATGCAAATTTGCGAAAATATTTGCACATAATAAAGGAGAAATAAAATTGACTGGCAAAAAGTCATTTCGTTGAGTTAAAAGAAAATGTTCACACTATTCAAAGAGAATAATTTGAATTTCATTGCGCGACGAAAAGCTGTACCTATTTATAAAAACATAGATTGTATAAAGAAAGACCAAGTAGAACCACTGTCCCTTCCCCCATTTTGTCTGGCTTTTGGTTTTGCTATCACCTCTTACATGGACCCCCTTGTAGTCATTGTATTTTGCTGCTTTGTTTCTTAGCAAGTACCTAATTTTCATTTAAAATAAAACACAAAATCAAACCACAAAAGCGTATACATAAATGTATCTTGTTTTGTTATTATTTTTTCGCTCAATCAAACTATTTATTTAGGTTGGATAACCAACGCGAGTGTGTTTGTGGCTAAAGCACTTTAGCGCTATATGCTTCCTTTGACTTGTTAAAAGCACAAAATATAAGACATCTGTGACAGTTCACGATTCAATTTACCTACGAACTTGAAGCAAAAAGTTGCACAGAAAATATGTACATATATTTTTCAATCGATACTCGCTCTTTTATTGGCAATTTTGTTATTTTGTACTCTTTATCACGTTTTATTTTTAGATCTTAATTAGAACATTGTGCTTATGAGAAATTGAACATGTTTCTTAGGTGTTCATTCCATAGAGGCAAGTAGATACAATATTTTCAGTATAATGTTTGCAGTTCACTTCGAGGCAAATATATCATGTGTCTCAGTTCTTCTTCGAGTTTAATTTTTGGTTATTTTTTGTATTTTTCTTTGATTTTTTCGAAATGTTCAACTCATTTAAATGATTTTTTGCTGGAGAAATTATAAGAAAACAAAAATAAGTGCGGGTGCTAAACATTTGGTCACTGTGGCGTATACGTATTTTTTTCAACCTTATTGAATTTGCTTCTTTGGAGACTTCCACGCTTGTCATGGTGAAGATGAGTTTCTCTTTTAGGACTAATAATAAAGGGCGGGGCCAGAAAACCTAAAATAATCAAAACCTAAATGGCTTAGTGTCCGTAGCTCAGTGGTTAGGTGCGTTGGATGCTAAGCGGAAGGTCATGGGTTCGAGTTCTACTCGTGTCCATTGTTTATTTCATATTTCACGGGTACTGCCTCTTGCGAAGAACTGACAAAACTTCCTAGAGTATCAAGCTGTCATGAAAAAGTACTTCTCAACTTTGCCGTTCGGAATCGACGTTAAATTGTAGGTCCCCTCAATTCTTCACACGCACCCAGAGAATTGTTGATGGGAGTAAGCCACTTAGACCTTGGCTCTTCAAGAGCTGTCGCGCCACTCTATTTTAGCTCAAGCAAAATTGTCTGACGAGTTAGAAGATTAAAGTGATGTCAGGTAGAGCTCTGCTTGGTTGTTAAGAATTGATATTCAGTTCGAAACTTTTCCCAGAAGCTGTACTGGATCGAATAAAAGAATACCTCGAAGACACACTTAACGCCGAACAGGTAAAATCCCACACTGGATCTTCCTGTGTGGATCACATCAACACCTTGGTGATCGTCATCGAACAGTGCGTTGAATATTAATCACCACTTCACCTGTTGTTGATCGATTTTGAAAAGGCGTTCGAAAGTTTCAATAGAGAATTTATCTTGCTTGCTTTGCGCAGGAGGAGCATCCCAGATAAATTGATTGATGGATCCAAATGTCACGTCTTGCATAAAAGAAGATTTTCAGAGGATTTTGAGATCCAAAGTGGGGTTAGGCAAGGTTGTATTCTATAACCAATACAGTTTCTGTTGGGACATACTGAACGAAGCTTTGTCAAATGGAAATGGAGAAATACAATGAACTATGTAATCTCACTTCAAATTACGCGGACCTGGATTACGAGGACGACGCACGTCTCTCTCATCAGATCATGGACCTCCATCAAATGACAACAAATGCAGAGAGAAGCAGGAGTCGCGGGGCTAAAGATCAACTCTGCAAAAACTAAAAGCATCAGACTTGGAACATCCTCATCAGCCCAAGTAAATATTTCTGGACGGTAAAGATAGAGAGGATGTCCGATATCTTGGGAGTATTCGGAAAGCTTTCAAAAATATGGAAAAACAACTCCTTAGCTTAAATACCAAAACTACGAAGCCACAAGCCTCGATGGGGTAAACTCGCAGATCGATTTTGATGATTTTTCGCACGAAATCTTTGCTTTGTTCAAATCTAGGTGCTCGAGGCCTTCTGTTCATAGTGATAACAAAACGTTCGTAGTGATAACGAACCGTTCGTATTGATAATGAACCGTTCGTAGTGACAACGAACCAAATGGCAATATGCTTTCAAATTTGAATTACATAAAATGTTGAGCTCTTGAGATTGTCGGCCAGTTGATATTCATAGATTGAGTCTTCCACTCGGCTACAGCTATCATATTCTCACTTCAATCTCACGAACTAAGTGTTTCAAAATGCACTATTTGGGTCCAGTTACTGTTTTCAGTATTTTACAAGGTTTTTTAAGAGTAAAACTACTTATTTTGTCCTGCGGAGTTATGAAATTGGCTTTGCGAGCAGGAAACATCTCTTAGTGTCAAGAAAACCTATGATTTAGACAGATAGGCCATAAAGAATCATACTTCGAAAATTTGTCCCCAGGTCTGCAAGTTGAAAAATGTCAAGAACAAAAATGTCTAGTTTACACATTTCCTTCTCCTCTTCTCCTTATTTCTTCTAAGTTAAAAAAAAAAAAATTGAATAAAGGTACCATACACTTGTATCACTTGTATGACAAAAACTTGAACATATTCCAACTCTTTCTATCCAGCAGCAAAGCCAAATGGGATAATAAAGTTCTGTCACTCCATCTAAACACGCATATTCTCTTTTAAAAGGTCTTCCTAAACGCGCCTGTATTTTCATTTCCCATATCTCCTTCCTATCTCTATGAACAGAAACAACTCACATGATGATGATGATGGAAAAATAAAACCTTCCCTATTTTTGCACTGCTCTTCCATTTAACTGCTTTCCCAGTCTCCAGCCTCCAACTACTATATTTGTTTATTGCATTTTTTATGCATCTATGTACTTGTTCTAACGATTTTATACAATGTGCGATGTGTGATGTGTACCTACCTTCCAACTTCGTGCGAGTGCGTTTAGAAAACAAACTTAAATTAAACAAAAAAAAAAAGAAAGGAATAGATATGCATATGTTAAGGTAGGACTAGATGCACACAGATGCATTCGAAATATTAGAATCTCACTTGCCGCAGAGGAGCTGGGCAGAACACCTGCTACGAATATAACCAGCCAGCAATGTAAATCTATCATTTGGTTTATGTACTGGATTTGTTGGGTTTATTTTTTCTGTTTTAGAAGACAACAACGCAACGATATGACTTGCAACAACTACCATCTCTTGTACATACAGATTCATATGCAAACACCAAAGATTAGAATGCATAGAATGCAGTCGTATTTTCTCTTTCTTATGCAGGCGAAAAAGATTTAAAGTCCAAAAAACCCAACTCTACTCGTAGCAATAGAAAGAAAATGAAAAAAAAAGAACACAATTCCTATAGCCATCCGGTGGTAGTCATGCTTTTTAGAATCAGGACTTTTACAAAAGGCCTACAAGATTTTTGTTTATTGCACACACACGATCCCACACTTTCACCACACCACCATCATCATCATCAGCAGCAGCAGCAGCAGCATCATCAACAACAATGACAAGGTCCACTTTCATGTATATGTATAAGCCTAACACAAACCGACATCGACCAATACAACAGAAAGAAGAAACAACAACAAGATGTAAAAAAAAGTATGATTCCCAGGATATCCCGAGCTTCTCAGGGAGATGCATTTTGCATTCTGCAGTTTTCCGAAGCTTTTTGTTTTTTTGTTTTTTTGTACCTTTTTCATTTTTTGCGGCCCAGTTCTTTCCTGATGGTCCTATGGTTTCTAGGTGGTATCCAACCATCATCCCCATGGCCTTACGATTGCGCTCGTTCGACCCGTTTGTCCGTGCATTTTTACCATTGACGAACATGTGCGAAAATCTCTAAGGGGTCGTGGGTTGATCTCATTTCTTCGCATTCAAACATATTCCTATGTATATGGGCAAATATGTGTGAGGGTGGTCCAAAAATCGAATTGAGTTGCTTTTTTTTTCTTTGAGAAATTAGGAGTGACTTTTCAGAAGGGGGTAGTATCTTTTTTCGACTAGCAGCTCCAACGGTATATTGCATTTTCTTCAACACCCTTGGATTTAAGGCATATTTTTTTTTTCCGGGATCGTTAGTTGTCGCTAGTGTAATTTCACGATTCTTTGTATTAATAATTCGCTAATAACTGCACGAGTTTGAATCCTGAAATCCTGGAATTCTAGCTACATTTTTTGGTAAATTTCTCCTTCTCCGTCTTAAGTATAGGGTCATTCAGTTTTTTCAAAACTGAGTAAAACACACAGAGCGAAAAGTGGCTATGTAATAATCAGTTTTTGTTTTTTTAAGTTTGGTTTTACCATCGTAAATGAAAGCATTCAACTATTATTAGGGTACTTTAAATGACAGCTAGGTTTGACAGGAGTCAAAACCAGCACCAGTGTATGTTTGTGTAGTCTCTCTCATGGTAGAAAAGTCGAAAAAACTGGGTCCAACATTGTACAGCTTCAACAGTTGCTAGTGTTAGGTGAATAGTCTTCAACTTGGTTTTAACGAGTTAAATTGAATGCATGATGTTTCGTCGGTTTTTTTATAAATAGTTGTTGAAAATCAGGCCCACAATTCGGTTTAATTGCTTTGGTCTCTCGATACGCTTACGAGACATATTGTCCGATTACGGGATATGTGTAGCTAAGGAAGTTCATTACTCTTCTCATTTGCGAAACTGCTCTTTCTTCTTGTGTGAGCGTAGGTATGTATATTGCGTTGCATTCCATGACTTGCAATGTTACTTGGCCTCTACTACTCAAACGCGCCATCGTGTAATTATTTCCATTGATGTATTTCAGCTGTCTTCATCTCTTCCCCAGACGTGCTGCTTCCTGTTCGACTGTTCGTCACCAAATACTTCCAGGCCAGCCCACTTGTCTGCCGCTTTGGTCTTCATATAATAGAGTTTATGTTCAAGGAGTTGTTTTTCCATATTTTTGACATCATTCCGAACGCTTTCCTGATTTGGCTGTTGACGTCCAGCTTAGTTCCACCATCCATCCGTAGGGATAATAATACTCCCAAGATATCGGACATCATCTACTATCTTTACCGTCCAGAAATATTTACTAGGGTTGATGAGGAAGTTCCAAGTCTGATGCTTTTAGTTCTTTCCGAGTTGATCTTTAGTCCGAAGTCCATTGTATTCCTCCATTTCCATTTCCATTTCACAAAAGCCTCCTGCGCAAAACAAGCAAGATAAATTTTCTATTGAAACTTTCGAACGCCTTTTCATCTTTTCATCGATCAACAGCAGGTGAAGTGGTATTATTCAACGCACTATCCGATGATGATCCGCAAGGTGTTGATGTAATCTACTCAGGAGGATCCAGTGTGGGATCTAACCTGTTCGGCGTTAAGTGTGTCTTCGAGGTATTTTTTTCTTCGATCCAGCACAGCTTCTGGGAGAGGTTTCGAACAGTATATCAACACTTATAGAACCAAGCAGAGCTCTACCTGACATCACTTTAGTCGTCTTTTAACTCTTCAGACAATTTTGCTTCAACTAAAATAGAGTAGCGCAACAGCTCTTGAAAAGCCAAGGCCTAAGTGGCTTACTCTCATGAACAATTCTCTGAGTGCGTATGAAGAATTGAGGGGACCTACAATTTAACGCCGATTCCAAACGACAAAGTTGAGAAGCACTTTTTCATGACAGATGGATACTCTTGGAAGTTTTGTCAGTTCTTCGCAAGAAGCAGTGCCCGTGAAAGATGAAATAAAAACTATGGGCACGAGAAGGACTCGAACCCACGACGTTCTGCTTAGCAGCCAACACACCTAATCAGTAAGCCACGGACTTATCCGGCTCACAGTCCATGAATGATCTCAGCCTGAGATATTGCAGCCTTCCATCGTGATCGGTCCCTCGCATGTACTCTCCAGTCGCCGAAACCAAGCGCTCTGGCATCCGCAGTCACTTGGTCTTCAAACCGTAAGTTCAGTCTTCCATGCCGTCTCGAATCTGGGGGCTGGCTGGGATGAGAAGACTTTCTTGACTGGAGCGTTGTCGTCCATTCGCTCGATGCGGCCGAGCCAATGTATGTCGAAGAATTTTTCTTTTGAAAGTGCCCAGTATCAATTCCTCTTTTTTACTTATCGTCCAGCACTCGGCGCCGTAAAGTAGGACTGGTAAAATCAATGTTCTGTATAGCAGACACTTTGTTTTTCGAGTGAGAAGTTTTGAACCCAGTTGTTTTGCCAAACCGAAGCAGCAGCGGTTGGCTAGGGTAATTCTCCTTCGGATCTCCACTAAGGTGTCGTTTGTGGGATTGATGTTTGTTTCAAGGTGGGTGAACTCCTGAACTAACTCGGAATAGTGGACAGTTGTTGGTTTGTTTTTTGGTAGTATGTACTTTGTTTTGTCCTCATTAATTTCAAGGCCACCGAGTTTCGCCTGTTCTTCAATTGCTGTGAAGGTTTCAAGCACAGCTCTATTGGATCGACCGATGATGTCAATGTCGCCCGCATAGCCTAGGAGCTGTGTGGATTTATTGAAGATACTGTTTTCCGTGCTCACACCTGCCTTGCGCACTATTAACTCCAGGACTATGTTGAAGAAGTCACATGACAGGTCTCCTTGTCTAAACCAACGACTTGAATGAGCTGTTTCCCATTTGCACATTGTACTGCGTATTGTTTAGCGTCATGCGGCACAGCTAGATCAGTTTATTCGGGATCCCGAATTCAGACATCGCCATCATAAGTTCTTGGCGGTGGATGCTATCATAAGCAGCTTTGAAGTCCATGAGAAGATGGTGGGTTTCGACCTGAAATTCGTTGGTACTTTTCAGGATCTGACTCATTGTGAATATTTGGTCTATCGTTGTTCTGCCTGGCCTAAAGCCACACTGATACGTTCCGATTATTGTGTTGCAGAACGGTTTAAGACGCTCACACAGTACGTTGGATAGGATTTTATATGCAACATTAAGCAGGGGCCCGACCAGAACCCTGTCTGTAGACATTTTTTACTTACTTTTGATTCACGACTTCTCCGTATGCCTCAAGAGAAAGTTAGCACTTCATGAATTAACTTATAAGCCTTTAAAAAAGAGAGATCTAACAGTGCAACTGGTTTGTACTTTGCTTATCTATCGTTTTTGTTGGAAATCACAACTTTCTTTATAAATTCTATCACAAAAACCGAATGTGAAGTCAGACATAGTAAACGAAAATTTTCCATATATTTTTTCTATCCACAAAAGTTGCATGCCCGAATCAACACCCCTGCTTTTGAGCTGTGTGTTGGTGGGTAGTGGCAATTGGCAATACAAGATAGATTCTGCGGATCTAATTTGTTATTCTAGAATAATTTACTTCAGTTGTTCTGTTGCACAAACCGTTGTCTCTCAGAAATCTGTGATACAAGTTTAAAAAAGTTGAAGTATGGAAGACCATCTAGCATTTATAAATTTTAAGATAAACAAAGAGCTCGAAAGCCAACGATGAAATAAAAATCACAACGTCTATATTTTTCTAGGGCCACTCTAACACTTATTTCAAAAGAGAAAAAAGAACACGTTTTTCGAATTTAACAACAGCAACACAGGATGCGAGAATGTGTGACTTTTTGCAGGACATGTTGGTTGTAGCTTGAAGGAAATATAGGAGACTATCGGTTGTGTGGGCGTGAATGTGAGTCAATGTGGGGGCACAACCGAACTCTTCTCAGGCATTTTATTTCAAATCGATGCTGCCGGCTGTTGCTGTTTGTTGAAATGGCCACGGTTGATATGGTTTAAGTATTAATATATGAATAGCTGAAAGAGCGAGAGATCAGAGTATACTTATGTACAAGTCGTATCTAGCAGGGTATACTTCTCATATCGAATTCACCACCCGCTTCACACACTAAATTGTCGTCCTTACAGTGTACCTACAGTGCAAAATTTTAACAAAACAAAATGCCGCTCTATCTATACAGTAGTTGATGCAAAACTAATCGATATTATAGTAGAAGCTTGTCATGGCCCGATGTAAATCTAGGCGAATTACTCTTCCAGTATATTGGTTGAACCGACACCACCCCATCCCTCCGTCCGAGTAGTCAACAACACTTGTCCCCATTTCGACGACCACCTACATCCAGCAAAATTGAACGCCCGTCACACGCCTATTTTCTAAAATGGTCGACGCATACATACAATTCAGATAGGTTACAGATGTATACCGGTACATCAGGATGTACTTCGTTCTCCATATTTCTTAAATTTAATTAGTTTGGCTCTTCTCATTGTGAATTGGATGCGAGCGAGGGGGAGAAGGCTCATTCACGATGCTTATGCTTGCGTTAGGCGTTATAGATGTTTCATATACGAATATTTAACGTTGTGCAGAAACTTTGCAACGCACTTTAAGGGTGGAGATTAGGCGAGGAGTAAAAACAAACACATAACTACAGCAACAAAAAAAATGAATAGTTTAGGGAACGCCCTAGAATTTTGCACAAAAAATACTGAAACATCCTAGAAAAATGTGCAAACACACTTTAAGAGGGAAAAATATGTGCAATGCTTCGCGGATTGCCCAATGGTTTCGTGTTTCTGTGTGGTGCGGAGCTTTTCTTGTTTGAAAGAAAAAAAAAAAAAACAAAAAAAATTGAGTGGAAAAAAATGCTCACCCTTACCCTACCTCCTACCCACGTCAACCTTGTTATCCCTCTTCTTCTCTCCAATCCTTTTCATCATCTCCAACTGCCGTGTCGTCTTTTGGTTTGTATATCTCCATATCGGAAATTATTTCTTTTTTTTTTTGTCTTGTTTTTGTTGCTGCGACGCTGCTACTAGAAGGATGCTTCAGGGGTTTTGTTGTGAAGTGAGTGAGTGGCACTGTTGCAGGTGGCGCTGCCATCTCGATTTTTGTTATATACTACCATATCTACTTTATTTAAAAAAAGAGAAGGCAGCAAAGCAAGAAAAAAGAAAAACACGCAAAGTATTGTGCTTTGTGTTATATCTATATTTGTGTTCGTGTACATAAAATGTATCTCTATGACGTTGCGGATACTTGGGGCGCAACTAAACGACCGAATCGACTTAAATGTTAAATGAAACCTACTCACTCTTCATTTTCTTGTTTTTTTTTTAGTCTATTTGCTATTTTAAATGTGTTTGTATATTATTTTTCTCGTTTTGAGATTGAAATGCATTTATTTGTTCCAGAGCAATATCTGTTTTAAAATATCTCGTACGTCAGGCAGGCATATCACATCTCTTCACTTCACTTCGGATTTCTTAATCTTGACGAGTTGTTGGTGTTTTTTCTTTGCATCTACTGATTTTTATTTGACTTTTCTTAGTCATCTCTTTTTTTTTTGTGTCTGTTTTGTTTTGCTGTTTCCTTTTGACATGGTGTCCACATTTCTTTGTTCGAGTATTGATTTTACAAATTTCTATTTATTTTGTGGAAATGTATTCATTTTGTAACCACTGATATTTTTGTCTTGGCCGCCATGTTGTTGGTCATGCAAATTGAAGTGAGGTTGGAATAATTTTTTCATCGATACAGACGGAGTTCTTGCCTCTCAAAACTTCTTTAACTGACGAGAAATGACGAGAATCTTCAGGTAGGTATTAAGTTTCGCATGAACCTTAAGTTAGTCAGGAAAACCCTGAAATTAACCCGTTCTGCTGACTAAAGCTTGCGGATTGTATATGTAAGTTTTTCATGCTGTTAAAACCAACTTCAAAGAATTAGTTAAATCAGGTGCAAGTTGCCAGTACATTTTTCCATCAAATCAATCCATCTTTTTTTTAGTTTCTTAGTATCTAAAGTGTAATGTAGCGTTTTCCAGGCAAAAGTATTGGCGAAAAACGGAATACTTCTGTCCACTGTTAGACTAAGAAAAACATAGGAACACCACTTCTCTCAAACAATATGCTCTAGAATCAACAAATGCTAGATGGTCGCAGGGTACCACCTGCCTAACAACAAAACAAATATGGGCAAACATAGACATGAAGCGGTCAAAAATCTTGATTTCCCTGAGCAGACAAAGTATAAGCTCCACAATTGGAGTAATAACAGGACATTGCGTCATAGGTAGACATGCTCTAAGGCAAGGGGTCTGCACAAATGACTTCTGCAGAAGCTACCTGGACAAGGAGGAACAGGTAACAGTCCAACACCTTCTATGTACATGTCCGGAACTCTCCAATAGAAGGAATAACTATCTCGGTAATCCCATCTTCGATACTACCAGTGAACTGGCAACGATCGACACAAGATGTCGTACAAAATGGTTTGTTTAAGTTCATTACTCTCCAAAGAGTAACTTCTTTAATGGTATCAACAATAGACCCTTGAGGTTTAAGTGAGTCAATAACCTAACCTTAGATTCCGGTTCAAATCTAAACCACTGAAAGAGCCTTACATACCTCTCATCATTTTTTGAATGGTTCATATCAAATCCTTATGATTTTCCTTTAACCATAGTTTTGAAAAGTTAAGAAAAAATGAAACAAATCTACCTTTGATGTCCTTGTCCGAACGAAGCTCTTACACACGGTCATTCATTTCCTGGTTTTTAGTTAATCGTGTTAGCATTTGACGCTTTTAAAATTTACAAGTTGTAGTGTTCCTCTTTATCGAAGGCTGTGGTACCTATGTAATGTTTCAGCGGATCCAGGGTCCTTCCCAAAAAGCAACTAGAAAACTTCTAGACTCCGAAATAATAACCAACTGTTTATTTACTTTTCAAGACCAAACAATTTTTATTGATCAATTTCTTGTATACTACTAGCTGACCTGGCAGATTTCGTACTGCCTAAATCGATAAATAAAAGACCTAAAATCTTGTACCACGCTACCCGTTAGCCTTTACCCTTTACTGCTACCCCACTACTCTCAACCCGCTATCTGCTGAGCGCTACCCACTACCCACTATCCGCTATCTTGGCCATATGTCATGAATCGATTTAGTAATATTCTTACTAAAAAATAAAAAAAAAAGGAAGGCGCGACAGCTCTTGAAGAGCCAATGCCTAAGTGGCTGATCTTCTGAGATTCGAAGTTATAGTGGAGTTCTTTATGTGATTTTTAAGAATTGTAACAAAAAGTTGAAAAGCTTGCGAAGCGTTTTCCTCTAAGTAAACATCGTTCCAGTTCTCACTTAGTAATTTGGTTCTTAAAATGTTATAATCAATTCTTAATAAATTAAACGATGAATCTCTTTTAATCATGTTTTCTATACTAAGACTGCTGAATAATAAACCCGTCATGCAATGATCTGTTATCTGAAGGTCAAAGTTTAAGGGAGCGCATTGGTTACTTGCCAACGTTAAGAACCGACCAAACACATGATCAAGACAAGATCCAGATTCTGGACGAGTAGGTTCATTTATGAATGAAATCAATCCGTGGGCAGCCATAAGTGATTCATACAAGTCTTTTGAGTTACAAGATGTTAATAGATCTATATTTAAATCCCCAAGAATAACCAAATTTTCTCCCTTTTCTGAACTTAAAAAGACCGAAAATTCATCCAAAAAAATATTCAGAGCAACATTATGAATTCTGTATACACACACAAAAACAAAAGATACATTACAAATTACGCAAGTGATTTTTAGGGCATCAGCACTCGATAAGTTTAACTCAATAACATTATACTCGTAAGTGTCTTTAATAAATACACCTACACCCCCAGCCGAATACGAATCGTTAGTATTTGCATGAAACGCATAATTTGGGATGTTGAAATCTCCCTTTTCATATGAATAAATCCAAATCTCACTCACAAAAATCAAATCAGGTAAATTTATAAAACTTTGAAGGTTACAAACAAGGGAATCGAAATTTTGACGCAGACTTCTTACATTTTGGTGCACTACATAAAAAGGTTTTTTATCATTTACATCGGAATCAAAAACAGTATCAAGACAATTACGTATGGTTTCAGTGGTAGAGTCATACATTATATGATCATTATTATTAATCATTGTTTTAATTTATTTTTTTTATTAATCAAGTTTCATAAGATCATCAAATGATCTAATAATAACAACTCTACCACTATCAACCTTTCTCATTAAAATGTTAGATTTACTAAACCATAAGGTGCATGTGAAGAATTGAGGGGATCTACAATTTAACGCCGATTCCGAACGGCAAAGTTGAGAAACACCTTTTTTAATGACAGATTGATACTATTGGCAGTTTTGTCTGTTCTTCGCAAGAAGCAGTGCCCGTGAAAGATGAAATAAAAACTATGGGCACGAGCAGGACTCTAACCTACCCTACGACCGACGTTCTGCTTAGCAGCCAACGCACATAACTACTATGCCACGGACACTACAATATTCTTACTATTAGCTTTTTTTCAGTATCGAGACCACCACTGGTAAACGATGCTGTGGCCGTTGCTCCTTTCTTGGCGAAGAGAATATGTTCATCAAAAGTCGGCGAGTTTGCAAGCAAAATTTGTAACTTGGAGAGTGAAAGCAAAGCTGATATCGTAGCGTAGGATCTAATGCACGCTCAGTCGCATTCCAGCGCTAATTGGGCCATCGAGCTAGGCTGACCGCAATTTCTACCTACCAAGTGTTGCGCATTTATCAATGCTGTTCATGCACAAGATTAGTTTTATAGCTGGATGATCATGACTTGGACGATATGGTATCCAACAGTTTACTAGCTAGACGCCACCGAAATTTAACTTAATAATAATAATTAAATCGTCCGATTGCCCTTGGGTGTTTCTGTTCTTCTTCTAATGGACCGGTATTCTTCCTAGCAGGAGGTATTCACTGTTGCAACGGGTAATCGCTGTAAAAGTGGTTAATCACCACTTGACGTTGGTTATCGCAGTCGAAACTAGTATTATAGCTTACCTTGTTCCTTTGAGGGCTAGCGACGAACCAAATATTTCACAAGAAGCCCCTACCACTGGTTGTTATATTTTCAGTAACTTACCTATATTCCCTACTCATCAGCGGTCGAAGTCAGACTGATCTATGATCCCCTCGTTCACTTGTACTTATACATATTTTTACTTTGCTCTCGAGTTTTCAACTTGCCTATTGTTGTTGCATTTGGCTCTACTAGCAAACCTTCTGGTAAAAACCAAATGTGAATTATACGTAGGGCGAAGTTGAAAGTTAGACTGCCAATCAAGTTTGCTTTAATTTTCATATGGTTTGCATAGGTTTTGGCTGTGTGTTTATTTATTTATTTTTGTAATCGCTGTGTCTTGAAGCTTAAAAACGTTGCTGTACCACAAACCTAGAGCTAGAAGTTGTACTCAAGCTTAACACGTATGTATGTGTATGCAGTTTCAAACATAGTTGCCAGACTAGAAGTGGAAAGTCGAAACATTGAATTCAACACGGTTTCCCAGCTCCCATTCTATGATGCTGCTGAGCTCAGCATTTAATAGGATTATAATGGGTTCCCTTTGAAGATTCGCAACGTTCAACAGAGACCAAATTTCTTTTGGAGATGAACCGCACTTCAAGAATAAAAAAAAGCATTTGTTATTTTCAATGGAAAAAATGTTCCCTATACGCCACAGTAAACCAACTAACAAAATTTCATACCTTAATTAAAAACAGCTACTCCATAGTCAATTTTATATTCAAATTAACAAAATAAATGCCAAAAGATAAATAGAACTCCATTAAAATTTAGTTGTGAAATAGTTTCAAGTCTCCAAGCCTTGAAAACGTTCAAACGACATATACAATCGCATTTGGGACATTCGAGCGAAAAACACTCACCAACAAATAGAAATGGAAGCCGAAAATTTCGCTCTTAGAAATCAAATTGCATTAGAGAGTCCACCGACCGACCGACAAACGACGAGAATGACATACATACTTCACCTCGTTGCAGTCACCGGGATACAGATTCAACAAAACACAAACCCTCGGTAACGATATTAAACGAGTGCGAAGGAGAAGAAAGTATTAGATGGAATATGGAGCCTATTGGTCGATAGATGAGTTTTTGTGTGCTTTGGCTGCCATCATGCAAGCTGATGATGATGATGATGACGATAGGCAGCAGTTAGGCACCAGGGGCTTGCAGCAATAGCAACAGCATTGCACCTACTTTGAGAAGATGATGATGATGATGTTGATGATGGTGATGATGATGGCGGTGGTGAAGGTGGAGGTGCTGGTGATGATGCTTGGGCCAGCGGCGTTTGAGCGGTGGGTCTGACTGGGTCTCAATTTTCGAGTTTGGGTGAAGAGAATCGCATTCACAATTGCAATATGCAACGACTGACGTCGACAGCGACAACGACACTCGAGAAGTACATAGGCAGTCATAGCCACGAGCAAAATTCGGTATCAGTATTCAGCAATATTCTAGGTACTTTTGTACAAACCTTTGCACATACATTCGGATATACATGGTTGTTTTGGAATATTCCACGACGCAGCAGCAACATCCATCGAAGTCGACGTCGTCGTTGTCGTTTCTGGTGGTGTTGTCGACACAAATCTATATTTTCCAGGGTCTAGAAGAGGTGCTGCATGCATGGATGATCTTTGCTAGATTCGACAAAAGGCAAGTGTACCTTTTCTATGTACCTATGTATCTATGCGAGGGTGGCTGGCTCGGAAGAGAAAACAAGAGAAGAGAGGGGTTTGTTGGATATAAAGCAACGAAATAACTGGAAGAATCTCTTTTGTTCTTCTTGTGGATCTTTAAAGAAAACTTAAATATCACCTCCTCGTCCCTTTCCAACACTTGAACTGAAGCTTGATCCAATTTGGAGAAAAATGCATCTCGTGTGGGTACACATAAGATGCGGTGCCTCAGAGATAAAACAAAAAATTCCATTCCAAATGGAACAAGTGGAACAAAATTCGCGAGGAATTCCACGTAACACACAAAAATTAACAAAATCAATATATTCCTTAACTCTACCACTACCCGCTTATACACGGTACTCACACTCTCAAACCTCGTTTGCATACACAGATACAGAAGGGGGTAAAAGGGGAGACAGAGAGAAGTCATGCCGAAGACGATGTGATGGTAATGGCATCTCTAGAGGACCGAAAAGAAAACACACAAAAAGAGACTTTGGGATAAAGAACTGAACAAGGAAGATGCTATGATGAATATGATGACAACGATGGAGTTGTTTTTTTTTTTTTTGTTGTGATGAGGTTGCATCCAATACTACTCTTTTCATCTTCCTATCCCTGTTTCTCACCAATTGACGACGATGAACGACGACCTACCGAGCACCTAGCAGATCCCCAACCATGGATTGTCATATCGGTGCGCGTGGCCGCTGAATTTATGTATGTACGGAAGCAAAACATAAAAATATACAAAAAACAAAACACATCAACCAACTTACTACAAGGATACTGCGTTTTGTTGGTTAGATAAGCATTTTAGAGGATTTCAGTTTTCTCAGTGGTCTGGTCATATTATTGAATACACTACTTTACAAAATGTTTCTATATGTGTGTTGGGTGGAATTTTTCGGAGGAAATAAAGTTTTGTATTGAATTTTATTTATATCCGTAGCCACAGAATGTATACATACATGCATATATATATATGTAAAAATGGATCACAATAAAACTTACATGCTATACCCATCTATGAGCTTGTGTGAAGGGAATTAGAGTGGTCCTAACAAACTCGGAAACAGAAATAATTGGCCGACGTATCCGATAATTTGTTTGTCTTTGAAAATTTGGAATAAGAAAATTGGTAAACATTCAAAAAAGAACACATCTATAAATCAACACTTCTAAAATAATAAAAATGTAAACCTCTCTAAATTATTCTTTGCCAAATCAGGTGTTCCGCAGGGGAGCCATCTAGGGCCCCTTCTCTTTATATAAGCGACTGGCAGACCACCGGGACGTTGTAAACGCTTTAAAGAATTCGTTAGTGGTAACTGAAACCTTAGGTGTGCAGTTTTCCTATCACTTTTCAGAGTAACCATATGAATTGTTGCTTATAATCCACCCACAATTCAAAGTCAAAGTCAAAATCCATAAAACTGATAACTTGAGACATTATAAAATCGGATAATCAGATTTGTAACAAAATATAGCCTTTGTTACTCAGGGTGAATGTAGCTTTCTAATGGTTAAAAAATCTTTGGAATTGGATCAGTAAGTTTTCAGTTTAGTAATAATAATAATAATAATGCATAATACAGTGGCGGTACAGCTCTTGAAAAGCCAAGGCCTAAGTGGCTTACACTCATCAAAAATTCCCTAAGTGCATGTGAAGAATTCAGGGGACCTACAATTTAACGCCGATTCCGAAGTTGAGAAGCACTTTTTCATAACAGATTGATACTCTTCGAAGTTTTGTCAGTTCTTGCAAGAGGCAGTACCTGTGAAAGATGAAATAAAAACTTTATGGGTTCGAGCAGGATTCGTAACCCACGCGTTCTACGTAGCAGCCAACGCACATAGCCACTGTGCCACGGGCACAACTATGTAAGGGGTTTTTCAATAAAGGCGGGTAGATGTGATTCGAAGCCCAGTCAGCGAACAAATGGCGTTGTCTATGGTCATGAACTTTGAGCTCCTGGGTCAGTTGGATCTTGTACGGCTGTAGGCCCAAGTCCGGACGCAAAATTCGCCAAGCTGAAGTCTGCTAAGGGCCGAGTTCTTGTGCACGGCGAGGAATAGACTTTCACGGACCGTGGCGATGTTCTCGGCCGATCTTGCGTTCCTAGAACGTACGGGTGTTGGCTGATTGTTTACTGAACCGGTCGTCTTTGGTTTGGCCACCAAACGTTGAAGAGTCGACTATGAAGGGCCACGACGCCTAAAATAGGCGCAATGGTCGCAACGGTTGTGTTAACGAACACTCATTGTAACTTGCCATGATGATTTGGCATAAACAACTGAATAATAAACAAAAGATTTGACAGATGTCACAAAACAAAATGGCCGCCACGGGGCGCTAAAATCTACCCGCGCCAATTGAAAAACCCTTTATATGAAGGTCTATAAGAATATAACTTCAGCATGCAAATGATCGCATTTTGCTACAAAATGATAGTAACCGTTTTACATTATGTTGTGAAGAGAACAGTTTAAATCCTTACCCGATAAATTTGCCAAACAATGACTTTCTCTGAAAAAACGAATGATCACCATTATTAACGGCATCGTTAACAAAGCTTATTCCATGTTATGTTGTCAAAAAAATTTTGCGATTCCAATGCCACCTGTGTGTAATACAACATCACAGGTGGGGTCTCCTCTTTATGATATTTATATTGAAAAATTAGAATCTGTGCAACAAAATTTCACCCGTTTTAACATATCAAAACTCATAAATATATCTAACCGACCGATTCGGAGTTAACCTAACCATATATTTATGTACTGCATCCGCCGATCCGGAGTGTATTATCCAACAACCAACAACCAATGTCAACAGCAGTCGTTTGATGTCGGTCGAAAAAAGTTATTGTAAGTTATTATAATTCACATTTGGTTCTAACAAAAATTTTTATAAGTCAAGACATGGGAAAGTTGTTAAAAATGAAACTTGGTAAATCTGAAGAAATAGTTATGTATTCAGTAAAGTTTCCCAGCTGATGGAATTTTCAGAAGCCGGATAGGTGCAAATTTTGGGTTCTAAAAGTAAATTCTCTTGAGGTTATTTTTAACCACTGTCGTTCTCGGCCAAAACTTCAGTAGTGTTGGTTTTTAAATTCTATTGCGTTTAGAGTTCGGAGAATACTCGCGTAAATACAGTTTTTTGCGTAGCCTCAAAGAAAATATCTAACAGCGGCGGGCGTCAAAGGCATTTGATAAAGTCTGGCATCTTGCTCTTTTATCGAAATTGCGTGCTTTTGGTATCGATGAATTAGAAACTTTCTTTTGAACCGATCAATACAAGTTGTATTGAACAGATTCAAGTCTGAAACCCACAATATAAACGCTAGTGTGCCCCAGGGCTCCGCTATGTCTCCGACCCTCTTTCTCATTCTTATACATGATCTCTTGTCTGTAACTTCTAATCCAATTCATTGTTTCGCTGACGATAGTACCCTTAGCTTTTCATATTCGTTCCCAGTTTCACATCCCTCCTCTTCGGATGTGGAACTGCAACGGCAAAATATGATAAGCTCATTAAACTCTGACTTAAACAGCATTGTACAATAGGGAATAAAAGATCGTGTATAGTTTAATGCTTCGAGAAACTCAATGCTGTCTTGTATCGTTTAAGCGAGACATATCCTCCTTGCCACTGTCCTTGAGTGGAACTTGCATCAATGAGACCGAACATCTCGAGATTCTTGGTATGTACATCACTAACCACCTCTTGTGGACCGAGCACATACGCCCATAATGCGTCACCAAAAATGCCGCAAAATGTTCAGATTTCTTAAGACGATGCAAGAAATTTTTCTCCCCGTCTGATCTGGCTATTATCTATAAGACTTACATATATCCGTCTAAAGCTTGAGTACAATTCTCATCTGTGGGCTGCTGCTCCAGCTAAGCACCTTAAGCCTCTTGGACGGTATACAAAAAAGAGCTGTTAGAATGATTGGTGATAGCGACATAACCAATTCATTCACATCGTTAGAATACCGTCGTAACGTTTTGTATCCCTCCCTGTTCTATCGTTACTTTTACGGTATGTGCTCTTGTGAAATAGCCAGTTGCATTCCTCCCCTTAAACAATTCGCCCGTAATAGTCGCGCTTCAAGGATTGGCCATCAGTTTACCCCTCGGTTCAACTTCGGACGTACCTTTAAGTATAGAGAATCGTTCTTTAGCCGTACTACACGAATGTGGAACTCCCTTCCACACTCTGTCTTTCCAAATTATTGCAATGTTCAGGAATTTAAAACCAATGTACACCGGCACCTTCTTTCCTACCACTTTCCTCCTTCCTAAAGCACTCACTGTGTCTCTTTCATAAAAAGGGTACAAAATACCCCTTGAGTGGGTGCTTATTAAAGAAAAAAAAAAACGCATGATCTTGGTGGCCTATTCTATTCACTCTTTTTTAATTACTTCACAATTTAATCGATTACTAGCTAAGTTGGTCGATTATGAAGAAGTTTTAATAATTTTAACACGCTGTTCGATTGCTAAGCGATCCATTACCGTTAAATTTGAACGAAATGAATGACCCGTTGTGTCGTGATATTCTTTTGAAAATCAAATAAATAAAATCAATCTTCAAAATAAAAAGAGAATTTTCTACTAATTAAACCAATACTAATGGGCGGAGACCAGATTTAAATATTAAAACAAAAAATGCATAACCTGTTTTTATTCTTAAATACCAATTGGGGTAGATGGCATCATCCCCAATGTTTGGTTTGGTTTTGTTTCTTTTCAAGGACCACTCCAATGTTTATATAACTGCGTAAAAACGTATGTACGTATTAAAAATGAACTATAAGTGCTCGGCTATGGCAAAGGGCATACATATATCATCAACGACATACCGAAACATTTTTATGTATGTATGTATCTATGTGATGGCCAGATTTTGCGTTTGTTGTTAAATCCTGTTTTGTAAGTTTTTTTCTTAAAATTTTTTGTTTGTTTGTTTGTTGGTATAACACTCCTGCCCACCTGCAAAATTTGCGAGCATCGTACATACCTACTTACGCATACAATATAAATATGTATTAAGATATAAGAAAGGTAGGAAGCAGCTCGTATTATACTATTATACACCCCTACGCAGTAAAACTCTTTATGCGAAATTTTTCTTTTCATTTTGATTATTTTTATTTATTTATTTATTTTTTTTCCTTGGTTTTGCCTCATCGAATGCTTATATACTCTCGTACCTTCTACACCTCCTTGGCTTTTTGTCAGTATATAAGGATAAAATGAGTGTTTGTGTATATGAAAATGATTGGTGTCCCTATTCATCTGAATGTATAACAAACAAACGTACAAAAGAGCTTCAGAATAAAAAAAAAAAAAATTATATGCGAAAAGAGGGAAACAAAAACTAAGGCCACACCATGCGTTTGCACTGAAAAGTGACTCGACGGAATCTACACTCTGTCTTCGTCCTTCGATTTATTTTCGCTGGCATCATATCGTCGACAACGTTGTTGTCGTGAGCGTGACTGGTTAGTTATTGTCCTTTTGGTCAACACCAAGGACATATGGGAATTTTAAGCGAACACATTTTCACATTTCGAAATTTCTGCATTCTGTTTCAATCACGTTAAGTGACAAAATTATTTCTCTTTTAAATAAAAATGCTTAATATTTTGATTAAAATTAATAAAAATAGATATGGATTTTTCGTTTCAACGAGAAAATAAGAAGCAAACCTAGATATTGAAAAAAATAGTACGTATTCGCCCAGGTGTCCCGAACGATTTTGACTTCATAAACCAATTTGTTATGTAAAGCGATATTAGGTAGGGAGTCGTAGACACATTTTTTGCCCCGTGTGTTGTTTTGATTTTTCTGTCCACTGCAATTTAATTGCAAGTGATTGCAAGATACCTTTGGCCAACCACACAAACGTTACAGACAAAAAAAAAGACAAGCACACCAACAAAAGTGATCTGTAAGTTGAATGACCTGTAATGAGAATGTGAACCTACACTGCAGCAAAACACACAAAAACCATCGAGTCTCGCAGCTTAGAGAAACGCAAGAAGCAAATGAAACAAAAAATAAAGACATCGACAGCAGCAATGAAATCGAACTTGGTTAAAAACTTAAAAGTAATCCACTAAATGCCCAACGGACTGCGAACGTTCGACGCTGGACCTACCGTCAATGTTTTACTAACAAATCGGCGGCCATTTGAACGCCACCAAAATGGAAACCAAAGAAACGAAGAAAATGGCAACAAATAATATTATACAATCTTTATTCGTATCTAGCAGAAAATTTGTATCCCCAGTGGGAGAGATCGTCTGCGATTAGATAAAGATAAATATTGAAATTTTGAATTTCAAAAATGCGTGTAAAAATCGCTGCATTGCATTTAGTGATCACCGATTGAGGTTCAAAACCCAAAGAAATTGAAAAGCAAAAAGTAAACATTCTTTTTTTATATATCCTCTTCCGTTGCGTCGCGACACGACACTCAAGCGGATAGATATTCTCAAGATCAGCGCAACCAAAGGATCAATGACACTTGCTTGTGAGCTTCCTTACTTTGCCCTTGCATTTTTGTTCAAAATCAAAGCAAGCAAGCAAAACACAACAAAAAAAAAAAGAAAAACAAGATTTAAATCCAAGCTTGGTCGCGTATTAAAAATGTGTTTGCTTCACTTTGGAGCACCCAATTGTTAGCCGATGATACACGCCAGTAATAACAATTATCCAACGTTGTCGTCGTTTTCAACGTCGCGTTGCGTTGTAATTCTTTTTCTTCATCGCTTCTCATGTATTGTGCGAAGTTGTGATGAACGTAAAACCTTCACATATGGAGTCAAACGGACAACGGACAAATAAATGGACATACAGAAGACACATCATTTTGCTGTCTTGAAAAGAAAAAGCGAAGACGATGTCGAAAAAAAAAGTGAGAATCGAAGAATTTTGCTAAACGAAAAAGTGTGGAAACTAACCATCACGATCGCATCATAAACGATGAAAGACCCAGACCAACCAAGCTAAATGGTTTATGTTGCAAAATAACTTCGCTATATACTTACATATCCATGTCTACAACAAACAGTTAGATCAATGGCCTTAAGCTAATGATGGCCACAACAGCGATTGTTTTGGCTTAGAAGCACGAAAGAAATCGCGTTCTTGGACAAGTTGAGAATCTTCAAGTTCAGCAAAAAAAAGAAAGAATAGAAGTCGGGTTTTCAATAGAAACATGGTTTGAGGTGGAAGGTGTGACGGGAAGGGAATTTGAAGAAGAAAACATTAAATCATGTCTTCTAGAATGAGACCAATAGAAATAAGTGCCATCTTTCTACTTTTTTTCAGTTTTGTGAAAACCACTGAGACTGGTTTTAGATTAAATCATGAAAATGAAGGAAAAAGAGTGCAAAAGAAGAAACGTTTCTTGTAATGTATTTTTCTAAGGTTTTGAAAAGAATTCCAATTTTAGCAGTGTTTAGTTTTGTTTCTCAGTAATAAGTTTATAGGAAATTTTTAAGTCTCTAAGCGTCACAGAGTCACGAATTATTGTGAATGAAAATCATCATCCAGTAAAATGTAAAGGTAACCTTTTTTCACTTTGGATGGCCTTTTTAAACTTTGGATGACCTTTCACCCAAAAAGTTAATTTACAAAAAGAACGCCAGAAGAGAGTTTAATATTTCAATACAATTGAGCTAGTTGTTAAGGCTGTTTTAAACTGTATTTCGGTCATAAATTGCTCTGTAGATAAAGGTATTGGAATATCTCCAAATAATTATCAGAAACGGGAATTCAGAAAAATATGTTTTAAATTGAAAATCCATTCTTCAATGGTTTCAAAGTGTCAAGTGTGCATTTGAGTCTAATGGCCGTGCTAGGGCCGTTATTAAGGTGCGCTACTTCATTTAACCGCATTGTTGCCAATTGTGACGGTAAGTGACGTGTAAGTACCGCAGGGTACCGGTCTCGACGAGATATTTCCTAAAAGTACAGATTTCTCATTGCAGAACCATATTTACGTAATTGCTTTTCCAGTGTCTTCGTCAAGAAAAAGCTAGTGAATCTCGTTTTCTAAGGCTGAGGTATGCTCAGTCTGGCCAGTGAATTTAAAACAACACAACCGACCTTCACGTTGCGATTGATAACTTTTTGTTCTACTACCTAAAACTAGCAAAGTTTACCAGAACAAAAACATAAAATGTAAGAAATAAGAGCCAAGTTCTCTTATGTGCGAACAACACTGTAAAAAGCCAGCTAACAAAAGTTAATAAGATCTATACGAACGACATGTTCTTAACATGTAAAAGTGTTATTTTAAACCATAGAAGATAATACAACAAAGTTAGTTTGAATGAAAATTTACAAGTTTTCTACCATTTTGATAAAGTGGGCGGTTATCACGCCCCTAATAGAATTTTTTCACATTTTTTTATGTTATTCAACCAAAACTTTACAAGAGTTCCCAATTTCAACATCCTACGACCGTATTAAGCTAGTGGGCGGAAACCACGCCCCTAAATGAAACTAAAATATTTTACTAATATTTTTCCTTATATTCGCCCTAAATCCTATTAGAATTCCGAATTTAAACATCCTTTGATTATTTTAAGAAAGTGGGCGGATACCACGCCCCCTGAATGAGCAAATTGAAATTTTCTATTTTTCCTTTGTATGGCTACACTCAAAAACCTACCATTGTACCAAATTTCAAGATTCTGCTATTGTTAGAAGTGCTTCATAATTTTGATGATCAGTCAGTGTCAGAGTCAATTACAATTTTTAAAATTACTGTTCAATAACTCACGATCTTCGTCTCTATGAAGTTAGTACGTAATTCAAATTTCAAGCTTCTAACTCAATGGGTTCAAAAGTAGTAGGTGGTTAAAATGTGTTTAAGTTCAATCCTGTAAAAAGAGAGTAGTTGTAGAAATTGCCTGGGCACTACAGTGTCCTTTTTTAATACTAAAGCAAAGATGAACTGCTTTCTAGTTCTCGGCACAGTCCCTGGAAAATCGCTAGTTCACCTCACAGCGTTGTCGGAGTTTTTATGTGGCTGTCAGTGTTACCACTGTTCAAGGCTTTTATCTTGTTTTTGATACACCCAGTTGATCATAAAATAACCTGAGTCTATTAGAGTCTAAAAGATACTGAAAGATCTATCACGGTCACTACCTCTTCCGAAGAACTGACAACACTTGTAAGAGTATCAATCAATCAAATGAAAAAAGTGCCTCTCAAGTCTCAACTTCTGTTGAGCCGTACGGAATCGGCGTAAGATTTAGTTCCCCTCAATTCTAAACACGCACTCAAAGAATTGTTGATGAGTGTGACGTGTGAGTGTAAGCAACTTAGGCCTTGGCTCTTCAAGGGCTGTCGCACCAACCTGTTTATTTTTACTTTTTGCACCATGTCTTTGATACACTCAGAGGGAGTGGATCTGGATCGATAATGAGGTTCAAACTTCAAAATAAGACTTGTTCAGTCCAGCTCCAGCCTGTGAAAGAAACGATTAAGCTATTTCTCCTGGTTATATATTTTACCAGAGGGATAACTGATTTTCAAATCACAAAAAGACCTGCTCTTATGAATTTTTCGGTTAGTACTGCATGTGAATTATATTACACACAAACGAAATGCGTGTCACATGTTTTAATGTTGTTGCAATGTCTTGTTGTATTCGAGGTTTTCGGTTGATGCATTCGCTTCTTATTTTCGGAAGTTTCCAGGGACGGATAGTCGTAGGTTATTTATCGACAGGGTGGTGATCTTATTTCTGTTTTTTTGCGTTTTTTTAACGGTTTCACTCCAGAATTATATCAAACAAGATAGAATAACTAGTACAAGCTGAAAATCGTATATTGTGAAGACGTTTGAAGACGGAAAAAATAAAAGTACCTCTTACCAGTAGTTAGTAATATTTCTCTTTCCGTCACTCCCTATTAAACGGGTAAGCGTGCTTTAGAAAATCAAAAACAAGATTATCATTAATTTTGTCACAACTTTCAACCTATGTGTAACTTTTAAACTTTAAACTTTTATTCGTTTTAGCAATCAATGTTTGAATACTTTTTTCTTTCTTTCTAGGTAAGTACAAACAGTGGGGAACTTTGATTAAGCAAACTTACAATTTTTTATGGTGCAGGTCCGCTTAGGATTTAGTTGTGGTAAGTGCATAATTTATTCAATCAAACATTAGTTTCTTCGAAAAGAAAAAAATCAGTAACAAGCAAGTCTTTTCTTTCAATCAGTGCATTATATGGTGATTTGTGAAGCAAAGTTATCTTCAAATTATTCAAAGCGAAATTGGTATCATTAAAATTTTAAAAATAACTTCCGGAGAAGTTTTTAACAAGAATTCAAACAATTTCTGTTTTTACGGACTTCTTTTCATGTTCCTCGTTCTTTTTGTTTATTGGATTATGAAACATTTTTTTTTTTAATTTTCTAAAAATTGTTTTAACTCTTTTTTTTTTGTCGTTAAGAAATCGAGGACTGAATTAAACTCTTTTCCATTGCAAGTTTTTTTTTTTTTAACTTTCGCATGTATCCTAAAATTCATTATCAGAACAAAAACATGAAATGTAAAAAACAGACCCAAGTTTTCTCTTATGGGCGAACAACACTGTGTAAAAAGTCGGCCACTACAGCCAAGTTCTTAACAAGTAAAAGTGTTATACTGATGATATTTTAAATCATAGAAGATAATAAAACAATATTAATGGAAAATAGACACTGAACCCAAAGTTAGTTTGAATGAAAATTTCAAGTTCACTTTGCAAGTTTTCGTTTGATGCGTGATTACTGACATTTTAAAACTTGAACAGTGAACTTGGACATTTTCATTCAAAGTTTCTTTGGGCTCAGTTTCTGTTTTCGTCGAACGCTCTGCAGTAAAACTTTTGCCAAAAAGTGGAGTTTGCAATCGAAGATAATCTTGTGGACGTATACAGCCGTGGTCCGTCCAATATTGACCTATGGTTATCGATTGTTTTGCATTTTTTTTTCGATTGTTCGGTGGCCCGCACTTAGCAAAGCCTACAATATAACTAAATTAAAAAAGGTTCAGAGAACAGCTAGTGTTGGCTCCACTGGAGCTTTGCGCTCATATCCATCGGAAGCCCTAAACGTTTTTCTTAACCTCTTACCATTAGACCTGCATATCAAATTTCTAGTTTCTTGCAGCGCGTTGAAACTTACGGAATCGAATAGTTGGTATTCAAAGCCCTATGGCCATAGTAATATTACTAACCTCACCCCAGCGGACATCTTTTCGACAATAACCGACTACTGCACTCCTACTGTGGACCTAAGTGCGGATTTTAAAGTTATCATTCCATCTCGAAATTAATGGGATGATGACTTAGTGACGAGAGGCTTTGACACAACTATTTTCACTGACGGCTCAAAGAGGGAGTGTGCGGTTGGTGCAAGAATTTTCTCAGAGTCTTTAAATGTCTCCAGGTCTTTGCGACTTCTGGACTTTGCTAGTGTCTTTCAGCTGAACTATTCGCGATTAAGGACGCATGCAAATTACTAAAACTTGATCCAAATCAAAACCGCAATACAGCTTTTTTTTCGGACGGTTAGGCGGCTATTCCACTTCATCCTCCAAATTAGTTCAACAAAGCCGAAGTGAGTTAGCGGGCATGAATATTGGACTCAAGGTCACTTATCTGGATTCCGGGTCATAGTGGTTTTGAGGGCAATGAACGAGCTGACGAGCTGGCTAGGCAAGAATCAGCATTTCATAGTTCGTTCGCGGAAAGAGTCAACATTCCTCTTTGTGCTATGAAGGGCAAGATCTTCTCAATTTTCCTCGTTGAATCAAACCTCAAGTGGAGTACCTGTATCATATCTAGAAGGATATGGCCCACCTACAATAAATCCCATACTAATAATCTTATTTGTTGACCCAAGCAAGACATAGTCAGGGTCGTTGCTACGTGCAACGGATACTGGCCTGTTGGAGAACACGCATCTAAGCTAGGCATCCCCCACAATACATTCTGTCGTAGTTGTGGTGACCGGCGAGAAAAGAAAACTGTTTTTCACTTCTTGTGCAAGTGTCCTGCCCTAGCCAAAACATTGGAAATGTCCTTCTTCAATTACCTTTTCCGAACTGAAGATCAAAGATTTGATCTCCTTTCTAAACGCAACAAAGTGGATTTGAGGCGTATTTTTAAATAACTGTTTCAGTTCCGCTTCGAACTTAAGATCGCCAGCTGGCGCAGTCAAAACTCAGTATTATATGTAATCGCTCTTTTAATTTTATAGGTCAAAATGGTAAGTTTAATGGTATTAAAACGGCGCAACTCAGCGCTAATTTCGTCACCGAACTAGACCGCTCTTGGCGTCGTGGCCACCATTTCAACTACTATTACTACTTCTATTTTTGTTTAATATTGTTGTATTATCTTTACAAAGTGGACGGTAACCACTTATATTTTCTCTTAAACGTTTTCGATCATTTTGATAAAATGGGTTGATACCATATCCCTAAATGAAAATAGAATTTTTTCGCATTTCTTCATGTAATTCAACCAAAATCTTGCATGAATTCCAAATTTCATCATCCTACGACCGATAGTGGGCGGAAACCACGCCCCTTAATGAAATTTAAATATGTTACTTATATTTTTCCTTATATTCAACCTAAACGCTATTCGAATCCCGAATTTCAACATCCTACGATCATTTTAAGAAAGTGGGCGGATACCACGCCCCCTGAATGAAAAATAGAAATTTTCGATTTTTACCTTTGTATACACGCGAAAACCTCCCATTGTACCAAATTTCAAGATTCTAATATTGTTAGAATTTCTTCAGTCAGTCAGTCAATTACGGTTTTTGAAGTTTTTACTGTTGAATATTTCAGGAAGTAGTGGTTCCACAAAATTATTTTTATTACAGGACCTTTGTCTCCATGAAGTCAATACGTAAACCAAATTTGAAGCTTCTAACTCAAAAGTTATGGGGAGTTAAGAATGTTCTTGAGTTCGGTCCTGTAAAAAGGAAGTAGTGATAGAACTTGTCTGGGCACTACCATGCCCGTTGATTTTTCTTATGGCTTGAGTAAAATTAATGAAAAAATACTCGACATCAATGTTCAATTGGCACTCTTTCTCGTACTTTCGTGTTTTTGTTTCTCCTTTTTTTTCTATTTAATTAAAAATTTGTGTAAAGGAATACACTGAGAATTCGTATAGTTTCCTTGTAAACCCTATTTACTTACCCTAAACAAAGAAACGTTTCGAGAATTCATTAAATATCTGCCAAGTCTGCTCTTAACATGGTAGGTACCTACATAGCATTGCAGAATCAAATTAAAATTCACTTAAGTTTTTCATTTAATCGCAAATAGTTTTCCCTTAAATTTGCAAACACCTTTCTTATTAGCCAAGTACTTAACGCACATCCCCCCATACCCACCCCCTTTGGTCGACTTCAAAACAAAGACAAAGAACCCTCTCTTAAAGGCCATACTTAATTAGCAGTCTAAATAGAAAGAAAATCAAGACAAACAAATAGAAACACAGTCATCTATAAATACTTACATACTTTTCCGCATTCACACAATGAAAGAAAGAAAATTCCAAGGGACTTTTGGCTCTTTCATTTTTGTTTTGTTTGTCATTACCCAAAGTTAAGCTTTATTCAAGGATATATCAGCATAAAGTCTAGCTAGCTAGCTATTTTTGCTTGTGTTTGTTTGTTTATTCATTTTCAGGTTTTATGTACTTCTTCCTTTCGATATTAATATTAGTACATAAACGAACAAAACTTTTGCATGTTATGTATGTTTTGTGTGTGTTTATGTAATTCGATTTGACAGTCAAAAGTCAACCCCCGTCGTCGAAACTGGTGTTTCCTGTGTGTCGTTTGTTAGGTTGGTCGGTCGGTCGGTTGGTCGTCTGACTTCCTGACTTCTAGACTGCCCGCCTTCCTGGGTCTGGGTGTCTTCAGTTTCCTTTCATCCAAGCTTTGTAGACTTTACATGTAGAGAATAATAATTTCCCACTCAACATCGATTGAAATTTAAAAAAAAAGACTATTTTTTTTGTTAAGGGTTGGAAGAAGAAGGGAAAAATATTAAGAAGGACATGCTACGCGCAAGTTTTAAACCTTTCAATGGATGGAAGTGATATCCAAGGACGAGTGTTTTTTTCACTTTATATTGCTGCCACCATATTGATGTGGCCTCTAAAGCTCGCAGTTAATTTGGCCCTGCGAATCAATATTTATCAGGTTTTTTTTTCGTTCTGTTCCTTAAACCATTACATGGTAAGATATCTTTGAATTGACGCTTCTCTTTTTCTTCAACACTTGCTGAAAGTGATAGCAGAAGCACACATGCGTTTTAGAACGTAATCAATATGAATAAAAAAGAACACAAAACAGGTCCTCAAATTTAAATAGATCCTTGTTAAACCTTCATATATGCATAACAGAATCAAAGCAAAAGGGTGTGCTGTCGCTGTTCACAACTTCGAAAGAAAAATGCTCATACGATATATCTTATTCTCTTTATACTAATAATATTATGAAATTATTCGAAAATGAACTAAGAACAAGAGCCGAATTACCGCCTCAGTTATCGAGTCATACGTGACTAAATGATATGAACTGGGTATTACCGCTAACGTTATAGAAAACTCTAGTACATTTATTTGGCCTTTTTCGCATAGGGCCACACTACAAAACATCAGTATAATATGTGCACACGCCCCTACCGATGATGCTGAGGAGTCTAGCAAGGAAGATTTTTACGACCTCCTGGATAGAGCCTACGCAGCCTGTCCAGAGCATAACGTCAAAATCGTACTCGGAGATTTCAATGCAAACATCGGAAAGGAAGACATCGGATTAGTTGAAAAGCACAGCCTCCACAAAGTTACAATAGATAACGGCTTCCCACTAACCGACTTTGCTGCAGCTCGTAATACGGTGAAAAGTAGCAAAAGGTTACCAGGACAAGAGATCTACACAGCAATCTGGCGATCTCCGGATGACCGAACCACCAATCAAATCGACCATGTGCTACGGCGCTAGGCACGCATCCAACATCTTGAACGTGCGCACTTTCCGAGGAGCAAATGTCGACTTTGACCACTTTCTGGTAGTGGCTAAGTTTAGAGCTCGACTATCAAACTACAAAAAAGAACGTGCGGCCCCAATAAAGAAGTTCAACATCGGTTACCTTGGCACTCCGGTTAATGCCAGAGACTACAGTGAGCGCCTGAGTGAGTGACTCTCCGCCGTCCGCCCAAATACCACAGATGTCAACACCTTGTGGAACCAATAACGCGAAATAATAAAAAAATGTAGCCAAGACCACCATAGGTCATCAGCCACCCCGGCGTTATAGGGTATGAAAAGAGAGACGGAAAATGCACGTTTGCAGATGCTGCAACGCAAAACAAGAGCAACAAGAGAAGAGTATCGAACAAAAAGGAGAAATGAGAAAAAGACCCTGCGAAGGAAAAAAAGAACATCCGCAGTTTCTCAGATCAAAGATCTAGAAGAGTCTCGGGCCAAAACCAACACCCGGCCTTTCTTTAAAAGGTCGAAGCAAAAAGCTTCTGGTTTCACAGCCGGGACACAAACTCTTCGAAACAGTGAACGAAATCTAATCACCGAAGCACAGGGAATTGTAAATGTTTTCAAGCAGCACTTCCAACAGTTGCTGAATGCGCCAAATGTCGATAAGCTTCATATGCCCCATCTACATAAAAGGCGATCCTATGTCATTTAAAAACTACCGTGGCATATCCCTGCTTCATGTTGCATACAAAATCCTATCCAATGTACGTACCAGTGTGGCCTTAGGTCAGGCTGAACAACGATAGAAGCATGAATTGATTAACGTCAGCACCTAGCAATTAAGCCTTATCTGACGTGTGACCACTCACACAGGTGTCGTTTTTAAGTGTTGACATTCACCCTGATGATCCACCAGCTACAAAAGCACACCTCAACTCAAAAGAAAGAAGCGGGTACCCTGCAACCGGATTCACACCAGTACCAATTGAATTAGTGCCAGCCCTTATTCATCTTGGTTTGATTCTAGACTACTATTCAGGCAAAACACGGAACTGCACTCAACCCTCGTTTACCGAAAGAAGAGCCGTTATCCGGTCACGGAAACTGCACTCAACTTTCAGTCACCGAAAGAAGAGCCGTAACCGCGATTTGCGAACAGCAGCTGAGGCCAAACTCAGACAACCACAACCCCCGCGAAGGTCCTTCCCACTAGAGAGGTGGCAAATCCTCACTACCCGCGGTACCCAATTGCCCCTGGGTGAGGGGTTGGTGTCACATTATTGTTCTGTATAACCATTCGTTATATAGACATTGTATCATTTTTGTGATCTTTTGAGTTTTGCAGCTTTTATCCAACTGGCGGATGAGGGGCACCGCTCACCCTCTGTCAAGTATATCCACATTGATTGAAGGGATGAACCAGCCAATCAAGGGATATACCCAACTGGGCGTCTAATTTCATTAACGTCTATCCACTTTCGGTATTCGTTGATCGTATTTCCTCATTTAATTTATTCTTAGATATATTATCTTCTAAGGATCGCATTTATCTTCATCATACGTCCTGCTTCAATCAATCAATTCATTAGACTAAAGCTGCCTACGTCCGCAGGTTCATGCCAATAAATTGACAAGAACCTCTCAGAGGCACCACTTGAAGGTGTAGGTCAGCACGTTCACTTACTGAGGAATATGTACTCGGAAACATGTTTCCTTTCTAAATTTCCAGGTCCATGATTTTACCTCCAGAACAACGATAGACCAAATATTCACACACCAACGAATTTCAAGTCGAAACAGACCGTCTTTTCATCGACTTCAAAGCTGATTATGATAGCATCCACCGCCAAGAGCTTATGATGGCGATGTCTGAATTCGGTATCCTGAACAAACTGATCCAGCTGTGCCGCATGACGCTAAACAATACGCAGTGCAGTGTGCAAATCGCTAGCAGCTCATCCGAGTTGTTTCAAACATGCGCAGGGGTTCATCCGAGTTGTTTCAAACATACGCAGGGTTTAGACAAGAAGATGCGCTGTCATGTGACTTCTTCAACATAGTCCTGCAGCAGATAGTGCGCAAGGCAGGTGTGAGCACGGAAAACACTATTTTCAACGAATCCACCCAGATCCTAGGCTATTATGCGGATGACATAGACATCATCGGTCGATCCAAGAGAGCTGTTCTTGAGGCCTTCACAGCAATTGTAGAACAGGTCTTGAAGTGAACGACGACCAAACAAAGTCCATACTATCAAAAAACAAAAGAACATCTGTCCACCGTCTAGGACAAAACGTCACTGTTGGAAGCAGCATTTTCGAGGTAGGTTAGGAGTTTACAAACGACACTTTAGTGGAGATTCGAAGAAGAACTACCCTAGCGAACCGCTGTTGCTTCGGACTGGGTTCAAAACTCCTCACTCGAAAGACAAAGCGTCTGCTATACAAAACTTTGATTTTACCAGTCCTACTCTACGGCGCCGAGTGCTGGAAAATGATACTGTGCACTTATCAAAGAAAACTCTCGAAAGATCGGTCCTGTATGTGATGATGGCAATTGAAGAAGAAGGTTCAACCGAGAACTGTACGATAGCTGTTCCAAGATGTGGATGTAGTCCAGAAGGCCACACCGAGCCTATGGACGACAACGCTTCAGCCAAGAAAGTCTTCTCATCCCAGCCCCCAGCTTCAAGACGGCAAGGAAGACCGAACCTACGGTACAAGGACCAAGTGACTGCGGATGCTTGGTTTCGGGCGACTGGAGAGTCCATGCGAGGGACCGTTCCCGATGGAAGGCTACAGTATCTCAGGCTGAGATCCTTCATGGATTTTGAGCCGGATAAGTAAGTAAGTAAGTAACAAAAGTCCTGTGGTTTAAGGTCTACAACAACAACTTCGAACGGATGGACAGGCAAATCTTCTTCGATTGAACTTTTCCTACAAAACAACTGCAGATGTCAGATCGTGTCAATGAAGGCGGATTCGAAACTTTCAAAATTTCCACTAAAGCTGATTCAATTAGCACGAAGCTACTACATTGCTTTGCTTTGCTTTGTAAAAAGTCTTCAGCTTGTTATCTATTTCGGGCAAAAATTGGTTCACTCCAACTTTTTGAAAAAAAAAAGGAAAACTCTAAAAATCTGACATCCAATTATGACTTTCACGCCAAACACGCATCACCTGTTTTTTGCAAACAAAAAGTTTGTCTTCTAATTTTTTTGTTTCGAAAAACAATTTTGATTTTTCGAGAATCAAAAAAAAACACAAAACCCTGTTACTAGTAGCCTTTGCCATCAGTTGAGCAAACAAAAACTCCTGTTTTCCTGTAACGAACTCAGTAGTACCTATGCAAACCTAAACTTTCGTGAAAAAAACGTGAATGCAGTTCGTGTAGTTGGGGTGATGAAAGGACTTCTTTATTTTTTTCCAATGCACAATCACAGGACATACTTTTGATTATGCCCCTCGAATTGCACATGCGTCTGTATAGTTAGTTGCATTGTATGGGTGGAGGAATATGGAGGTTTATATGTTTTCACAACTCGCTGCATTTTTTTGCTTCCATTTTCCACTTATTTATTTATACTTTTGCAATTTCTTTTCTTTCTTTTTTTTTTTTTTGAAACGATAGATGGAGATTTGGGATTTTGGGATGGTTGAAGTTGGTTTAATGGCGGTCTACAAAAAAAAAGTGATAAAAAAGTACATGAAAAATGTCCTTGCAGCTTTTTTACAAAAGTTTTTGCGCTGGGGAATGAGTTAGTTAACTATTTGTTGGTATGAGTGTGAGGTTGCATTGTATATAAAAACTTCAATTAAAAGCAAAACATTAACATAATTGAACGGTGTATTTTCAAAATTAGGTAATGTATTCTCTAATAACCGCGAAGAAGACATAATGACAAATTGAACTTTGAATGATAGAGTTCACATTCAGTTTTACAACTTTTGCTTTTTGCTTCGAATCAATAAAAACAAAGGCCGTCATATGAAATTAACTCTCCTCAAATCATAAAACAAAAGCAATCTCACTTCTCATTGAATTTCCAAATTTAACGAAAATTCACTGTTGCTAGAAGGAGATGCATCAATCACCCCCAAAAACCATGTAAAGTTCTAAAGCCTTTTTCTTCTTAATACAACATTTTCAATGTTCATCCTTAATCTCCCAGGATCCATCTTTAATTTGGCTTATTTGAGCTTTCGTTGGCAAGACATAGAGGTACACTCCGTCCTAGTGTGATGCATCTGCTCTCCGATGTGCAAGGTAGGTAGGTATAACCATGGCAAGGAATGCACTCACTTTATATCTCAACAACATCACCTTCAACAACTGTCGCTCACTTCACGATACCTTAAAACTCCAACACACAAAACAAGCACTCACACATAGAAAACCGAATTATGTGTGTATAATTGTATGAAAACGTGAAATTGCCTTTGCGTCTCCTTGAAATAATAAATGTTGATGCTGCTCCTCCACTTTTGGTGCGCTAGGTCGTTCATCGTCTCCATCTCATATCCATGGGCTTTTTTTTTCTGCCACCCGAATCTGAATCTATCCAGAAGTTTCATCTCATATTCTATAACAAAAATCCGCCATCCTTCTTGTGTTGTTCTGCTCGTTTTGTTGGGTTGTCTTTGTTGGTCGTATCGTCGTCGTCGGTTAGTCGGTCGGTTGTTGTCTTTGTTCGTAGTTGGGTTTTTTGGGTGGCTCTGACTGCCTGCCTGACCCGACCAACTCTAAGTGCTCTTCTATACATATCAAATAGGCTTGAATACAGCAAACGACACGACAAAGACGATGAGGCAGGCAACATGCGGCTACTGATGATGATTCTACGCTCGTGTCGAGAGATAGATAGATGGCCTCTCTGCGATGGTGGCACACACACACAAAATACATCCTCCTTTTTTGCTTATGGGATTCGACAACGAAACGACTTCAGATATACGGGTTCTGGTTCAGCTACAAGGATTTGAGTGCTGGGGGTTTGTTGGGGTTCAGCTTCGGATTCGGGTTGATCTCGCATTGGTTTTGGGTTTTAAAGGTTTTTCCGTGTTCTTCTCCCAAACCCAAATGAGCGAGAATTCAAAACAAACAAAACAACAAATTTACCCGATCCGACCTGCTGTTTGGCAAAGTAAAAAAAAAAAAATAATAAAATAAAAGCCAGTAGCAACACCACATAGCTCTCGTTCTCATAGTACATCAGGCAGCAAAATAAAAGGAACCCAGCAAGTATAATAGTGTATTCCCATGAAATGTACTCATCAGTACATAACATACATTTAGTACAAGTAGCGCCGCCGGAAGTGACGGTTTTGTTCGTCTCCCATGGATTTCTGTTAATGTGTTTGTGTTCGGTTGTGTGTTGAATCAAACTTTTTATCTCTGGCAATAAAAATAAAGTTCAACCGGTTTAAATGCAGAAAAAACTGTTTATTTGTTTTGACGTCTATTTTATTTTTTTACTCGAAAACCACTAAACGTAACAAAAGCCATAAACTATATTTGGTTTAAAAATGACGTAAAATATTTGTGCGATTTATGGTTTTTAGTAAATTAGTGCTAATCGTACTTTCATAGAACAAAAAAAAATACATTCAGTGGTGGTGGAAAGTTTTTTTTTGTTCGTGCTTTGTGCTGCCCTCTACTTTCCACAAAACTTTGGTGTGAGAATCTGAATTTATTAGATTACTCAACACTCATTCTATATTATATACTTTGAATGAGTGAACAGTTATATTACAAAAGCAAAACCAGCACCGCACTTCACCGACCAGAAGAAAAAGAATTCATATGTATACATACTCAGCTCAGGGGTGCGCTATCAGAGGTGACATTCATTCTTCTGCTTTTTTTGTGTCTTTCTTGTTATAATTTTTCTCCTCCTCTCTATTTTTTTTTTTTTTTTTGCTTGTTGTTGACTCGGTTTTATTGTATAAGTTGTTTCTATATCACTGTTGTCTATAATATTGTAATTTTGTGTACTTAAATGTAATTAATTATTTATGTGAGTACTGCACTTAAAAATAGCAAAAAAAAACTGTGAAATGAGTTGAGAAGGGGAAGCTTGGACATTTCACACAAATGGGCAGTGAGAAGGCGAAAAAAATAATTTCCTCGTTTTTTTTTTTGCAACCAAAGGGATGGAAACAGAAGTTCTTCATTTTGTTTCCTCCTCATTTTTATTATTATTATTACTAAGGTGGGTGGTTGATGGTTGGTGACTGTTTTGTGTACACACAGCTTTAATCTTGTACCGCTTGTGAGGTTTGGTTGGGGGGGCTGGAGTTGGAGATGGAAAATGGAAGGTAGTAGATTTTGTTGTCGTGTTGGTTTATTCTTTTGAAGGAAAAATCAATAATTTCATTTTCTATTTGTTTTTTTTTTTTTTTTTGTGTGATTCCACATAATTGTGTGTGCTCTTTCATATTTAAACTTTTAAGGGTCGCCATTAATGTTCTCTCTTTCTTTCTCACTCCATATCTCGTTATTGCCAACGCGATTTTCAAGTATGTTTGCATTTTTGTTTGGTTAGGTACCTAGGTATGGGTGGTTGGTTATTAACTTTTGTTGCTTGGCTGAGATGCATTATAGGTATGTACCTTTGCAATGCAACAACACATACGCATGAAACCACATTTTCAAAATTATAATAAACCTACCTAACCTACACACATTTTTCCCTTTTGATTAGAAATATATTTCAACATGATTATGTAACTTTTTGCACTTTTGTGTATTTGCGACCAACTAACCAAAAGAACTGTTCTGCTCTAATACGGAATTGTATACAGTCAGATATTGTTCGTAAATCTAATATTTTTCGAAAAGAAGAGTCTAGTAAAAGCAACAAATAATTTAACAGTTAAAAAGTATACAATTTCGATTAAAATGCAGTTCGCCTCTTATTCTACCCTGCCAACGAATATCATTTGTCATTTGTTTTGTTACCCAAAAAAGGTGAATCCTCCTCTCCCTCTAATTTATTATTGACCGAGTGCACTTACGTCCCTTCTTTCTTCATGGAAACGCTGATAAATTATCAGCTTAAGAAATATCACGACGAACGAAAGCTTCTTAATATATATATCACCGAACAGTGGAACAAATCTTAACATATCTCTGTTCCATCATGGTCGGAAATAACCTAACGGACGTGTTTGATGTCAAAAAAGGGTTTTAGACAAGGCGATGCGTTGTCATGCGATTTCTTCAACATCATTCTCAAAAAAATTGTGCAAAGCTCCAACGTCAACACCAGAGGCTCAATCTTTCAAAAGTCTGTCCAGCTACTAGGATACGCAGACGACATTGACTTAATTGGAAGAACACAGACTCACAGGAGCGCTTGTGAGTCTTGAGACGAAGGCTGGGAAGACGGGTCTAGGGGTTAAAGAGGGCAAGACCTAGTTAATGCTGTCGAAAAGAAAGGACTACCAACATCGACGTCTTGGAGCAAATGTCAACATAGACAGATTTAACTTCGAGGTAGTTAAGGACTTTGTCTACCTGGGATCCGCTATCAACTCAAACAAAAACACCAGCGCTGAAATCAAACGAAGAATCAATCTTTGCCAATCGCTGCTTCTTTGGACTTAGAATTGAGTAGTAAAGTCCTCTCCCGAGCAACTAAAGTGACACTCTACAAAGCCCTCATCATCCCGGTCCTCATGTATGGTGCAGATACATGGACCATGACAACTTCTGATGAAAACGCTTTGGACCGCTTTGAGAGAAAAATTCCTCGAGTGATTTTTGGTTCTGTCTGCATTAATGGAGAATGGAGACGAAGAACTGTACGAGCTGTACAGCGACACTGACCTAGCAATCAGAAAAGTTAGGGTCAAACGACTTAGATGGTTGGGTCATGTTGAGCGCATGGAAAATAATGCTCCGGCTCATAGAGTCTTCAAATCTTACCCAGAAGCACTCGCAGAAGAGGAAGACCGCGACTCAGGTGGAGCACACAGGTGGTGGATGACCTGAACCAACTTGGCGTGTGAAACTGGAGACAGCTAGCTAGGGACCAAGCTGGCTGGAGAAGTTTGTTGGGTGAGGCCCTGGTCCGACCTGGACTGTAGCGCTACCATAAGTAAATTTCTTTGGAACCGTTCCTTACAAGTTTATATTAGATGGGTGCAAGTCTGAAACTCAAAACATAGACGCTTTTTCGCTTTGATTTGATTTCTCTTCTGATTTGGCTACCATCTATGAGACATAATATACGTCCTAGGCTTGAGTACACCTACCACGACTGGTACTCGAGTGATTTGCCTAAATCTTTTGGTCAGTATTCAGAACAGAGCATTCAAGATGATTGAATTATTTACGTTGAACATCAACATAGTGTCTTATCCCTCAACTTCTTAAATCGATATTTCAACGGTTCCAGTACATTTCACCCCTTAAGATCGTAATCGTTATACCCGCGCCACCAGGATGGCCCATCAGTTCACCCTGGTTTTGAGCCTAACCTCGAACGGACTGTCATGTCCAGAGAGTCGTTCTTTATCCGTACTACGAGGATGTGGAACCTTTCCAGAGCCAGAAATTTAAAACTAATGTTAACCAAGACCTCCTCTTAAACCCTCTGTACTATCCCACTTTCCTTAATGCTCGCACTATGCTTCGGCATATAAAGGGGATTATAAGCCCCTTAACTTATTATAAATAAAAGCTCTGGGTTAGCTATAAGCTTCCACACTACAAGTAGATTAGTTTGCAACCATTTTCCTATCCTAGCTACGTCAGCAAGAAATATGTCCAGTAGCTTGATTCGGGCTTCATCGCTTGTTGCTGTAGTACTCGTGCCTCTCTCTCTACCGAAATAGAATCGAGTTCCAGTGATAATCCTGAAGCGAGCGCTGTCTTGTCTTCTTTTCTGGAGTAAGTGAATGTAAATCGAGACCACAAAGTAAACTTCTTTTAACCAAGTGTATTACAATAGCAGTGGTAGGTGCTATTTATATTTTAACGGCCTCATTGAATTGGTTCATATTTCTCAAAATGTGAAATTAATCATTTCCGTGATTCAAAAAGTCAGACGGCCACGGCTACTTTTTGCTTCAAACATTCAAACTATTAAATAACACGTTCGTATGAGGTTATTTTCCTTCAACAAAAATTCCAAATGCACGTCTCAGAAACGTGAAAAAAGAATATATTTATGACGATACCTATCTATGTGTGTTGTAAGCTCCTTAACAAAAACATATATACCTATAAACTATAACCTATATTCAAATTAATATTTTTGTAAACTCATTTTTGCTTATCGACTCTGTTGCTAGTCCATAAAGCATTTTCCCCTTCCAACTACCACACATTAAAAATTCACCGCAACACATCAACATACCTTCATACATGTCTACAACAAATCAACACTCATTCAAACCTCTCGAAAAAAATAAATAATATCAACAAAACTAAAAAGAAACAAGTCTAAACTATATTTAGGTATAAAACAATACCCACACTCCGTTTTGTTGGTTGTAATTTATTTTATAGATACACATTCCGTCGTCGCAGTGTTATGCGATTCTAATTTGGGTACCCAATTTAGTCTCATACTTGCCTTCAAGCTTTAAAATACACATTTCAAATTTTCGCTCTAATATAAAATTCAACATCTTATCTACAAAAATAGATTCTTTTAATAAATATTGTTTAATGAACCTTGCAAACATTTTATGATTTTGTAAAATTAATTTTTCTCAATTATTCATACGAAAATTCCTACAAGCTTATCTACATTAAAAGAACACACAAATTACCATAAACCACAAATTAGACTTATGTATATCAAGTTAGGTATCTACACTTAATCACTTAAAATCCAACTCAATTAAAAGAGAAACCAGAACTGACAGCAACAAAAAAGAAGAAAAACGAAAAAAAATCCAAGAGAATGCGCGATGAAGAGAAAAAACTGTCTGCCTCTGCATTAAACCAACAAGAACAAAACAACCACCATATCGCCTCGCCGCCGCCGTCGCCATTGCCAGCCAGACAGACGAAGGAAAATCTAAAACCGTAAAACAATTTTCCATTCAAGTGCACAGAAATGAAAATTCTTCGCATAGTCAAAGTTCCCAAGACCCAATCCCAACAACGAACACGCAGCACGTCATACCATACCACCAGCCAGCCATAGCAAACATTAAAACACGAACCGTACACAACACAAAATTCAACAAAAAAACATGGTTGCTATCCATGCTGAGCGCCTGTTACATTGGCGGCTTTGAGATTTCTGTGTTACCTTGCCAGAGAGCGTTTCGACAATTTTGGCTTCCATATCGGTCTCCGTCTCCGTGTGCCTGCGCTGGCTATCTGTCACAATCAAACACGATGCAGCAGCGCCAAGAAATATTGCTGCTTTTCGGAATTCACTTTGAAAAACCAGACATTTTGAGCATGCACAGTCCTATTGCATTTTATGCTCGCCCAGCATATTCCTCGAACATCGAATCCTACCTTCTTTAGTCTCGTAAAACACTGTTGCCTGAAAACACTTTAAGTTGTTGGCCTGTGTTGTTGTATAAGATCATAAATCTTTTCTCTTTATCTCTCATGGTTCTCCCATTCATACACCAGCGTAAACCGTTTAATAAATATAAAATGCGAAAAATGGTTTTTCTCAAATTGTTTTGAATGAATCCGAACAGCTGACAGGTTGTGTTGTGACTTGTCATCTATATAGTGGAGCCACTGTGCTGGTCATCGAACTGGTATCGAACTTGTTTGTTGCTCACGTATCTGTCAGATACACAACCACTTGACATCCACCACACAACACACTTTTTTTGTTGAATGAAACAACAAAAGAACAGGGTTAAACGAAAAGAGAGAACACGATATAAAATGCATCTGAAAAACAAGAGAATAACGAAAAGACAAGACAAGAGCGAACGAGAGCGAGAGAGGCTGGTTCGATGAGTTTTTATCTATCTAATTGTGTGTGCAATTCCAATTGGAATTCCGGCAAGTTGTGGCTGTATGTCGTGTCGTGCTGTTAGATTAGAGGGCACGACTCCGACTTCCGACACACAGCTGTTTTTTCGCAGTAAATTAGAGGCGAAGGAGAAGAATGAAACAGAAAATAACAGTGTATAGAAAAATGATGTAAAAATGGAACGAAAAATTGTGGTGGGTAGATACGAATGCATTTTCATAACAGAATAAGAGAGTGTAGCAATGGCAAGGCAAGTTTGATGTTGTTAGGGTGATTTTGGGGCAAGTTGGGGATTGGGGAAATTGGAAAAAATTCTGTGTTGATGACGTTTTTTTTTTTTTTTTTTGTATATGCGCGGATATGCCCGGCTCGACTGGTTCTGGTTTTATGGTGTTGCTGTTGTCTAGATTGAAAACGAATGACTGTGCTGCTGGCAGACCGACCGATATCAGACGACAACTTTGAGTCGTCGTCGTCGCTGTTGTCGGCGGCAAGCAAAACTGTGAAGATTATGTATAATCGCTTTTGGCGGCTGATCACTACGACGACGACGACGAGTGGTGGGTAAATTGTAATCTGGCCCTGCCAGCCTGGTAGTAGTCGTATTTGGCACTACGTCGGGTGTATTACGTATTTTCTGACTTGACGGAACTTTACTCCCGTACCGTTTTGTGGATAAAGTTTTTTTTTATCGTATGAATTTAAATATATTTTGATCTCTCGTTCGTCGTATGTATTTTATACTGCTGTCGGTTGATAGAGAATCGGTTTTATTTTGACCGATTAATTTCTGTATTTTGTTCGCGTTGTTTGCTTTTTGCAATTTATTGACTGACGCCGCCATCTTTTGTGCTGTTTGTTTTAGTTTTTTTTTTGTACATTTTATACGTTGTTCCGTGAAGGTATTTAATTTATTTTGCGCAGACATATATGCTCGTGTATGTATGCATGTGATTTGTTTTAAACAAACATTCATCCCCCTTAAGACTATTTTTATGATAATTTTTGATGATGATGTAGAGCTTTTATTTTAATTGATTTTTCGAGTGTTAGTAACAATAGGACGAGGTGAAATGAAATGGAAAACAACAAATAATTGAGATGAATGTAGATTTAAATGAAACGAGAAGGTAGGTAGGTATATATCGGCGATAATTTGCGTTTTAAGAATTGTGTAGTTTAGAAGGGGTTGAAAGAACACACTTAGTAAAATATTGTTTGTCAAAAAAAAAAACAGATTTGGTGTAGTATAAATGCCTTTTAAGAAACGTTGGGCGCCATTTAATTTCTCAAACTTAATTTCTGTGATCAAAGCTTCAGTTTAGCAGATTACGTTAGGTAAACTGCTTGTTGTTTTTAAATATTAAACAAAAAAAAAGTTCAGTTTTCGATGAAAGTTGCAATAACGGTGTAGATACATGTAGACAGGCTCATTACTCATGCAAATTTATTGATTTCCTGTACGAAAAAGTAACATAAGCTACCTACGATTAATAGATTTGACATTGTAAATATCAATTATCATGCTTTTGTGTTTTCGCGTGTGCGTTGGGCGCCATTTAAGATTTTATTTTATGTTTGATAAATCATAGGTGCCATTTTGAAACTGCTTTCTCCAAGGAAACTTCAGGGATTCCTCTTTCAGTTTGTAAAATGTTTTAAAAAAACTTGAAAGCAGAATCACCAACATAGATGCAGAAAACCAACCACTTATATGTAGGTATGAAGGCGCTTTCTCAGAATAATAAGTCCTATGTAGGTACCAATCTCCTACATATTTAATATATACCCTAACCAAGCAACAATCTGAATCCCCAATCATATAAAACATTTTTTTTTTTTTTGTATTTGCTGCCAAACCGATATGAAGCGAGAGTGTAAGAACCGATGGTTGGATGCGAGTGGGGTGAGGCAAGTAGTGAAGCAAACAAGCTAAGGTGAGGTTTCATTTCATCGGCCAGAGAAGTCTACAGAAACAAAAAAGTGTATCTAAGGAATTTGAAATTGATTTTTTTTTCTTCTCTGATGTTTTTGTCTCTTGTCTCACCCGCACCCAGTTTGCTCATCGCTATAGAGCCTCTTATTAAGTGGGTATTGGTTTGGTTGGTAGGTAGGTATATCGGTGTCGTTTCGATAACAATATTTGACGCTCGTGTTACCCAAGTAGAGTGTATTTTTCTTCGTTTTTTTTTCATATTGTTATTATTCATTTGATTTCATTGTTTTTGACCTCGAAAATTAGGTATATAAGGTACAAATGTATATAATTTTTTTTTTTTCGAAATCGATTATCGTTTTCTACATTATTATTGTCATCGTTTTTGTCGATATCGTCGGTGGTGTGCTGTGTTCGGTTTTTTCTTACAATCGAAGTGAACTAAAAAGTTCTGTTTGTTATTTATTTTTTTTTAGAATCACATGAAACTGTAATTTGAAGAAAAATAAATTTGAAAAGGATGAAAAAACTGTAAAAACAGGATTATACCTTTAGGAAAGTGTTTTTATACAAACTGGTTTTTCAAAGAAGAGTTTGAAAACAAACAAACAAAAGAAGTGAATAAAAGTGATTCAAGTGAAGAAAAGGAGTTGAAAACTTAATTAAGCAAAAAAAAAGGAACATTTTGCGTTCAATTCTGTGTGTCATCTGCCGTTTTTTCTCCTTTCACACAGTGATTCGTGTATGAAACCATCAGTTTTCATCAGCATTCACAATTTATTATCAACCAACCATCTTTTGCTACTTTCATTCGTCGCCGTCGTTGCTGTCTTCCTTGCCGTTTCTTCGTATACCTCTATTTTGTTTAATTCGTTAATGGAAAATGTAGCAGCAGCTGGATAATAATGAGCGCATGCTATTTATATGTGAGTACTACCTCTACCTTACCTATCTATCTCTCTATATGCCTACTTACCTTTATAAGATTAAGTAGATATATTGCTAAAAATGTTAAATAAACCAGAGTGAAATGTCATATCCTTATAATACAATAATTGTGTATCTCCTAAGAGCAGAAATACATTCTAGAAGGCTGACTAGACCTCGGCCATGTTTGAAGGAATTTACATGTTGTTCTTGGGTTTTTATAACTTTTTTTTTTTGCTTCTCCTCCTTGTTGGAATTTTCCTGATTTTTTTTTTCTCATATTTTTCTTGAGTAGGTTTTTCAATTATATTCCCCTACTGCTCCTAAAGAGCTGCGTTTCACTTCATGCCCCAACTTCCCCTTCATTTTTGTATTGCTATTGCTAGTGCTACCCTCTTGTCAGAGTGGGTTTTGTGTGTTTTGTTGTTGTTCTTGTTGTCGCTGTCGAATGGGTCATGTGCTACACATCTCGACAAAGCTATAGAAATAGATACTCTGCGGTGTTTGTATGTAGCCTCTTGTTGGTTTGGCTGATGGCATGGCTCGATAGCTGGCTGGGCTGCTGCTGAGTGCTGCTGCTGGTTAAAAAAGATACAAACATACATATATTTATCTTATTATTATATTATTAGAGTGATAGAGCGAGAGTACCTATAGTGTGTGTGTTCGGTTGGCTCTATGGCTGGCAAAAGTATTGGTTGTGTTGGAATTGGAAATTGGTGCGGTCTTGTTTTTGTTCATACTCGCATAATATTCCTCATCATTTCCGCTTATTATTCTCTCGTTGTTCTCTTTTGTAACAACAACTAAAGCTAAACACTTACATTTTATAATTCATCTTGTTGCCGTCTTCTTTCTTGTATGTTGTTGGTTTTTTTTTTTTTTTTAGTGTCTTCTTTCTCGTCTTCGTTCGTGTTCAAGTATATATGTACATAGTGCTGTTATCGCGATGGTGCTCTTGCAGTTTTTGTGTAAATTTTTGTCACTTTATTAACTACCACGAAGACGTTCGTGCAAAAACGGATCCGGTCATTTTAAATTAAATATTTAAAGTTGAACACAAAATTCACCACTAACAGCTGGTGGATATAAAGTGTAACTTACCACCTCACTGGAATATTGAAAATCAACATACAAAAAAAAAAGTGTAAACTCGGCTTTTGCCATTAGTGTCAGTGGAATTGCACAGAGATAAACGAATCAGCAGTGAAAACATACACACGAGACGGTGAATAGGTTCCCGGGGAAGAAGGTTTACATAGAGTGGAGCAAAAGTATTATTAAAAAAAAAAAACAAGTGCGCACAAATCTGTCCGCTGTTGTCAATTTTACCGTTTTTATATTCAAAACGAAAAAATACTACGAATTCGCGACCGTTTCTAATTTTTTGTTTCGTTTTTAACTGCCATAATTTTATGCGTTGAGTTCATTTTTTTTTTTATTCACTAATTAGTTTATCATTGTGATTTAAAAAGAGTGCATGTGTCAGTTGGCTTTCTAATTTTGTTTTCCTTTCATTCTGTTGTTTATAAAATTTATTTTCTTGATTATTTATTCATTCAGTACATAGTTGGAGTGAATTTGAACAACTGTCATAAATTAAATTGTGAATTGTGAAAAATCAAGATGGTGTCATAGCGGTATCCCACGAATTATAATTACTTAAAATGAAATGTGCAGTTGCAGCAATTAAATAGAATCCGAATGAAAGAAAAATCAGTGTGTTAGATAAAGAAAACAGTGTTGATATTTTATTATAATACCTACATCTCATAATATCCCCCAAATGAATGTGTATTTATGTGCACGTCTACACGGTCTCTTATATACCTAAAGAAAGGAAAAAAAAAAACAACTTTATTGTGCAGTGTGCATTTGATTGAATACCAAAAGTATATACCTACATCTAGCTACATACCTACTCCTGAAAGAGAGTGCAACGATGAAGGAAAAATATTTTGTGTAAAAGTGTGAAATTTAATTGTCTGAAAAAATTCAAGTGTTGCCATTTGTTTAGTTTTCAAATTAACCTTTAAGGTGAAAATACAATAATAATTGCTATCTTCTTAATTTTTGTGTTGTGGATTTATGAATATTGGCTGTCATGCAAAATTGGCATCAACATTCACAACCTCAACAATTTGATATTGTTCCTCATCATCAATATATTCATCATCAGCATAATAGCAATAGTAATCAAACCAACGTCATTAACAACAACAACAACAATAATGGGATTTATTACTTATTTTATAAAGATTTTTATGTGAGTTTTGGAATTTTGTTAACACGAATATTTAAAAATACTAATAAGACTGCATTCTTGACTTTTGTTTAACATTGTCAGTGTCAGCTGTCAAAATTTTGACGTTTGCATAAACAAAGTGAGGAAATTGAAATATTTCGAATATTTTTGTCTGAATTCGATGATGACAGCATTTTATGTAATTTTTGTGTTTTTCTTATTCATTTTTATCACAGTTTTGCTCGATTTCAAGGTTGAAAGTTTAATTTGTTTCCTTTTCGTTGTCGCCATTGTGATTGTTCTCGTTACCCAGCTACGAAGATTGTTGTTTGCTTATCAAAATTGTTTTCTATTTTTCTATTTTAATTTGTTAGTTTTGTTTTTTTTTCCCCTCTTGAGCCTTCGATTTTGTATTGATTTTATTTGAAAATCAGTTCATTAAAAAAAAAAAGAAGAGAAAATCATTAACTAGTGGAAGTTCAAGAACTATATAAAACCGTTGTTAATGGGAGATTATAATGGCCCACCTACTCATAGGCAATGACAGCTGGCGCCCGACTATGATACAAAACAGCGAGAAGAGTGAATGCGGGCGGGTGGCCTCAATAATTGACTTTAATATGTGCACAGGCACACATATGTGCCTACATTATATTTTTAATACATAATATAGTGTGCATATAGATCGTTTCGTGACTAAAGGAATAAATTAAAGATCTGCTGATAACTAGTAAAATGTGTTGTTCTGTTCTCCGTCTATTTTGTTTGTGGCTTTTTATTCAATCCGATGAAATAGTTTTAAATTAATTCAATAAGGGGCGGAATGGGTGAGAAGCAAAACAGCAAAAGCTCTTCCACCAGAAATATTATATGCTTTCATTTCATTTTTTTTTTTCATTAAAAAAAAAGAATGAGTCGCACTTATTTGTCTATGCTGTAGGAGCGAAAGGGGGACTCCTTCATTTTGAGAGGTTAATCTATTTACAGAAATATTGATCAACGCAACGAAGAAACAGAGAACTTATGAGTAGTATACATTTTTACAACTCAATAAAATATAGTTCACACCCAGTTTTATTAGAAAATGTGCATAAAGAAGCGAACCGTCGACGACAAAACCAGGTTGAAAAGTGTTAACATTCTATGCCTCCTAAAATACGAAAAACCGAACCTTTGGTCAAAGTAGTATACTCCCCGACCTGTCCGTTGAAACAACGGTTAATCGCCGTTGAAAGCCGATGGAAATTCCGTAGATAAACCGCTTTAAAGCTGTTGATGAGCCAAGGGAAACCGTGTTGAAGAACGAAAACCGGTTCCCAAGCTGTTATAAGCCAGAGCCAGAAGCTCCGTTAATACCCAACGGAAGCCCTGTTAAGAGTCGGTTACCAAGCCAGAAGAAGCTCTTAAAATACGGAAACCGATCATTCGGTCAAAGTGTACTCCCCGACCTGTCCGTTGAAACACCGGTTAATCGCCGTTGAAAGCCAAAGGCAGCTCCGTTAATAAACAGCTTTAAAGCAGTTGATGAGCCAAGGGAAACCGTGTTGAAAACCGCCAACCGGTCGAAGAACAAGAACCGGTTCCCAAGCCGTTGTAAGCCAGAGCCAGAAGCTCCATTGATACCCAACGGAAGTCCTGTTAAGAACCGGCTACCAAGCCGTTAAAACCCGGAAGAAGCTCCTTAAATACGGAAACCGATCATTCGGTCAAAGTATACTCCCCGGACCTATCCGTTGAAACACCGGTTAATCGCCGTTGAAAGCCGATGGAAGTTCCGTTGATAAACCGCTTTAAAGCTGTTGATGAGTCAAGGAAACCGTGTTGAAAACCGCCAACCGGTCGAAGAACGAAAACCGGTTAAGCAAGCCGTTGTAACTTGTTAGCCAGAGCCAAAAGCTCCGTTGATATCCAACGGAAGCCCTGTTAACAACCGGCTACCAAGCCGTTGAAAGCCGGAAGAAGCTCCGTTGATAAACTAGGGAAAACCCTAATCTACGCACGTATTATGTCGTGCTCATCTTAATTCATCGTCAATCCGAGAAATACACGTATCCACACTCGCTCCCTCATTACAAAGATTTTCAAACTCAGCTGACGTAACCCTGATTATGTAAATGGACGCGTTCAGTTTGACTTTGGATATCCTATCTTAGATAGCCTATCCAACTCGTTTTTCATGAACTAGTACGATAGCTTATTTTGGATAGGTGTGAAAACACGTATACAAAAATCACCTGTTTCAGAATTTCAATGGCTGTTCTGTCAGAGAGCCAACTATACCAGAAATTGTTGGATAGCTTTGGGTTTGTTCAAGTCAAAGTGAACGCGCCCAATGATATTCGGAAAGTGGGTGATCCTTTAATAGTTAAATTGATTCATAAATCTCTTTTAATAATGAAATTGAAACAAAAACATGACAGCTAAGCGAAAACCAAAAAAAAAAGAGTTCACCCGTTCCCCAATTCAATTCCGCAATAATTGGCAACTCCTACCAAGTCATTTAACATGCACAGAGCACAGATGAAATTCTTTAACATTAATTCAATTCATCCTAAAAAATAATCAGGGATATCTTCCGTTTCCGTGGCAGTTTCATTTACAACTAAAACGCTAAACTGACTTTTCTTGACTCTTGAGTGTGTTGTTTGGTTTTGATATTTTTTTTGTCTTTCTCATTTTGATTAAAAGATGGCGAATGGCGATGTTTGAATGTGGCAGAAATAAAGTGAAAAAAAATATAAGAAAATAATCTGAATAACGCTAAAAAGCAGCCATGTTGAAAACAAAGAAAAAAACGTATAAATAAGTAAACGAACTGAATCTGTTGTAGAAGTTGCAAACCTAGAAAAAAAAGTAAAGAAAACTCCATATTATTCGGCATAGACATGTAGAATATATAGAAACAGAGATACAAACGTACCTCCATATAATATACAAATGTAGGTACCTACTCTTTTATAAAGTAAATCGATAAAATGAGCTTAACGGTCGGTCGGTTGGTCTTCGTTGTCGTCGAGGCTCGTCTGTTGTCTCAACAGCGCACCGCAACGGACAACAACGTCGAGTTTTGTACGATGACGATGATAGTGGGTCTTTTGTCGTTTATTGTTGATGCTGTTGTTGTTGGTGTTACCGATAGTCCACAATATTGTTGATCCAAAAGGGAAAGAGGGTGAGGGGGAGGGGAAATAGACGAAGTGGTGTACACAACATATTTTAAATGGGAGGCAAAAAGCAATTGCAAAACGGAGAAAAGAATTGACGAAAAGCCAGACCATATCTAGTTGGTGTACAGTGTGTACTCTGTACTGTAAAATGAACATTCACAGTTGAGATGAAAACTATTAGACATGGCAAAAATTATATATATGTATACATAGCTTTTATATGATTTCGGTTTGAGTTGGTGAGAATGGGTGGAGCGGTGGAGGTGAGGTAAATATAGTGGCGCAGTGCGGTGAAAATAATTTTCAGCATAAACATTAACTAGCCCAGACGAAGACCAGGCAGCAGCTAGTGTCATCATTACCATCACCGTAGTAGCTGTTGCTTTCATCTTCTCTCTTTTTTATGCAATTTTCATTTTTTTTTCTTACTTTTTTTGTATTCTATTGCGGCTGGTTTCATGTTAAATGTTTGGATAATTTGACGAAAACAATGCTTAAAATTTTTGTTGAGCTTATTTGTCCCTAAATTTGCTCGAATAATGGTTTTCAAAGGCAAAGTAAGGTTACATCTTAATCGAGAAAAGAAATAGAGTGAGGAACTTTGACAAAACCTGCTTGGTTTTAGTACGTAAGCAAACGTCGCCACATGAGTCGTCTGCGAAATATAGATTTTAAAATGTCAAAGCCCAATCAATGACTAAATACACGTTTAAACACGCCTAAGGTCCTCAAAGTGACGTTAAGTTTAAGGAAAGACAATTCCAAGTACGTCAAAGTTTCAAGGAAAACGAAAATGTCAAAGTTGTTACCGAAATGTCAAGTTGTCTCAATCAATCTTTAAATAAAATTTTCTAATGAAATTTGAAGCAAATTTTTAGGAAAAACCTTAATTTACTAAACCATGCTTATTTGTCGTAGATTGAAGTCGTTTGTTCACCCTAAACTTTTCTTTTTTTTTTTCCAATCTATATACGTATGCATAATGTATTACATAATATGAATGTGTCTACCAAACTGAACAGAACACAGATTCATGTCAGTGTCTATTCCTCACGACCTTTATTTACCCTCTCTCTTTTTGATTGTAAACATTTTATTTCATAAAAATAGAAAACCAAAACAAAGAACATAATTCCAGAAATTAAAACAACAACATTATCGAGTAGAATCGAAATAAATTGCAAAAATTCATACCTACTCGTTAATTTGTTGAAATAAACAATGCAGACGTTTGTCGTCATCAACAGTTTCTTGTTACATAATTCAAATTCGTATGAAATTAAATAGAAACACTAATTTAATGGAAAAACACTGAGTTATATCATGCAGCACGTTTACAATCTAGTTTTCAAAATTATTCGTTCTGTTTTTTGGTTAAACAGGGTGTGATGGATTATGTCTACAAAACGATTTAATAATGTCAAAATTGACAGTTCAAGTTTTGTGCCTCTCAAATACGAGGGCGCCATCTGTAAAGTCAGTTTGTAAAAAACTTAACTATTCACCAATTGTCTGGAGTGAACATGTAACATGTTTAAAAATAAAGACAGAAATGTTATTTCAAATTACGTATGAGTGCACCACTTTTAAGGTCATGACTCTTGACAATGATCTTTCCCGATTTTCCAAGGGATGTTGGTTCATAAGTCATAGAGATCATCTAACAAAACTCCCTTTAATTTCACGATGACCACAAAACACCCTGCAACGCACTGGAACATTATATACCTACGTTTTGATATCTTGAAACATCTGGACAATATTTTCGTTGTAAATATTTCACAGTGGATCAAATTACATACCTACCTAGACCTATGTATATAAAATTCTGTAGTTTAATAAGAAATAATAACATTTTCTACACACAGGTTCGAATAATTAAAACGCAATTGTCAAAATTCTATATGGAGTGTAAACGCAGAGGAACAGGTTGAATTGGAATGAAATTAATGTAATGGAAAATTGCATAGCTAAATTCTTTAAATTGAAGAAAAGAAGGCGAAACATCACAGATGTGTGATTAATATGACTCAATCGCTTATAATCCACAAGCAAATTTATGTACAAAATGAATTACTATTCGTGTCACCCATTCAACTTTAGAAGAAGAAAAAAAAAGTGGTGTATGTATATATGTATAATTCTAGCTAGATTGTCGGTATATAATGTACACAGTACAAAAGACCATTGGATCTCCGTTTAACCTATACCTACAATGGAACAACGGAAATTTGAAGATATTCCTTTATGACGCACATTCACAGCCCACGGATATTCCACAGGGTTGAAAAACAAGATTAATGTTTAATTTGTATGAGAAAGAAAAAAAAAACTTGTTATTGGTTTCAACTTTTGTGTTGGTATCCTTTCAACTTAAATAAACGAAAAAAACAAAAACCCTTGCAAGGTTTATTTGCGTCGTACAGTACATTCCACTTGATTGATTTTGCAAAATTTATCTCAATATGAAAGAAATGAAATGTCAAATCTGACACTTATACGAATCATCATCGATTAAACTTCCCCTAAATTTGTTGAAATTTGTGTACCTTCAAGAAATCAAAATGACCCTTCATTTCTTGTAAAATAAATTAAAACGTATCGTTGTCAAAGTCAAATGACCAACAACGACGACCGCCATTGTTTCTATTTTTATGATGACGTAAATGTCAAACATACTCACACCCATCCAAAGTGCAATCACAGTGTTGTGTCTCTTTCAATTCGAATTTCGAACTTGGTTTTCATTTTTGTTTAGCTTTAATGAATTCGAAGAACGACAAAAAAAAAATGTGTTTGCCCTTGTAGTAATCGCTTCAATTTGTCGTGTTTCTCTTGCTTATATACCAAAAATTGTAGGTACATATATACAAGAATAATGTCTTTCTGTGTGTTCTTCCATTTTTACGAGTATATTTATTGAATTTTTTTGTTTATTTATTTTAAATTGATTAAATCATTTACTTACCTACGAATATGGATATAGCAATCTTGTTGTTGTCGGGGGCAGAGTGTGGACAGTTAATACAGTGCAGGTTGATTGATTAGGATCACTTTTTCTTCTTCTATTTAAAAGATCTCTCGAATTGGTTTCAATGCTTAAATTGTTGTTTGTGTGTAATTAATATGAGGACCTTGCATTTGGACAGAGTTGAAGAGATTCCACTTGAGAATTTACATTAAAAAAAAAAACTAGTCGAACCAACTCAATATATACAAGTGCGTTGATACTTCATTTAAGCCGATTCACATTCAACAACATGTTATCAACTTTGTTTAAGCTGATTTGTGTAATGCGAACATACATCTTAATGTTTTGGGTCGATTTGGACAGTTCTTAGCGAACGCACCCTACACAAAACAGCTGATTGATACTTTTTTGATTTGACGTTTCCAAAAGTTCTTTTTTTATAATAAGCACACACTCAAGAGGATTTTATACCCTTATTAAGAAAGAGGGTAGGGGTTGGATAGGAAGTGCCGGTGTACACTGGTCTTAAATTCCTGAACACTGCAATGATCGGGAAAGACAGAGTGTGGAAAAGAGTTCCACATTCGCGTAGTACGGCTTAAGAACGATTCTCTATACTTGAGCGTACGGCCAAAGTTGTGCTCGAGGGTAAACTGATTCGCATTCCTGGAAGCGCGGGTATTACGGTTGAATTGTTTAAGGGCAGGAATGCAACTGGCTATTTCACTAGAGCAATCACCGTAGAAGTAATGATAAAACAAGGAGAGACACGAAACGTTACGTTCCAATGAAGTGAATGAGCTAGTGATCTCTCTATCACCAATCATTCTTACAGCTCTTTTTTGAATTCCATCCAAGAGGCGTAAGTAAGTAGCTGGAGCACCAGCCCAGAGATGTGAATTGTACTCAAGCTTTGGACGGATAGAGGTTTTATAGATAATAGCCAGATCAGACGGGGAGAAAAATTTCTTGCACCGTCTTAAGAAACCCAAACATCTTGCGGCTTTTTTGGCGACATCGCATATGTGCTCATTCCACAAGAGGTTGTCAGTGATGCACATACCGAGAATCTCGAGATGTTCGGTCTCGTTGATGCAAGTGCCACTCATGGACAGTGGCAAGGGGGGTATATCTCGCTTCAACGATACAAGACAGCATTGAGTTTTTGAAGCATTAAATTCTACGTGATTTTTAAATCCCATTGAACAATGCTGTTTAAGTCAGAGTTTAATGAGTCTTATCATATTTTGCCGTTGCAGTTCCACATCCGAAGAGGAGGGATGTGAGTCTGGAAACGAATAAGAAAAGCTAAGGGTGCTATCGTCAGCGAAAACAATTTATTGGATTAGAAGTAACAGACAAGAGATCATTAATAAAAATGAGAAAGAGAGTCGGAGACAAAACGGAGCCCTGGGGCACACCAACATTTATATTGTAAGTTTCAGACTTGAAACCGTCCAAAACAACTTGTATTAAACGGTTCGAAAGAAAGTTTCTAATCCAACGAAGAAGGGATATATCGATACCGAAAGCACGCATCAAATGCCTTTGAAATATCAAGTGCAACAATCTTACTTTCTCCAAAACGATGTAAAGATATGTTCCACTGTTCGGTGAGATAAACCATCAGATCACCAGTGGACATGTTGATAGTTTATCAGCGTTTCCATGACCTTAGACAGAAGGAACGTTAGTGCAATCGGGCGATAATTGGAGGGAGAAGACGATTCTCTTTTTTTTTAGATTGGCTGGACAAATGCTGTTTTCTAACTGCTCGGAACGAGTCCAGAAAAATAGGATAGATGGAAAAGCTTACGCATTGGTATAGCGGGGATACCATCCGAACGGACCAGCGGATTTATGTATGTTGAGATCCTTTAGTACTCTCGCCACAGCACGAGCGCGAAAGAAGATTTGTCCCATGAAATCATTGACGCAGCGAAGAGTTGGCGGCGAACAGCCTAGCAAAAAGGTAAGCTTTCGCGAAAGAGGTAACAACTGGACTGTCATTCTCAACGAGCGTAGGGACCGAGGAAGAAGAAGAATTCTTCATGTTTTTTACAAATGACCAAAAATTCTTACTGCCTTTGGGACTTTGCAGTATTTTTTGCCTTAATTTTTGGTTATGTAAGAACTTGTTCCTGCTAATATGGGCATTGCAGGCCTTCCTGGCTTGTTTAAACTTGTTACGGTTTTCCTCGGTTGGGTCGGCTCTAAAACACCGGAACTTTACTTCTTTTTCCCTGATAACCTCTTTACAGTTTGAATCAAACCATAACTTTTCTTTGGGTTTAATGCTTTTAACCCTATTCGGGATAAAAGTTTTCATTCCCAAAATAATCATATTGTTAAAGATCTGGAAAAAGTTGTTTGTTTTTGAGTTCGAAACTGCCGACTGTTTTGAAACAAAAAATTACTTTGACACTACACATGACTCCCTCTCCCACTCTTTTATTTCTGTATTCCTTGGCTTCAAATGATTATTTCAAGCCCAATTTAAGGAACTGCAGTGTAGCAGCGACCTAAAGTTTAAAAATACACATTTGTTTTACCAGATATAGCTTTTCTGCTACGCCATTGTGTAGGTACATTCTTAATACATATATAGTCACCCATAGATAGGTATTTTGTATATAAATATAATCTTCGTCACATTTTCTTCTGTCGTCTGTTTTGTGGTAATCTTCATGTTTTATCAGTGTCATTATTTCAATATGTATAAAAAAAAGAAACTAAATCGAACCTGAACAATATGTTTTGTTTTCAATCTACGACTCATAATTTTTTCTCACTCAATCGTGCTGTTGACAAAAACAACAACAACAACATCAAGAGCAGCATTACCGTCAGCTTACAGCATCAACATAAAAGTCAAATCAAAATGCCGAGTGTGTGTTTTGTGTATATTTTAATTTGTTCGCTCTCACTCTCCCCAAATCATCTTCCTATCATCATCTGAAAATGTATATAAATACACTTGGTACTTATATACTTACCTACCGCTACCCATCAACGCTCAAAGAAAAAATCCTTCTATATGTATGTATATGCCCCTCTTTGCCTACCAGTATTTTAATATAAATTATTTGGTTTTTTGTTCATCTTCTCTAAATACTCGTCGACACAACCGACAACGTCGTCGTCTCTGAATCGAATCTCCTCCGAATCTGCTGAGTAAAAAAAAAAAATCGAAAAAGATATAAAAATGTACCTAACCTAAAACACATTCGAGAGAAAGATGTAAATGGACAACAAGGTCTAATTAAAATGAACAAATACCGCTGATATATTTTGCCGTAATACTTACTCACTTGCTGCTTTTTAGCTTTGCTTTAGTTTTTTTTTTTTTGTGCTAAGTTAAAGTGGAATCAAACAGCAGCAGCATTATTATGATTGTGTCCGTATCTATATATGGAAGTTGTATGGTCTTTTTTGATCATCATCGCCAGGCGAGTAAATAGCATGTAGTATAGATTTTTTTCGTTACGTTTGTTATTTGTACGTATATAATGACGTAAGCACATGCCACGTAGCTTTAAAAAAAAAAAGTGTAGAAATGATGTGTCTTTTTTTTCCTTTATTAAAAGTATCTCAAATGGCGGAATATCAACAACATTTTGCGTATGAGTATCTATAGATTTTTTTTCCTCAAAACCAACATCATCATCACCGTTTTCCTTCTCTATGTATCTCTATCTTTCGAGTGGTAGGTATAATCAAGAAGGCAAATAGATACAATATTTATACTACATAAAAATACATACCGTAAAAGTATTAACTGCGAAAACAAAAACAAAAAAGACACCATTTCCTTTGTTGTTGTTGCGGCTGTTAATATTAATGTCATGATTTGAAATACGTTTTTTTTTCTATTCTTCAACTACCTGAATTATAAAGTAATAAACAAAAGCTTATTGTGCCATTTAGGCTATGCATTTTACCTATACATGCATACACACTTATTTTATACCTGCCTCTGCCTACTTTAAATGGGAAGCTCTCATTTAAATTAGACAAACGGCAAGCAATTTTAATCTTTCTAATTCCATTTGTTTAAGATAATTTCATGTAGATATGTAATGAAGTGATTCAAAACATCTGTCTATAGTTCGGCATCTATTGTATTCGTCTCCAATTGTCCTTTTATCTTTTGTTTATACATAGACTACGTATATCTGTTTACCTGTTGTGAAATTCGCAATGTTTGAATTTATTTTTGAATGGAAAATCCCCAAAAACGTACCGTAAAGTAGTTTCTTTTGTTTTAATTTTAAATAAAATAGGTGTAAAGGTGGAACCCTGTGGCTATACCTGGGAAAGCAATGTTTTAAGCGTGCAATATTGAACGTTGATGGTTTTTCATGTGAATTTAAGGAAACAGGTTAGAATTGAAAATCATTTGCATTTTGAAATGTTGGAGAAGGGTACGGTTCACGCAAATTTGCAATTTGGGCTCTATTTAATACACTTGTTTCCATTCAGACACAGAGCATTGACGGCAATTGTTCAGAATGTATCCTGGAACGCAATACATACGAGCTGATCAGAGGGCTGTTTGACACCTTTTTGATTGAAAGTTAAGTAAAAAAAAGTTAACATCTATTCATCGACTTTAACGATTGGTTTATGTTTTCTGATTTTAGACACTTTCTGAACTTAATTTGAACGTTCTAATGGATTTTTGAGGTTATGCAATGTCGTTACGACATCAGAAAGGCACCACTCTCATCAAAATTTCATTATTATTATTGATTATTAATAACCTTTCTTATGAAAGTTTTAACTCGTTGTCCGATTGGTAGTCCATTAAATTCCAAACATGATATGACATTTCAAATTATACCTGAGTATGACAGGTTTCAAATGCCAATGTTATTAGCTTGAAATTGTTGTATAGCTTAGCCTAGTTCATCAAAATATAATAATAATTGGTAAAGTGCTTATTCTCAACTACACCACAACCGGGATCTGGTCCGAGTCCCTTCTACCGCGACCCAGTCCTTCATATTCCTTCGGGGATAGTAAATTCCATTGACATTTTTCCATCGCCTATCATAGAATCACCAAAGCGAGTTAAATGTCAAAAGTATCAGTTTTGTCTGAACACAGCTATCAGCATTTCAGCAGTAAATCAAAATCAATGTGATAGCTTGATCTTCAATTCCTATGAGCGTCATTAACCGCTGTGCCGACTTATGTACTTGACATTTGGCATTTTGACATTTCTTCATTAAAATTCAGAAAATATATGTCAAACAATATTTAATTTTATTTTCATGTTTATGTTTGCTAATTACCTAGCTCTCTGCCGTTAAGGATTTAAGCTAAATAGCGCTCTAAGTTTATTTTGTCAATCTTTGATTTTGACAACCTGACAGCATTTTTGACAGTTCTGAAAGCAGTTTTGACATTTCTGTAAGCGTTAAACTGTTCAAAAGTAACAGTTCTTGATAGATGAGACATCAGAACATAAGAAAAGAATGAGAAAGAAGTTCGCATTGGCATTTCGAATTGTCAAATAAAAATGTCATTGGTAATTCGAACTGCCAAATGAAGTTTGTAGTTTGTAACGAAGCGTTAGCTGCAACCCGTTAAAACTTCATCACCCGAACTGTTCGTTTAGCTAGAACCAGATTCAAATACCAACCGACCGACTATTAAGAAATTCAAATTTAAATTTTCATTTGCTTTCTTACAATTCACATTGTGTCATTACAATAAAATTCATATGAGGAAGTGGAATTCCGAGCTAAAATCAGGATTTTTGCTCTTCAGTTTCCGTGTACTAGTCCAGTGTCCTAGAAGTAAAAACGCCAGGAGGCATAATCCACTTTGTGTATGGCTAGTAGCTCCATAAGCGGAATCTTCTTCTTCCAAGTGTATCTCCGACTAGGCAAGGCTTCTTCATTGACCTTTATTGTCAAAGCGGAGCCTGCCACCCAGACCCAGAGACCGCTCACTGCTAATTCTCTAATCTTTTGCTGGAAACAGGACCGCTTTGATCGTTTATTCTGTGTCTGCCATCTTTTAAGAGAACAACGGAACGGACAGGATACAGGAAACAGGAGACTGTCGCACGGAAATCGGGCGCTCGCCATTGGTTCTCTAATCTCTAGTCTTTCGTTAGAGACATCGAGCAATAGCATAAGAAAAGTTTTTTAAATCTCAACATTTTTAAAGAGATATTTTATCAATTTTGTAATAATTACGAAATCAAGGCAGTTAGTCAACACTACATCAATCTGGAACTGCTACAACACGAATCACGAATCATGATTAACATCATCGAGAATCTTTTTTTGTTTTCAATTCTTTGTGAATAAGCAAGCGATTCGTCATTGTGATCGTCAATTCGTTCATGATGAGATCAACAAGAAGAACAAAGATTAATCTTTATCCGTCCTCAGTTTGAAGTTTCTAGATCATCAAACTGTTGTCTTGTCGCTTAGTTAAGGGATTTGTGCATTTCTCATCGTTTTGTTCTTATGTGCTAGCAGAATGAGAATTGAAGAGTACCACAAAAAATCAGCAGATAGAGGTATATGTTCGTTTGAAAATTAATATGTGTATGAAAATCTAGCGCGGAGCCCTTCTTTCTATATCCAGGTGGATATATATGTAGAAATATAGAGAGAGAGTGTTCTAGATAGTTGCAAGAGACAAGTAAAACTGAACCTACCTGGCTATACACATAATGTACAGTGAATGAAAAAATCAAAATAAAGACTTAGAAAGTTTGTAGTAAGGTGAGATGTTCATACATCATACAAAATCAACGTGCGTCGAGTACATAGGGAGTGATGTAATATCCACAATCCAGGTGCATTTATATAAACCAAAGGAAGGCGGATATCTGCATGAATGCACAAATTTCAAAGCAGAAACAACAACAAAATAAATTGCACGTCGTCGTAGAGGACAACGACGACGACGCACGATCCACGAAAAAGCATCAGGAACTGCATTAAACAACCTTGCCCAAGAGAAAGATGTGTGCGTATAGCTAAACTCGCCTAAACCTGATGCATACACACATTCGATGAATTATGATAACAAAATATAGGAACCTCCATACATATGTGTTATTCAGTTCAGAGTTGTATATTTGGCTCTCGGCCTCCATCTCCGCTTAACATCCTAAGTCAGGACGAGGAATAAAGCTCGTGCGCTCTTTTGAAGCTAAATTCATATTGAAAGCTGGTGTTAGGGAGGAAGTAGGTTCTCAAAATAAGAGAGGGAGTTTTTTTTACTTTTGCTGTTGCAACACCAGCAACACCAGTACCGGAAGATATGCACGCAGCAATAAGAGAATGTCTATATGAATATGCAAGAAAAAATCCCATGGAAGCTTTTAAGGCAAATATACTCTTGTAACAGTTACAGTACGGGGGGGGGGGGGGTTGATGTGGGGCATGGAGCTGTTTTGCTGCATTTTGATATACCTACCAGCAGATTTTTTACATTTTCTCCAGTCCTATTGGTAAGCATTACTTGGACTGACTGCATGCTTGCTGTCATTTAGGTCCTTCAGGCATTTTTTTTTCAATATCTAGGCATAGATTTTGATATTTTTGTTTGTCCATATCTGTGCTCTAAGGATAAATGTATGGATGTACAGCTAGGGTGGGGAGTAAATGGCAATACCAACGACAACGACAACAGATTGTGGAAAAATTAATTGTATCTATGTGCGCCACACGATGATCAAGCAATGAAGTTACCACAGCAGCGCTTCAACTATACACAAAATGGAAGTACGAGGCTTTATTATATGCATCACAAAACGCACACACATAGCCACGTACATATATCACCATTCACCCAAAATCAACCAGCAAAATAACAAGCTGAGAAAATTTTCGCTCGCTCTGTTGCCAAGTTCCAATATACAAACATGTCTTTTTTTTGTATTTTCTCTGGAGGCTTCAAGTTTTTGTTGTTGTTGGAGTTTATGCGTGTGCTTGGAATTTTATTTAAATCCTTTTTTGGTTATGATTACAGTGTGCTGTACAAAAGAAGAAAAAAACGCAAGAAGAAACAAAAGGGGTAACGATGATGCAGCTATTGAAAAGAACGACAACGCAGGTCACAAAATTGTACTAAGTTGTTATAACAACTTATAAGTGGTTGATGAAAATATTAAGAAAACGTTGAGTTAGAGATCGATGGAGTTGCATTTTACGCGAAAGTTTGAAAACTTTTCAAAGAACAAGTGAAATCGCAGTCTCTTTTTTGACAGTATTTACTCCGAAATGCAAAAAGAACGGCTTATCAATTATTCAATTCGGCAAATAAACGAAATTAAAGGCTTGTTTGCTTCAAATTTTATTTCTTGCCCAACGGAATCGAACGGAACTGTTCAAAGTTTTGAGTTTGTTAATTTTTAAATCTCTTCGAATCTATTTAGTCAGTCACATGACAAAACAAACATTTCTTACTTCAAAAATGTATATGATGAAGCTGTTTCATAACTGTCAAACACAAACGTCAATTTTCTGAATGAAACTAAATGGGTTCGTTCAGTTTCGTTTTAGATAGGCTATCTCATTTCTCGATCATAAGAGTTCGATAACTAAATTTGGATACTTACTTACTTCAGTCCGTTGTGGCCTCAATCAACAGTCTCCGCCAGCTAGCTGGGTCCTTAGCTAGTCGTCTCCAGTTTTGCACTCCAAGTGCATTGAGGTCCTGTTCCACTTGAGTGCGCCACCTGAGTCGCGGTCTTCCTCTCCTCCTACGTCCCTCGGGAATAGTGTCGAAGGCTTTCCGGGCCGGAGAATTGGTGTTCATCCGCTCTAAATGACCGAGCCATCTGAGTCTCTGGACCTTGACCTATCTGGCTAGGTCCATGTCGTTGTACAACCCGTAAAGTTAACTGTTGTATCTTTTCACCATTCCCCTTCAATGCACATGAAGCCAAAGATGACCCGAAGAACTTTCCTCTCAAAACAGCCTAAGGCACTTTCATCCGATTTTGTCAAGGTCCATGCTTCTGCACATACAGCAGGACTGGCTTGATGCAACACCCTTATCATCCCAGTCCTGCTTTACTTTAGTTGCTCGAGAGAGGGCTTTTCCACTCAATTGCTCTCTTAGCCCAAAGAAACAGCGATTAGCAAGAGTTATTCTTCGTCTGATCTCGGCGCTGGTGTTATTGCCCGTGTTTATAGCGAAGCCTAGGTAGACAAACTCCTCTACTACCTCGAAGTTGTATGCGTCTATTGTGACGTTCTGCCCGAGCCGTCGGTGTTGGATGTCCTTCCTCGAAGACAGCATATACTTCGTTTTTCCCTCATTTACCGCTAAACCCATTTTTGCCGCTTCTGTCTCAATTCTCACAAAGGCGCCATTGACATCACGCTGTGTTCTTCCCATTATATCAATATCATCGGCGTACGCGAGAAGTTGAACAGATTTTTGGAAGATAGTGCCTCTGGTGTTGACGGTGGAGTTCTGCACTATCTTCTCAAGAAATATGTTAAAGAAATCGCACGACAGTGCATCGCCTTGTCTGAATCCTTTTTTGACGTCGAAAGATTCCGTAAGCTCGTTGCCAACCTTGATAGAGCAGCGTGAGTTCTCCATCGTCATTTTGCACAAGCGAACGAGCTTGGCAGGGACGCCAAAACTAGACATAGCTTTCTACAGTTCGTCTCTGTAGATGCTGTCATACGCGGCCTTAAAATCGGTGAAAAGGTGGTGGGTATCGATTTGGAGTTCATAGGTCTTTTCCAGGATCTGCCGCAACGTGAAAATTTGGTCGATGGTTGACTTTCCTGGCCTGAAGCCACATTGATAAGGACCAATCAGATTGTTGACGAAAGGCTTCAGACGTTACATATTACGGCAGAGAGGATCTTGTAAGGCGATTTTAAGCAGACTTATTCCTCTGTAGTTTGCGCAGTTAAGGATCTCCTTTTTCAGGATCGGCAAGCATGCTGAGGTTCCATTCATCGGGCATGCATTCCCTGACCATATCTTACAGATGATTTGGTGCATGCTCCTATCTAGCTCGTCTCCTGCTGCTTTGAAAACTCGCAGCTAGTCCGCTGCTCCAGCGGCTTTGTTGGATTTCAGCCGTGATATTGCGGTTTTCACTTCTTCTAGGTCAGGTTCACGGAATTGTTGGCTGTCATCGTGTCCGATGAAAGGCTCCTGTCTGATAGCGGTGTTTTGTTCGTCGTCGCCGTTATACAGTCTAAAGATAGCTGTAAAAAAAGAGGAGGTACAAAAATCAGCTGTTTATGAATTTCAATGCATTTTCTGACAGCAAAGTGAACGCACCCACTGCCTACATGTAAGTATACGAATTAAGCAACTTCAGACTTCATGTGCTAACCACATGACAGATGGCTGGCAATGATAGCAGCTATGTGAAGTTGTAAAAGGCAATAATAAAAAAGAAATAGGTTCTCTTAAAGGTAATCAAACCACCATTCACATGAGTAATTTCAGCGCTTTAAACCCAGTTTCTTATGAGTAGTTAATGCTTCAGATCTGGGATCTGAACGCCTAGTTCAAGAAAAGTCAGTACCATTTCAAAAATATTACGAATTTTACATTAGTCATCCTGCTGAGCAGTAGATATTTATCGATAACGATTTCGATGATTGATAAAGTCCATTTTAGTTCGTGCTTGTCAAATGTACTAGAAAATGTAATAGATTCCGAGTTAATTACTAGGTCTGTTTGGTTACTTTCAAATTGTCAAACCTTCTGTGAATAAGAGCTTTAACAACGCCTTCGATATGTCTGCGTAGTGAAACGATTCACATTAACGTAAATAAAGACGATAACATCTGTTATTTGCAACTAATATCTAATATTGAAATCATATTGCGTAGAAAAAAAATCAATCAATATTTCGATGACAGGGTTTTTCGATTAAACTTGTTTCGGTAATGTGAAAGTAGAATTTAGTGTCGATAATACAATCTCAGTGACACAATTGAATCGTTACAAGTTTTATAAGCTTTTACGATTTACCAAAAAATATCGATATATTATTCTTGGAAGAATGAAAAATCAAAGTTCTGTCGAAATGTTCCCAAATATGTATTCAACAGTAAAATGTCAACAACTCGTTAAAAACCTCCATTTGTTTCAATATTATGTATTTTGAATGTTTTATCAGTGAATCAGTTCCTCGAATGCCTAATCTAATTTCAAATCGATCGATAACTCCACTCCCCAACACAATCGAATCCCACTCGAATATAGATATTAATTACCTTAAATGAGAGCGGTCTCTCATAGTTCACCCGAAATCACTAATACTTCTGCTCCGATTGTTTATATTCTAGAAATTTGCTTTCAATTGTCTGCCTGATTAATACCACTTAAATGTGTGTATTTGTGGATGATACAATTTTATCAAAACTCTTTTAGGGATGAGGGATATAAACTATCCCAACACTCCCATTCCGAACATAGTAAGTTATATCTATTGTTTTGGTATGTTGGAATCTATTTGTGACACACGACATACAGGACGACCTTTTATATTCAGCCGAATGCGAAGCGAAGGTAGGTTTGTAGGTATTCTAGGGCTAAAGGATATGTGAAGGCTGCCTGAACTTTTGGTTCCAGTTTTTCGATGGTTGTTATGTTATGGGTATAACTTGTATGGATGTTCCCAACATATGGTGGGTGATGGCGTCGTCGACGTCGACGTCTTCGTCCTTCGTCCTTCGTCCTGCATCACCGAATAATTTGATACACATACCGAAATTCATACATATAACATGAGAATATATTTGTTGCGGCATTGATACACTAAATACACATATGCTTCGTTTTGTGTGAATCTCAATTCCCGGGAAAAGAGTGAGTGAGTTGAATTTGAGTGCGGAGAAGTCCTCGTCGTCGTCGTCCGTCGGTGTCGGTCGGTTGGCCATCAGAGAAGTGTGTTTGTTGTTTCAGCCATATTTAAATAAGTTGGAGCCCCGGCCGGATGGCTTTATATTGGTTTATCTTTCATTTGAACATTGAAATTCAGAGATATTGATTTGCCATTTATGTTTCCCATGGGAGGGAGGATGCCATGGGAGTTGCACGAGTTTGGTAGTGGATTGGCGTCTAGAAAAGGGGGAATGAGAGAATTTTTGGATGTTTTTGGGTCGCTCACTGTGTTTTCGGTTTGTTGATGGTGATGATGATTCAGAATAATAAAAAAATGTGTATATATATTTATCCCATACAAGCACCAACACCCTCACACATCCTTCTTGCACAAACACTGCGAAACGGATTTCAGGATTGGATGATACGAGAAATCCTTAGAAAATCTTATTAATATTCCATGTCTCCAGCGTAAACATTATACCCGCCCAAGTGGTTGTGGGAAATTCAAGGATTTCATCGGTTTGAATTGACTACTGACTGAAGACGAAATAGAAACACAAGAGACTTCAAAGGACCAAGTTCGGGCGAGACAGCAGCTCGTGTACCTAGTATTATTGTTGGTTAACATTGCTAAGGTACATTGTTTCATTTCCAATTAATTGTACTACCTACTAGATGTTAGTGGTATTTTGGCACATAACATCGTTTATAGCTCTCAACTAACTGTCTAAACAGTGGTATAGAGCACAGAACCGCACCCCATTCCATTCGACCAAAATGATTCGTTTAGTTGGAGTTCATTTTTTATTTAACTCAGATGATGATTGAGCTTAGTTTTCGGTGCTGTTGTGATGTACTCGATCAAATTCATTGCTTCGTCCAGATGTGGAAATGTTCTCTCATCATGAAATGCTCGACGTTAGGTGGGTACATATTGGCAATACGTTTGTATCCTTTGTGCATATTTGTTCTGTTTCGTCCTTTTTCATCCTTGACACCGCCATCAGTGTGCTCATTCCATAAACACCTCCGCTATCCTCGTTGTCGTCGCCGCTGCCGTCATGTCGTAACTTTAACAGCGAGCGAGTATGACGGTGACGGTAGCACTGGTCTTCTATCTCAATGGTAGTGGTAGTGGTGGTGGCACTGATGGGGGAATGAGAATGGGGTCGACAAGAATTGGAGGAGGAGGAGAAGAATGAAGAAGTGAATGGTGGTGGATTTTATTAGATTTTTCCCAGATATATGTTTTGTTGTATTATACTATAGTCGTGAAAATTTTCGGAAACATTCGGTTAAAGAGGATATTTGTTGCGAAGGACATTGCAAAAAGGTTGAAAATTTTCGTTTCGTTTCGTTTCATCTACAATATACACAAAAATATGTTTTATATGCAGGATTGTAGGTAGGTATAGAGAGCTATACAAAAGTGTACTCGTTCCTTTAAATACATAATGTACAACGACGAAAATGAACATTTTATTTTTGTTCCTTTGTCGTAGATATATGGGGGAGGTGAGGTGAGGTGCCGTGGATTGCAAAGTGGGTGGTTAGTAAATTGTGTGCGCTTTTTTGAAGTAGCTAAGTATAGGTATATAAGCCGCGCGAAAGTTCTATTTTATCGGTTTAAAAAAGAAAATACATATTAAATTTGGGTGTGGCTGCATGAAAACGGCTAAAATAGAAGAAAAAGAACTGCAAACAGGAGGAATCTTGATTGAACCAAGGAGTTGAATTCTTCACTCCGCTATCTGAATGAAATTGCTTGAGTTAGAAGTGTCCTTAAAGCAGGTACATAATAGTTATTTGAAATGAGAAGTTCTCAGAATTGCTTGAAATCTATTCCAACTTAGAGCTTACTCCTTAAGAGGTGCACTTCACTCCTTCATCAAATTTTTGTCAATTTCTAATTCATTTCAACTTTCTGCCGTAGTGTTTTCAAACAGAATAAGTTTGTTCTTTCCAACGCTCTGAAAACGCTAGATTCCGAATGTCTACAGAGTGATGCCTGTATTGCGGATGCAACAACAAAATACTGCAATAAAATTGTATTCTGTTGCTACGAACTAATTTTGTTTTTATGTTAACAACAAATCAGTAAATTTTCAGATTATTTCCCACTTTCGTTTTAACCGTTATTGCACATGATACTGATAGCTCAAACAGCTAGAGTTTTACCAACAAAATTTTGCCCCAGAAGAAAAGCTTTTGTTGCTAAATTAGCTTCCTTCCTCCAGGGCTTAAAACTTAGTCCGTTACACGGAATTTGTTATGATTTTAAAATGAGCACGAGCACGACGTATGCGGCGTCCATTAGAACTTTCCGTAGTGTATCAACGAAGCTTCCTCCAACAAGGTTTTCCTTAGTTCATCAACGGCTTTGAACCGATTTATAAACGGAGTTTTCTCCGACTTTCAACAACAATTTACCGGTGTCTCAACAAGGTTTCCCTTAGATCATCAACAGAGCTTCCTCCGGCTTTCGACGATCCTTCATCAACGGCTTTGAACAAGTATATCAAAATCAACGGAGTTAGAGTTTTCTGCGGCTTTCAACGGCGATTAACCGGCGGCCGCGGCGTTTCAACGAACAAGATAGGGAGCCTTCTTTGGCCGAATGATCCCGTTCCGTATCTTAGGAAGCATGGAATGTTACCACTCTTCGACCTGATTTTGTCGTTGATGGTTCGCTCCCTTATGCACATTTCATACAAAAACTGGTTGTGAATTGTAAAGTGTTATTTTGAATAGCCCGCTATTTCGGTAGCTGTCACTTTTGAAGCTGTCATTTTTTGACATTTGACAAAAAATGGAACGATACACGCTTCAACAACGCATTGAAATTATTAAAATTCATTATAAAAATGGTGAAAATTTGGCAGAGACGGTTCGTAAAACTAAAACATTTTTGGGTCGTCGTGAAGCACCTTGTCGGACCGCAATACAGAAATTGGTGGACAAATTCGAGCTGTTGGGACAAGTTAGTGATGTGAAGAATAAAACCCGTGCACGTCGCTCAAGAACAACTGAGAATTTTGCTGTTGAGGCCCAAAGTGTTGAAGAAAACCCAGGTTTGTCCATTCCTCGTCGTTTTTTTGGAATCAGGCATGCCACAAACGTCATTACACCGTATTTTGCATAAAGACTTGGGTCTTGAGGGTTATAAAGTTCAGTTAACACAAGAACTCAAGTCGGCTGATCATCAACAACGTCGTGTCTTTGCTGATTGGGTCCTTGAAATGCATGAAAATTATCCGGACTTTCATCGAAAAATCATCTTGACTGATGAGGCCCATTTCCACCTCCACGGAGGCTACGTCAACAAGCAAAACTGTCGCATCTGGGGCTCGGAAAACCCAAGAGTTATTGTTGAAAAGCCTCTCCATCCTCAATGCGTGACTGTTTGGTGCGGTTTATGGTCCGGCGGGGTCATTGGACCTTACTTTGTCGAAAATGAGGCTGGAGTAACAGTTACGGTCAATGGATTGCGCTATCGAGAGATGATTAATGATTTTTTGTGTCCGGAATTGGATGGTATAGATCTGGTCAACGTTTACTTTCAACAAGACGACGTTACGTGCCACACAAACAATGAAACCTCTCGAAGAGGTGATCACAATTGGCCACCGAGAACTTGTGATTTAACACCTTGCGACTTCTTCCTTTGGGACCACGTGAAAGATAAGGTCTACGCCAACAGCCCAGCGTGCGTCGATTCAAAGACCTCAAAGATGGAATTCGTGAGGCTATCGAGGACATAGGGCAGCCACTTTACGATTTGGTTATGGAAAATTTCATTAAGAAATCAATCTTCATTGCTTCAGTTGGTCTATTTTGAAATAAGTTCAATATTTCAAGCAAACAGTTCTATCTATCAAAATTCGATTGTTTCAATACAAAAAATCGATAAATGATATTTCAAAATTTAATAAAAAAATAAGTTCTGTTTCATTTTTTTAGACAAAAGTCCATGGAATCCATTGTAAAATTTTATTCAAACGAATTCTCTTAATCCCCAGAGAACTGATTCCAATTTATTAAAATTTTGTTTCCATTTCTTCCCTCACAGTTATCGATCGTGAACTTATAGTGTTGATACTTACAAAAATGCATTTTGCCATTACTTTTTTATTATATTTCACCATCATCAACCACATTCGGTGTCATGTGCCAAACCAATCATATCCTTCATTTGAACACAGTTTGTCCTTGTTGTTCCTTCTTCTGTACAAGCGGAACTGCCTGAAATAAAAAATCAACTCATTTTCTTCTCTTTTATGTCATGTCCTTTGTTATGCTTCACGCGTTTACCCATGCAAATTATAAAGAAAAAAAATGAGGTAAAGTTAAGACGAGCAGTAAACAAAGTTGATTTTGTTTATTAATTCATTTGCATGCTGAGTGTTGAATAAATGTTGAGTTGTTGAATGTATAACTGTGTAAGCGAGCCTATGCATGTGTGAAATGGAAAATTTAGAGGAGAACTACACGCAGATTTTTTTTTTATCCTGAACAGAAGTATAGTAAACACCTTGCTGCTTATAAGGACATTCGTATCCTTGATCCTTGGTATTTGTGTATATCTCTAGCCTATTCATTGTCTCTCTATAGAGTTCCATACTAAATATACATATTCAACCGGTAATTGTGTGTGGTAGAAAGTTGAGTGCTAAAGCACGTCATCATACCAAGTCGTCGTCCTTTCCTTCTCCTCGTGTCAATTATTGTCAGTCTTCACCTTAGTTGTAACTGTTACCGTTGCCATCACCTTTGCTACCAAACCGCGCCCGATTATACCACTAGAGGCGCACACTGATAATGAGCGTAGAAGGATGGGGGATGTTATGTTGGGGTTGGGAAACCTTTTATTGTGTTCATTCGCCTCTTTTGTCATGTCCGCTGTTCCTCCCATTCCGTCACCCCCAACACACCTTTTTGTTGTTTCTTTTAACTTTGTTTTGTTTTCTTATTTTTTGTGTTGTTGTTTTTATTTCGCTCATATTTTTTCAGTGATTGGGGATATTATTTGCGATGGGGCGAAGGGTAGGTTGGAAGCTCGAGAAAGGTCCTAAGAACCCTGCTGTAGATAGACTCATTTCATGCATAACAGTTGCTTTTTTTTCTCTCTTCATAACATCAATGTCGATGAGTATGAGAGCGAGGGTGGGGGTGGTGGTGGTGGTTATTCGGCGGTTTGAGGGTTGAGGAATGAGGAAAGTTTGGTGGCGCTTGTCGTCCTCATTCGGTCGAAATGGGTGGCATGGATATAACTGGTCGTGTTGATGGTAGTAGTGATGTTGAAAAAAAAAAACTTTAAGGTTCCTGGAATTTTTCCTTTATTTTTTGTATGTTGGTATCATTCTTTCATTTTTAAAGAGAGAAAAGCGTGTAAGATTTTTCTCCTTCAAGGGTTGTTTTTTTTTTTCTAGATTTTCTCTGCGAAAGAGTTATGTATGACCTTTTTCTGTTTTTTTTTTTTCTGTGCCTTTTCATCTTTTCCTTGGAAAGTTTTATTTTTTCTTCTTTTTTATATAGGTTGATGTGAGATGTGAGTTTCATTCGAGAACACGGCTTCGTTATTGTTGGTTATTTTTTTTTGTCTAGGGATGAAATTGCGATGCAATTAACTCCCAAAGCTCTTCACACACACATATACATATTTAAGTTAATATTTAGATATATACAATGCTTTTATAAACTTAACGAATACAAAAAAATGTAATAATAAGAAACTAATTAGTTTTGTGTACCTTGTACTTATATCTACTCTTTTTTCTCTTTTCTTTTCAGGTAAGATTTGTACTTTAATTTGATTTGCGTAATTGTGTAAATAAGAAACAAAAAAAAAAAGATCCAAAAAAAGTCCCAGAAATGATTCGATATTATGTAAGTAGAAACTTTTGTTTGTTTTAAGTTAAGCCCTACAACGAGTAGAGCAGGTATAGGAACATTGTGGAAGTGTGAAACTTGAAATAAAAAGTTTGGACATTTGTTCTGTTTCGTTCGTGTCTGGGAAATGGGTTCTTTCATTTTCCGTTCTTTTTTTTTACGAATAACGGAAGTTGCTTGTTGAAAATTGAAATAGAGTTTATCAAGCATGTCATGCTTTTGTCTCACTCTCGGAAATTGAAACTGGCAACAACTAGATGTAGGTTCTGTTTGATTCACAAAAAACTGGCCTCTTATTTGAAGTTCGACTGAAGTTTGACATTTAAAAGTAGGTGTGTTTTTTTTTATGGCAAATATATCCAAAGTGAAGTAAGACTTCCTATACTTATGTCAAAAAAAATTAAGGGTTCTTTTTGAGACTTAGGCAGTTTGCGAATTGGGTTAAAAAGTCGTTAAAACTTGACGTTTGGTTAAATTTTGACACTTTGCATTGAATAAAATGTGTAAAAAATTAGACTAGCTGCGGAGCAGGTTAAAATATGACAGTAGTGGTTAAAAATTCATCCATTTTTAACCACAATTAATCCAATTCGCACACGGCCTTAAGTTAAATGTTGGAAAATTCAACAAACATGAATAAAAAATGAAATCTCTAAATCTCAGCACACGGTAAAAGTCGTCAACTCTCCGCAAAAAAAAAGAAAAACGCTAAAAAACAAAATTAGAGAGTTTTGAACCGTAACGAAGAAACTTCATTACTAACAAAAAAGGAGTGAAAATGTAGCTATCCTACCGGCCCGGAGTGTAAAACTTAAGTGTCACTAAGCGACCAGAGTGTACATAAATCCCTGACATATCCAAATGGCATACAAACAGATAATACGGACAATTTACATACCTATGAAATTAAAGTTTATTTTTACAATTCCCAGTCTGTTTCAGTAATAAAAATCATATAGGAACAGAAATAATTCGTATAAAATCAGGAAAACAAACTAACCAAATAAAACGCTATCCTCTTTTTGATTCTTTCCACAGTCGTGGACTTATGATCGTTATCTCCTTACGTGGACATATTTTTGTTTCTTCCACTGAACTCAGTGGACTTGTTTCGGGTTATTTCGACTTACGTGGTCTTATTTTCTGATTCTTCCACCATATTTGGTGGACTTGATGTTGGTATTTCGACCTTGCGTGGACTTATTTCGTTGTTTTTTCGTCGTGGACTTAACTTAACATATATGATTATTTCATTCAGGTGGACTTTCTATTAACGTATTAGCTTAAGTAATGAAAGAATAAAGGCCTTTTACTGGAATTAAAGAAAACAACACTGTTTTTATTTGGAATTTGAGTCGAGAGGTGAATTTCCTTGCCTTGAGTTTTGTGCTTTTCTCGAGAAAACCCTGGACCCGACGAGCTATACCCTAGCCACGATCAAAAAGCATTACAGAACAACCATTTTTGTTCGAGACTCGAATCTCTACACTAATTGATAGTTCCACTTTAAATAATTTTCGATCCCCGAAGCATAATATCTAAAAATTGGTCTAGAACAGGTGCAAACGTCAGTTTTGACGTTTCTTGTCGATTTTCGAAAGTTGTGTTTGACAGATAAAACACTTAAAATCAATGGAAAATGCTATTTCAAAAATCAAAACGGTTGCTTTTTGTAAAAAAAGAAAAAAAAACAGCTTTTTACTTATAAGTTGGGGCCTGGAAATAGCAATACAATGCATAAGTGTTCTATATGTAGGCGAATGCCACAAAGCAAAACTCAAGACTAGAGTGTTTATAGGGAGTAGGTTCGTTGGTAGAATATCCACAATCGTTGCATTTAATCAAGGAATGATAAATCACTATTGCTTTTCCTGTTTCTTACATTTTCTCTGTTTTGTCACTTTATGTTTTGTCCCCTTAACTTGTTTACTCTATACCAATCGAGTGCAGTGAACAGAAAAGGCAACAAATAATATCAATGATTGCAGTCGGCCATATTTGTTTTTTATTTATAAGTAAATATGTGTCTATATATAGGTTTGCATCTAGGAATGTAAGTTTTCGATTAAAACAAAGTGCGACACACTTAACTGCATCGCCGCACTAAGTAAAGACAAAAAAATAAAAATGTACACAAACATACCTATGGCTGCATCCAGTCCACTTTTTTTTACTTTTTTTGTTTCTACAAAATCACCATCTTAAATGGTCAGATGAATAGGGTGAACGATAAAAAAAAAGAAAGAAAGAGAACAAATAAAAGCAAACAAAGACTAAATCTTTAAACTGCATAAGAACAAAAAAAAATTAACAAAACGGGAATACAAAAATTAAAACGGCACAAACATACCCACAATGTTAAAGAGAGCGAAATAGGTAGAAAAAAAAGAAGATACCTACACATTTATTAATTCAGATTTTTGCGTTTGCATCAATAAAGTGCTTGTAGAGAGCTGGCATCGCCAAATGAAGAAGGAAAAAAAAAACACCTACCGCAGCCATTTTGTTTCTGTTATCTTCCATAGATTTGATGATGACATAAATGAAAATATCTCCATCTATTGATAGCTATGTAGATAGATAACCGTTCCAACGGGTACATACAGACTTGTAAATGTACAAACAAAAAAACTGTGTTGTAGGTATGTTTGCTTATATGTATGTAGGTATGAATGTTAATTTTGTGTCTTCTTTTTTTTGCTGCATAAACGATTTTTTTTTTGCTTATTGTTGCTCTTCTGCTTTTATACTTCTTTTTCATTTGAGTTTTGTGTATAACCTAACCATCGAGCTGTCATCGTCGTCGTCGCCATTGTGTGACTCTCCTTCTATTCCTTATTGCGCTGGCCCCCTCTAACAATCGTCAGTCCACCCAACCACCTCTTTCTCGTCCCCCCAAGACCACCTCAACATGTCGCTCTTCTTCTGAGTGCGGCCGTGCCAACTTATATATATATATTTTTTTTTTCTTTATTTTCTTTCTGACTGCAAAGACACAAATTCCGTTCAAATCGAACTGAGAAATTCGCTTTAAATCTGCGAAAAATGTACATGAAATTCGAAATTCATTCGCTGTGTTGTTGCTGCCGCACCGCATCTCAAACGTAATAATATGTACCCAGTACCTGGTTACAAACAAACTTACCTACCTATAGCTTTAGAGTGTTATATCTTCATATGTACATTGTATTTTGCACAAAAAACCAGCAGCACCCTGCTTTGATGATGATGACGATGGTGATGATGGTGTATCTATCTACTCGCCGTATTTATAGGTAGCTGCTATCTAAAGTGAATTTTTGTACATAAGCTTAAAGGCATACATACAAATTTACGGTAACCAGCTAAAACAACAACAACAACTAAATAAACCATATTTCTTCATTTTGGTATACTTCTGCAAGAGTCGTGGCATATTTTTACATGAATTTCATTCCTTCTTGTTTGATATTTTTTCTAACCCGTGTAGCTAACATATAGCTTTCCATATCAAAGCAAACGTCAAGCGCTTGACAACGACCTACACAGAAGTTTTATGTCTAAAAAAAAAAAAAAAACAACAACAACAACTTCAACAGCAATGTCTAATGGATAGATAATAAAGTACCTACCTATTTTTATATTTTTGGATTTCTATATTGCGGTTTTTCATGTTGCAGTTATATTAATTGTCTCAGACTAGTTCTGGGTGTTGTTTGTTGCTTGAAATTTAATTTGACCTGACAGAAAAGGAACTAGTTGAAAGTTGGAATACGGTAAGGAAGGTCCGCCATTAATTTTTAATTTTTTCGAAATCGACCTTATAAAATATTATTTTGATAATTTTGTCAATCAAATAGCTGGTTTGGACAGTCTTTAAATGATCAATCTCGAAATTGTTAACAAACAGACCTAATTAACGAAACGTCAAAAGTGATTTGTGTCGTTTGTTGTTGGATTTTTATCAAGATATCGGATATGTTTTTTTCTGTTTATTGCTCGTTCTTATCATCTCGGTAACTGCCATAGTTATGGAATAGTTTCGGATTCCGAAGCAGTTGTGACTTAAAATTGTCTAAAACGTCATTTTAAGCTTGTATCACACTAAATTCTCTTAAAAATTGTTCACTAGCGGACTATAACTTTGTGCCAATGACACTGACTGTTATCAAAATAAGATCAAATTTTTCATTCGACTCCAACATCCCGAAATTTCTTTCCATTTTAACTGAATAACACACCCATGAGTCATAATCATACTCATGACTCCCATGCAATAAGAGTTATGGGTCCCCACTGCAATTTCATTTTTGACATTTTAACGGTTAAGTATGTACACAAAAGTAAATATGTAGTTGGAAAATGTAATCTCTCCATAAACTGAGTTGATCTGCAATTACTTAATCATGTTCTGGCGCTTGGTCAGCTGAACTCAGCCATTGAAATGTCAATTGACAGCGGTCACGCTTTCATTGGCTTCGTTCATTTTTGATGTGTTCATTGTAATGGAATTTTAGAGATTTTTTGAACTTGATAAACAAAATAAACGGTACCTACACGAACATTTGAAGAAATTTATTGAATGGATATCATTGTTTAGTTTTTCTTTTTGTTTTATATAATTATGAGGGCAATGACCTATTTTTTTTTTTTTTTTTGTATTTAATGGGGTGTTCAAACTGTGAATTTCTTGTAGAACTGTAAAAAGAACAGAGTTGCCAATATAAATTGATTGCATATTGAGAAAATTAGGCGCAACATACGCAACACAGTCTTTCTTTTATTCAAAGTCGTACTGCGGGACGTGATTGCATGCAGGAAAGACGTGTTGAACTTTTTCTTTTCAATTTGCAGTTGTATTTGCTTCGGCACCTAAATGAATATAACTTTCAAGTAGGTAGATACATTATATACGATTTTTTTTTCTTCATTTTTAGATACCTACTCGAGTTATAAACCTGGGATGCATTCGCGGTGCACATCGCTTGAATATTATATACAACATGAGCATGCATCCCCTTGGAATAGCATTGCAGCAAGCCACTTTATGTGTGGAGCCTATTGTGTATAGTGTCCTGTACGTAAAAAAAAAAATGATTTCTTATTCCGCCTGCTCTGCAGTTGCAGATTTGTCTTTGTTCTCCCTACTGCATTCTCCAGCAATCGTATGCCACAGAGAATCGTCTACTGCTGCAGCTTATTTCATAGAATATTGATGTGTAACTTTGTGTTTTCGATTTTTTTGTTTTTAATTTCTTTTCAAGCATCATCCCAATTTCATTTTTTATTTGCATAAAGGACAAGTATTGTTGCGTGAAAAAAATTTCAAGCAGTTTTTGAATGTCACAGGAACTTGCATTCATCTAGCAACAAGTGTCAAAGTTATAAACGTCAAAATGCAGTGGCGTGTTCAGTTTTCTGAAAACGAAGTGCGTTCCATGATAGAAAAGGGCTTAAGACATTTTTTGACAGTTCTTTCTCTAACAGAAAAAAAAGAACGAACTAAAAATCAAATTTTACCGGTTAACAACCTTTCCTTTGTCCCGTCATTTTTGTATGTTTTCTCTTGTTCCTTTCTTATTTGTGATCAACGTATGAATGCACTTTTTGTGTTCTTGACATTTTGAATGTGACCCGTCATTCAACGAAGTATGTAATTAAAATCGCTGTGAGTGTGTTAAGTGTCCCAAATGAATCATCATATACAATTCATTCAATTCATTCAAGTAGTGAATTATTGGCTCATTGTTTTTCTCTCCTTCAAGTAAATTATTTAGAAATCACATTCCAAAATTAATCCATGAAACATCATCGGAAAATGTTTCATATTCCAAAATAGATTGTGACTGATTCACAATGTTAACATCTTATGAGCAAGAATACACAACTGTTGTGATTATATTTCGTTCTTGTGGTGACGGATGAGTGGGTGGATGATACTAGGGTAAGTAAGAAGAATTTTATTCATGGCTGGGTTCAGGTTATGTTGGTTAATTTTTTTTCGCTGCTCTTTGTTCAATTCACTCCAGTTATATCCCCCACACACTGTGAGCTTTATAAAGCTCAAGAGAGTCATCGAGGGAGGATATACATATAATTTTTTTGTTTCTATTTCGACCAACGTCGACGTCGACGACGACGAAACGGATGATGTTGCTGTTGTGTGAGGTGTTGTGTATGGAGCGCGCCGAGGATGCTTTAAAAGTGATGGCAAACAAACCTGCAAATTTTCTCCTCCTGATTTTTCGTTTGGTTTGAGCAGAGGATCTCGCCTAGTTTAGCTATAAAGAAAGAACAAAAAAAAAAAGAAGAGAAAAAATTCAACACAGGAAATTAAAGGGAAAACGTTTTCCCATAGCCATTTCACTTCCGTTGCACCGCCATCATCGTCATAGTTTTCGGGTTACATTTGTGTGTACAAAACGGGGCTAAGCTTGAGGTTTCGTATGGTTTTTGAAGGCTGGTTTGAGTGTTGGATGGGTGTTTGGATGGTTGGTTGGGTTTGGTGGTCGCAGCTATGGGTGGGTGGCCATCAGCTCAGCTTCATATAGTAGATATGGTTAAATGTGTGTTCGGGGAGGCAGGAAAGGTTAAAGAGAGAACCGAAAGCAAGAAGAAGGATTGGTTTGAATGTTTATGTGTAAAGCTTACATATTTAGGCGTTAAAGATTTTTCCAACTATAGTTGTTACGAGAACGAACGAAAAATACCCTATCCCTGTAATATGAGTGAAAAGAGATGGAATGTTGTGTAAGTACGGCCAGATGATGATGATGATGAGATGTAGTGGTGTTGTTCATTCGTATGTTGTTGAATTTCCTAAAGGGGTAGATGGGTATGGGTAGGTGGATTGGTTGGTGGGAAATTGTAGAAATATTAAGTCGGATGTTGAAGGTATAGTTTGGAGAATATCAGTTTTTGGTTAAAGGTTTTGCATTCTACCACCCCATCCCCCTTTCTCCCACCAAAAATACATAATAAAATATATAGGCATATGGTTTTTTGCTGCTGTTGTGTGCCTGTGCATGTACAAATGTGTATTGAATGGGGAGTTTTATTTTGTACATAGCAAAAAACCTACATGCATATAAATTAAATGCGTTTTCTATTTGAAAGTTAAGAACGAGAAAGAATGGTCGAAACTGCGTTTCGTAGAGATGTGAAAGAAAGGAAAAATCGAATTTTGAAAGAAATATGTAGGTGCAACAAGGTACATAGACACAGTGCTTGTGCAGTGACAACATTTTGTAATTGTATGAGTGTGCGAGGAGCTTTTCGGGTTCGTTTTCGTTAGGGACAGAGTTTTTTGTAGATGCATTGCGTTTTTCAGTTTTTGTTTGGTTCAAGAAATTCGGTTGCCTTAGGTTTGAAAAAAAAAATGGCTTCTGTATACCCTTTTCGATCTGAAGTCGATTTTTTAATGTCATATATAGGGTTTTCCAATAAGAGGTGTTATTTTGAATAGCCCGCTATTTCGGTAGCTGTCACTTTTGAAGCTGTCATTTCTTGACATTTGACAATTACGCCATTAATAAAAATGGAACGATACACGCTTCAACAACGCATTGAAATTATTAAAATTCACTATACAAATAGTGAAAATTTGGCAGAAACGGTGAAACAATCGATCTTTTACGGGAAAAGTTTCCGGACCGTGTTATCTCTAGAAGAGGTGAGCACAATTGGCCACGCCAACAGCCCAGCGTCGATTCAAGATCTCAAAGATGGAATTCGTGAGGCTATCGAGGACATAGGGCAGCCACTTTGCGATTTGGTTATAGAAAGTTTCATTAAAAAGATATGGTCCTGTAAACGTGGTCGTGGCGGCCATTTGGCTGATGTTGTGTTGCATTATTAACGGCTTACCTTCCTCTTTATAATGAAATAAACATCCGATCATTTATCTCCAAAAATGTCATTTTTCTTTGAATATCAAAATAACACCTCTTATTGGAAAACCCTTTATATTCAAGTATTTACAAACGTTTGCGTCTGATTTAAAATATCTGCAAGTTAAATATCATAAGCAAAACATATCGCTGAGAGCATTTGTCGTGGACTTGTCAGCTGTCAAAATAAGTGGACATATTTTAGTTCTGTCTGATTGTGCTTTCAAGCTTATGCGCTAAGAATCTGTTTTCTTTTTTCCAATCTATGTTAAATTTATTTTTCTTACTGATTCCGCTTTCCTTGTCCACCATGCTATCGAAATTAATTAAAATTTCATCAACTCTCACTCTTATCCCATCAATCACATGATAGGTTTGTTCGTGTACTCTCTTCAACTTAAATTCATGTACAATTCATATACAGCTAAAAACGTCATATTTCCATACACATACACAAGTCCAAACATTAAATTAAAACCTAAGTTGATTAAATAAATTTAAAAAAGAAGACCAAGTCATTAACCAGCCATGAAATTAAAAAGCGAACAGTCTATCAAAATAAAAGCAAATGGCTGACAGCATTGCAAGGCACAAAGGAAGAAGAAGAACTACACTCGACTTGCAATTCACCCCCGCCGAACATACGATGTGCGTTCCCCCTGTTTTCTTTTCTTCTTCGACTCATAGAAAACTGCAATTGTATCGGGTGTGGTTCAGTGATGCTTTCTCACTTCCTTTTTTTTGTATTCATATTCTTCTTCGGTTGTGTCTGATCTGATGATGCTGGCCAGACCATCACAAACTATTATTCATTGTTTTGATTTTCTCTTGCATTTATCGGCTCGCCTTATTGCACTGAAAGCTTTTTTTTTTTAGTATTGAAATCGTGTGTGTATCTCTCTTCCTCTTCAGTGATGACAAAACTTTAATTTAAATGGTAAAACAGTGAAACACGTCAAGGGAATTTTAAAGGCTCCAGACAGAAATCATTACATACCAACGCAACGGTGACGGAAAAAGCGTAGGCTTTCGCCTAAACACTTCTTGTTTTGCAGTGTTCCTTTTTCGAACCTTGCTCCAATCGGAGAAAATTCAGATTTACTCCCCTTTTTCAATAAAAAAAAGAACTACATGAAAACTGTAGGTTTTACCACTCAACTCTTAATATTTTTCTAAACTAATATGAATGCTTTATCAAACGGATTGTCAAATGTCAAATAGCATATTCGATGTATGTCAACAGAATTTGACATTAAAATGGCATGCAAATTTGAACAAAAACTGAAACAGGAGATGGTTTTTGAATAGTTTAACATTTTTTCATGTTTATAGAAAATTCTGATAGTGTTTGCGCTTCAATGATTCTTAAGTCTGTACCTTAAAGTCAAACTGCACACTGAAGTGACAGTCACATGCTTACGTTACGTAAATGAAAATATGAAGGAACCTACCTACTTTGATTTTGAGAGTTCTCGTTAATTTAAATCACTTTGATACTGTCACAAATTCACTTAAATATTTTTATTTATTTGTGTGCAAACTTGAAAAGTTTTTTTTTTCACTAACAAACAACCTTCTACAAATCAAAAATATAAAGCTGTTGCCTTTTGATTTTTCTTTATTTTTATCAACAACTTCACAGACGTCATTCAAACGTCTCTTTGTGTCAACAATCAAAAATTAACATTCTAACCCATGTTTACTTATTATTATGTCATTTCTCGGTTATTAGCTTAAATTCCATTAAGAAATTAAGAAAATCAAAATAGGTATCAAGCATTCTACAAAGTATTCATATCGATTAGAATGATACACCCGTCCCTCTAGCCCTTGCACCTTACAAATCAAAATTGAAGTGTCACATAACGTTAACTTCACATTGTCAATTGTGCATGTTTACCCGGACAAGAAAAGTAAATGACTTAATTTTCTTTTTAAGAAATGAAAGTACATAGACATACCTTTAAGTACATATAATAATTCTGATGTCATATCAACTAATAACGCCGTTTTGGTTTTTCTATTACATTCGATTTGCTTACATTAAATAAATTCACAATAGATTAAACAAAAACAAAGGAACAGTTCATTCTTTCCATTTGTTATTGTAAAATTAACGAAAGCACTGCTGTCATTCATCGGACTCGGACGACGCCATGTTTGTTTATTTGTCTTTTGTCGCATATTTTTTTTTTTTTTCAGATTTCACACAAGCAAACAGTTTGTAAAGTCAAAGGACTGCTATTCAGTGTCAAGTGAACCAACAACGTACCACTTGCAATGTTGTAGCCGTTGTCATAGCGAAACTGAACGAATATTTAAATTTAAATTAACGAAAACCCTAAACGACTGTTCAATTGTCGTTTTTTTCTGATTGTTTTCAATAAGTAAACGGTAGATACAAACTTATGAGTATAAATTTAAGTAGGTTTATATACATATATAAAGCAAGAGTGTGTGCTGTGCACAGGGGAGTCAAACTTACTTAAAAAAAAAAAAAAACAACAGCAACTAGTATATGATTATCGAGCAGCTGTCACACGAGCGAATGGTGCGAACGCTAATAACAAAAAATAAGATCACAAAAAAGAAAAAAATCAAATAAATTAAGCAACAGCAATATTTTCGCGTTGCCGGTGATGGTTTCTTGAACTGGAACTACAAATAACATTTTTAGTAGTTGTTGACTAATCACCGTGCTTGAAGACTATATTGTGAGTTTTTTTTTTTTTTTTGTTAGTGCTAAAAATTAGAAAACCAATCAGATAACAAACACCTTGAAAGTTTCAATTTAGTCATTGTGAATAACTTATTTATATCGGACGTCGGTCGTTTGGGAACAAAACAACAAGTAAAAACTATTTTTAAAGCCAAATGGTATGTATTGGTTCTAAATTTAAATCTTTACAAAATTATGCGTTGTTTCAATCATTACAAAAATACGACAAGAATTCTTTCTCTTTAAATATATAATTTGGTACTGTGCATCACACGTCTGCAGTTTAAATATAACTCAGTCATAAATAAATGTACATATTCACAGTAAGTACATGAAATACGAAAGTGTATCTCGATCGATAACAGCACTGCCAGGAGGGGCCGGTTTTTATAGATTTAATCAAGTTTTATTTTTGTTCTTTTCTTTTATCAAGGTTGAAGTTTGTGGTTCTTGATATTGTTGACAAAATTTGACTTACTGAATTAATTTGAATTGGGTAAACATTTATTCTCGGTGAGAATCATGATTGCCTATTTGTATGTTTCTGTATTATGTGCGAAGTAGTAACGCAAATACAATTTGACCTTGAGCTGATGATCTAACTGATTCTGATAAGAAAATGTTGTTTTCGTAATTTATCTCTAGGAATTTTTGTGTACCAGAAAAGAATACAATTTAAAGAGAAATTTGGTTTTGGGTATATGATATCTCACAAAGTGATGTTTTCCTTAGAACTGTTGGACTCAAGACACTAGGTATTGTCATCTCGCTTCTGTCAATGTCAATGTGACATTAAACAAATTGAATAAATCAAATACATGTCAATTTATTACTGTCAAAAACTGTAAGCTTTGATTGAGTTTCTCTTTCTGCACAAAAATGGCATTTAAAATGTAAATGCATTCACATTGAACTTGCAAAGCGATGTGCCAGAAAACAAAGAAAGAAAACACAAACAACCTTCATAAAAGTAAACTGAAATGTTAATTCCGTCCATAAAAAATGAATTTAAAAATAAACCAACTCGACTCCAAACAATAAAGAAACACATTTAGTTTCAATTGAAAACACTTGACTTGGCAATGCTATTCTTTGCTTGTCTATTTCCGCTGTTTTATGTATGTATGCATATGAATTCGCCTCCACTCTGTCGCAGTCCGACATCCTCATTATATTTTATTATGCACCGAAATTGAAATAATCGCGCAGCCACCTTCATTGTTCCCTTCATAAAACAATACACCCTTCAAAATGTTGCGCATATGATGCATTCTGTTTTCAATTTGTTTGAATTTTTGTAATGGAGACAGAGAGACAATTTGTTATTGAACAAAGATTTGACTTCAAGTGGAACAAGGCGAACCATCGAACTCAAACAGATCTAAAGGAAACTTTTTGACGTCTAATTAAATTAGAAATTCACAATGAGCAATGATATGAATAATGAAATGGGATAACAATTTGGAAGCAAACTTGTTTTTAAACGTTTTAAAAATACATTTGATCAAAAAACAATTTGTTAATTGATAATCGGAAAGACAAATTCAACCAGGTAAACCAAAACAGAAATATAAACGTCAAGTTGTCTCTTGTCAACTGAATTTTAAAACTCACCTCGAGTGACGTTCATGAAAATCACTCATCACACGGAATATTATCTTATTTTGTCACATTGACCTAGCAACGAAAATAAAAAAATTAAAGACTACAAACAATATATTGAACAACGCAAAATATGTACTGACATAATTTTTTGAAGCTTCTGGTTGTCGATATGTATACACGATATGTGAAATTGTTATGGCAGAGAAACACGAAAAATAAAGAAAAAGAATACCTACACTGTGTACATTTTATGCATGTATAAACTTTATGTAAATTCCTCCATTTATTATTAACAATAATAATAATAAAAAAAAAAGAAAACAGCTATTCTCGAAGTAAGAACTAGAAATGACTTGCGGAATTGTTTATTTAACAATGTGTGTCTCATATACAAATAAATTATATTAAGCAGTGAAATAAATAAACTTTCTGAGCTATTTAAGCAATTTGCGTACTTGTGTGTCAAGGTTTGAGCACAAATTCAGTGTCATAACGGTCTGTCATCGTGTTCAACCATTAAAATTATCAAGTGAAGTGGGTTTTCTTATCGAGACTCGTTATTATTTTTGACGTAAGATAACGAAAAACTAGAAATAAAATTCGAACGGATGTGCTGTTGTTCTTCACTTATAGAAGAATCCTTATACTTGTCAAAATAACCATTCTTTGTTGACCTATTCACCGTAACCTTTAAATATTCGGTAAAAACTGTTTTATAATCAATCATCCATATTTCACTTCACCTAAACGTCACTCATACTTAATTTATAGATCGTCTTCGATATGGTCACTCTTTATGTCACTTTCGCTGTCACTTTTTCTTAAAATCTCGAATTCAAACTGAAACGTCATATTAACCTATCAAAAGCTATAATAAGGTGTAGGTATACATACAAACATGTTGATTTGTAAACAAGACTTTTGACAAATAAGCAAACACTTTTTAATGGTGTGTATCTACTTATCTATTTTTATTTGACAAATCAACAAATTTCTTAGTGCCTGCGTAAGAGGTAAAAGCTAAATATTATTCCACATTGCAATTACTCTAAAAACTTCTTTTAATTATTTTTTCACTCTTTCTTGTTTTCTATTCTTCTGTTCTTTGTGTACAAGCAAAAATGAAACAACTGCAATAAGCCGTTGTTAATATTCTGCCATACGGGATTTTATGTACGTACATATAAAAAGAAACCTATTCGTTCACATAAAAATGCCTTTGTGCCTAGAAAAAAAGAAAATGCTGGCTGGCGGACAGAATATGCGAAACCCGACATTGCCCATTGAGTTTATTAACCCCACAATTAGCCAACAACTCGCTTGTCTTGTCTACCTTACCCTATCTAAGCATTACTTACTGTAAAACTCTTCTAATAGATACAACATTTCTTCATTTTCTTTTAGTACCTGTTCTCTTTTTTATTTTGCAGGGATTTTATTCTGCTTAAATTTTTCCTTCTAATTGATAGAAAGAAATCAAAATGGACGATAATGGCAACGATTTACAACAAAATCTGACAGAACTGCAATCACTGTCAGTGTCACTATAATAAATCGCCATATTGTTTTTTCTCCCACATTTCAATTAAAAGCTTAAGCTTAACCAATAATCTAATTTGTTTTTATTATTATTTTTCGTTTTTGCAATAAACACTGCTTGCTCAGTTTGTAGACAAGCGAAACAGACCAAAGTAAACGCGAGCTAGTTATCACAATATTTACGTTGTGACGTCAGACGAGACAAACAAGCTACCCAACACACGACATGTTTAACCAAACATTATTTACACCTTTCAAGAGTCAAAACTCAACTCAACTGAAAACCTAAACCAGCTATCGCTCGGTATCGGTATCAACTCTTTTTCCGCACTTCGCACCCAGTCCCCCTTTTTAGCCCCCTCTCTGAGAGTAGACGAGCTCCAATAATACCTTCCAGTCGAGCCGATGCAGAAAGTGTATCGGTATGAGATAATAAACTGGTTGAACTTGTTCCAATCCAACCCTGCGCCGCTAACGCTAAACACCGGAGATCCAAACACAAAAAAAAAAGACTAAACTCAAAGCAGAGAAAAATTTAAATTCGACAGGAAAATTGAGAATTCAATTGTTGTTCTCTCATTTAGTTGCATTTTGTCTTTTTCTTAGAAGAGCACTAGTTTTTAACTTGCGCAGTTAGGACCTTGCTATAAATTTTTTGCCAAAAAAATATAAAATTTTGTATGAATATAAATTGAACTCAAGGTAGGTATTGCGTAGGTGTGATGTTTTCGTTTTTACATTGACTAGTGATTAATTTTCATATAAGGTTGAGAATTATTTATGATGTGGGCTTACCTTTATGATTTTTCTTCATAAAATTCACAATTTTTGGCATGTCAAAAAAAATTACGTGTTTTTATTGTGAATAATTCATTCATATGTCATTAATGTCAATGATGACATTTGAACTTGACAGATTCACAATAATTTCTCAATTTTATGGGAAATCAATTTTTGAGACGCCTTGAATGCACTTCGTAAAGTGCATCGAATTAAAAATCTTCGTTTTTGCTCCAATAATTCCTCCACCATGTAACAGAACAAAAAAAAAAACGCAATTCTCGTTGTCATCTCTTTTCATCTCTCTCATGTAATTCTTCATTTATTATTGAGTTTACACTTTTGCTCGCTTTTTTATCTTTCGTGTAAGAATGACATAAAGTGGTGTGAATGGAGGATAAACGATGATAAAATTGTTGTTTTTATATTTTTTTTTTATTGAAAGCTCAGTCACCGCAACGAGCGCATGACGAAAGCATCGGTTTCGTCGGTATATCTCTTTAATTCTGTGTAGACCGGTCGAGTCGTTTTTTTTTTATTGTATTTGTGTTTAACATAATTTTTTTAACAACCTTAACTTGGTTTGTTTTTATTCTGATATTCGTTGAGAGTTTTTTTTCGGTTTGTATGTGTGTGAGCGAGGCAAAGAAAGAGAAAATGAAAACAAAACTCAAGAAAAAGACAACAACAAAGAGAAAAAGCTTCAAAGTGAGTGTGTGTGTTTTTATTTAGTTTATTTCGTTTTGTGTAATCGGATCATTGCTTGCACGTGCTATGGGAATTAACAGTGTTTAAAAGATGCATTCACAACATTAATTAATATTGTTCTCAACTGTCAGACTGTTCACAGTTAACGGTATTAATTAAAAGTCAATTAACTGTCAAATTTGACAGATGAGGTCTTAAAAACGTTTTTGACCTATTTACTTTTCCCTATGTACAATGAGTATATAATGTACTTGAATTTATTTTTATTATTTTTCTTTGCTCTGTTATTTTTCTCTTCGGCACTTTATAAAAAAAAAAACTTATCTCACACATACATTCAAAGAGCAAAAGCATACATCTAAAAATAGGTAATGAAAATGAAAATTTTTGCGTGACGACGACAAAGTGACGTCTCGACCTTGACTCCAACAGAATGAACTGTGCGGTTGTGATGAGGAGCGTTTTCGTTTCGTTTTGTTCGTTCGCTTGCTCATGTATCAGTGAATGGTGCTTGCTGGTTGAGCAGTGCATTCGCCTTTGAATTTAATATGCCTAATTATGTGTATAAAGATGTATGAAGTGTTGCCGTTGGCGATGGTTTTGCTTTTGGCTTATGGGTTTGGTGAGATTTTTTTTTTTTTTTTTTCTGTTGGGTGAGATGAGTTGTTGAGGTGAAGTCTGTTTGGGGTGTTGTTGAGTTTTGTATTTTATTATTTGTGTTTTTATTCGTATGTCTGTTTGTTTTAATTTTTTTTTTTTTGTATGTGAAGATGGTGATGAAGATTAGACTAACATTTGGAGAACTGGTTTTTCTGTTTTATCTTGTACACATTTTCGTGGCCGTTTGTGCGCTTGATGTTATGCTTGGTTGGTTGAGGAAGATGATTTAGTGGATACAATATGTCCGGACAATGGATTAGTTTAGCCTCTAGCGGTGTTGCGATATTTCGTGGTCTCTGCAAAATTTCAAGCAACGATATTTTTATACTTTCTTATTATGTTGGTATTAGAATTATGTATGTATTGTTACATAGGTATGTAAGCTATCCGAGTTATTTTGCTGGAAAGGTATACCTATTTGGTGTCGAGGTTTTTACTTGTAGGTTAGGTTGATATGAGATTATTGTAAGTTTTTTGCTGGTAAGATGTGGAATGGACTCAAAGAGTAAGGTTGAAAGCTGTCACACAAAAAGAACGAATTTGACGTTTGGACATCGATGTGCGTCCGCCATTGTAAATAGGAAATTTGAGTACATTGCGAATACGAACATAATAATGTGAATTCTTAAAATTTTGGATAATTGTTCGGATTATTGAAGCTGGAAGTTATTTGGTTCGGAAATAAGTTTATTTTTTAGGTGTGACCTTTCGTGATAGCTTATGTTTTCTTTTTCATAACTAACCAGCACAATTTTAAGATAGATTTGAAGTAATAGAGAAATGTCAAATGTGACACCCAAAATAGGATAGACGAAATGTCAGGCTTTGAATGACAAGTGATTTTGAATAGTTCTTGTATGCTTTCGATTTATTTTTTGCATAAACCTGGGTAAGTATAAACTGCATTAAGCTAAACCAAAACTAAGCTTGATAAACCGAACCCTGCATATTGACGTTTAAATTAATTGTCTCTAATTGGTACAAAAAGAATAATCATTTCACTTATGTATGTAAATACAGAAGAAGAACGAATCAGTCAATTAAATCTCCAAATCTCACTTGTTTCTCTCCAAAAATAAATCAAAAGCAATCAAACGTCACACGACCTTTCAAAACTAATGAGACGGCAACCCTTTTTTAAACTTAATTTAATCTAGACCAAGTATGGTAGACAAAATACGGAAACGAAGGAATTTTTTTCCATATTTTTTTGCATGACAGAGAAACTGATATATAAATATTTATGCAGAAGCAGAATAAAAAAAAAAAATAAAACGCTACCTTATCGAGATTGTGTATTTTTTGTTTTTCTCTGTTGCTCGTCTTTATTCATACTAGCAGCGACCAGCTGCCTTTTTCACTCTCTCTTAACTCAACCAAAACCAACGTCATCAATATCAAATCGCAATCAATTCTGTATTTTTGCAATTTCTTCTCCATTTTCGGCTCTTCGCCGGTCGGTAGACGGTCGGCAAAGTAGTTCGTTCTCACTAAAAAGAAAAGAAAAAAACAAACACACCTAATCTATCTTTTCTCCTCCTCGAAAACTACTATAGTTTTATCTCCATTCTCTCCCAAAAGACAAAATATCGTTTGCCTCTGTCTAGCCTATTAAGGACTTTTAGTACGATACAAATGTCGTTCTCTTCTTACCCGGCCAATTTGAATTGACAAAAAAAAAAGGAAATTCGCTATCGCCATTTTGTTTGAGAGGACATTAGTTGGTCATGTTCTTGTTGTCGTCGTCGTCGTCTTCGTGTTTCTTGTGATGATGATAGAAAAATAATTAAACCATCTCACTTCAACTTACAAACCTTAAACGGTATTGTAACCAAAATGAGATACAAAATTTAATCCATGCGATTTCTTTGTCTTTCTTACGCCAACACATTTTTAAAAGAAGGAATAAAAAAAAAAACAGAGTAAGAAACATTTTCGCTCACCATCCATCGTCTCTTGCCTCGATATCGGTCGGTCTCGTCGTCGTCGGTAGTAGTATATTTTTTTCTCCATCGTCGTCTTTCTCGTCTCCATCGGGGAACGAACACAAAAATCTGAGTTTTTTTCCAACTATAATATTTTGCATCGTGAAAAAGTTTCCTTCTCTGCCAAAATAAGTTTAACAAAAAACCCCAAATTCTGTGATAAAAAGACGCAAAACATAATTCTCAATACATTTGTTGCAATTGTGAACTATTAATTCGATTAATTTAAAGTTTTCTGCTTGAAAGAAAAAGGGTTGAAAATTATTTTTTTTCTTTTCCTCGGATGCGATTTTCGGTTTTCTCGTAGTCGTCGTCGTTGGTATTAATATGTGTGAGTGTGAAGGAAAAAATGAATTGAGAAAATGAATTTTGAAGAAAAGAAGACATCTTTATTTTTTTCAATTCAAATAGAAATTAATGTGGACAGAAAGTTTTAAAATTGGAAAATCAAACTGAATGGATTAAGTTTGATATTTTCGAAACATTGAGAAAAGTGTGATTTAAGGAATAATTGAAGTTATAAGAAGCAATTGAGGGTAGAAGAAAAGTTTTGGAGTGTTAAAAGATTTTTTTCTTCTTCGAGACTCGATAGTTGTAGTCTGTCAAAATGAATTTCACCAACAGAAAAGGTGCACAATATTTTCATACATTTTCTTTTAATTGATTGAGGTTGATTTTCACTTGTGATTTTTCTTTCTGTTTATTACATTTATGGTTTACAATTCTGTTATCGACGATATAAAAAATCTAACCTAATTTTTCAATAGTGCAGCCATCTTGCAAATCAAAATAGTATTTTCTCAACCTTTCTCCTATAATTTCCAATAAGTAGAGAAACTTATTTAGGATTCCTACTATTGGTGGACTATTTTTTTCTATTTTTAAATCCAAAACAAAGTTCCTTATATTACCAATTAACCATTGTCCTTTCTATTTGCAGATGTCCGCCGGCGCCCAATTGCAGATGGCCCCACAGACGACGTCGACCATAAGCCATCACCAGCATCACCAACATCATTTTTCCACTAATACACCACAACAACAGCAACAGCAGCAACTTCAACCACAACAACAACAGCAGCAGCAACAACAACAGCATCTTCCTCATCACCCGCATCAAATTCAACATCACCAGCAGCAGCAACAACAGATTCCACTTCAACAACAACAGCAACCACATCAACAGCAACAATTACCACAACAATTAGGCCAACAACAGCAGCACCAACATTTAACGGGTCATAGTAATCCCGACTCAAATATGAGCACAGGATCTTCCCACAGCGAAAAGGATGTCAATGATATTGTATACAATTCGGCATTAGGTGTTGGTGGCGTTGTTAATTCTTCATCAGTTGTTGCAGTTCAAAATCCAAATAACGGTAGTAATAATAATAACAATAATAACAGTAGCAGTTTAATTGTAGGCGCAAACAATAATTTAGCCAACGTTGGAGTTGGCGGTCTAAATAGTAGCAGTAGTAGTACTAACAACAACAATAATAATAATAACAACAACAATAATAATAATAACGGTACTCTCATGAACACAGGCAACATGGGCGCACTGGAGAAACTGCCAAGGACTCCGTCGGATCGCAAACGAAAACGAAAAGCGCCTCCACCTTCGGCAGACGATAGTGGCGGTGGTGGTGGAGTTCCTGGCGGTGGTGGCAATTCAGGTGGCAATTCTAGCAAACACAATTCCCGCCTAGTATTGCAAGTTGGCTCAACGAATTTCTCCTTGAATTTAGGCAGTACGCAAGCATCGGCAGCAGACCGATGCGGTATGCCAACAACAAAAGGTGCCCGCCTCTCAATGCCAATGAACGATGGCAAGAAGATAAACGATTACTTCAACAAGCACACGGCAAATAGTCCAATAAGGACGCATGCCGGATCAAAGTCGCCATCGCCATCGCAGGTCGGTGTTCCTGTCGGCAGTGGCGGCAGTGCTGGCGGCTATCCTCTATTTCCACCTAGTCCACAACAGCCGCCAATGGGCGGCGGCATGACTTCCGTTGCAACATCAGCAACAGCAACAACACCTGGCGGCGGGACGCCCGGTGGCAGTGTAGTCAATATGAATTCCGTTGCGTCTGTCGCTGATTATCACTATAATAAAAATCGTCAAACTTCCATGGTTCCTCCGCAATCGCCACTGTCAACGGTGATGCCAACATCAGTGTCGGGCAGTAGTTTAGTTGGCGGTAGCGGTGGTAATAGTGGCGGCGGCGGAAACGTCAGCAGCGGTAGTGTAGTGGGTGGCGGTGGCAACAGTGTGGTTGTAGTGCCCGGCAGCATTGGTACAACACTGGTGAATAGTACAAGTTCAATAGTGGGTGGCAATTGTGGCCCGCCTCCGCCGCCACCACCTCAACTCAGTACGAATTCCCAGCAGCAAACCTCCCAGCAACAGTCGCAGCAGCAGCCGTCACAACAGCAACAACTGCAAACATCCCAGCAAACAAACCTGCCACCTAATCAACAGCAACAAGTACAGCAGCAGCAGTCACAACAGACGACGTCACTGCTGCAGCCGCCACAACTTCACTCACATCATTCGCTATCCATGCTTACCAAATCGACCCAAACCGATTTCACCATCATGGAAATGCAGGAACGAGATTCAGATATTGAATCAAGCAAAACACGACTTGACGAACTGACAAGACTGTCCGATGAGCAAAAGGGCCAAATCAATGCCCATCAAAAGCTCATCGATCAACACAAATCGCACATCAACAAGTGCATCGATGTGGTGAAGAAACTCTTGAAAGAGAAGAGCAACATCGAGAAGAAAGAGGCGCGACAAAAGTGCATGCAAAATCGCCTCCGTCTCGGACAATTTGTCACCCAAAGGGTGGGTGCAACATTCCAAGAAAATTGGACAGACGGCTATGCCTTCCAGGAGCTATCAAGGCGGCAGGAAGAGATCTCTGCCGAACGCGAAGAAATCGATCGTCAAAAGAAATTGCTGATGAAAAAACGACCTGTCGAAAGTGGTCGCAAACGAAATAACAACAGCAACAATAGTAGCAACAATGCTGGCGGTGTGGGAGGTGTTGGCAGCGGTGGCAATTCGAATTCGTCACGTGGCGGTGGCGGTGGTAGCGGTGTGGGCGGCAATGTCGGCCTGGGTGGTGATTCATCATCGTCGGCGTTGCACAATGGCGGCGGGGGTGTTGGTTCAGGCAGCGGCAGCAGTGGCATTGGCAGCAGTAGTGCTGCATCCGATACGGCAACGTTCCTTAAACCAGATCCAGTGTCTGGGGCATACACGGCCCAGGAATACTATGAATGTGATGAGATTTTGAAATTGCGACAGAATGCGCTCAAAAAGGAGGACGCCGATCTGCAGCTGGAAATGGAGAAGCTCGAACGCGAACGTAATTTGCACATTAGAGAGCTGAAGAGGATACTGAATGAAGATCAGGTTTGTTTTTGGTTTTTCTCTTTCTCGTTGAATACATTTTGACCGTGTTTTTGTGTGTACAGTCTCGATTCAACAACCATCCAGTGCTGAATGATCGATATTTGCTGCTTATGCTGCTCGGCAAGGGCGGTTTCTCAGAAGTGCACAAAGCATTCGACTTGAAGGAGCAACGTTATGTTGCATGCAAAGTGCATCAATTGAACAAAGATTGGAAAGAGGACAAAAAGGCTAACTATATTAAGTGAGTTCGCTTTTAGTCTATTTGAAAGTTCTTTTCTAATGATTTTTGTTTGTATTTCAGACACGCTCTAAGAGAATATAATATTCACAAAGCCTTGGATCATCCTCGTGTAGTTAAATTATATGATGTGTTCGAGATCGATGCGAATTCGTTCTGCACAGTTCTTGAGTATTGTGATGGACATGATTTGGATTTCTATTTGAAACAGCATAAAACAATACCAGAACGAGAAGCCAGATCAATTATTATGCAGGTTTGTTACAACAAAATCGAGCAAAATTTCACAATTTATTAACATCAATTCGTGGTTAGGTCGTTTCCGCATTGAAATACTTGAACGAGATCAAACCACCTGTGATCCATTATGACTTGAAACCGGGCAATATTCTACTAACCGAAGGCAATGTATGCGGCGAAATAAAAATCACCGATTTCGGTCTCTCCAAAGTGATGGACGATGAGAATTATAATCCCGATCATGGCATGGACTTGACCTCGCAAGGGGCTGGAACTTATTGGTGAGTATGTGTGGGGATTTTGCTTGTTTAATTTAGAATTTGTGTGTGTTTTGGGTGGTAGATAGATAAAATGTAGTTTGATCAATTATTCATTTGCTGGAGAAACAGTATTTATGCCTAAATTTAATTGTTTACAGGTATTTGCCACCAGAGTGTTTTGTTGTTGGCAAAAATCCTCCAAAAATCTCATCCAAAGTCGATGTATGGAGTGTCGGTGTGATATTCTATCAATGTCTGTATGGCAAAAAGCCATTCGGTCATAATCAATCTCAAGCCACAATACTAGAGGAGAATACAATACTGAAAGCCACTGAGGTTCAATTTTCCAATAAGCCAACTGTTTCCAATGAAGCAAAGGTAGTTCTCACTCTCGTTTTGTATGACAAATTGATTTTTATGATTTTGTGTCTTTTTTAGAGTTTCATTCGAGGTTGTTTGGCATATCGCAAAGAAGATCGCATGGATGTATTCTCACTGGCGCGGCATGAATACATACAACCTCCGATACCGAAACATGGTCGCGGTCAATCGATGACAGCGGCGCAACAGCAACAACAACAACAGCAGCAGCAGCAACAGCAACAGCAATCGTCGTCGTCGCAACAAAATTCAGCGCAAACCTCATTTTCAGCGGGCATGTTCGGTAATCTAAATCAATCCAGTTCATCCTAGCTGATGTCGAAGCGTAATTCGAATTCCTAATTGCTGAAATTGATTGCGACAGCGCCGCCGCCGCCACTGCCACCGCCAGCGCCGCTACCTAAGCCATCACCGATAACAACAAATCAATCATTGCCGCCGCTAAAGCAGTCGACGTCGACGCCGCCGCCGCCATCATCGTCTACTACACAAATCCAACAAACAACAACAACAACAAACACAAATCAAACAACATTCGCAACACCGTCTGCAGTCGCAGTCAAGACAACGAAAGCTAAAATGACCAATAATTCGGCCAGTTGTAGAACTAGCATTGCCAATCGAATAACCACAACAAATTCTCGAACGACGAGATTACCGCAGCCGCATGCTTCTTCTTCAGCAGCAGCAGCAGTAGCAATAGCGCCAACGTTGGCCAATCGACGTCGTCGGAAACCTTCAGCGTCGTCTTCTACTTCAAATAATACATCTTCTTCCACCATCTCCAAGCGTAGCTGAGAGAAGAAAAAAAGTATCAAAAAAACCTTAAAAAGCAACAAAAAAAAAAAAAAATCAAAAGAAGTTTTCCCTTTTAGTAGATGTCGCTGGTAGCTTGTAGTGTTGATACTTTTGTTTTTATGAAATTGTGATAGAAATTTGACAGATGTTCATTCTCTACAATCGTTGCAGTCGAGTCTCTCTTTCTCTATCTCTGTCTCTCTCGCTCTGAATGAAATTCAATCAATCGAATGTTAAATTTTTCTTTTTTAAATTGAACTATCGGTTTTTAATACATTTTCTTTCTTGTTTTCGTTAATTTAATATTTTTCTTCAGTATTAATAACTCTAATAGCTTCCATGCCAAATTTTTTGTTCTTAATTTAAAAAAACACAATCTATGTAGGAGGCGAAAAGAGAGGCGACGATAAGAAAATGAAATAAAAAAAAAGAAACAAAAATGAATAAAGAGTTAAGATGGCGGATACATGAAACGAAAGGAAACTTATTATTGAACGGAAAAGTTTCGCTGTCTTCAAACCAAACAAAAAAACAAAAACAAAACAATTAGAAGTGATGAATAGGATTATGTAAATTTTTTAAACAATTCAAAATATTGACTAAACAATATTTTACTGTACAGTTAAAATTAGAAACAACCGGAAGCTACAAATTTCCAAGCAAATGAATTCGATTTGAGGAAAAAAACACAAGAAAAACCATGAATTGGTTCAAGCGACGATAAAAAAAAAAACTATAAATAATTATTAAATATTATGAAAATTAAGAAAAGTTATTAATTAGTTATAAAAAAAAACTGAATAAAAGTTAAAATCATAGGATGAACAAACAAAAATGTTTCATAAAATTTAAATATAAAAAAATATATATAAATAGTTAAACATAAACAAAAGAAAAAAAAAAAACTAGACAGTAAAATAATTAATGAAGCAGAGATAAAATTATTTAGATTAAACACTAAAATGAAAAAAAAAGAAAAATACAATTTTAATGAAAGAAAGCCTTTTTTTTTATTATTATTATTATGATCAATTAGTTGTATGATTATTATTATATTTTTTTGTTAGTTTTTAATTATTATATAATTAAAATATTATTTTTAAACTTAAAAATCATGATATATATATATTTAAACTTAATAACAACAACAACACACACCCAATGTGAAATAAAACGAGTAAATTGTCCCTATTGATTGCATTAAAAATTTAATTTTTATCAAAAAAACAATTAAACGCAAAGTAAATGTGTATAAAAATATGTATGCAGCAGTAAACCTTTTAAATATATATATACGATACAAATTATAATGTAAACACAGTGAATATATGTATTTGTATGTAATAAACAAAAGAAAAACAAAAATATTTCAAAGCATATTTCACTACATTATGCGCATGGTGTGTCTCTTGTGTATTTATCATTATTGAAAAAAGAAAACAAAAATTAAAATTAAATATATTCTCAAATAAGCATGAATATGGGAACTCTATATAAATACATATAAATATATATATAAAACAAAAACGAAAATTATAAATATAATATTAAAAAAAAAACATTTTTTGTGAATATAAATACATAAGAAGAAAAAAAAAATAAACTGAATGATTATTTGTTGAGTATTTTACTATCTAATTAATAATATTAAAAATAAAGAAGAATGAGAAGAAAACCTAAACACAAATAAATGCGAAAACAAGTTATTTAAAAAAAATAAAAATTTAATTATTGTATTATTAACGAGAAAAAACATAAAATGACAGATAAATCCATAGTTCTCCAGTTCGTTGGGCGTTGTTTATTATTACTATTATTATTTTTTGTTTTTTTAGCGGACTAAAACATAAAACTGTCACCACCCTCCCATAAATGTAAAACAATATAAAAACCAAGACTCTACCAACCACCACCACCACCGCCTCCACAAAAGAAATGAAACAAAACAGAAAAATAGGCAAACATACATCATCGGGACAAGTTATTTATTTATTAATTTTAAACAAAACATAAAATATATATAAAAAATTGAACTATAAAAAAAAAAATAAAATAAAAAGAAATAGAATTTAAAGACTTTTCTTTTTTTTTTAATTGTTAATCTCTTAAATCAATTAAAATAAAACTATATATTAAATCTTAAAACAAAACAAAAAATAGATGCAAAACAAAAAAAACAAAAAAATCCAATACAATTTAAAGAAACAATTTCCAGTAAATATTAAAAGAAACAAAAAACGACAATGCAGATAAAAAAATAAAAAAAAACATTTTTTGATTATTATATTACTATAGTGGTAACAAAAAATTGAAAAACAAAAAAAATGAAAAAAAAACTGGCAACAAAAATCAATAAGATTAAATTAAAATACAATTAATTAAAAATAAAAATTACAACAAAAAAATTAAAAAAAATTATTACATGGGGTGTTTTTATTTTATTTTGGGACTAGCTAACCCTGCAGACTTCGTACTGCCTCAATCGATAATCGATACCCCTCTACCACACTACCCACTACCCTTTAAACGCTACCCGCTGTGCTACGTACGGCGTACGTCTACCCACGTCTACCCGCTACCCCGTTACGACATAAGAGTGGTGTTCAAGATCCAGGTACATAGAGAATATAATATAATACCTAGAGTCGCGACCTTTTCCTCCCTTGCCGATAACACCCTAAAAAAATTTTCTGAGGTGAACTCTCACAATCCTCTCTGTTTTTCGTGTCCGTGAATCTGGTAAGAGGTGAAAAAAGAGTGAGTATACTCAGCCGTGAGTAAAATTTGTTTCCTGTTGCCCAAAGCAGTGTTACCACATGGCCTCTATAGAGTCAAAATGGACTCGTTTTTTCTTTCTTGACTCCGGGACTCGTTTTTATCACGTTTGACTCGTTTTTTTGCAGACACAAATAGGTACAATTACTAAGAATTTTATATTTTGAAAAAAATAATCACATGTTTAAATCGTCTATTTCTTGTCCTAAACGCTTGTATTTCGAAAATTAATTTAATTAAAATTAATTCATTAAAACCAAACAATTAATTTTTCGTATGTTAAAAATTAAAAAAAAAAAGAATTTCTGAAAAAATTAAATTTTTTTTAGCGTGAACTGTTTTTGTTTTTGTAATGACTGTTTTTCAAGCTTCTGGGACTCGAAAATATTTTGCCCTGCGGTAACACTGTTACCAAAGTTACAGACTTTCACCACAGCAAATACGAGACTAAAAGCACGATTGTATGCGCACTATTTCGATTTTTCTTGTGTTCTTTTTTAAGATTTATTAAGTTTTTTGATACAAATATTGGTAAATTATAGTGCAATATAGGTATGTTAAAAGTGCGAAGAAACAATATAACGTATTTATTTTTTATATTACATCCATTTTTTTGTATGCTTAAGTTTTTTTTTGAAAATTTTGAGCTCAACGGAATCTTATTTTCGAAATCTGAGCCCATGAAACCCACCTCGACTCAAACCTGAGCATTGTATTAACTCAGTGCGAATGTATTGGTGCAGTTTCTCATTTAAAAAGCATTGGAAAACTAACATTCTCACTGGGTTAGTACAAAACGACCAAATTGCAGCTTGTAGGCAAAAAGAGAGCGAACACCGAAGTCGCGACTCTAGGTATTATATATTCTCTATGTCCCAGGGGCCTGATTATGGGATCCGCGGCGAGTCGTTTTGCTGGCGAGTTTGACATTTTTTTATTGCTTTCGCTTTCGCCTTCTTCGTTTTGAATTCGACCAATTAACGAATACGACGACGAATTTATAATGCCATAATGTTTGTGTGAGTTGAATCTGACAGATTTTATTGTCGGATTTACAGGCGACTCTAGTCGATTTTGAAAGATCGAGTTGAAAACGATCCGCCGCGAATCTCAGTTTTAAATTTCGGAGCGAATTTGAAAAAAAGTGGAGCAAATGCATAATTTTCGGAGTAGATTTGTAACAAGAAGAAGATCTTTACGTTTAGCTGTATTCCTCTATATAACTCCCTTCATGACCCTGGTCTCATCGCAGTTCGTAGTGATGCCGTATTTTTGAAATGTTTCCAATTTATTTCTTCTTAAATAAATAATTCCGAAGTGGGTATATTCTTTTATTAAAGACACTAGTGGCGTTTTAATTGGCAATCTGGAATCTGAAAATAAAGCATGACAGAAGAGAATTACTTGGCTCAATCGAGGTAACCGTCGGAGCGGAATTTTCTCCGATTTCCTCCGAATTTTGCTTCGAGGATAGTTCTCCGATAAGCAAAATGTCTCCGGATTCGGAGGAAATCGGAGAATATTCCGTTCCGACGGTTACCTCGATTGAGCCGATTCTCTTCTTTTCAGGATAAGAAGTGTCACTTTTGCCCAATTGAACGCATTCACAATGCTTTTTTGAGGTTTGATTAATGAATCTGTTTTGCACAGAAAAGAACAGAAAAGATCCAAAAAGTTCACGTTTGGGTGTTCCATGAAGTTGTTCAGCTCAGTTAAGTACAATTTTTTCTGCGCCAACTTTTTGGTGGTGCAGCTTTGTGAAAACTATCAAATGTTAACATTTCAAAAGCTAATCTATTTTTATTTTTTCCAATCAACAAATTTTTTGAAATTATCTCGATTGACGAGTTTTCCGAGGAAGTTAAAATATTACTACTACTGCAAGTAAACCTTTCTCGTAAAAATCTAATAAGATGTTCAGTGTTCAGTATCGTTTATGAACATTTTATTTAATTTGATTTGACTTGGAATATTTATTTAACGGCTGATTTTTTTCTGTCAAACAGATTAAACAAGGAGCTGATTTTTTCTGTTCTTACTTGTTCTTACAGTTTTCATTTACTTGTGCTGTTCTGGTTTTTCTTCATTAAACAGTAATACAAAGTACTTATAATTATTATAACCTTCATAAGTTGAGTATAGCATATTCCAAATAGTCGTAAGATGTGCAACTTGCAATTAATTTTGCCTTCTTGTTTTTTTTGTTTTTATTTTTGTATAATAGTAGCGTCTTCACTTTCTGGAGCCAAACTTTTCACAGCTTCCAGAACATCTACCGAGCCCTAAAATATTTTGACTCGAAAACTTCCAGCTCTCGGTATTGTACCCATTAAATTGAATAATTTCCATCATGAATCTCACGTCGTCGTGGTTGCCCATAACCCATCGGTATAATACCTCTTGAATGTTCAATAAAAGGGAAACAACGTCTTGATTTGATTAAGATTAGCTTAGGTAAACAAAATTTTCTCGTGATAAAGTGGAGTAAATCTCAAAAAATCGGAGCGTCAGAGTAGATTTATATTTTTCCTTAAAAGTGGAGCAAATTTGTTCCGATCGGAGCAAGGTTCTAACGCTGATTCAGATTCATATTTTTGTTGTTAGGCTATAAAGTTCCGTGACGTCGCTGTTACGTACGATCGAGATTCTCCGATCGTAGGGAATGTCCGAACGGAAGTTATATTACCTTCACCGTACCCGAATCGTAAATAAAAATAAAAACGCTTACCGACGAACTTCTTTTTTGTTTTGGAAACAATCGGACAAAAAAGTTAATAAACTGAATCGCAATGCATCGCATGCAATCGCTCTCATTTTGAAATTCCGACGCAGATTTCAAATTTTTTCGTAGATGTCTACGATTAACCTGTCAGAAAGGATACGGTGCGTGGTAGAAAATTCTTATAAATTTTACTCCGATCGGGGACGGTAATAAGGCTGAGTACGACCGGATTTGGGTTCGTAAACAGTCCTGGAACCGTGAGTTCTACAGTCTTATCTCTTAAGGAGATTTTCCCATTCACAATCCTATTTTCATTCAAAATTGATTTGGTTTTTTTTGCTCTCCAGGAGTTTTCCATTTTACCATTTCAAAAGTAATGCATTTCATTTGAAAGAGTGATTTTGAGATTTTTGTTTAGTCAATTTTTTGCATTCAAATTTCAATTTTTCCATTTTTTTTTACTTTTTCTTGCTTTCCAGTTCCCATCACAAATTTTGAAGTTTCCCTGGAACTTTGCCCAAAACACTTTAGTCGATGTCATGATTCGCCTCCACATGATTTACCAACAGTCCCACACACAGAAAATCTACTTCCTACTTCGCAATATCCCTTCGCAAATCCCTGGCCAAGTAGTGAGCGGCGTGCATCTGAGCGCATTGGACTGTATGGGAGGTAGACACGTTCACGTGCACCCTGAGCTGCGTGCGATTTTTTTTAAGCGTTTAAGCGGCGCGCGCCACTCCACAATAGAATCTGTTCTAATGTTTCTGAGGTGCGATGTTTCAAGTATTGATAAGTTAATTTTAATTTGTGCACTAATAATGGTGACACGAAAATCATTTTTTTCCATGGAATATAAGGTGTAAAAGTTCCAGAATGGGTCTTACAAATAAAGCTTTCCTCTCAATCGGAAAAAGTCGATCATCATCGATTAGAATATCTACACTCGCAATCGGGGACTTCGTAACAATTCTCTTGCTGACAAAAGTAAATAACCTTGATTTAATGTTAAACTCCTCTTTTTTTCCCGCCTCAAGGATCACAAACATTATGACTGACATTACTCTGTTCAACGTATCGTTTGAACGGAAATGACGGAAATTGATGAAATACAGTGTTTGTAAGCTCGAAACAGTAGCAAACCTTTCAAATAACTCTTTCAAATTGTAACGAATTATTATCAATTTGACAAAACTTCCTACATTGCCGACTTTAACGATCTGAGGCTCCATCTATATTTCTGAACCAGTACTCAACGCGATCACTTGACATTAAAATCTTGACAGCTCAAGAAATCTTATCTTTTCAGTCCATCCAGTCCGACAAAGTTTAGTTTATTAGATATTCGTGCTAAACACTACATTCCTGTGATCATTCCGACGGATATCATCAAAATATATTTACCTACAAATTAAAAACAAATGTCTTTTCCTGTTTTCATATCAAACGATGAGGTCAAAAGCGTTCTTACCTGGCCGATGATCAATGAATCAATCGAAGAAGCATTCAAAGCTGTAGTTGTACGAAAACAAGATCACGATGATCTACCATACGCCCAACAAAATGCCAGAACTCGCACTTCTCCCAACAACAACAGTGCAAGTCTCTTCACAATGCCCGGTTTCATTGGGAATCACAAATTAAGCCTCGCCAATGGTGAACAAAAGACATTCAACACTTTGGCATGTAAATTGGTCACAATGGCGGCGGGCAACACAAAACTGCGATCTCCAATGCCTTCGATTCTTGCCAATATATTGCTGCTTGACGACAAAACTGGTCAGTTACAATGTGTCATGGATGGAACATTGATCACTGCTTGGAGAACAGCTTCAGCCTCAGTGGTGGCAACAAAATATTTGTATTTTGGAAGAGAACATGTTAATGCAAAGAATGGAGTGACACTGGCGATTGTTGGTTGTGGAATTCAAGGTGAAAGTCATGCTCTGGGAATGTGTACAGAGTTTAAAGTCAACGAGATTCGTCTGTGGAATCGAACTGCCAGTAAGGCTGTGGAGCTATCGGCTCAATTGGATAGGGTTAGGGACAGTTTTGTCAATCGAAATCCCACTGTGACAGTGTGTCCATCAATTAGGGAGTGTGTTGCGGAAGCTGATATCATCGTCACAAGCACGCAAACAGATGAACCCTTACTGCAATTGGATATGCTTAAAGAAGATGTACACATAAATGGTGGTTTAGTTCGAAAATTGACAAACAATCATCAATACAATTTTATTGCTTTTTTCAGCTGTTGGAGCAAGTGTCAAACACTACAGTGAACTCGCTCAAGACATTTACGATGTGGCATCGGTGTATATTGATTATTGGGCTGGAGCGAAAACCGAGTTGGCTGGTTTGAAAACCAACATTGTATGTGAGGTTGGTGAAGTGATACTCGAAGATAAGCATCCCCAGAAAGGGATATCGGTGTTCCAATCGTTGGGTAAATGTCATTTTCATATTCCTGCACATTGATCTTCTAATTTTTACTTTTCTAACAGGAATGGCCGTTGAAGATGCCGCTGTAGCTCAAGCTGTTTATCAAAACCTAAAGAAGAAATAAAAACTTGTCTTGGGATTTAAACACGTTTTTATAATAAAACAATTGTAATAAATTGTTGTTTTTTTCTTATTCTTATATTCATCCCTTTATCATAATCGTATCAAAACTACTCCGATTAAAAAGTGGATACCCTTAATTCATTGGTCATTCGAGATTGCAGAACAAAGCATGATTTTTTGTAGAACTTTAAACAGGCGACTTTTAAGAGTAAAACATAAATTAGGTTTAAATAGCACGCATACGCCACAGTGCACTGATGAAATTCATTGATTTAATAATAATTGAAATGACGTACGAGGCGGAATACTTTCTTGTATTCTAATTTCGATTTTAAATCAGTCTAGTATTTTGTGGAGAAAAAGAATGGAACAATGTTTACATTCAATTTATTACTGCACGATAAAATATACATATTTTTAGTTCTCATTAAAAAAACTTGAAGTTATGAGAGAGATAGATAGAGCCTTGGATAATGACTCCCCTCTTATGGTAACCAAACCCGAAACGGCAACGGACTACGCATTGAGAGTTTTTACCTGAAATGTAAGAACACTCTACACTCCAGGTGCTACTCAAAAACTTGAAACTGTCCTCAGGCAGTACAAGGCAGACATTAATGCGATCCAGGAAATACGATGGAGAAATTGTGATATTTATTACAGCGTGGGAAATCGGCCACACTACAAACATCAGTATATATGTGCACATGCGCCTACCGATGATGCTGAGGAGTCTAACAAGGTTGATTTTTACGATCTCCTGGATAGAACCTACGGAGCCTGTTCATAGCATCGGCAGTTTCTCAGCTCAATGATCAAGAAGAGTCACGTTCCAAGAACGACACCCGACATTTATTTGTAAGGTCGAAGCAATTAGCTTCTGGATTCAGAACCGGGACTTAGGCTCTTCGAAACAGTGACGGAAACCTAGTCACCGAAGCACAGGGAATTGTAGCAGCACTTCCAACAGCTTCTGAATGCGCAAAATTTCGAGCGAGCTAATGACGAAAGAGAAACAAGACCAGTCAATGAAGACCCAGTCCCAGCCCCCAGCGCAGAAGAGGTAGCAAGAGCCATCCAAAAGCTAAAAAATAACAAGTCCGCCGGGTCGGATCTCGGATGGCATGCCTGCGAAACTCTTAAAATATGGAGGAGGTGTTTTGATGAACCGCATGCAACAAGTCATCAACAAAGTGTGGGAGGAAGAATGCATGCCCACTGACTGATTGATAAGCTCCATATGCCCCATTTACAAAAAAGGCGATCATATGCCATGTAAAACCAACCGTGACATTCCTGCTTAATGTTGCATACAAAATCCTATCCAACACACTGTGTGAGCGTCTTAAACCTTTTTGCAACAGAATAATCGGCACGTACCAGTGTGGCCTTAGGCCAGGACAGAACAACGATAGACCAAATATTCACATTGAGGCGGATCCTAGAAAAGATCAACGAATTTCAAGTAGAAACCGACCATCGTTTCTTCGACTTCAAAGCTGCTTATGATAGCATCCACGGCCAAGAGCTTATGATGGTGATGTCTGAATTTGGGATCCCGGACAAAGCTGTGCCTCATGACTCTAAACAAAACGCGGTGCAGTGTGCAAATGGGTAACAGCTCATCCGAGTTGTTTCGAACATGTGCTGCGTTTAGACAAGGAGATGCGCTGTGATGTGATTTCTTCAACATAGTCCTGGAGCAGATAGTGCGCAAGGCAGGTGTGAGCACGGAAAACACTATCTTCAACAACCCAGCTGCTAGGCTATGCGGACGACATAGACATCATCGGTCGATCCAAGAGAGCTATGCTTGAGGCTTTCACAGCAATTAAAGAACAGGCGAAACTCGTTGGTCAACAAACAAAGCAACATCTGTCCACCGTCTAGGACAAAACGTCACTGTTGGTAGCAGCCATTTCGAGGTAGTTAAGGAGTTCACCTAACTTGAAACAAACATCAATCCAACAGACGACACCTAAGTGGAGATCAGAAGAAGAATTACCCTAGTTAACCGCTGCTGCTTTGGTTTGGCAAAACAACTAGGTTCAAAACTCTTCACTCGAAAGACGGCGGCGCCGAGTGTTGGACGATAAGTAAAAATGGATATACTGGGCACTTTTGAAAGAAAAATTCTTCAACGGATTTTCGGCCCCGTATGCGACGATGGTGAATGGAGAAAAAGATTTAACTGAGAACTATACGAGCTGTACCAAGATGTGGATGTAGTCCAGAAAGTCAGGAAAAGACGACTACATTGGCTCGGTCACATCGAGTAAATGGACGACAACGCTCCAGCTAAGAAAGTCTTCCAGGTTTGAGACGACAATTAAAACCGAACCTACGGTACAAGGACTAAGTGACTGCGCTTGGTTTCGACGACTATAGAGTGCATGCAAGGGACCGTTACTGATGGAAGGCTGCATTATCTCAAGCTGAGATCCTTCATAGGTTGTGCGCCGGTTAAGTAAGTACGTCAGTAGTTCTCATTCTTGAGGGAATAAAAGTAATGGGTCCCCTAACTCATCCGTTTGGATTTTTTAACCTTTATTTCTCGCAAAATTCTACCAACTGGGACGGAAAATCTGCCCTTGTGAATTGAATTCGCAGCATTGTCAATTCTTGCTACAAACACACTGACGTACACCTCAGTATAATAAGACATCTTTCATCTATCGTATTCATTGGGTTGTTGACAAGTTGACCTTCGTTCTAAACGCTATTGATCGATTTGTATGAGTGCAGTTCTCCCGGATTCGATTAAAGTCACTGACTGCAACAAAATGAGGCAAGAATAATAATCTTTGCTTCGATAGTAAAGATAATTGTTTGCAAACACTTTAATGATGAGTTCATTTCGCTTTGGAGTAAATTGCCAAATGACAGGTTAAATCACTGAAAGTATGTTCTTATATCTTTTGCAGTTGTAAAGTGTATAATATGCTATACAAGTGCACATTTGGAAGTATGTAGATTGTATATTCTAACTTCATTAGGTTTTCTTGATTCACAATTGGAAAGTCGATTGACTATTAACTTTCCACTTATAACTTTGCTGTAATCTTGAGACATTTTCAAACAGGACCTTGTCGACATTTAGGATTATTCGATCAATCAATTAATAGACTTTCTTATGTCTTTGAAAAGAAAACAATGCTAGTTGATACGAACTGTCGAACTCTATTCGCGTTCCGCGCAATCCACGCTATCCACACTTTCAACAAATAAACTATTCGCGCGTTAAACCTCAAAAATCAAAATAGAACCTACTTTGACCACAAAACCTGCAAAATGCAAAAAAAATTAAATTAAAATATTAAAATTTTGTCAAAATGATTTTTTCCAAAAAAATCTGATCATCCATTGCTTTTCCTCAGTTGTCAATGGATCAACGGACGCAGAAAGTAGAAAATTAACCAACTATATGTGTCGCATTCGTCACTTGACTTGCTTATGGGACGAGGTCCACAAGAATATGTGTATTCTATTGAGCTTTCAACTATAAAATATCACGCTGACGGTTTGGCGGATTCTATGTGTCACCGTCTTAATTCAAAACAGTGGACGGATAATCTTAAAATATTGAATTGAAACGAATTTCAACGTGTTCATATTTTTCATAACTGACGTTGCTGTGTAGACGTACGTCAAATCCGTATAAATAGTTTCATATGTCCAAAACACAAACACGCATCAGGTTCGTCTACGTCTGCATTACGATAAAACCGCTTCGAGTTTGCTTTGTATGACAGTTCTCTCTCCATCATCATCAGTCATTTGTCATATCCTCCAAAAGCATATGAATTTTGTTTAGGTACACTTTTTTTAAACAGCTGTCAGGCAAAGCAAATGTTCAGCATGCCAGTCACGTAACGTAACATTACATGCGAAACAAATGTGTGGTCGAGGCTTCATTGTGATAGCACGCATTGAAGCCGAAGCTAAAGAGTGTTTGTGTTTCAGCCTTTAGAAGTCCATTAACTATAACATTGACTTCCTTAGCTGTCATACTGCTTATATGTGTTATTAAGAATGAATTGTTTCAAATAAATGAAGAAAAAAATATAGGAATACAGAGAAAATACGTAAAACGACAACCCGTCCAATGGACGGCGACGATATTTTGTTAATGTTGCTCATTAGTTTTTTTTCCGCATTTCATAACTTATGAAATAATGTTTTAAGACTTCCATTAGATTGCAAATGATAGCTCAAGCTTAACCTACTAAAGGAGAGGCTTTACCCTATCAAACTTGTTGTGGCTTAAAATCTGTTTCCTATTGTTGTTTGCACCAATCTTACAGGAATTCACCTGACTCTGAAGATAGATACCTACATTACTTCACTTCGTTAACTAAATTAACGCTGCTGATTTAAATCGATCGATCGTTGATTCTATATCACAAAAGCATGACCACACTATTTTGGAGCGCCGAATAACAACAAAAATGGAAGTGGGTGTACAGTGTTGGAAGTTATTTGGCAAAACGCCTGCGGCCAAGAAAGACCCATACAAAGCCTTTCGAGATCTTTTTTTTTTTTTGATTTTGGATAGAAAACAAATGGAGTTAGAGATTGTTTCGGTTAAGTTAAATTGGATGCTAAGCGACCAATTGATAGCACATTGAAAGGGAAAATTATGTTATGTAAGTTTTACTTGTATTTATTTCTGGTTTTTATTTGCGATCGAGTTTCAAAATAAAAATGTGCAGAAAATTAATTAACAAACATTCTTTTTTCATTGTTTTCTATTTTGACTTTTACTGATGTTAATGGGCGAGGATTTTGCACACAAATAATTTTTAATCGAAAATGAAAGCAGTTAAGTGGTTTGGAAATAAGTGATTAAGTTTTTATTTGCTTCTTGAAGTCAAATAGCTCACTTTTGTTTATAATATTTAAATGAATATGCAAATGTTCACGTAACGATAAAAGTTATGGCTGAAGAACAAACGAGTTTTAGATTCGTTTACGTTACGATGCACCCGCTTGGTATTTGCTTTAAATGACATTTCTTTGGAGTGACATTGCATAACATAACGTTTTTTTCTTAACGATTGTCAAATGAAACGGTCGAAGCTTCCGACATAGGATTTCAATGCATTCTATTACAATGAAGCCTTGACCTTACGTTTCGTACGCAATGCTACGTAATGAGACTCTTCACGGAAGCTCTATTTGAAATATGCCGAACATTTGCTTTGGACTGACATCTCAACTGCTGTAAAAAAAAGTCAACAAACAAAATTCATTTGTTTTTGGAGAGATGATGATGATGGAGGGTGAAATGTCATTCCGAGCAAACTCGAAGCGCATGCATTTTTACGTAACGCAGACGGCGACAAAGCTAAAGCGTGTTTGTGTCTCAACCATTATGATTATGAACAACAGTTCATTTATGTAAGACTGTAACAAAAACTGTTGAACTCATTTCTAAATACATAGTTAAAATGTTCTTGAATATCATCAAGAAAGAAAGTGCAAATTTGTTAGTCTAATATTATTGATATTTAACCGAATCAATGTATTTACTACTTAAAAGTCAGTGCGCAGTTTGTCTATTTACTTACATATATTGAAACCATATAATTTAAAGCACTTCTTGAACTTTGCTTGTTTATGATAATAACCGGCAGTAAAAAATCGTTAACCTACAAAGACTATAATTTGAACGGAATTTTATCAAACAATCCCAAAAGAGTTCTTAATTGCTTGTTTGGAATATGAATATTTATATATTAACTAGCTGTACCCTGCCACACTTCGCAGTGGCACATGTGATTGGATGGTTGAGAAATGAGAAACAAAACAAAGATTACATTTCATACAAATTTAATTTTTCAATATTTTTTGTTTTTATGTCTGCGTAGATATAAAGACTATCCGTCGCATCTAAATCTTAGCCACACAATTCTAAAGATTGACCTTGAGTTTTATTGATTGTGATTGCAAATGCTATAAATTAAAGACCTAAACTGCTATCCAACCCCGGTACCTCGTTACTCGCTATCCTACCCTACACGCTAACTGCTACCCCTATGCCCTATACATACTCCTGTTTCCTGTCACTCCGCTACCCCGCTACCCCGCTACTACACTACCCTGCTCATATGTCATTAACGACTTGGTCGATTTTTCACAAAATACTTAAAAACCCATTCACGCCACTACCCGAACATTCTGTCAAAATTCGGTGCAGAACACTCCACTGTTACAAAATCAGTGAGTCGAACTTAATACCACAGAAACAATCAAAAATACATGTGCATCACACAATCCGGTAAAAATTTGAAATAAACGCTACAGTACGAACAATTGAAATTTTCATGACACACGATATGAAATGACATGAATCAAACCACATAAACGTTGTACAATGAAATTTCACATTTTCAGTAATTTTCCAAACAAAAATAATCTAACATTTTCAGGGAATTTCACAAATTAACCAGCAGTTCAACAAATCGAAAGCAACAAATCTAAAAAATCAGACCTAGTAGACTTTGTACTTCCTCGTTTGATAAAAATAAGACCTTAACTTTTGCACCCCGCTACCACACTACCCGTTAAACTCTATCCATGGCCCTACTACCCTCTACCTATTATCCGCTACCCGCTACCTGCTTCTGCCACTCGGTACCCCGTTACCCACTACCCGCTACTTCTACACGCTACCCGTCACCCCACTACCTGCTACCCACTACCTCGCTACTCCACTACCAGCTTTCATGGATATATCTCATAAACGGCTTGGTCGATTTTATACAAAATACTTAAAACTCATTTACGCCACTACTCAAACGTTCCCTCAAAATACGATGACAAACGCTCCACTGGTACAAAAGTAGTGAGTCGAACTCAGCAACAAATCTAAAAAAAGAAAAAAATCGACAACTAAAAATGTCAAGTGTATAGTTTTTTTTATTGTCGATGAAAAACAATATTTGACAAATAAAATTTTTCTTCACTGACATTTTATTTTTTTTTTTTTTTTGACTGAAATCTTAAAAATATTTGACGAAATCAAATATTCGTAGCTATATTGATATATTTTGCTGAAGTGAGAAAAGCATTATTTTTTAACATTTGCACCGTTTGTGATTGAAAAGTTTACATTTTGTTTGTTAACAACCTTCTTCCCTCATTCCTCTTTAGTTTAAAACAAAAATTAAGAAAATCGGTCAAACGGTTGTTGAGTTTTTCGAACGTACACAAACCAACATTACATTTTTATATATATAGATTTATGATTAGAACTCAAATATAACAAGAAAAACCATTAGAGCCCACTTTAACCCCTATTAGATCTTAATTGCTTTTCTAATCAATGTTTGCCTTTTGAACGGATATCGAATCTATATGATTATCTATTCTCGAGTCTCGACCACCCCTGCACAACAATTATGCGACTTGAATTTCTGCACGATTTAATCAATTTTGAACACCAAACTAATTTTTAATGTTTTATAATTTTTGTTTGCACATAAAAACCGTTTTCAAAAGGTGTTCGATTGGATAGGATAGGCCAAACCGCACCTATTTTTTTGTTTGTCTTGTAAACCAAAGAGTCCAAAAAGAAAGGAAAGTGTCTCTTGACACAGTGTTGTGTCCTTGGATAGTTCGGTTCGGTTTGAGGTTTGAAAAATTCATAAGCCATGAGATAAGAAGCTTGTCCGTATGTATTTATGCTGTGTATGATTGAGGTGCATAAAATAGCACCTGAATTTGGGAGTGCTCAATCCTCAATGGGTGTTCTGATTTTTTGAGCGAGAACGAGTGTGGTACATGAAACATGACTTAGCCTTTGACTGACAATCAAGTTTTGTGCGGGTTATTGAACGCTGTAGGGGCAAATAAAATAGATATTAGTTCAAAACAATGAGAAGTGGGCGCGAATTTTATTGAGGAAAACTCATATTTTATGTTATTTTTTATGCTTCTTTTAAAAAAAGATAACAAGAAACTTGGCAATAAGTTGGAAGTTAACCGTAAGAATAACAATATGAATAATACTTTAAATTTGTTCTGCTGTATTATAATTTGTGCAGTGGGAGTTACAACTTCATTTTCAATTATACTATACCTTTATGAGATTTTATTGAAAGAAAACCCATTTTTCGACTTTCATTTAATTATGCACAAGATATAAAAGGTTTACTAATTAAATGAAGACAGTAAACATTTTTGGTTATTTGTAAAAAATATGAAGATTTCTTCTTCTTCCTCGGTCCTTACGTTCGTTGACAATGACACTCCAGTTGTTAGCTCTCTCGTGAAAGCTAACCTTTTTGCAAGGCAGTTCGCCGTCTGTTCTTGAGCGCGTCAATGATTCTATGGGACAAATCTCAACATACATAAATCTGCTGGTCCGGATGGCATCCCCGCTATTGTTCTGAAGAGGTGTTCTTCCACGCTGGCAAAACCCTTGCGTTACCTTTTCGTCTTCTCTCTCCAATTATCCGATTGCACTTACGTTCCTTCTTTCTAAGATCATGGAAACGCTGATAAACTATCATCCCAAGAAATATCTCGAAGACCGAAAGCTTCCTAATGACCTTTCGCAGCACCAGGTTCACTAATCTAATGGTTAATCTCACATTACAGCGGAACAAGTCCTTACATCGTTTTGGAGAAAGTTAGATTGTTGCACTTGATATTTCAAAGGCATTTGATAAGTCTGCCATATTGCTCCTTTATCGAAAATGCGTGCTTTCGGTATCGATGAATCCCTACTTCGTTGGATTAGAAACTTTTTTCGGAGTCTGAACCTACAATATAAGTGCTGGTGTGCCCCAGGGCTCCGTTTTGCCTCCGACCCTCTTTCTAATTTTTATAAATGATCTCTTGTTAGAAACTTCTAATCCAATAAATTGTTTCGTTAACGATAGTACCCTTAGCTTTTCTTATTCGTTTCCAGGCTCACATCCCTCCTCTTTGATTGTGAAACTGCAACTACAAATATGATAAGCTCATTAAACTCTGACTTAAACAGCATTGTACAATGGGGAATTAAAAATCGCGTACTGCTTAATGCTTCGAAAAATCAAAGCTGTCTTGTATCGTTGAAGCGAGATATTCCCCCTTTGCCACTGTTTATGAGTGGCACTTGCATCAACGAGACCGAACATCTCGAGATTCTCGGTGTGTGCATTACTTACTGCCTGCATGGTTTGACAGATCCAGAGACAGAGAACCAATCTTGATAGTACTATAGTCGTACCATATACAAAGATCCACACTTCAATGAATACTTTTATTATTAGTTTTTAACCTCAAATTTATTCTTGTTTTTGTTGAGTTGAGGGAAATCCTCATAGATTTAAAACAAATCTGATCTGCACTTAAAATAGATTCGTTTTGAACGCATGTCTCAGATAATACGTTTTCTATTGGAAGTCCAGAAGACTTCTGAAACCATTCCATTGGACGGAATACTTCTGATAAGAGCAGAACTCTTCCGTTTTGAAAACAGAATCGTCCGAAGAATGACACATATCTACATCATAACCCGTTCCATTGGATGTAGAACGTAGAAGAAGAAACGGAAGAAACGTAAAAAAAAGACCAATGGAAAACGACATTAAACAAAAATCAAAATACATAAACATAAACAATCACAAATGGAGAAAGTCAAACGTCAAACTCGATGATTAAAAAATGACCTATGTGAATGAAATGTCAAAATGGACGAATATTCGTGCACTCATTGGTCGCACTCATACCACATAGCTCTTACCACATAGCTTAGAGAATAGGTAGAGGAAACAGTTTTTGGTAAAATTTCTCGAAAACAGACCTAACGATTCCAGTTCAATTTTGAACGAAAATCTTATTCAATCTATAAAAACTAATAGATGCCTCTTTAGTTTTCGCGTTTACTAGCTACTTCTTAGAAGAACAATAATTCATAATGTATTCATTATCATGACTGAAGAATTATTTTAAACTTTTGACTTATCATGTTTATTCTGACAGAAAGAGAAATTGTCTTTTTGAGTTAAAGTAGGTATTAGGATTTATATGCACTCACTTTTTCACTACCAGCCGCGCTTCCAATATCAGATAAAGAAGTTGTAATAGTGCTGCGAGAAAGGTGTGGCAAAATTCAATTGCATGATATTTCGTTTAATTATGTACCGGTACTCAGAGAGTCGTGTATGTAAAATAGAGCAAGCTACCAAAAACTCACATGGCGCTATTTTATCCACCAGTCTGCCGGCCGCCTTGACTGGATCTTATTCAGAATCTAGGTAATTCGCGGGAAAATTTTCTATCATTAATTTTTTCTCTTTTGAAAGATTAGCATAGTGAGACAGTTGAAGGAACGGATTGTGCCAAAATATTCTTTTGCATGCAACTTTTAACAATTGTTTACGAAGGAAATTGCATTAAGGTGTTGGGAAAATGTAGATCGTCAACAATATGAGGGAAAAAAGAAACTTGGAATACTATTTTCATTGTCAATGATGTGACCTTTTCTTTGCGGTAGAGTTGTGTGTGATGCTGATGACTGACGAGGTCTGTTGGTTTTTTCTTTCAAGAGATGAATTAGTTGCAATTGTGGTGCATACATATTCCCGAGTATATCGAGAATGATTTTTAAGTCATTTCAAAGTCGTCTAGTTGATGAATAGCGATCATGCGGTGATGTTGGCAAAATCAAACCACAATGACAATCTTATAAACGCCAAACTGCATAGATTGTAGGTTAAGATGACATTTCAACACAATAGTAATGTTTTTTTTTTTTTTTTAATGATGGAGATGTGCATATTTTATTAATTCATTCATTTGCAGTTCGAACGTAAATCTTGAACTTAAGTTACTTGAAAGCAATAGAAAGTTAAGCCTTGTGGTTTTCTGTCTATGCTGATGATGACAGAAAAGCCATAGGGAAAGTGTATCAACCACGAAATTATTGCATCTGAAAAGTGTGTTTGACATTTATAGGACACTTTTGACGTTGTGTAATATGAGCTTAAAACAAAGAAAGCTATTTCGACAAATCGATTGCAATCAATCTGGCAACAGTATGGGATAAACCAACTAAGTGGTTGAGAGAAAAGGGATTTTGTAGCACGTGGATAAACATTACCCATTTTTATCCTTGTAGTCTTATGCTACCAGACAGCTCCTCTCCTCATATTGAAGTACATAGCAGATCACGCTGCAGCTGAATATTGGAGATATAATTTTGCATGGGGTATACTGTCGTTTATTAGTGAAATGAGTGTTGGGCTTAACAAGAGTGGTCAGCGGTTATGTTATGGCAGGTGGTGTCTGAATATGCGCTTCTTATATCTCAAATGAGCTTCCATTAACACTCGCTAAAAGTTTTCTTTGGTCAAGATCTCGGCACAGTACTCGAACCGTCTGTCTGTCAATAATTGTTATCTTGTTCTAGAACAAATTAATTTTATCATTTTATAGAGTTTTATAAGTTATACTAAAACTTCATCAACCACATGTACCTGAAAAAATTTTTGGAAAGAGAAAACCAAATTTTTAAGCCAAAACTAGTTCCACACACGAAAAACTCACTTGGAACAAATTTGCTAAGACAGAACTTTGCATCAAAGCTAAAAAACAAGTAGTCTATAACAGCCATATCAATATCAACGCTCATTCCATACTTATTCCATCGGTAAACTAACCCATAGAATAAGAGTTAATCTATGCGACGGGTTACAATTTCTCATTAATAAAAAATGTTTGTTCCCAGAGTAGTAAAGTGACGTACTTGACTTACTTACTTACTTAAGGTGGTGCCAGCTCCATCCCTAGCTAGCTGTCTACAATTTTGAACTCCAAATTGATTGAAGTCCTCTTCCACTTGTGTGCGCCACCTGGAGTCGCGGTCTTCATCCATCTACGAACCTCAGGAATAGTGTCGAAGGCTTTCCGGGCCGGAGCATTGCTATCTATCCGCTCTAAATGACCGAGCTATCTTAGTCTCTGGACTTTGACCCTTCTGGCTAGGTCCATGTCGTTGTACTACCGTAAAATTCGCTGCTGTATCTTCTTCTCCATTCCCCATCAAGGCACATGGCGCCAAAGATGACCCGAAGAACTTTCTCTCGAAACAGCCATACAGCAGAACTGGGGTGATGAGGATGTTGTTTTACCTTAGTTGCTCCTAGAGAGGGCTTTTCCACTCAATTGCTTTCTTAGCCCAAGGAAATAGCGATTAGCAAGAGTTATTCTTCGTCTGATCTCGGCGCTGGCTGGTGTTATTGCCGTGTTAATAGCGGAGCCTAGGTAAACAAACTCCTATACTACCTCGAATTGGTATACGTTTATTGTGACGTTCTATCCGAGCCGTCGCGTCGGTGTTGGGTGTTCTTCCTCGGAGACAGCATAACTTCGTTTTTCCCTCATTTACCGCTAAACCCATTTTTGCCGCTTCTGTCTCATATCTTGCAGATGATTTGGTGCATGCTCCTATCTAGATCGTCGCCTGCTGCTTTGGACAGTTTGGCAGCTTGATCATCTGCCGTAGCGGCTTTTTTGAATTTCAGCCGTGATGTTGCCGTTTTCACTTCTTCTAGGTCGGGTTCACGGAATCCTGACGGCAGGATCTTTTGCGTCGTTGCCGTTACACAATCTACAAAAGTGGTCTTTCCAAATTCCCGGCATTGACTGCGATTCTGCAATGATGTTCCCTTGTTTATCTCTGCAGGCATCGGTTCGTGCTCGATGACCTTGAGTGAGCTATTTTACCTTCCGATAAAACCTATGAACTTCATTCCCGCTGTTGGCTCTGTCATCATCCTCGATCTGATGCTTCTAATGGTACCTCTTTTTTCTCCTGAGAAGCCAGCGTTCCTTGTTCCTGTTTTGCTTGTAGAGTTCACGAGCAGCTCTTGTCCTTTTAGGCATCGCCGCTTTCTATGCCTCCTGCTTGGCTTTATGGGCCTGTCTGCATTCTTCGTCAAACCAGGGGTTTCGTTTTGGTGGCTGTGTGAAACCTAGCAAATTAGAGGCGGCATCTCTAACTGGTTTCTGGCAATATTACCACTTGTCTTCGGTACTTCATGTTGGTGGCATAGGACTTCTTAAGAGGTTACTTGACACTCGATCAAAGAAGGATCTGGTCATCTCTTGCGATTGAAGCCGTCCGACTTCGAATTTTCTAGCAGAATTTCTTTGTTTTGTCCGTTGTCGGGATATTCGTAGCACCTTGGCTACAACGAGGCAGTGGTCTGAAAGTTCGAACAAGTAGAATGCTGGAAAAGTGCCTTCGTTTGATCGCATTGTGATCAATCTGGTTGATGGTTGATCAAGCAATGTTCTTTAATGGATGTTGAGATGTGGGAACCATGTGGTTGCTACTACAACATTTCACCCCGTAGCAAAATCAATCAGCCTGAATCCGTTGTCCGAAGTTGTGTTGTGCAGGCTGTGCTTTCCGACTTTTTCACCAAAGATGTCCTCTTTTCCCAGCTTTGCGTTAAAATCACCGAGTACAATTTTAATTTCATATCCATGACGTTCGTTTAAAAATTTGAAGCTCAAGACTTTTTGTTTGAGTCTGCTTCCCACTACAAACCCGAATCCAAAGAGCCGCTGTTGTTGCTCTCGGTAACAATTACCATAGAAGATGTTGCAGTTTTTCATCCTCCTTTAAATCCAATCCCATCGCATTTCCTGCATATCGGTTATGTCTGCTTTGTATCAGTTGAAGGTCTCCGCTAATTGTTCGGCAGCACGCTGTCTATTAAAGGACCTTACATTCCACGTGCATACACGAAATTCGTTGTCCTTCAAACATTTGCTTGGGTCGTCATCAGTGTATCCGTCCGTTTCCGAGGCCTGTTGTTGCTTCGCAACTAATTGTTTTTCTATGTAGTTCAAAAGCTACGACGCCAAACACTTCGTTAATTTTAGATTTAATTAATTTAAAACTATTTGGATTAGTCATAACACGAAAACCATTTTGTGTAATGTTTATGACAAAACTGTTTTATTTGATTTACCGGTGCAATCGTCAGTAGAGCTTGTTTTACTTAAAATACGTCCCTATACCAGCTTACTTTACACAAATATATCTACGCTAAGACCAGAGCACTCGAATTAGATAAATATTAAATCATTAACTTGCCCCACCGGTATACTGCTTTTACACGTGATTACAAGAACTAAACCACAAGATAATCAAACCACTTTTTCCTACTTAAAATTAAAAGCTTATCAAAGAAAAAATAATAACCTGCCTCACCTAAATACGAAAACGAATTATAAATTCAAATACAGCTTGTGAACGGCTGCGTCAATATTTTCTGCATGCTTTATAGGTTTCAGCTGCGAAATTAGAAATAATAATCTGATTCTTTATTTTGCTTACAAAATCAATACCCATATTGCCCTCAAGAATTAAAGAAAATAATTCATACCTTCTATTCTTACAACTCTCAATTGATCTTTATTTCAAGTTGCCGTTACAATTATTCGAAAAAAAGACTGCAATATTAGTCACGACCAATCCATTCAAATTGCCATAACTACCACATATCTGTTATTTAATTCATGCCTGATAGTGTAAACAACATGTGTAGGTACATTGCAGAAGTGTTTGCCGCTACCATGCCGCCGCCGGAAGTAGCCTTGAAGTAGGATTAGAAAAAGCAAACTCAATTTTTTGCGGCGAGATAAACACAGAGATAATGTTTATTCAGCCAGAGCTTCCCAAACCATCGAAAAAGCTCAAAGTTGCGATTGGTTTCTCAGGAGCGGAATAATGACCATCTAGGCGCTGCACTGGATTGTAATGATCTGCATGTTTTGTGTCTTTCCTGAGCTCTACTTTTTTTACACAAATTTAAATTGTAATCAATTTTTGTGCGAGTAATTTTGGCACACTTCAAATATTTTCCTTGCATCTAAGATTTCACTTTTTTCAAAAATTCAGCAATGGGTTTCAAAGAGCTCACTTCAAAAAAAGCCTTTTCAAATCTGTGAACCCAAGTACACCACTTGTTTTGTATGACGTCTTTGTCCACTCGCTTACGATGATTACGTCACAGTATGGTTCACTCAGGTTTATTTGGTTTGACTCTGACTTGCAACCATAGAGAACCTATTTATCTAGAGTCGCAACTCGCTCTCTTTTTTAAAAAATCACTGTCCAAAAAATGTTGTGGTGAGTCTCTCAATTTACTCTTATTTTTCGTGTCCGTGAATCTGTGAAAGAGGTGAAAAAAAATTCAATAAGGACATGACCGCACTCTTTTAAGGGTGAAATAAACTCTGCCAACGTGTTTAAATGTGTTTTTTTAGTTATTTATTCGTAAATCATAGTTGAATTCCATTTAAAAAGCAAAAAACACTATGCACTGCACTTTGTACTGTTATTTAAATACTTAAAACATGAATTTCATACAATTATTTTTATTTTTTTAATTTTTGAATTCAACTGACTCTTATTTTTGAATTTTGAGCGCAGGCTTTTAAAATTGAGCCTAGGCTTTTCACCTTATTGAGCCCAGCACACAGGCCTACCCATTGCAAATGTATTGGTTCGGCCTCCCATTTGAAATGCATTGAAAAAGCCTATACATTTACATTGGGTAGTATATTTTATCAAATTTAATTTTTTTAGTCGAAAGAGAGTAAAATGCCTTGAGTTGCGACTCTAGGTATCCTACCTCTGTGCTTGCAACAACAGTCAGACAAGCTTTTTCAAACCACCCAACCCATCAGCTGTTGTCTTGTCTTCGGTCGACCGATTACCACCTCGCCTTGCTCCGTTCTCATTCAACTACCTTCTGTGTCAGTAGAGTAAAGGTAACTTTACTCACGACCAAACCACACTCGCCGACCAAACATTTACACAGTGCATGAGTTTACTGGCACTGCGACACAGGAGCGACTTTTTTGCCACTAACTTGATCGTGATTGTTTGCTCTGAGCTTACTCGCCTGACTCTGTGGACTGCAGTCTTTGCGGGTTGTTGGTTCAGATTGGTTCATTTTCGTCGGATTGTCGATGTTTAATCGATAAGTTTTTTGTTTTTGTTATTTCGCCACTAAATAGTCAGTTCTTTGCGACTTGGCGCTGCAGTAAACAATCGACGGCACATGCGCTACGTTCTATCGGAACATTTTGATTGGTCGAATGATCGGACTTAAAAATTTTGCAACCTGTTGAGGTGGTCTATCGGAATATTTCCTTCAAAAGTTGTTTGTTTAATTAGGAAGAAAAAAAAAATAAATTCTTTGAATTAAAGTGGAAGTCAATTTTGTCCTCAACGAAGAAAAAGCAATCGAGAGGGAGACTCAAACGGCTCGAGGCAATCTTGCATAATAGGCGAAAAAAAGTTCAACGACAACGACAACAGTGGACGATCGAAATCGTCGTCGACGACAATATAACAACGACAAAATTCGCGTCGGTTTAGTGAGAATATAGCCAAAGTGAGTGATCTTTTTTTCTGTTTGTTTTGTTTTTCGGTATGCAAACGATCGTTGCGGAGCAGAGAGTTTGCTAAAAAAGTGTTTCAAAAGAGATACTTTCTGTCGGATTGTTCAAAAGGCGCGCGCGTACACTCTCTCCCTTACCCGATCAAGTCGAGGTTTGAGGACGCTGAGGACGTTAAAGACGTTGTCGTCGTCATCGCAGCGTGGAACTTAATTCAACACAAAAAAATCGCGGTCGTTATAAATTCGATTAAATTCCTTGTAAGTTTTTTTTTACTTAAGGAGCTCAATTTGGACATTTGGCGGGACGCAATTATCTGGGCACACAAAGGCTGATACTTTCCTTTAGGTTGAAGGTATTTCAGCGTAAATAAGACGGAAATAACCGGAGAGTATTTTCCTTCTTTTTGTAGAAGTAAGAAAACTTAATCGCTTTGTTGTGTGTGTCCAGCTTTAGTGGTGGCGACAGGCCAAAGTGACAGTTCACGAGTTCAAAAGAAGAAGCTCTTACAATTAGTGGAGAGATATAATAAGTTGAGACAACAACGAAGACGATATCAGACATTTGAATAAGTTGTAACTTAAGAAGCGACATTTAGCGACAGTTTGGTGCAAGGGGAATGCCATCATAAAAAGTAAGTTTGCTGATATTTAACTCAAGATGTTTTGTTTGCATAAGACTTTGTTGTTTTTTTACAATGTGATGCTAGGCATGATTTTATGCATCTTGTGTTTGTCCTCTCTTGGGACTTGTCTCTGATAATAATTAATACAAAATTATTGAGGAAGGTAGGCTGGTTTTTTGTTTTTGATTTGATGTTCTGTGCTTTTAATTCAGAAAAATTTAATTAATTTGAAAAGTTGTTTAGATTTAAAACACCAATAACAACATGCTCCGGTTATTTTGAATTCATAGATGTTTATTAGCATACTCAGGCACTTTTGTTTTGTTGGGGGAAGTTGTAACCTTTTGAGTATTTTTATTTGTGAATAAAATAGGTTAAAAATACAAAAAATCTGAAGGGGGTGGGGGGCTAGACATTGAGAGTTTATAAAATTTCAAGAGAATCTGCTTTTGAACAAGGATGATTGCATAATTATGTCATTTTCTCAGATATTCTGTTTTTCACTTAAATATTCCACATACGCCGTAGGAACCCGTGTTCCTTTCTCTTGTTTCTATTGCCTTAAAGGACAAGAACTGTTTTAGAATATGAGCTCAAAATTAAATTACGTATGTTTAAAGCAAGAAAAGAATGTTTGATAAAGACCAAATTTGGTGGGACAAGGGAGCAGGAAATCAGTAAGTTTTGCTTCTATTTCAGAAGTCTTTGGATGATTAGGCAGTAAACTAACTAATTTTGTCTGTTTTAAACTTGGATATACCTTGTGGTGCGAAATAATAAAAATTGTAGCCGAGACCAACATAGTTTACCAGCCACCCCCGAAAAAGAACCCGTGGTATGATGATGAGTGTGCGTTATGGAATAGAGAGACGGAAAATTCAAGTTTGCAAATGCTGTAACGGAAAACAAGAGCAGAGAAGAGTATCGAAAAAAAAAGGAGAAATGAGAAAGGACCCTGCGAGGGAAGAAAAGAGCATCCGCAGTTTCTCAGCTCAAAGATCTAGAAGAGTCTCGGGCCAAGAACAACACCCGCTGTTTCTTTAAAAAACTTGTAGCAATAAGCTTTTGGTTTCAGAACTGGGACACAGGCTCTTTGAAAGGTGAAGGAAACTTAGTAACCGAAGCTCAATCGCCTGTAGATGTTTTCAAGCAGCACTTCAACAGTTGCTTAATGCGCAAAATGTCGAGTGAGCTACAGACAAAAGAGAAGCAAGACCAGTCAATGAAGACCCAGTCCCAGCACCAAGCACAGAAAAGTAGAAAGCGCCATCCAAAAGCTAAAAAATAACAAGTCCGCCGGGTCGGATGGCATACCTGCGGAACTCTTGGAGGAGGTGTTTTGATGCATGCACCAGGTCATGTCCGTAGCTTAATGGTTAGGTGCGTTGGCTGCTAAGCAGAACGTCGTGGGTTCGAATCCTACTCAGGCCCAAAGTTTTTATTTCATCTTTCACGGACACTGCCTCTTGCGAAGAGCTGACAAAACTTCCAAGAGTATCATCTGTCATGAAAAAGTGCTTCTCAACTTGCCGTTCGGAATCGGCGTAAAATTGTAGGTCCCCTCAATTTTCACACGCACCTAGAGAATTGTTGATGAGAGTAAGCCACTTAGGCCTTGGCTCTTCAAGAGCTGTCGCGCCACTCTATTTATTTTTATTTTTTACCAGGTCATCACCAAATTGTGGGAAGAAGAATGCATGCCTCTGACTAGTCGATAAGCTTCATATGCCGCATCTACAAAAAAAGCAATCCTATGTCATACAAAAACTACCGAGGCATAGCTTTGAATGTTGCATACAAAATCCTATCCAACGCACTGTGTGAGCGTCTTAAACGTTCTGCAACACAATAATCGGTACTTACCAGTGTGATTTTAGGCCTTGATATACCAAATATTCACACTGAGCAGATCCTGGAAAAGACCAACGAATTTCAAGTCGAAACCCACCATCTTTTCATCGACTTCAAAGCTGCTTATGATAGCATCTACCGCCAAGGGCTTATGATGGCGATATCTGAATTCGGGATCCGAACAAACTGATCCAGCTGTGCCGCATGACGCTTAAACGATACGCAGTACAGTGTGCAAATAGGTAACAGCTTATCCGAGTTGTGTCAAACATGCGCAGGGTTTATAAAAGGAGATGCGCTGTGATGTGATTTCTTCAACAAAGTCCTGGAGCAGATAATGCGCAAGGCAGGTGTGAGCTTGAACAAAAAGCTGAAAGTCTTCTATCAGTAACTTACTTACTTACTCAAGGGCTACAGTCCTGGTCGGATCAGGGCCTCATCCAACAAGTGTCTCGAGCCTGCTCGGCCCGTAGTTAGCTGTCTCCAGTTTCGCACGTCAAGTTAGTTGAGGTTCCCTCTTCTCACCTGTGTTCTCCACCTGAGTCGTGTTCTTACTCTTCTGTGATGTCCTTTCGGGTTGTATTTGAAGATTCTTTGAACCGGAGCATTATTCTCCATTCGATCTACATGACCCAACAATCTAAATCGTTGGACATTAACTTTTCTGGCTTAGGTCAGTGTCGCTGAAACAGCTTGTATAGTTTATGGCTGAATCTGCGTCTTCATTCCTCAATTATGCAGATAGGACAAACAATCATACAACAAAATTTCTCTTGGAAAGCTTTCATCCGATGTTTTCAAGGCGCGTTAATTGAGGGCCGGGATGATTAGGGTTTTGTTAAGTGACAACTGAGAAGCTCGAGATTGGACTTTATTGCTCAATTGTCTGCTGTTGTTCAAAGAAGAGAGCGATTGGCAAGCGCAGTTCTCGCTGTCTGAATTTAGAGCGGATGCTAGGTTACAAAATCCATGACCACCCTCGAATTTAAATCAGTCTATGCTGACGTTAGTTCCAAAACTTCGATGTTGGGTGTCCTCTCCTATGTTTAGAGTATCAACTTGGTCTTACCCTCATTGACCGGAAGACATATGTTCTTGGCCTCCGTCTCAAGGTTCTCAAATGCTCCACTGACATCACGCTGCTGTGATCAACCAATAACGGACTTTTGGAAGATTGTGCCTCTGGTATTGACGTTGAAGATTTGCACAATATTTTCAAGAAAAATGTTGAAAAAATCGCATAACAGCACATCGCCTTGCCTAAAAGTTGGAACAGCGTAAACTGTTATATTACACAGACGGACGACATTTTCTGGGATGTCAAAATTAGACAATGATCTATACGCTGTCATACGAAGCCTTGAAATCGATGACAAGGTGATTAGGTATTGATTTAAAGTTCCTGGATCTTCTTCAAGATTTGCCGTAGAGTGAACTCTACTTTGTTCAATTTCTCAAAAACTCAATTAAAGAGTATTTAATCTGAAAAATGTTTACTTATTTAGTTTCGCTGCCATACTTGCTTAAAGTTGTTTATTTTTTTTTTTTTTGCAGAACATAACCAAGTTTATGTAATTCACTTTTATTTAATTTTATGGCTTACATTTTTGCTTACCATTTTTCAGTGCGGAAAATAATTAATGTTCCTTCAATAAGAACTTGTTCAAGTTACTTGAACTCAATATCAAATCCTGTATTCGAAAGTCTCAACCAAGTGACGTAATTCTATTTAATGTCCAGACAATCCAAACTAATCCCACCGATTTCAGTTGATTATACAACATTTACTTTGCACCAAAAACTTCCGGCAAGTTCTAAGCTGGCAATATCCACATCGCCAAAAAAAAAAACCAACACCCACTCAGCTAACCCCCAAATACTCAATAACAATAAATCTTTTGATTTATATACACCTATCGCTCAATTACAAAGCCAGATATTGCCCGAAAAATAAATTCGCTCAAAGGCGTGCCCTGTGACAATGGAATCTATTCGGGTTCTACAAGCGACTCCATAATTGCAAATAATGCGGAACATTGACTCACTAAAATTTTTCATCAATTCAATTAGCTATTTCGGTTGAAGACTTAAACTTTGGCAACAATTTGAAGGTCAAATCAAGGAACAGGCAGTTTTCGTGACTTCACTTCATTCCAGCATGAAGTATTCCTTGAACTGCCTTAGACCATATCTATTGCCTGGTTGTAAATAAAACAGAAAACACGCCTCCTGCGCAACCTTGCTGAACATTCAAATTTTCGGAAACGAAACTTAACAATTTAATTATTGTGTTGAGAGAAGCCAGGGCGAGTGGTGTGAAATATTGAAATTCCCTCACACTTTTGCGCTTACTTTTCTGAATTCGAAAAAGAAAATGATTTCAAAAGTGCAATGTTGCATGGCTATTCGACTGTCCATGTTTCCCATGGAGTTGGGGTAGAAGTCAATTAGCTTGGCTGGCTTTTGGCTTGCCATAAATATGATGTTGCGGTTATTTCTTAATTTTATAAACGTAGTTGGTTTGCAAGTCGAATGTATTTATTTCCTTTCTAAAACAAAAGTTTGAGCATAGCGAAGCCACTCTGTCTGCTAGATACAAACAGCGAACATAAAAAAATGAATAAAATAATAATAACATTTCGTTGGAATTATTAGAGCGTTTAGTTTTTTTTTTGAGTTGTTTTGTGTTTTTTTTTTTCAAGAATTTTTCTTAGGTATTGAAATTATTTTGCCATCGGCAGTTGTTTTGATTGTAATATCCTGATTCTGCAAAAAGCTTAACTTTAATGTCATGAAAGTTTTGTTTTGTGTACCAGAACCAGAAGTCACAGATTAAATAGGTTTTTGACATCATGCAAATGAAAAGCTACACAAACAAAAGAGATGGTTTCCACATGGTTTAACATTTTTAATTACGATTTGTTGTCAATAGGTCAACGAATTCTTTTTTCGCACTAATGAATGGTTCATGGATTATGAAAGGGAAAGTTTCATGATGATGAAATAGTGCGTAAAGGAGAAATGAATATTCATTGTTATTTTGTCAATGAGATTTTGACGATTCAAAATCGACAATCAAATGCCAACAGCAAAGCTATTGAACAAAAACACTATCTGATGAGTTATTGAATCATAATGGGGGATTCTATGTGAACAAAAGCTCCATAATCAAAAAGACGACAGTGATGAAGTGTTTGCTTGAATTAAAAAACCCACAAGTTAAAAAATAAAAATTTAAGTATTCAGCTCGAGAAGGTCCTCTCATCCACTTCCGTTTCATCAAATGAATTTATAATCTATAGCGGTGTTCACATGATATTAGACAGACGGCCAACACTATTTTTGTGGTGTATTTTAGACTGCCAAGCAGCCATCAGAGATGCCACCGCTGAAGTGCTAGGGTTTACACGGCTCCCACAATGAAAGCTCTGGTTTGACGATGAGTGGCGGCGAGCACACGAGCAATTCTGAGATCTGTAAGCAGAAAAGGAGAGAGGAGCATAAACTTCTCAGAAAAAAAAGGGAGCATGAGAAGCGCGCGCCGATCGAGAGGGATGTCACAACAGGAACAAGGTTTGAAAGTTCTACAAAAAAGGTGAAAACAACCTCCAGGGCTTATACACCCTGAACTGAAGCCTTAATAAGAGACCATCATGGGAACATCGTAATGGAACCGCAGTCAGTGCTGAGGAAATGGAAAGACCAGATTTCCAAGCTGTATAAAGCCTTCGTCAAGAAACCTGATAGGTCCTTATCAGTGTGGCTTCAGACCCGGAAAGTCCACCATCGATCAAATATTCCCCCTGCCTCAGATCTTGGAGATGATTCAGGAACTTCAAATCGGTACCTACCACAGCGTCTATAGAGACCAATTCTATAGGGCAATGTCCTAGTTTTGGGTCGTCCCAGAAAAACTCCTTCGCCTGTGTTAGATGTCAATTGAAAACTCACGCTTTTGATGTCAAAAAGGTTTTAGACAAGGTGATGTGTTGTCATGCGATTTCTTCAACATCATTCTTGAAAAGATTGTGCAAATCTCCAGCGGCAACACCAGAGGACTTTGTCTACCTGGGATCCGCTATCAACTCAGACAACAAGATCAGCGCTGAAATCAAACGAAGAATCACTCTTGTCAATCCCTGCTTCTTTGCACTTAGAAGGCAATTGAGTAGTAAAGTCCTCTGCCGAGCAACTAAAGTGACACTCTACATGAAAAACACTTTGGGTTGCTTTGAGAAAAAATTCTTCGAGTATTTTGGTCCTATCTGCATTAATAGAAGATGGAGACGAAGATTCAACCAAGACTGTACGAGCTGTACAGCGACACTGACCTAGCCAGAAAATATGAGGCCAACGACTTAGATGGTTGGGTCATGTTGAGTGAATGGAAAATAATGCTCCGGCTCGTAGAGTCTTCGAATCCAACCCGGAAGGACGTCCCAGAACAGGAAGATCGCGACTCAGGTGGAGCACACAGATGGTAGAGGACCTGTGAACCAACTTAACGTGCGAAACTGGAGACAGCTATCTAGGGACCAAGCTGGCTGGAGAAGTTTGTTGGATGAGGCCCTGGTCCGACCTGGACTGTAGCGCCACTATAAGTAAGTAAGTAAGTATTCTACGCGGCCTACAAAAACTAAAGAATTTTTGTGCAGATGTGCAGTAACTGCATATTATTTAAATATTCTGTTCCGAAATTGTTTAAAACAATAAACTATCATTCAAAAAAAGTGAGGTTACAAAAACAATTATTGGTAATGTCAGAGTACAGGGATGTCAAACAGCTTTTGTGTGCAGGGTATATTCGCTTAGAAACGTCAGAAATGTCATTAAGAATTAAGGTGTGTTCACAGTGGTTTTCATATTATACACGAATTCGCCAAAACGACAGAAGTTGATAAACATGTTGTTGATTGTGAACGCCGTTAAATGAAGAATCAAAGCATCCGAATTTGGAGAGATAGATTGCTGTATGGACTTGTACAACATAAAACCCAATAAAGCCTTTTTTTGTTTAATTTGAAATGATAAATGAAAACTAAAAGAATCCTTTAAATTAATAGACGTGAAACCAAATATTTGAACAATTTTTAGTTTCTTCTCAAATAACTCAAAGGAAATGTCAAGTTATAAAGTCATTAAAAGACGATTAACAAATTCCTGATTGATGAGTCAAAATACCTTAATTTGTCATTATTAATTAGCATCCAGTAACCAAAGTTCATTGCATCTTTTTGAAAAATTGTTAAACCTGCCAGCTTTAAATTTCAATGTTGCAAATGACGAAAGACAGACGAGGAGCCAAATTGAGATTCACTCTGAATGGTTAAAGGTTTAACCATTGCATAAGCTAACGTACATAAAAGTATACGTAATTCATTAGGTTGACTCTTAAAAGTTAAAAATCTGTCATGTGCGAGAAGCTTTTCATCTTCACCAACTTGAGCATGAAACGACACTTTGTGTGTCACAGATGCTTGGTTTTTATGTGGAGTTATGTGGTGTGCACTGTTTTCGTTTTAAGTCAAAAGTAAAAGAGTTATATGATAAAATAATGGCAATCTAACTTAAAGAGGACATAAAAGTGTGCTCAGATTGACAGTTAACTTAATTCTGTCTCGTAATTTTCTAAATTGTCTCTAGACCTTATTGTTCAATTTATTTCATTCTTATAAGGGACACTTTCTTAAAAATGGATTTTATGAAAGCTGTTTAAAAACAAACTAGGAGTCATAGTCCTCAGAGTGACAGAAGTTATCAGAAAAAAAGGAAAACTTAATCAACCACATTGTGAGGCTTTGTTGAGAATAAAGACAAATCGAAATCATTCAAAGTAGTTGAAATTTAATCTTTATCTATGGGTTATCGATTTAATTTCACTTTCCATAAGCCATACTTAACATTTTCAACTTTGCGGCTGGAGTCGCTTTATATTTTTTACTTATTTCTTTCCAATCTGTCTGACCGAGTTATTAATAAATTTAAGCATGGAACGAACCACAAGAATTTTCTAATGGCTGAACGAAAATACGCTTTTAGCTTTGACTTTGCCTGAAGGTTACGTAAATCTTACTTACTTACTTAATGGTAGCGCTACAGTTCGTTGTGGGCGTAGGCCTCAATCAACAGTCTCGCCAGCCAGTCGGTCACTAGCTAGCTGTCTCTAGTTTTGTCTCTAGTCTTCCACTTGAGTGCGCCACCTGATTCGCGGTCTTCCACTCCTTCTACGTCCCTCGGAAATAGTGTTGAAGACATTCCGGGCCGGAGCATTGGTGTCCATCCGCTCTAAATGACCGAGCCATCTGAGTCTCTGGACCTTGACCCTTTGGCTAGGCCATGTCGTTGTACAAACCCGTAAAGTTCGCTGTTAGTACTCTTCTTCGCCATTCCCTTCAATGCACACGGGGCCAAAGATGACGCGAAGAACTTTCCTCTCGAAACAGGCCTAAGGCACTTTCAATCCGATTTTGTCCAGGTCCATGCTTCTGCACCATACAGCAGGACTAGGATGATGAGAGTGTGGTTGTACCAATTTTAACTAGTTTCTCGAAGAGAAGGCTTTTCCGATCAATTGCTTTCTTGGCCCAAAGAAACAGCGCATTAGCAAGAGTTATTCTTCGTATTCTTTCCCATCTGTCTGACAGAGTTATCTATGCCATAACTTGAAATGGTTTTTTTCTCGCTTTTTAAATAAATATAAAATAAATAAGAAATGAAGAGTGCCACCCACCGTATAATAAACAACCAGATGTTTTAAAGTTTTTAATGCCAAATTAGCTTTTCACATTCAGGACTGAAGAGATTTAATGGAGGTTGTTATGGGAAGACGGTCGCCCTCAGAATGGTTTTTGATTAACCGATGACCAGCTGACGAACAGAGACGGTTTTTTATGTTAAAATTGATATGTCATTTTAACATTTATACTGTTATTTAAATAAAATTGATTAAAAATTTAATAACATTCAAGCAGGATCAGTAAATAAGGTAGCTATGACTTAATTGAGTAATGAAAATGACTTAATTCTGTGAGCATATTAACAACCGTGTGATGTCCTCAATCAGTTTGTCAGATCATAAGAACGAACCAAGAATTTCTAATGGCTGGAACAAAAACCCGCTAAAGCTTTGAACTTTGGCCTGAAGTTTACGAAAATCTACTTACTTACTTAAGGTGGCGCTACAGTCCGTTTGGACTTGTAGGCCCTCAATCAACAGTCTCCGCCAGCCAGCTCGGTCACTAGCTAGCTGTCTCAGTTTTTGCTCTGCATTATCTTCCACTTGATGCGCCACCTGAGTCGCGGTCTTCCTCTCCTTCTACGTCCGCTCGGAAATAGTGTCGAGAGGCTTCCGAGGCCGGAGCATTGGTGTCCATCCGCTCTAATACCGAGCCATCTGAGTCTCTGGACCTGGACACGGCCCTCCTGGCTGAGAGTTCCATGTCGCTGTGACATACCCGTAAAGTTCGCTGTTATATCTTCTTCGCCATTCCCTTCAATGCACACGGGGCCAAAGATACCCGAAGACTTTCCTCTCGAAACAGCCTAAGGCACTTTTCATCCGATTTTGTCCAGGTCCATGCTTCTGCACCATACAGCAAGGACTGGGATGATGAGTGTGTTTGTACAATTTTAATCCTTAGTTTCTCGAGAGAGAGTGCTTTTCCCGATCAATTGCTTTCTTGCCCAAAGAAACAGCGATTTGCAAGAGTTATTCTTCGTCTGATCTCGGCGCTGGTGTTATTGCCCGTGTTAATAGACAAACTCCTCTTCTACCTCGAAGTTGTATGCGTCTAATGTGACGTTCTGTCCGAGCCATCGGTGTTGGGTGTCCTTCCCTCGAAGACAATCAATACTTCGTTTTGTCCCTCTATTTACCGGCTAAGACCCAGTTTTCGCCGCTTCTGTCTCAATTCTCACAAAGGCGCCATTGAAATCACGCTGTGTTCTTCCATTTTATCAATATCATGTCGGCGTACGCGAGAAGTTGAACAGATTTTTGGAAGATAGTGCCTCTGGTGTTGACGGTGGATTTTGCAAGTGGAGTTCGGTGCACTAGTGCTCATGTAACGATTGTTAAAGCAAATCGCCACGACAGTGCATTCGCCTTGTCGGCATCCTTTTTTGACGTCCGAAAGAGTCGTGGTCGTGGAGCTCGTTGCCAACCTTGATGGAGCTGCGTGGTTCTCATCTTCTCATTCGCCACAAGCGAACGAGCTTGGCAGGGACGCCTAAATAGACATAGTTTGTACAGTTCGTCTCTGTTGACTACTGTCATTACGCCGGCCTCTTAAAAATCCGATGGAAAAGGGTGGTGGGTATCAATTTTGAGTTCATAAGGTCTTTTACAGGATCTGACCGCAACGTGAAAATTTGGTCGGTGGATGACTTTACTGGCTGAAGCCACATTATATAGGACAATCAGATTGTTGTCGAAAGGCTTCAGACGTTCAAGATTACGTCAGTGGAGATCTTGTAGGCGATGTCTAAGTAGACCTTATTCCCTCTGTAGTTGGCGCAGTTTAGAAGAGGAGAACCCCCTTATTCAGTTTACGAATTCAGCCATAGGAATTCAATGCACGCTACCACATTGAAGCTTCTACCTAACTTTTCGTACGTAATTTTTCGTAACATATGACTCCAAACGGCAGCTCTCTAGATCACTGAGGAGTTACCTTCTCTATAGGCGTTTTTTCTTTTTTTAGTTCGGAGCTCTGGCTCAGGTCTTCAGAAGCTTGCTGATCAGACTCTGACTAAGTTAGCCTCTGACTTTTCTGAAAGTTCTTGATTTGTTAGTTTTGAAATACAATTGAGCACTTATTATTCAGGATTTTTTTATTTGTAATTTGTTTTATAATAGACTTTAATTACAACAAAAATGATATTTTCCTGCCATATCTACTTGTTTCCCTTTCCAATTTTTATTATTTTAAACATTCTTTTCTTTTTTTACCACATATCATATGCTGACATTTGTGTTGTTCAGGTATTTTGATCACAATGCTCGGTCTCTTTTTTTCCTGGTGCGCGTCGTTCGAACTCTGAACACTCAGAATCAGTGCTCTGAACGAAAAAAGTAACACAATCTTGATGCTCTGAACACACTGAACTAAAAAAGAACACAATTTTTAGTTTGGCAGTTCAGGCCTCTGTTCAGATGTAAAAAGAAAAACCGCCTTTTGTCTTGATTCTGACCCTATCGGCAATTGCTTTGCCTGACAGCTGAACAGCTGTTAAAAAAAAATCAACAAACAAAATTCACTTCTTTTAGGGGAGATGATAATGACGAAGGGAGAAATGTCATTTAAAGCAAACTCAAAACTAGTGCATACTGCATAGTAACGCCAGACGAAGACGAAGCTAATGCGTGTTTGTGTTTAAGTCATAATCAACACATATAACCTTCTCATCGATTTCAAGGCTGTATATTACACGTCTAAATGCAACAAACAGAATCCACGGGTCCGTCAGCGTTGACGATTTTAACTGACAGCTCGATAGAATACACATCCACATCCCATAACCTGACGGATGCGATGGATAGTTTTAGTCAACTTTCTTCTTTCTGCGTCCGATAATCCGCTGACAACTGAAATTGATGAGCAGTCAATTCGATGTTTTTCCGCTGCAACAAGGAAAAGCAATGTTTGATCAAAAATTTGGGCAAACAATAATTTTGAGACAAATTTGAAGTTTTATTTAAATTTGTTTGCATGTTCGCTAGTTTTGTGGTAAATTTTCCCACCAAGCCAAATGACACTGTCAAAGTATAAGCTACAAGGTATGTCTATAGCAACAGTTTCATCCATCACAACACGATGACAGCTAACGTAATTGCGGTGAACGCTGATGATTGACATTACCTAGGGCCAACCGCCTGTTTGAGCACATTTAGCGGAATATGGGTAAAAGTATTGGTTTTTTCCAGTAATAACTTTTCTTCAAAACTTCCGTTGGACATCACCTCTATTTTTGGTAACTGTTTTTTCTCATTAATTCGCATGCACGGAGTAACGGAAAAATAAAATTTGTGGTATCTGGAGGGTAGAATTTATTCAGTTTACAATCTCCCTTCATCTGATCTGTGGTCTAAAGAGAAATAACAATCTAGTAAAGAGCCGGATTTTAGATTTTGGCATCCCATCCGAAAACTTGTCCGATTTGCGTTAGATGAAATTGGGAAACTCATGCAATTCACAGTGATCAAAAAAAAATCTGAGGGACACCTAGGCAGGGTGCATCCATACTTCTCTTGATCAACGACATAGATCTAGCCAGAAATACAGTGAAAAAAAAATCCCTGTCAGAATTTAGTAGCAAAACGAATTAATTATATCGTGCAAACGTAACGTGACAATCTGTCAATTTCTTTAAAGAAGCATTATGACTTCCTATGTGATTCTAAACTTCATTTTCAGCGCTTACATACATTTTTGCCTAAAGTTGTTTTGTAGATTTTCATTTTTTTTCAACAAGATAATGTCAATCGTGATATACGTTTTGTTTAGTTCCTTAATGAAACAATATCGACAAGTTCAATGTTAGGTACCTTAACAAACGGGGCTCTCCTAAACCTTACTTGTCAATCAAAAGCCAAACGCCACATTACCGACACCGTACCTCTTTAAGACAACCATTGTACTGCTAATTGAACAACTCAAAACCTTTTCGGGTTAACGTTTAAAAGTTAAAAACCTTTCATAATAATTGTATTTGGTAATATCATAATGTAAATATCAATCACTGTTTTATGAGCATTTTAAGACGCTTGAATTATCTTGTCAGATTTTGACTTTAAGACCTGAGACAATGGGGCATTTCAGAGGTTGTCCTTGCAGCAGGTGGGTAAGTCGTGTCGTGTTGATTTCTTGATTCACGAAGCACTGGGAAAATTGTTGTGTCGGTTCGTTTTGGAATTCATATTGAACATAAAGATATGTTGGACACTACACAACATGCAACTTAATCAGATAAAAGTGTGTAAGACTCCTGAAAAGAGATAAATGAACATTTATTTGTTTTAGAATCACGCAAACTTTTTTTAAGATTTTGTTAATGACCTTCATGATATTCACTTAAGAGAAGATTTGAATCCCCAAATTTAATTACCAACTGATGAATTCTCCCAAAGCGGAATGCAATTATTGAGTTATTGGAATTTTAACCTTGAAATCTATTGACCAAGTCTCCACCAAAAGACAGCACCAAATCAATTAACCCAGTTTGTTGAATTCATAAATCACTTAATCCATTTCGACTGTCAAAAATCAATTTGGTTTCTGTCGAACAAAAAAATTGAACTTGAATGATTATGTTATGATAAAACAAAAAATGATTGTTTGACTGGGTGGAAAGAAATTTTAATTTCGGTTGTCATAGAATTTTTGCCAAACGAAAAATGTTGAATTGAATTGTTCATATTTTTTGGAAATCAGATTCAAGTTTCATTATGTGAACCAATAAGCATGAAACAATTTGGTTGGCAGTTGGCACACTCAGTCTTTGTGTTAAGTTGCACGTTTGTGTTTGGAATGCAACTTACATTTTAGTTGCAATTATTGAGGAATCTTGTATTGAGGTTCGAAGTAATTGATTGTTGCTCAACAATTCATCATTTAAGTGATAATTTGAAAGCCATTTAATATTAACACTTTAATTATGATTTCGGACTACGTGGAGCGTACGAACATTGAATATGAATTGTTTGGCTAATTGGTTAACAACTTTTTTATGGAATCAAATGAATAGAAATGAAGGGATTTCAATTGGCGCGGGTAGATTTTGGCGCTCCATGGCGGCCATTTTGTTTTGGTGACATCTGTCGAATCTTTTGTTTATTATTCAGTTGCTTATGCCAAATCATCATAGCAAGTAACACGATTGAACAGCACTTTCAAATGATAAAAGTTAATTATCAAAATGAGTGCTCGTTAAACGCCAAAACGTGTGCGGCGCATTGCGTCCATTTTACCGCGTGGTGGCCCATCACAAGTCGACTCTTTCAACGTTTGATGGCCAAATTTGAGGCGAAGACGACCTGTTCAGTAAACAATTAGCCATCACCCGTACGTCCAAGGAACGCTGGATCGGCCGAGAATATCGCCGCGGTTCGCGAAAGTGTAGGTACAGCAGAACCCGAGGCAGCCTATTCCTCACCGTGCACAAGCACAAGACCTCGGGCTCATGCAGACATCAAATTGGCGAATTTTGCGTCTAAACTTGGATGCAACTGTCGGCGCGATGTCCATTAACCTCGTGCTTTGACAAGATAGTGGCAGAACTCCACACACCGTCAACACCAGGAGGCACTTTCTTCCAAAAAATCTGTTCAACTTACTCGCGGTACGGCGCAATGATATTGATATAAGTGGGAAGAACACAGCGTGATGTCAATGGCGCCTTAGTGAGAATTGAGACAGAAGCGGCAAAATGGGTTTAAGCGGTAAATGAGGGAAAAACGAAGTATAAGGGTCTTCGAGGAAGGACACCTAACACACAATCGACGCATACAACTTCGAGGTAGAAGAATAGTTTGTCTACCTAGGCTCCGCTATAAACACGGGCAATAACACCAGCGCTGAGATCAGACGAAGAATAACCTTGCTAATAGCTGTTTTCTTTGGGCTAAGAAAGCAATTGAGTGGAAAAGCCCTCTCTCGAACAACTAAGGTAAAATTGTACACCACATTCATTCATCCAGTCCTGCTTGTATGGTGCGGAGGCATGGACCTTGTCAAAATCGGATGAAAGTGCCTTAGGCTGTTTTGAGAGGAAAGTTCTTCGAGTCATCTTTGGCTTCATGTTCAATGCACAAGGGGAATGGTGAAAAAGATACAACAGCGAACTTTACGGGTTGTACAACGACATGGACCTAGCCAGATAGGTCAAGGTCCAGAGACTCAGATGGTTGGTCATTTAGAGCAGATGGACTCCAATGCTCCGGCGCGGAAAGCCTTCGACACTATTCCCGAGGACGTTGGAGGAGAGGAAGACGGGACTCAGGTGGCGCACTCAAGTGGAAAGAGGACCTCAATCAACTTGGAGTGCAAAACTGGAGACAGCTAGCTAAGGACTGAGCGGGCTGGCGGAGACTGTTGATTGAGGCCCAAGTCCACAACGGACTGTAGCGCCATCTAAGTAAGTAAGTAAGTACTTGATGGCCGTACACCCGTACAAGATCCAACTGACCCAGGGTCTCCAAGTTCATGACCATAGACAACTCCGTTTGTTTGCTGACTGGGCTTGGCATTACATCTACCCGCTCTTATTGAAAAACCCTTTAGTGTACACTTAAGAATGCCAATGTTTGTTTTTAATGAGAATGATACAGTTTGTTACAAAGTTTTGTCCTTACAAGCCAGCACGATATGCTATTTTAATTGATTTTATTGAATATGTTAGAATTACCTCATACTTTGTCGAGAAATGCAAATATAAGCAATACTTTGTTACATTCCGACTTTAACTACTCTACAATTGCCTTAAGCTTGACAATGACACGAGTATTATCTTTTCATACAGCCATAAAGCACAGACATACCAGATCTTGAGAAGTTAATCTTGAGCCTCGCGTGAAGACAGGCGTAATCTGCATATTCTAACCTTGCCACCCCATTGACCAATTAACATTGTAACTCTTAACAAACGACTTGACATGCATTCAAAAGTCTAACAAGTTAATATTATTATTTAGCTCTTCGTGTCACACCAGAACACCACATTACCGACACGGCACGATTCCCTGAAAAGCTGTATAATAAAAATGCGATCTGATCTCTTCAAAATAGTTTTCAGAAAAAAAGCAAGCAATGAAAAAATTAATTCTAGGACTTGGGACATGACTTTATTTGATGTCGGCCAATTAAACATCACAAAGACGTGCATCAGTATGATCTAGGTCTCGGACATGACATGACATTGAAAAGTGTTCTATTCTCGATCTCGAGTATGTTCGATCGGTGAAGTCTCCGGGTGACGTGAGTTGTTATGTGATGTGATCTCTCCATAAGCCCCAATAAAATGCACCTTCAATGTTAATAAACGTTGGTTATAAGAAGGAATGTCTGTGTAGTTCAAGCTGGTGGAATGAATGCGGTTAGAACTGTCACAATGAGTTTTATTATTAGCTATGCCGAATTTGCATGCGACAGACATTTGACTGGATTTGAGGAATTTTCCACATAAACTTAATTTAAACTTTTTCTGCAAATGCTTCTCTTTAATCAAAAATTATTTTTCAATGTCAAAAATTAACAATATTTGATTATGGGATTGGGAGATGCTCCAGAGGGCAAAACAATTTAATTCGCTATTCAAACAAAATTAAGATGTTAACGCCACCAACGCAACGCTACCGCTACCGCCAAAGCTTATAGCCCCAGACAAAGCTAATATTTGTTTTGTTTCGTTATTTTTTTTTTACCGCTACTGGTTAAGAAATTAGCCGAATGGTAAAAGCAGTTTTTATGCAACGCCAAATCGTTTGTATTGAACTTTATGGTTTTTTGAAAATAACTTTGGCTTTCGTTTGAATAATGGTTTCCGCGTGATGCAATATGAAATGGCTTAAAGGTACGGTTTTAATTGATTTGCGTTTGGCTTAAAACGCTGACCCTAATGATTGAGATACTTATTGTGAGTTAATGTGAAGGTCGGAACGGATATATATATTTTTTATTTGACCTAATTTAAAAAACGTTTTAATGTTCATTATACTTTAGGTCAAATCGTTATAATTAAAATTGGGTGTGTGAACTTTCTGAATTTGGAACTGGAAGTAGGGGTCTTTATTCATCTTTCCGTTTTCTTTTTGTAGTTTTTGACAGTTTGATTAGTGCCGTATAATTTTTGCTGAGCCAATTAGTTTTGAATTAAAGGGAATTTGTCATTTGTGAGATGCTAAATCAGAAGAATGCGGTATACAATTTTGTAAAATGACGTCTCCAAATCCGGTGGACATCATGACAAGAACGCGTTCTTTGAATAACAATATTCAACTGCAGTTAACAACCGTCAACTGTTTGTCTTTTTGAAACGCAAACAGCTACAATTCGTTACGAAAATTAAGTCATCAAGTCGTTCTGAAACGCATTGTTAATGTGTCAAATAACTATTCCCAACTCATCTCTTGCAGTTGAGTTGAACGTGTTGATCTGTCAGCGTGATTTGTTTGTTTACATTTTGAAATCGAGAATTTGTATTCAGTTTGTGGCAGCAAAAGCAATATGGGGTCAAGTTCTTTCTTGAATTTTGATGTTAAGTAAAAGCAATAATATTCAAAATGAAATAAAAATGAAACTTAAAAAAAAAGAATTCGTTATTTTCTTGTTTGACAGGTCAACGCAAATGGTGTCCTTAAATGATTTCAACCAACGATAGTCAACGATTGTTGACAACAGAAAGCATCAAAGGCCCGAAGTAAGCAAATGGGCGCTTTCAATTTGATTTGGATAGGCTGTCCAGTTTTTTTGCATGCAGCTATCTGACAGAACAGCCATTGAATTTATAAACAGCTGATTTTAGTGTTCATTTTTTTTCACATTTATCAAAAATTAGCTATCGAACTTGTTTATGAAAAACGAGTTGAGTAGGCAATCTACGATAACGAAAACTGAATGAGCCCAATGTCCAGTAAATCCAGATCATATTATACTTACTTACTTACTTAAGGTGGCGCTACAGTCCGTTGTGGACTTGGGCCTCAATCAACAGTCTCCGCCAGCTAGCTTGGTCCTTAGCTAATCGTCTCCAGTTTTGCACTCCAAGTTGATTGAGGTCCTCTTCCACTTGAGTGCGCCACCTGAGTCACGGTCTTCCTCTCCATCTACGTCCCTCGGGAATAGTGTCGGCTTTCCGGGCCGGAGCATTGGTGTCAATCCGCTCTAAATGACCGAGCTATCTGAGTCTCTGGACCTTGACCCAATAGTTCGCTGTTGTATCTTCTTCTCCATTCCCTATCAATGCACACGAGGTCAAAGATGACTCGAAGAACTTTCTCTCTCGAACATTAATCCGATTTTGTTAAAGTTCATGTGTTTGCAACATACAGCAGGACTGGGATGATGAGGGTGTTGTACAGTTTTACTAAAGTTTCTCGAGAGAGGGCTTTTCCACTTAACTGCTTTCTTAGCCCGAAGAAACAGCGATTAGCAGGAGTTATTCTTCGTCTGATCTCGGCGCTGGTGTTATGCCCGTGTTTATAGCGGAGCCTAGGTAGACAAACTCCTCTTCTACCTCGAAGTTGTATGCGTCTCTTGTGTGTTAGATGTCCTTCCTCGAAGACAGCTTATACTTCGTTTTTCCCTCATTTACTGCTTAACCTATTTTTGCCGCTTCTGTCTCAATTCTCAGAAAGGCGCCATTGACATCACGCTGTGTTCTTCCCATTTTATCAATATCATTGGCGTACGCGAGAAGTTGAACAGATTTTTTAGAAGATAATGCTCTGGTGTTGATGTTGGAGTTCTGCACTATCTTCTCAAGAACGACGTTTCAGAAATAGCATGACAGTGCATCGCCTTGTCTGAATCCTTTTTTGACGTCGAGAGATTCCGTAAGCTCGTTGCCAACATCGATGCCCGGCCTGAGTTCGCCATTATCATTTTGCACAAGCGAACGAGCTTGAGAGGGATTCCAAAACTAGCCTTATACAGTTCGTCTCTGTAGATGCTGTCATACACGGCCATAAAATCGATGAAAAGGTGGTGGGTATCGATTTGGAGTTCATAGGTCTTTTCCAGGGCCTGCGGCACGTGAAAATTTGGTCGATGGTTGACTTTCCTGGCCTGAAGCCATCCCATCGCATTGCCTGGATAGCGGTGTGTCTCCTTTGTATCAGTTGAGGGTCTCCGCTAATTGTTCGGCAGCACGCGGTCTATTAAGGGACCTAACATTCAACGTGCATATTCGGAATTCGTTGTCCTTCAAACATTTGCTTGGGTCGTCATCAGTGTATCCGTCTGTTTCCGAGGTTCGTTGTTGCTTCGTAACTTAATGTTTTTCTACGTAGTCGGGAAGTCACCCCGACGTACAACCCCAAACCTGGAGTACCAGGTACTTGATGTGACTCCCAGTGCAAGAGCTGGAAAAACCGATCATTTTACGACCTGGGCTACAAATAAGTACCCGTAAAGGTAGGTCAAACAAGTTAAGCGATCAAACAAGTTTCGCGATCAAACAAAAGTTTCGTCAAGCTCTCATCGACTCAGATCACTATCTGAGTGGCATATAGTGTCGGACATTGACACCTTTGTAAGGCGGCAAAAAGCTTTACTTTATCACTCAAAAAAGGCTTCATAGTTTTTGTCATGCCTTGCTGTTAAATGATTATTTGAATTAACTGAAGTTTGATTTTCAGCTTGGATGAATTTACTCATGAATTTCAAGATCATCTAAATAAAATTTGTTTAGTCAAAACCAGAAAATCATTCAATAGTTATAAAATATTAACTGTATTTATAAAAATGCTATCGGGCCTCAAGTTGATTGACCAGACGATACATCGCTTTGAAGGGCAAAAAGATTTATTTTGAATGAAAAACAAGTAATCAAATATGTTGTTGTTTATCTAATTTGGATGATTAACACCTCAAGTCATAAAAAACAAGTTAAACGTCTTCGAAATTGAAAAAAAAAAAGAAGAAACCTGCAATTCAAATTCACAAACTTGCATGTCCATTACCATAGGTATATAGCAATTGATGACTTGAAACGAGGCGTAGAAGATATTTTGCGCGTCCAAAGGCAATTAACAGAAAATTGCAACACACACAAAAAAATAAAACGAAACATGCAAAAGTGCGCGTACCAAATTTATTCATTTACTGCGAATAAATTGACAGCAATTTGAAATTGAGACAACAATAACGAAAACAAAAAGTTAAATAATAGACAAATTATTATCTTCATGATCAAAACTGCCCCAAGCCATTCAGTAATGAAAACAGAAAACTGAATCTAATGACCGCACAACAGACAACTACTGTGGTCCGCATTATAATAAAGTGTAGGTCTTGAAGACCAATTGAGTATTGTTTCTATTTGTTTTTTAATTGGTCCAAGCAATTAAAGTTTGTCTAGAGGTCTTGAATTTAGTCGCAGAATGAAGCAGAAGGTTATTCGTCTAATGGGGTGTTAGAGTTTAAGTTCCCATGGTATAAACTCTGTTCCTGTATTACTCTGTGATAACCTGTGATTGAGACCAAGTGAAATTAAAACAAAACCCACAGATGAATTGAGATAAAAACTCATACTTATTATTTTTTATATGTTAATTTGCAGTTAAACTTGGAAATTGGAATTGGAAAGTAAGAAGCCGGAAAAGTTTTCAACAAGGTCTTGAGTTCTTTTTGCGGTGTTTACTGCAAATGTTTTTCTTGTTATTTTTTTGTGTTCTTTTTTATTGCTATTTAAAGTGTCCAACCCACTGTTTGCAAAGAGAATAACACATTTAATTAAATCTTAATTGTTCAAAAGTCAGAATATGGAATAAATCAACTTCTTGTCATTTTGTTATTATTGTTGAAAAATTAATAGTTTGGGATTAAACAAACTATTCGTCCCAGCTCTCGCAATTTTAGTTAATTCTTCATTTAAAGGGGTTCATATTTCTAACAACATGTTTATCAACATCTGTCGTGTTGGCAGATTTGTTAAACTTAAACACCACTGTGAATTCACCTGAATATTTAAGGTTGATTCTTAATGAAATTTTTCGCGAACATACCTTGCTCCAGAGATTAGAGAAAGAAGAAAATCGGACTGTAGTTTGACATTTTCAATTCTTTTTTGTTAAAATAAACACTTTTCTTACATATTAATTTATTGTTTTAAACAATTTGGTACAAAATATTTAAATATTATACAACCGCTGCGCATCTTCTTTTTTAAATAATTTGCACCCACTCAAGGGATTTTGTATACCTTTTTAAGTCAGAGATACAGTAAGTGCATTAAGAAAAAGGGAAGGAGTTGGAAAGGAGGTGTCGGTGTACATTGGTCTCGAATTGTTGAAAATTGTAATTGTTGGGAAAGACAGAGCGTGGAAAAGAGGTCCACATTCGCGTAGTATGGCTAAAAAATGATTCTCTGTACTTGAGAGTACGTCCGAAGTTGGGCTCGAGGGTAAATTGATGGGCATTCCTAGAAGCGCGAGTATTACGGGGAGAAATGCAACTCTCTTTTTCACTAGAGCAATTACCGTAGAAGTAACGATTGTACAGGGAGAGACATGCGGTGGTATAAAGGTGTGAAAGAAGTCAGTGATGTCTCATTTCTTACAGCTCATTTTATATACCATCCAAGTGGCTTAAGTATATGTAACGGAAAAACCACCCCAGAGATGGGGAGAATTATATTCAAGCTTTGAACGAATATAAGTCTTATAGATAATGGCCAGATCAGACGGAGAGCAAACATTTCTTGCACCACCTAAAGAAACCCAAACATCTTGCGGCTTTTTGGTGACATCGCATATATGCTCGTTCCATTGATTATGGGATTAGAAGTAATGGACAAGAGATCATTTAATTAAAATAAGGAAGAGGGTCGGAGGCAAAACGGAGCCCTGGGGCATACCAGTACAGTAGGTATTTACATCATGGGCTTCAAACTTGAATCTGTCCAATAAAACTTGTATTGAACGGTTCGAAAGAGAGTTTCTAATCCAACGAAGTAGGGATTTATCGATACGAAAAGCACGCATTTTCGATAAAAGAGCAAGTTGCCAGACTTTATCAAATGCCTTTAAAATATCAAGTGCAACAATCGTACTTTCTCCAAAACGATGTAAGGACTTGTTCCGCTGTAATGTGAGATAAACCATTAGATTAGTGAACCTGATGCTGCGAAAGGTCATAAGAAGCTTTCGGTCTTCGAGATATTTCTTGAGCTGTAAGTTTATCCAGCGTTTCCATGACCTTTAAAAAAAGGTACGTAAATGCAATCGGATGATAATTGGAGGGAGAAGAAGATTCGTCATTTTTGGAATTGGCTGGACAAATGCTGTGTTCCAACTACTCGATCCGATAGGAATAGGATAGATGGAAAAGCTTACGGAAGGGTTTTGCCGGCGTGGAAGAACACCTCTTCAGAACAATAGCGGGGATACCATCTGGGCCAGCGGATTTGTGTATGTTGAGATCTTTTAGTTACTCCCACCACAGCACGAGTGCGAAAAAAGAATTTGTCAAATGGAATCATTGACGCGCTCAAGAACTGGGGGAGTCCTGACACCCTCTGGCAAGGAACAGAGAGCTGACGATAACGACCTGGAGTATCATCATCAACGAAGCATTGGGACCGATGAAGAAGAAAAATTCTTCATGTGTTTTCACAAAAGACCAAAGGTTTTACTGCATTTGGGACATTGCAGTATTTTTTGCCTTAGTTTTTGGTCATGCAAAAATTTTGTCCGACGAATATGGGCATTGCAGGCCTTCCTGGCTTTTTAAAACACCAGAACTTTACTTCTTTTTCCCTGCTAAACCGCTTACAGCTTGAATCAAACCATGACTTTTCCTTTGGTTTGATGCTTTTATCCCTATTCGGGATAAAAGAGTCTACGTCACTATCGATGAAGCATAGTGACCAGTTAAAGATCCGGAAAAATTTGTTGAGACCGTCCCAGTTGGCTTTTCGTATTGCCATACGGTTCTCTTCGGAACTCTTTCTCTAACTGGATTAGTTTAACACAAGAAATTTGCAGATATATATATAATGCTTTAGTCATGGTCTGGTTAAAACATTTAAAGTATTTATATCAAGGTCATTGTCAGACTTAAGGAACAAGTCAAGAGTATTTTCCTGCTTGGCTATTAATGTCTTATATTCGATCGGCCTCGTGACTGAGTAAGGTGGTTAAACTCAGCAAAGATTTCAGCACACATTTCTTCGGTGTTTTCTGGTTCGCATTGGTGTCCATCTGCTCTAAATGACCGAGCCATCTGAGTTCTGAACCTTGAGCCTTCTGGGCTAGATCCATGTCGTTGTACAACCCCTAAAGTTCGCTGTTATATCTTCTTCGCCATTCCCCTTCAATGCGCACGGGGCCAAAGATGACCCGAAGAACTTTCCTCTCGAAACAGCCTAAGGCACTTTCATCCGATTTTGTCAAAGTCCATGCTTCTGCACCATACAGCAGGACTGGGATGATGAGGGTGTTGTACAATTGTACCTTAGTTGCTCGAGAGAGGGGCTTTTCCATCCAATTGCTTTCTTAGCCAAAGAAACAGCGATTAGCAAGAGTTATTCTTCGTCTGATCTCAGCGCTGGTGTTATTGCCCGTGTTTGTAGCGGAGCCTAGGTAGACAAACTCCTCTAGGGTAGGTAGGTAGAAATGGCTGTCCTACTTCGCGCAGGACACAATTAGCGCTGAGTGCGCCGTTTTGGTACCATACCTCGTGAGATTCTAAATGGATTTGCAAGTGGGTTCTGGATTATGTATGTTCCGCACACACAGTCCTATATATGAATTGGTATTATTCTCCTACCCTACGGCCTATTATCTCATAGTGTCATTTAATGAGGGAGAAATAAAGAGGGGCGGGAGGCGCTAAAGCCACTTTGTATTATTGAGGTAAGAGATCAGATCTTTGATCTTGAAATCTGCGAGTTCCTCAATGCCGTTGAAGAATTCTTTACCTAAATGGAGTGCTCTTTTCCTAGCCAGGGCTGGACAATGGCATAGAAAGTGTGGGACCGTTTCTTTTTCTTCCTGGTTCTCACAGCTACGGCAGAAAGAGTTATGTGGTATACCCAATTTTGCCGCATGCTCCCCTACAGGCCAATGCCCTGTGCAGGTAGCGACAATCCTGGCTATGTCATGCCTTGGTTTGGAAATTAAATTGATTGATTTTGGCTTGTTATAGGCGGGCCAGATTTTCCTAGATATAACGCAGCTCGTTAAACTACTCCACCTATGATTTGCTTCTGATGTGTATTTGATCAGGATGTTGCCCTTCACAACTCCAAGAGGAGCATATACTCTCACTGCCAGTGAGTTGTGAAGGGCTGATCCTTGCCTGGCTAGCTCATCTGCTTTCTCATTTCCCTCATAGCCCCTATGGCCCGGTATCCAGATTAGAGTGACGCTCATATCAAGTTCCTTGAGGGCCTCTTTGCATTGCTTGACCAGTTTAGAGGATGATAAAGCAGAATCTATGGCTTTAATAGCTGCCTGACTGTCTGTTAGTATAGCTACATTTTGGTTCTGTCGTATGTTTCTAAGGGCTTTACAAGCTTCCCTTATCGCTAGCAATTCTGCCTGGAATACGCTGGCAAAATCGGGAAGTCTATAGGATTTTGAAATCTCAAGAGATTCACAGAAGACACCTGCACCAACACCGCATTCCATCTTTGAACCATCCGTGAAGATAGTTGTGTCGAAGTCTTTCGTCACATCACCTTCCTCCCAGTCGATTCTTGACGGGAGCAAGACTCTAAACTTCTTTGAGGTGTCTAGGGTAGGGATGCAGTAATCGGTGGTTGTGGATAGGATGTCTGATGGTATAAGGCTTGTTTGGTTGCAGTGCCCGTAGGATCTAGATTTCCAGCAGCCTATTTCTTTGAGTCTCAAGATACTGCAGGACACCTGATATTTAATAAAGAGGTCAATCGGAAGAAGGTCCAGGATGACGTTAAGTGCATCTGTTGGGCAGGACCTGATTGCCCCTGATATACCTACGCAAGCATTTCTCTGCACCTTTGTAAGGTTTTTTACTATGTAAGCTTTGCTGAGAGCGGGCCACCACACAATGGAACCATAAACAAGTATCGGTCTTACAACCGCCGTGTATGTCCATTTTATCATTTTTGACTGGAGGCCCCACTTTTTGCCGAATGTTTTGTTACAGGCGTAGAAGGCGACACACGCCTTCCTTACCCGTTCTTCAATGTTAAGCTTCCAGTTCAATTTGGTGTCTAGTATTACGCCCAGATATTTAGCACTGGAAGACAATGATAGTGTTTGTCCGTTTAACCGAGGTAGAGCGAAGGGTGGTACCTTGGTTTTGGTGGTGAAAAGCATCAACTCGGTTTTGTTACTGTTAACACCTAGTCCGCAGCTCGCAGCCCAAGTGCTTACTTTTTTCAAAGCCATATTAGTGATTTCACTGATCACGCTTGGAAATTTTCCTGAAACTAGAATGACCAAATCATCGGCGTACGCAACCGCTTTCACTCCACTACTCTCGAATTTCACAAGAATGCTGTTCATGACCAGAAGCCATAAAAGAGGAGACAGTACACCTCCTTGGGGTGTTCCTCTGCTGGCATATTTGGTGCACGTTGAATATCCTAACTTTGATTGAATCCTCCTATTACTTAGCATGGATATTATCCACCTTCTAATGTAGTTCTCTACACCGAAGTCTGCAAGTGATTCTGCGATGGATTCAGTTAGGACATTGTTGAAAGCTCCTTCTACGTCTAAGAAGGTAGCTAGGGTATATTCCTTGAAATGAATCGTGTTTTCTATCGTTCTCACTACCTCATGAAGAGCAGTCTCTGTAGATCTGCCCCTCATGTAGGCATGTTGCGAGTTAGATAGGGGACAACTACTCAGAATACTCCTTATGTGAGATTCTACGATTCTCTCCAAGGTTTTAAGAAGAAAGGAAGTAAGGCTTATAGGTCGGTAATCTTTGGCAGATTCATGCCCTCTTTTACCAATTTTTGGCAAGAAAACCACTCTTACCTGTCTCCAAGACCAAGGGACATGGTTAAGCAAGAGGCAACCTTTAAAGATACTCTCAAGCCGTGGAACCACCAATTCAAGCTGATTTTGCAGCATTATAGGCAGTATTCCATCAGGGCCTGGAGATTTGTATGGCGAGAAAGTTTTAATAGCCCAGACTATATTTTCTCTAGTTATAAGGGCGTTGACATGCTCTATGGAAGTTAGCATGTTGAGAGTCAGATTAGATTCGGGTGGTTCTTCTGCACAACCTGGGAAGTGTACATTCATTAGTAGCTCTAATGTCTCCATTGGAGATGCTGTCCAGCTTCCATCTGGTTTTTTAAGAAATGAGGGGTTCGAATGTTCTTTCGATAAAACCCTGCTAAGCCTAGCCGAATCTTTGATATCTTCGATGGACTGACAGTACTCTTGCCATCCTTGTTTTTTGGCTTGAGCTATAGAACGCTTGTAAATTCTCAAGCAGTCCTTATAAGGCTGATAAAATTTATGCTTATAGCAGATGTTAAAAATGGTTCTTGTAATTTTCCTCAGATTAGATAAGTCATCATTCCACCAAGGTGGAAAGGTTTTCTTACTATATCTTATCGGGCAAGAGACCTTGAAGGCAGTGTTTATAGAGTCTTCGAAGTTTGAAATCTCTAACTCAAGATCTGTAACCGACTCGTAACTCGAGTTCGTTATATTACGTAGCTTTGAGCTAAAGGTTTGACTAAATTTCTTCCAGTCAATTCTTCTGGGATTTCTATAATGGGAAGGAGTTTCCATTTCGAATTTAAGATCAAATAAAATATATCTATGATCAGAAAAGGAATTAAGAAGAGATACTCTCCAATTTTCGATGGAGAGTTTACCGTAATTATTGACAAAAGTAACATCTAAAACATCTTCCCACCCTTCTGTGTTGTCCGTACTCGGAAAGACAAAAGTAGGAGTGTTACCCCTGTTACAAATAGTCATGTTGCATTCAATAATGTAATTAAAGAGAGACTCACCTCGGTCATTTATTTCAGAGCTGCTCCAGATTGAGTGCCTGGCATTGGCATCGCTTCCTACGAGCAGGCTTGTTTTTCTAGCTTTTGCCTCTGCCGCTAGCAATCGCACTTCCTCAGGCGGTGACTCCCTATCATGCGCCATGTACGAAGAGGCTAGAATCAGACCCTCCGCTTGCCTACCCTCTAACCTAACCACTGTTAAATCAGAGGTGCTAAAGTTTGGACACAGAAAAGCTTTTAAGTGTTTTTTAGCTAAAATACAAGTTCTAGGCTTACCTTGATTCTGGTTATCGGGCTTGTAAAAAAGGTCGTATTGGTTAACCTTAAGGCCTCTAACCTCGAGGCCGTTAACCCAAGGCTCTTGAATCAGTGCCACATCTATGTTTTCCTCTCTGAGGAAAACCTTCAGGTTATCCGTGGCACATTTTGAGTGCTTCAGGTTAACCTGGATGGCGCATAGTGCATCGTTTTTAATTTGGCGGGACTGCAGGACCAGGATCCAGCGCCTCGCTGGGGGCTCCAACCCGCATGGTGACGTCGTCTACCTCGACAATATCATCACTTAGGGTGGGGCCGACTTCCTGACTCTGCAGAATTTTGATAGAGACACTTTTGATGCCGAACCTCAGCTTATGCTGTGCCTCTTCCAGGGCTTTGCGGCTTGCCTCGCAGATCCTAAGAAGGTAGACCGCGCTATTCTTGCGCGGTTCCTCCGTTTTGATGACCGCCCAGTCATTCATCGGAATCTGCGGATTCAGTCTTTGAAGGCTCCTAATTAGCTCCACTCCTGTCGGCTTAACACTCATGAGCGGCAACAAGATACGAGCCAATGGTTTCCTAGGAACATCCCTGGCTGGAATAAGCTTGAGCTTCAAGCCCTTCCAGTCGTTGCTAATCTTAGCAACTCCTTTGCCAAGGAAATCCCTCGAAAACTCGTCAGCGCACCTTATCACCTTGTACCCCCTGAGCATTACGCCGGAGTCAAAGCTCGGATAGGGACCTTCTTTCGCTGAGATGGTGTACTGGAATACTAGTTCCGAAAGTTTGGCCTCGATTGAGTTCCACGCTGACATCAGAGCTCTGTTGTCTGTGGAGAGCTCATCTACAATCGCCACCTGGAGGTTGTCTCTGACGACCTCGCTCAAGGCGCGCGGTTGCGCCGTCACCTTCGGAGTCTCTTTTTTGGCATTGCCACCAAGTTTGGTTCTCTTTTGAGGTGGCTTCTCCTCCTCCAGAGACCTGTTCCTCTTGGTGGACTTTTCTTTTTTGCTGGGTGGCGCACTCTTCTCCCGACTGTTGAATTCTTCAACAATTTTTTCGTATTTGATTTTGTCGGCAGCATCACGCTCGTGTACCTTTCCGGCTTTTTCGTTCTCGGCAATCTTGCCAAGAATGAAAGTAGCCTTCCTGTACTTGATCCTGAGCTGATCCGCAGGAGAGTGCTTGTTGGGCTTGGTAGCGTTGCTCTGGCGAGCCTTGCTACTTGAAGTTGCGGGCGTTTTTTGAGAGGGATGCTGAAGCACAGGGGTACTAGTACCTCCCGTGTTACCTCTTAGTGTAGCCTGCTCTGAGGTGCTAGCGTCTCTAGCTTCCCCTGAGCTACCTACAATGGTATCCTGACTGGAAGCCAGGAGTTCATCCTCGGACTCGATGGATGGAATTTTAACATATAAATTGGACGAAGACATAATGAGGGTGTTCGATTTGATTCCCACGAGTAAGGCGGAAAAGAAGGTCACCCTCGGCAGAGCCGCATACCGAGGGAAGGTATAAACACAAAAAACCGTTACCCACCACAGGCCTCCGGCTGAGCTCGTTCATGGTTGATTTATCCCTCAACCTTTAATTCTTGGGCACGGATTTAATAGCTCACACCACCACTGAAACTAGGAACCTTGGATCTATGGTGAGAGAGGATTTCTGTGAGTTGTGCTATAGAGTGAGTCAGAACCACACAGCGATCCAATCTAACCTTAGCTATCACCGTCTGACACCTACAGACCAAAACTGTGGTGACATTGTCCGCCCGGCAACCCACTAGGAGGGGTTCGGATCAAGGATTTTTGCCGAAGCTTATACTACTCCTCTACTACATAGAAGTTATATGTGTCCTATTGTGACGTTCTGCCCGAACCGTCGGGCTTCTTCGTTTTTTCCCTCATTTTACCGCTAAACCCATTTTTTTGCCACTTCGTCTCAATCTCATACAACAAAGGCGCCATTGAACATCACGCTGTGTTCTTTCCATTATGTGAATATCAATCGGCGTACGCGAGAAGTTGAAAAGATTTTTGGAAGATAGTTGCCTCTTGGTGTTGACGTTGGAGTTCTGCACTATTTTCCTCAAGAACGATGTTTACAAGAAATCGCATGACAGTGCATTGCTTTGTCAGAATACTTTTTTGTCATCGAAATATTCCGTAAAGCTCATTGGCAAACCTTGATGGAGCAGCGTGAGTTTCTCTCCATCGTCATCTTTGCACAAGGCGGAACGAGCTTGGCGGGATGCCCAGAACTACACTTTAGCTTGATTACAATTCAATACGCTGTAGAAGCTTTGGTGGGTATCGTAGCTGCCGCAACGTGAAAATTTGGTCGATGGTATGACATCTCCTGACCTGAAGCCACAATTGATAAGGACCAATCAGATTTGTTGACGAAAGGCTTCAAGACGTTCACATATTACGGCAAGAAGAGGATCTTGTAGGCGATGTTAAATAGACTGATTTCTAACTGTATTTGGCGCAGTTTAGAGGATCTCCCCATTTTCCGGATCGGTCAAACAATGCTGAGGTTCCATTCATACGGGCTTGCAATTCCTCTGACCATATCTTACAGATGATTTGGTCAGACAGAGCGTCAAATTCGCGAGAAGTCGAAGTTCTGTCAAAATTTGGGCTTCGATAAAGAAATGAATGATGTGCTTATTTACGGAAAACTTGAACCCCATAAAATTGACAAAAGGGTTGGAGCAGCGTCCAGATTGTGGTTAGAATTGATAAGCAACATCACTCCTAATGTAGACGGCGAAACCATGGTGGGGGAAGAATTGGGGTTCACTCAGTGCCAATACAGCTAGCCTGTTTGAAACAGTGTGAATATACGCAGAAAGAAAATTAATTTTTAGCCCACGAATATTGCAATAATCAACTTTGAAATTATCAATCTTTACATACATTATGCACATCTGCTGGGTAAAGTGTACTACAAATTTTATTTATGTCAAGTAAATCGAATCCAATTCAAGACAAAAAAAGTCATTGAAGCTTAACCTATTTTAATTTAAACGAACTACTGTCCCTCAGATGTCAGCTTCTGTTTTAATCGCCTTGCATTTTTACGATCAAAGTCAAGTTCGATTAAAAAAACACACATCAATTGAACTACATATTTTCAAGACATATAGTCTCACGATTTGTTAGTTTAAGAATAAAAGCCTTTGTTTTTCTCCAAGTACGTTTCAATAGAAAACAATCAATAAATAGGTGCGTCAAAAGCCAACGTCTTAACAAAACACTTTATACTGAACAGACATAAAAGGAATAAAAATAGCACCTCCTTCAAATCGTTGACTTCATTCATCTATTTGAATCTGACAGCACTGTTCTCATTTTTTAGCACCTTCATGTTTCATTTAAGTGCCTGAATGAGGGCTTCACAATAGAAATCAATGCAAATGTTATTATAGCTTTTCTTGTGTAGTAATTAAGTTTTTTTTATTGAATGGAAATCTGGACATTGGTCGTTAAAACGATACCGATATTGTCCTTGATGAGCTATTTGCGTTCAATGAGTGCTTCAACAGCAGAACAAGGAATCAATTTTCTAGGTCTTAACTCTAAGTCTAAGTTTTCTTTGGAACGTTTCAAAAGTTCAGCAACATTGTTGCCAACAACGCAAGCGATATTTTCTTCCAACCTCTAATGTGAATTGAGCCACTGTATAGTGTGTGAAAATATGAGTTCCACAAATTTTCATCTATTTCCCATTGTCATCAGCTCTTGAAACGTCAACAAGTAATACAAAAACAATATGCACAGCAATTGAACACAACTTAATCGATTTTGCATTTGTTCAATTCGAGGTTAATATCACATAAACTGGGATAGCCACAAAACAAAAACACACAACTTGTTGTCTGAGGTCACTGTCATACGCAAATATGTTGTATGTTTTAATGAATGCGAGCAACAGTGTTTTTTTTTTTCTAAGCCACAATATGTGTCTGAGACCTCACACAATATTTTTGCATCCATATTTGGCGAAATGAGGTTTTTCGAACTTGTCTTATTTCATTTGTCATTTTGTCAGTGAGTGAATTAGTAGGTGAGTGGGCGATTTATTAAGCTAACGAAGAATATGTATTTCTGCATACTGCATTTATACGAAGCATGAAGTACTTTAAGTCACTTTGATTATGACAAGATATGACAGATTGAGCATTCAACTGACAGAATTTGATAAATTTGTTGACAGGACAAATAATGGGATCAAATTTGGCATGTGAGAAAATTATAAAGTGACATGTCTTATTTTAAATGACAGAGGTAATGTCAGAATGGTTATATTTTATTGGACTTTAATGCTTCTTTGATAGAGGTTTTTTGACAATGTTAATAGATTTTGTCACCAGTATTGAATTTAGGTCATATCAAGGAAACCACAGATCAGAGAGAAGAGATTGTTAACCAAGATCAAAAGGAGATCGGAAACTGACTTACGTTTTACCCTCCGCATACCTCAAATTTTATTTTGCCGTTACTTCGTGTAATTGAGTAAATGAGAAAAACAACAACAAAAATGAGGTGGTTTGAGCATATTTACTGTGATAGTATTGGTAAAAACACGCATACTATCGAAGTAACTATGGTCCATAGGTTGTAGGCATTGTCATGTTGACAGTTTGCTTTCCCATCTCTCTTTTAAACTCATCTGTGAACAAGATTTCAAAATCGATTTCGACTGCTAGATTAATTTTATGAGTTAATGGTGTATTTCTATTATACGCACCCCACAATACAGAATCTTCAAGTGGCAACGAGGCAAGGGTGAAGAACCATAAAGATGGTCAATATTTAATGTTAATCTCTCGGAACCCTGCCATACTCTCAACGTAATACTTACATTAAGAAAACAAATGTCACATCCGATATGCTGAAATTTTGACAGTTTCATACAACCGTGGTACTCAAATGACTCACTTCAAGAGCTGAGTAGATTAAGTTAGCGAAGAAAATTAAAGCTTGTGTGCGCTCTGGCATCCGCAGTCACTTGGTCCTTGTACCGTAGGTTCGGTCTTCCTTGTCGTCCCGAACCTGGGGACTGCGCTACAATGAGAAGACTTTCTTAGCTGGAGCGTTGTCGTCCATTCACTCGATGTGGCCGAGTCGTCTTTTCCTGGTTTTCTGAACTACATCCACATCTTGGTACAGCTCGTATAGTTCTCAGTTGAACCTTCTTCTCCATTCACCATCGTCGCATACGGGGCCGAAATCCGTTGAAGATTTTTTTTTTTTCGAAAGAGCCCAGTATATCAATTCCCCTTTTTTACTTATCCTACAACACTCGGCGCCGTAGAGTAGGACTGGTAAAATCAAAGTTTTGTATAGCAGACACTTTGTCTTTCGAGTGAAGAGTTTTGATCCCAGTTGTTTTTCCAAACCAAAGTAGCAGCAGTTCACTAGGGTAATTCAGCTTCTGTTGGATTGATGTTTGTTTTAAGGTAGGTGAACTCCTTAACAACCTCGAAATTGCTGCTACCAACAGTGAGGTTTTGTCCTAGACGGTGGACAGATGTTGCTTTGTTTTTTTTGTATGTACTTTGTTTTGTCCTCATTCACTTCAAGACCAGCGAGTTTCGCCTGTTCTTCAATCGCTGTGAAGGCCTCAAGCACAACTCTCTAGGATCGACCGATGATGTCAATGTCGTTCGCATAGCCTAGGAGTTGAGTGGACATGTTAAAGATAGTGTATTCCATGCTCACACCTGCCTTGCTTACTATTTGCTCCAAGACTATGTTGAAGAAGTCACATGACAACGCATCTCCTTGTCTAAGCCCTGCGCATGTTTGGAATTACTCGGATGAGCTGTTATCCATCTGCACACTGCACTGCTTATTGTTAAGCGTATTGCGGCATAGCTGGATCAGTTTGATCGGGATCCCGAATCAATACACATTCGTTTTGTTCCATGAGCTTCTTTGTATATGCAACAACCAGTACTATCAAGATTGGTTTTCTGTATGGTTTTACAGATCTTCTGAGCTTCGCACTGAGCTCTTCGATGTTGCTTTTTTTCGTCCCGGTGCATTTCCGCCGTGTTCGATGTGTATAAATTGCGTGGGCTGGGAGCGCACTGAACCGACCCAATTTCGGACGTGTTCGAAAAATAAAGAAATAAATGGAATTTGTACATACGTCAAAAGAATAACAGAGCACTTTTGTGTTAAATGTGAAACCAAACCCAGAGACACTTTTCGGTTTTTTGATAATTTCGTTCAGGGCAGTGACAAGCATCGGAGAGCTCCAGGGCTGGTTACATCAAATGAACCTATTGTCACAGAGAGTGACAGTTTAGGACATTGACAATTTTTCCAGAGTGCGAAATACAGTGGACTTTGAAGAGCAATGCTTATTGACCTTTTTTAACTGAAATTGTAAATTTTGATTTGGACAACCTCTTTTACGGGCTTGTTGGCGCTCCATGCTCTTGAGCCTTTGAGCGTCAAATTACAATTCCAACTCGGTGCTACGATTAGACTCTTTGTTTATGTAGGACTGATGTCACTTAAGAAGCCATTTTATTGCATTTTGAAAAAAAAAACAAAAGAAAAATGTTGTTGCATTAACCTTGATGCCCGATTTAAGTAAATGGCTGCTCAAAAACTCATGTTTATTGGAAAACAAACACGGACGAATTGTTTTGATAAAAAAAAGCTGAAATATTAGCATCCAACCAAAAACCCTTCATTTGAACAAAAAAACCTCCAGGTGCAAACCTTGATTTGATCTCATAGCATAAATTATGTTCAACCAAATATTTTCCTTTCTACAACAATCTCTCCCAAATTCCAACCTTGCCATGAAAAACTTGTCCAAAAACTAATGAATGCTCATGGTTTAGTCAAACCAGAAATCAATTATCTACCTACGACTAATTTAAAAAAAAATGTAGATTGTATTCGTCACTTCTGTTCTTGAAAACTCCTCAAACCATGATTTATAACCGCAGCGCAGCCAAAATTATTTGAACCGGAAAAATTGGTCTCACCTTGCCGAAACGACACCACAAAACAGCGATACCCCAGCAATTACAGATCATTTATTTAAACTAATTACACAAATTAACGGCATTCATTTGCAAAGAGCTCCACAAAACCACCATTCCCACACTAACCTGATGGCATTGTTTTATACCGAAGCACAAAAGAATATCAGTGGCAGCGAAGAATTCTCAAATCCATTACTAACAATTCAAATGTATGGCATTCAGTGTGATCTTAGTTGTCAGATAAATTAACCCAAGGGGTCAATCTTCGTCATAGTCTAAGAGTCGCTTTTAGTCTTTTTGTATCAATGTCTATTGTTTTGCATGATGGAAAACTAAGCATCGGACATGTTTAAATAAATTTCTCATCGATAGAGCATAAGCTTGTGAGCGAGCATGAGTGCACATTAGTCAATTTGTATTGTCTAGCCAGAGGAATTGAAGGTCAATAAACTACGCGGAGTGAACATGAGACGGTTAAATGGTTAACATTGACTTCCACAATTAGGTGCGGTGCATTCTTTTAGTTTAACTTTGAGAAGATATCTCTTTCAGAAATGTCATCTCAAGAACTCAGACGGAATAAATAATTGAGCTTTGTTCTATTTTCAGTTGATTAACTGAATTTGTTGGCGGAGTAAGGGGAAATGACAGAAGGTCTTGTTTCTAACTCATGTTTCTTTTTCGGACGGAAGTAACACTTTTTGTCGTCTTAATATTATTATGACAAATAATTCAGAATCATTCGGACGGAAGTAACGTTCAAATCGGAAGATAAGTTAGTGCGCGTGTATGTCTAATGTCTATGTAGTAAAAACTGAGTTCGTTTGATAATGAGCGCATTCCGGAACCTAGTGACTACGTAGTCAACTCGTTCTGATTGGTTGAAAACAACTAATCAAGCAATCAGAACGAGTTGACTAAGTAGCCCCTAAGTTCCGGAATGCACTCAATTTATTGCGTTTGAAATTATGATGTCTGTCAGTTCGCTTGCAGTTGTCAAGCAGTTATGATTTGTCAGCCCACCTGCTTGAAGTTCAAACATTATTAACTTTAAATATCAAATTTTCAGTACAAGATTTCCTCACTGCTTTTAATTAGACATTTGAAACGTACCAACTTATTGCTCCAACCTCAAACTCAAGAACCCACATTACTCACAATCAACAAGCATTTCGCAATGATAATAAATTTAAATCAACATTTTTCTTTTCATTTCAGAAAAAGATAAACGCAACCCAGAGGATATAAGATCAAAAATAGCCTCAACCACTCTCTGAAATTTGATTGATACGCATTTACACACAGGTGAGTCTTATCATTAACTACACTCCTATACTTCAAATAATTCAACTTTACCCATTTATTCACAATATGCAATCTCTAATTGACTCTAATTAGACATTTTGATTAAGCAGCGTGCCTTGCAATCAATATCGCCCCACTCAAACTCTCAATTATCCCAATCGATGATATATGGCCGGGTTGAGTTTTTTTGAAAGTCAAAAGTGCACCTTTATGTTACAATTGTATAAACTCAATTGTAAGCCTTTTTTCTTGCAACAATTTTCGAATGGGAGTTACCGCCAACATTGCAGCCTCGATAATACAAAAAATTGCCATTAAAAGTTGCATACGAGTGTGTTTTAAGTTGGTGTTTGAACCATACAAAGCCACAGGGAAAGGCTACGCTTTGTCCGAATGTCGAACAACAGGTGACCGAAAATTTATTATTTTATGTTCCCTCTTACAAATAAAAGAAGGCAATTCTATTGGCATTCCTTTAAAGGGAGCAGCCGCACATACACATCGAAAGATAATGAAAATGTTTCAATCTTCCTACAAACCAGTCTTCACTCGCAACTTGGATCTCAGAAGAGAGAAAAAAACATCAAAAAGCTTCCATAAATCCAGCCATTTTCATATCTGATTTAAAAAAAAATAAACAAATGCACCTCGCGAGACTCTAAAATAATGAACTTTAGTCCATTGATGGCGTCCGAACTCAAAAGTTTGAATACAACTCCATCAGGTCGAACACCTCTATTAGCACTTAGGGAGCTCACAAAGAACGGGTGTGTCTGTGTTTTAGCAAAAATTGGCCAAAAATTCACAATAATTGCATGCCCGTTGAACCGTAAATTGCTAAAAAATCGTCGGTAAGTGCACTGAACCTGGTTTTGCTTGGTTTCATTAGAACCCCCTTCATACCGAACGCACATCGCCAAAGCCGTAGCCGCTAGCCGCAGTCCATTGGAATTTCCTTAAGCAATGAATTAGTTTCGGTTTCGCGTTTTGGGAGTTGGTTGCCTGAGTGGCTAACAAAAAACGTGCAGATCTTTTCTGCGATTGCAGGGATCTCTTTGTTTTTTCGGGTGCAACTTGTTTGTGTGTTTGGTCCTTTCGCAAAAACCACACTGTGAAACATTCACGTATTCGCAAAGGTTAAATGGTGGGAAAATGGCGATCTTTTTAGCACGGACAAATAAATTTTTGTATGACTGACACTTTTGTCAGACCAACAGGTACGTCCGACCTCGCCTACACGGTTATTTTGGGCGCGCATGGAGTTTGATTGATTACAGTTTGAGTTGTTTGTGAGGTAATTTAAGTTGCATGACAAGAACTGCGACGACGACGTCGCATGCCACGGGTGTCAACATTTAAAAACACTTGACAGCCATCAGCTTCATGTTGAATTTGTTTTTTTTTTCTTTTTTTTATTAGGCGAAAGGTGCACCTCTAAAAGTCAAAGTCGTTCGTTTCTTGTGGTTTTTGAATGGGAATGGTTTTTTGTTGCTTGCAACAGGGAGTGTGTGCGTTTGCAGAGAATACAAGAAGTGTGTGTAGGCCCCTTGTCGACAACGCAATAGATTTTTAACAATTTGTATTGGGGTCAGGTCGGTAATTGGCTGCTGGCCAGGAGTCAGTTTGCCACTAAATCACACACGGTTCTATTATTTTTGAAATGCAACAAGTTCTGGTGTTTGTCTCAAGGCTGAAGGCCTTAGTTTTGATGTTGAAAGGGGTCTTAAAAGAGGTGTTTGTTTTTTTGGTGGCTGGCTAGCAGGTGTATGTAAGAGAAAATAATAAAATAACCTTAAAAGAATTTTTGTGTTTTTGGAAAAAATCGATTTCAAACATTTATCATTGTTTTTTTGACAGATTGAAAGGATAAATTGGTTGCTGTCAAATCTTTAACTGGAATAATCCCTTGAAGTTATTACAGTTTCAATTCAAGTCGTGTCTGATTAAGCTGTCACTGTTATTGACGTGAAAACTCCTTTCATTCTATCTGTCACGGTGTATGCAACAACTGTCTTTAATTTAACTGACAGCTCGATGACGTTTTATTATTTCTTTTGATCTATCGATCTTCTTGCATGAAAAAGTAAAAACTAAAAACTAAAAACCATGTAAAGTGGAAAGTTTGAATCCAATCAATTTGTTTTGCATCTGAATTGGACGCAGTTAATGAAGCTCATCAACACGAAGTTGATGAATATTGTGAATAATAAACGTCAGTTATGGATGTTCGCTGGATGCTTTCTTTTTCTTTATTTTGTTGCGGTATTAATTGAACGTGGCACATGCGCAGGTTATGAATTGGTGTTTTGATTATTTTGATGGGTTTTGATTTTGTTTTGTTCAGTTTTGTGACGTTGATAATCTTGAATTGTTAAACGAGTGGAATTGATTGGGTATAAATATATTTTAAGGAAAAGTCTCTAAATGATAAGGCTTATTCGGAAAATACCAGAATAGGGTCCCTATTTAATCGAACCAAAGACTTATTGTAATTGTGTCAATATAATTGCCATTGTGTCAAATGCTTGTTGCGATATCTCAAATTCGTTCCACCACATCCCATAAATGAAAACAGTCATAAGCCCCCTCGTCATACATAATAACATACATTGTTTGAGATAAACCAAAAAAATTACTCAACTATTACCCACAATCAATTGTTCCAGCTGCGCTGTAGATTTATCCATCCAGACAGACAACCAGCAATCCAAAGACAAACGACTTATACCACATCATGCCAAACCGCGACGACTGCGACGACGACGAAGACATGGCTTCCCCATTCTCACTGTTTCCAATTGTAGGTGTCAACTATAAAAGTTAAATAATCGAGAATTAATGCAAAATGCAAAATAGCTTGAGGACCCAAAAACGAAACCTCCTTGAGTTTGCCAGCATATCTCTGACGAATGGACGTGTACAAAGGTATTCTCCATCTTGTCGAACCTGGAGTTTGAAGAACGATGCAGCACGGTGCAAACAGACTGATGGTGTTGAGACTTGAGATTCCTATTGTTCGAAGCAATTACGGAACGTGGGTGAACTGCCATCACACTGCAGTTGAGTGAATGAATGGTAATTTAATGGAATGCAGAAGGCAGATTGACGGATTTAATAGGCAGATAGGTGCAAAAACTTTGTTGATACTTTCATTGTTATTTTGGTTTTGTTTGGGTTTCGGTTCAATCGTCTCTAAATTGAAAGGCTCCTTGAGTGCAACCAAAAGGAATCCAAAATAACTCGAGCCTCAGTTAGTTGCGATTACGATGAATTGATTTAATTAACGTGTCTGACTTGCATATGGGCACTCAGCTGTCAAAAATGCCCTTCTCCGGTTTAAATGCATTAATTTTCATCAAAACGAATACAAACATTCTTAACTTTCTAAAATTATTTAAAAAAAAAATGCCATTGCGCAAGAGGATGATTAATTCTTTTGAGTGTTTAATCAGACAGATTTTGCAGATCATGCAAGTCCGGCTGAAGACATTCTTTTAAAGATGAAGACTAAAAATAAGGCCAAAGTCAAAGGTTGAAGTCGATATTCATATTGAGTACGAGTATGTTTGCCCTCATTCATCTGTCACGTTTGGTAAAGCAATCAACCATTAAAGATGTTATTTTTGTGTTTTCTTCAAGGTTCAGTTAACGTAGCTTGGTAGAAATTGAGAAAATTGAAACATACATGCTAATTATTGGTATTCATCTGACGTTATTTCTTTAAAGATGATGATTGCAAGACTTTGCTTGTGATGTTTAAAGTCTTGCAAATGTAGCGGGTGCTGGCCATGAAATGGCTTGAGAAACTATCTGGTACGTCACAATTGAATGGACACACTTAGAAGGGAGTCTTTTTTTGGTAACTTTAGTGTCTCCTAGAAATGGAAAGTATGCACACATTTGTTCCTTAAAATTGAGTTTGAAGACGTGTACCCTAGACTGCTTAAAGAAAGGAAGGCCTTACAACGACGAACATGCTCGGCGAACACGTTATTTTGCGAACATAATTTCATGTTAATTTTTTTTCAGTGTGAGGAGGTGTGAAAACGAATCACAACCCAAGTAACAATTTAACTTGTTTAAGGCTTAAGCGAAGCTATTTCTTGATTTGTATATGGCTTGTATAAAACCTTACACAAATACGTTTGGCGCAAGTTATGCAAGCCATTGTTTCCTTAAATCAATTATGACAAGGCCTTATATCAATTTATTTAAAGAAGTAATAGCTTCTTGGATGAAATCTCTACAAGGTCTTATAACAATTAATTTAAAGAAGCAATAGCTTCTCAAAGGGTATATAAATAAGGTCTTAAATCAACGATGGAATAATAGTTTTTCCATTCAATAAAAAAAGAAGACACAAAAAACATGGGTTTGAACTGGGTAGTCCTACATTCCTTAAAGTGTCAACCTTCTTAAGAGAGCTATAACTATATAATTTGCACAAGGAGGCCTTATCTGTGTTATCAAATTGCAGACTGTTGTTAGGAAACAAAAAATAGGCCTTATACTAGATATTTTAAATGCACTTTCACGAGGAAGCAAAGCGAGGCCTTATGTGATTTCGGTAAATCAATCTCGTGCAAGCAGTTTATTATAATTTGCACAGGGAGGCCTTATCTGTGTTATCGAATTGCAGACTGTTATAAGTAAATTACAAAAGGTCTTATTCAAGCAAAATAAAAACAATTATCCTTAAATAAGTCTTAAAATAACACTATAGAAGCAATTGCTTCTGAATATTCAGGAATCGGACCTTATACAAGATAAATTGTTACCTGGGAAGTCGCTACGTTCATACCTATAAAAAAATAATATTGCTCGCGAACAAGTCTCTACATGGCTAGTAAAGAATTTATAGCGAGCACGTGCATGTTCGTCTTTTTGGGCTGCCTAAAGTTGGGTAACAGAATAACTGAGTTGTTTCAAACATGCGCAGGGCTTCGAAAAGGAGATGCGCTGTCATGTGACTTCTCAAACATAGTCCTGGAGCAGATAGCGGGCAAGGCAGGTGTGAGCACAGAAAACACCATCTTCAACAAATCCACCCGATTCCTTGGCTATGTGGACGACATTGAAATCATATGTCTGTCCCAAAGAGGTGTTTGAAGCTTTTACAGTGGTTAAAGAACAAGCGAAGCTGGTTGGTCTTGACGTTAATGAAGACAAAATATAGTACATGCTTTCAACTGTGATGTGCTTTATGGTTTCCAGCCTAGGTTTTACTCAAAAAATATAGGAAGAGTAATCCTCAACTAACTTTAACAGCCAATACTACCTTTTTCAAAAAAAAAAAAAATGATGACACAACAATGTTTTAAAGGTCAACTTACCCTATATTTTGAGATCATAAAATAAAACTTCTAACATTTTTTTTGTGGTACACTTAATGTGGTCTACAAAAACCGAAGGGGCATAAATTACACATCAAACGAAAGTATTTTTTGTGCGGATGTGCAGTGACTGTAAACAAGGAACATCAGAGTAGAATCGCAGTCAATGCTGCGGATTTGAATAGACCACTTCTGTGACTGTATAACGGCGACGGCAAACAAAACCATGCCGTCAGTCAGGAGCCTTTCATTGGACACGATGATAGCCAACAATTCAGTGAACCTGACCTGACATCGAACAAAGCTGCTGGAATAGATGGTCTAGCTGCCGAGCTGTTCAAAGCAGCAGGCTATGATCTAGATAGAAACATGCACCAAATCATCTCAATATATATTCGGTAGAATGCATGCCCGATGAATGGAACTCAGTATTTTTTGCCCGATCCTGAAGAAGAGAGATCCTCTAAACTGCGCTAACTACAGAGGAATCGGCCTACTTAACATCGCCTACAAGATCCTCTTTGCTGTATATGTGAATGTCTGAAGCCTTTCGTCAACAATCTGATTGGTCCTTAATCAATGTGGCTTCAGACCAAGAAAGCCAACATCGACCAAATTTTCAAGTTGCAGCAGATCCTGGAAAAAACCTTTAAACTCCAAATCAATACCCACCACCTTTTCATCGATTTAAAGGCCGCGTATGATAGCACCTACAGAGACGAACTGTATAAAGCTAAGTCTAGTGTTGGCATCCCTGCCAAGTTCGTTCACTTGTGCAAAACGCGATGGAGAATCACGCGGTCATGGCAACGAGCTTACAGAATCTTTCGACGTCAAAAAAGGATTCAGACAAGGCGATGCACTGTCTTACGATTTCTTTCACATCGTTCTGTAGAAGATGGCAAGACTCTACCGTCAATACCAGAGGCTACTCAAAGTCTTCACAAGAAGATCGTGGTGCAATGGCAGCCTTTGTGAGAATTGAGACAGAAGCGGCAAAAATGGTTTAGCGGTATGAGGAAAAACGAAGTATAAGCTGTCTTCGAGAAAGGAACCAACCGACGGCTCGACAGAACGTTTATAGGACGCATACAACTTCGAGGTAGTATAGGAGTTTGTCTACCTAGCTCCGCTTTAAACACGGACAAACACCAGCACCGAGATCAGACGAAAAATAACTCTTGCTAATCGCTTTTTCTTAGGACTAAGAAAGCAATTGAGTGGAAAAGCCTTCTCTCGAGAAACTAAGGTAAAACTTTATAACACCTTTATCATCCCGGTCCGCATGGCAGAAGCATGGACCTTGACAAGATCGGATGAATGTGCCTTACGCTTATTCGAGAGGAAAGTTCTTCGAGTCATCTTTGGCTCGTGTGCATTGAGGAGGAATGGCGAAGAAGATGCAACAAGCGAACTTTACGGGTTGTACAACGACATGGACCTAGCCAGAACGGTCATGCTCCAGAGACTCAGATGGTCGGTCATTAAGAGCGGATTGACATCAACGCTCATGGCCCGGAAAGCCTTCGGACACTTTTCCCGAGGGACGTAGAAGGACAAAAAGACCGCGACTCAGGTGGCGCACACAAGTGGAAGAGGACCATAATCAACTTGGATGTGCAAAACTGGAGACAGATAGCGTAAGGACCGAGCAGGCTGGCGGAGACTGTTGATTGAGGCCCAAGACCACAACGGACTGTAGCGCCACCTTAAGTAAGTGCAGTGACTGATTTATTATTTCAATATTCTGTACAAAATTGTTGAGAACAATAAAATTAGATTAAAATGTGGGTTATTAAAACAAAAACATTGGAAATGTCAAATGACAGCGGTGTCAAACAGCTGTCAGAAAATTAGATTAAGTTGAGTTCACAATGGTGTTCACATTACCCAAATCCGCCAAAACGACAGAATTAAATTTAAATAAAATGAAGAATTATTGAACTCGAATTGCGAGAGCTGGGTCGACAAGTAATTTTAAATAAAAAAGTTTTAAGATAATTCAAGAAAAAAAAAAAAAAAATACTTAACTCTTTTTTACTACCGACATCAGAACGAAGTATTTGTACTTGGAAGTTCGTTGGACTACTCGAATATCTTAGAGATCTGGACAAGCTTATTCAAAATCTATAAAAATAGAAGGTGAAGTCCATTTTAACAACTGTTGTGTCAAAGTGTATTGCTAGTTAATCTATAAATAACTATATTAATCAAAATTAGTTTAAGACTTCTTTTTCAAGGAACTGATTGAATGGTTGCCTTGGAGGTACATTATGTAGGTTTAATTTTATGCCTATTAAAATAGTTTATCACTACGCTCAATAAAGTATTTATAGGTATTCCTCATGTGCAATAATTAACACCGTATATTGTTCCAGATATTTATAACAAGTTTAATTTCCATGACTACTTATAGAAATGTTATGTGTTCCGATAACCTATAACATGAACATAACAAAAACCATAAATTTCGTCGAACTTTATGATTTCCCAACTCCTTGACTGCGTTTCCATAAAATTGCTCAAATTATTATGTAGGCAAATGAACAATAAACCTTAAGCACTGGCTCAGTCACAATATTCGGTTCCTTGATATGCGAGTACCTGTAATTAACCGATCTAATATTATTTTGCACACCAAATACTTACAAGAAAACTGTACTAAGTGGAAGTGTTCTTGGCCTGCTAATGTGGCTACTAAGACGCGAGAATAATTTTAACTTTATCGCTGGAAATCTCCAAAGTGGTCCCAAATGGTTGTCAGTCACCACTGCCGTGTCGGTCGGTCATCGATGATCAAAGTACACACCACATTCTAGAGACTATATATAGGGGGTATGTCTGCACAACCTTGAGACACTCGGTTTGGGTGATTGCCAGCTAAGGCGAAAACTACAAAAAAAAGTATCTACATAAACATGAAGCTATTATCTCTTGGATCATTGGACCATAACCAAAAAGTCGATTGGTGGGTGCATTGCACCAAGCCATGTGGCAAACGATTGCAAAACACTCACAATTATGTGAAAACGCATGGGCAAGTAGTTCTTTTTCTTCTTGCTTTATACATAATATTTCTTTTTTCAATTTTTTTTAAGCTAGTACGCCCCCGGGCCTTAGAATTGAAAGTTCATATAAATGACCAATGTACTGGCACTGGGTAGCATTAAAAATTAATAAACATATCGATTCGTAGCCAAATTATAGTCTTATACTGTATGACCATGGATGGTAGTTAATTTTGAAAATTTATGTGAGTCTGCTTGGGTTTTAAGGGGAGGTTTAGGAGGAGCAACACTGGGGGCTCCTCGGCCAAATAATTCTAGACAAACTATACCAAAGCGCTTACACTGTCTTCAGCATTTTGAGCCAATATGTACGACCCTAACATTGTGAGTGTTTTAAAGTAGTAGACATACATTTCTTACCATTCACAAAAACTTTTGATTGAGAGCTTACTGATTCAAAGTTGAATATTTATTACGAATTTTTTCGATTTCTTGTTGTTAAAAGCTTGTAAAAAGTCAAGTTGCACATAAATCATAAGATATTAGGCCTATGTGTTATTTTATGTAATTGAACGTTTTGCTGCTAAATGGCAGTTAAAAGCGGTGGTTGTTAAAATATCGTTCAAAGGAGGCTCAGCAACATGTTTATGGTTTTTTATCGGCAACAAAATGGTTGCAATAAAATTGAAATTCACAAATATCATTTTTCGGATTTTTTTTTTCTTCAAATTCATCGGGAATGCATGCCCGACGAATGGAACCTCAGCATTGTTTACCTGATCCTGAAAAAGGGAGATCCTTTAAGAAGAATCAGTCTACTTAACATCGCCTACAAGATCCTCTCTGCCGTAATTATGTGATCGTCTGAAGCCTTTCGTCAACAATCTGACTGATCCTTATCAATGTGGCTTCAGGCCAGGAAAGTCAACCATCGACCAAATTTTCACGTTATGGCAGATCCTGGAAAAGAACTCTGAACTCCAAATCGATACCCACCACCTTTTCATCGATTTTAAGGCCGCGTATGACAGCATCTACAGAGACGAACTGTATATAGCTATTGTCTAGTTTTGGCATCCCTGCCAAGCTCGTTCGCTTGTGCAATGTTCAAAATGAAGATGGAGAACTCATGCTGCTTCATCAAGGTTGGCAACGAGCTTACGAGCTTGTTCATTGTGCTGAACTCTTCCAAAAATCTGTTCAATTTTTCGCGTACTCCGATGATATTGATAAAATGGGAAGAACACAGCGTGATGTCAATGGCGCCATTGTGAGAATTGAGACAGAAGCGGCAAAATGGGTTTAGCGGTAAATGAGGGAAAAAAACGAAGTATATTCTGTATCCGAGCAAGGCCACCCAACACCAACACCGACGGCTCGGACAGAACGTCACAATAGACGCATAGAACTTCGAGGTAGTATAGGAATTTGTGTACCTTGGCGCCCTTATTAACACGGGCAATAACACCATCCAGCGCCGAGATCAGACGAAGAATAACTCTTGCTAAACGGTGTTTCTTTGGGGTAGCAATTGAGTGGAAAAGCCCTCTTTAGAGCAACTACAGTAAAACTGTGCAACACTCTCATCATCCCAATGCTGCTGTATGGTGCAGAAGCATGGACCTTGACAAAATCGGATAAATGTGCATTAGGCTGTTTCGAGAGGAAAGTTCTTCGGGTCATATTTGGCCCCGTGTTCATTGATTGATGGGGAATGGAGAAGAAGATACAACAACGAACTTCACGGGTTATTCAACGACATGGACCTAGCCACAAGAGTCAAGGTCCAGAGACTTAGAGTGCAAAACTAGAAACAGCTAGCTAGGAACCGAGCTGCTAGCCAGACTGCTGAGACTGTTGATTGAGGCCCAAGTCCACAACGGACTGTAATGCCACCTTAAGTAAGTAAGTAAGTATGTAAATTAAACATTTTTTGTTTTCACTTAACAAAATATTTCAGCTTTGTCCAAACTCAATCAATTAGAAAAAAGAAATCATTTATGAATGATTAAAATTATTAATAGTTAGTTCGCTTTTGCCCTTGGTCAAGGTTGAGGTCGGAAGTACTTTGATACTTCTTATCTGATATCTTCAAAGTAAACCTGTTTAATTTTTTATTTCAATTTTTGTATTTAATGATTCACTTCAAGAGCAATTGAATACAATTTCACGCAATACTGTGCAACTTTTTATGATAATCTTGTTTTACCTGTCACACGTTAAAAAGCTATTTGTCAAACGGCATGCATTTAATTCGTTCAATACAGCGGAACGCAAGTTGTCATAAAGTTTTTTTCCTTACAGTTTTAGTTATTAATTTCAAACAATTAAAATTAATGAGGATTATGACATGGCAACTTCTGTTTCGTTTAATTTGCATTTTAGAGCAATAAAGTTGTTGATTTGATTAGCATATCCGTTTCCAGTTCTAGTGGAGTTTCCTATGTAATTCATAAAAACCAAGAATAATAAGGATTGATCTTGTGTTTAAGTTTTTGAAGTACACTGAATAAAAGATTCTAGATATCTGATTCAAATGTTTTACCCGTCACCAAATATTAATTTGAACAAAAAATTGTTTAGTCCGTAAAAGAAAGTAAACAGAACTTTCTTTTATGTGAAAAAAAATGATAACCTCTTAAAAAGCTCTACATTTTGACAAACGTAGTTCAATGGGTATTGTTGTGATATCCTGCGGTAATGCAGTATCGTAGAAGTATGACAGCCAATGAGTCCTTTCGTTCGCCTATGTAACAAAATATTTCTAGGCTTTGATTGAAGTTGCTGGAAATATTTCATATTTTTCGAATGTGCTTAAGTAGTTACCTACTTATCTGATCCTTGTGCTGGACATCGTCTTCATTCAGCGCACATTCAAATATCCACCACCTGTCGAAAAACAACAGCTGCAAGCACAACCAATATCAAGCACATTTAGTTGATTCTCAGTCTCACAAGCAGCCAGCAGCCAGCAGCCAAATACATTGTCTATCAGGGAAAAAACAATATGTATGGAATTATTTCGATTGCCAACGTATAATTCACATTCATGTTTTGTCATGAAATTGACTTATTGAGATGAAATTTGAAGGCAAAACCAGAGAACCATATCCTGGTGGTTATGTACCAGACTTGTTGTAAAGGGTTTTCCAATAAGAGGTGTTAATTTGATATTCAAAGAAAAAGGGCATTTTAAGAGGTAAATTATCGGATGTTTATTTCATTATAAAGAGGAAGAGGTATTCATTTAATAATGGAACACAACATCAGCCAAATGGCCGCCATGACCACGCTTACAGGACCATATCCTTTTCATGAAATTTTCCATAACCAAATCGCAAAGTGGCTGCCCTATGTCCTCGATAGCCTCACGAATTCCATCTTTGAGGTCTTGAATCGACGCTGGGCTGTTGACATTGGCATAGACCTTATCTTTCACGTGGCCCCAAAGGAAGAAGTCGCAAGGTGTTAAATCACAAGATCTCGGTGGCCAATTGTGATCACCTCTTCGAGAGATAACACGGTCCGGAAACTTTTCCCGTTCAAGATAGATGGTTTCATTGCTTGTGTGGTACGTAGCTCCAATTCCGGCCATAAAAAATCATTAATCATGTCTCGATAGCGCAATCCACCGGACCATAAACCGCACCAATTAGTCACGCGTTGAGGATGGAGAGGCTTTTAAACAATAACTCTTGGTTTTCCGAGCCCCAGATGCTACAGTTTTGCTTGTTGACGTAGCCTCCGAGGTGGAAATGGGCCTCATCAGTCAAGATGATTTTTCGATGAAATTCCGGATTATTTTCATGCATTTCATTTCAGACCCAAGTCTTTATGCAAAATACGGTGTAATGACGTTTGTGGAATGCCTAATTCCAAAGAACGACGGGGAATGCACAAACCTGGGTTTCAATATTTCAATATTCTCAGTTATTCTTGAGCGACGTGCACGGGTTTTATTTTTCACATCACTAACTTGTCCCAACAGCCTTAATTTGTCCACCAATTTCTGTATTGCGGTCCGACAAGGTATTTCACGACGACCCAAAAATGTTTTAGTTTTACGAACCGTCTCTGTAAAATTTTCACCATTTTTACAGTGAATTTTAATAATTTCAATGCGTTGTTGTATCGTTCCATTTTATTAATGGCGTAGTTTTTACTTGTCAAATGTCAAATAACAGCTTCAAAAGTGACAGCTACCGAAATAGCGGGCTATTCAAAATAACACATCTTATTGGAAAACCCCTTACTAGGGGAGTGTCTCTCATACATTTTGACATACTGTTCACGGGTCTTAAAAAATGATATCTGCTTGCTCAGATTGTAGTTACCAGTGTCCAGTGGCGTCTGTAAACTCAGGCTGTTATAATCAAAAGGCATCTGCTTGCACGGATTGTGATAAATAGTATAAAAAAATAGATAAATAGAGTGGCGCGACAGTTCTTGAAGAGCCAAGGCCTAAGTGGCTTACTCTCATCAACAATTCTCTAGGTGCGTGTGAAGAATTGAGGGGACCTACAACTTAACGCCGATTCCGAACGGCAAAGTTGAGAAGCACTTTTTCATGACAGATGATACTCTTGAAAGTTTTGTCAGTTCTTCGCAAGAGGCAGTGTCCGTGAAAGATGAAATAAAAACTATGGGCCCAGGTGAGACTCAAACCCACGAAGTTCTGCTTACCAGCCGACGCACCTAACCACTAAGCTACGGACACTACTAATACTACTACTACTAATTATTGTATAGTGCCTACTGTATCAGGTTATAATGAGCAGTGTCCTCTGGCTACCTCGGATCATTGGCGCCCGCAGGGGGGGGGGAGGCAGAGAAGCATTCGCCCAATTTGATTGGATCATTACTTAACACAATTAAAGGAAAAGAAATAAGATCTAAGTTCTTTTTTGATATAACTAAGCATTTAGATTTCTTCGGATTCAAAAAAGACCATTTAAATGGGACCAACTTAAGATTTTCTCAAGTTCGTGATTGACATCATCATTTGACAGGCTGAATGGCTGAATTACCTTCAAATGCCCTCTGAAGACTAAAAGACTCCGAAGATTGCCACTAGTTATAGAACGATTTAAACGTCTAAATTGCAATTCTCCTTTTTTCATCAATAGTGTATCCACATATGTATTTAACCTGAAAACAGCTCTTATCAGCTGAAATTCAGAGATCATATCTCTAAATCATTTATTGCCAAATTTGGTGTCCCTCAAGATAGTCACTCAGGACCCCTTCTTTTTATTTTGTGTTCAAAACAGTTATAAAGTAACAAGAAAAGGTCTAAAAGGGTGAAATACGTATAGGAAAACCCTTTACTTAGCTTCACTTTGATCTGAAGTAATTGCTATTGATTTTTTAATTATAAATATTCATTCGTTCTCTAATACTCAATTCATAGTAATGGCAAAAAACGAAAATAATAATTGTACGTTAGATTTTGTGAAAATGCTTGAGGTGCATTCGGTTCTTTTGAGCAAATCTCAAAAGCCTCAAATAAAAGTTGCTAAGGCTGAGGCATTGAAAATGTTAAGAACCGACTTCCAAAGCAAAACTGGTATTTTGATGGATGCATACCCCTTTCGATTTATGTATTCCTCAGAATGCAAGTGGGGTTTTTAATCTCCACATGTGTGCAATCCAAGGCTCCAATACAAGAAGGGAAGCTGTATTTAGAAAGCCAATCTTGTTTTGCTGCCAAATGTTCTTCATAATTTGAAGGAAACCTTATCCAAACTGAAGCTTTCTTAACAATCGATTTTGCAACAAAATGAACAACTCTGCAAACAGTACTTTGGTGAAATCCTGTGTCTTCACCGACGCCAACCTGAAAGCCTGGATCGCCAACATACCTCAAAAAGATCCTCATTTTTTGTTCTGGGGACGAAGCTCCTCCTCTTTTTTCAGTTTCGGTTCCTTAAATTTTATGGAAAATAAAGATAAATGTTTTCTATGAATAGTTATAAAACTTATTTTTAGCAATAAAATGTTGGCTAAGCCATTCAACATTTTCTTTTTCAAAGCGGTAAAGCATTTTGAATTTATTTGTAGCTGGAGATCTTCGTTCCTTGTAAACTTTTTCAGTATTCATGTGCAAAAACGCGGCCATTTCACAAGAATATTGAACCGATCGCCTTAAAAGTTGATTTGCAAATGAAAATGTTCGTTTCAAACACCCAAAAGTATTTACTAGCAAATGTTCAAGCTGCTCTTTAGCAACTTGTAAAAATTGAAGTAAATACTAGTAGTAAAAGGTTTTTATGCATATCATTTTAAGTATTTACTACCAAAATTCATCCGTACCTAGTAAATACTTTTACTTCTAGTAAAAGCTTTTATTCAAGTATTTACTTGAAGTTTATGCATACGAAAAAAAGTAAATACTATCAAAATTGACTAGTAAAAGCATTTACTACCGTTTATGCATATGGCTCAATACTTT
>CAKKXW010000001.1:20183725-20210875 GCA_920937365.1 Sphaerophoria rueppellii
TTAGTAATAATAAGAACAAAAATACTTAATGTATCCTTTGAGGTGATCTTGACCTTTGCCTATACGATTATTTTAGTTGTTGAAATAACGAGATTTTACGTTTAAATAATTTTTGTATTTAATGATTCACTTCAAGAGCAATTGAATACAATTTCACGCAATACTGTGCAACTTTTTATGATAATCTTGTTTTACCTGTCACACGTTAAAAAGCTATTTGTCAAACGGCATGCATTTAATTCGTTCAATACAGCGGAACGCAAGTTGTCATATAGTTTTTTTTTCTTGCAGTTTTAATTAATAATTTCAAACAATTAAAATTAATGAGGATTATGACATGGCAACTTCTGTGTCGTTAAATTTGCATTTTAGAGCAATAAAGTTGTTGATTTTATTAGCATATCCGTTTCCAGTTCTAGTGGAGTTTCCTATGTAATTCATAAAAACAAGAATAATAATGATTGATCTTGAGTTTAAGTTTTTGAAGTACACTGAATAAAAGATTCTAGATGTCTGATTCAAATGTTTTACCGGTCGCCAAACATTAATTAGAACAAAAAATTGTATAGTCCGTATAATAGAAGGTAAACAGAACTTTCATATTGTGAAAAAATGTTAGCCCCTTAAAAAGCTCTGGATTTCGACAAACGTAGTTGAATAGGTACTGTTGTGATATACTGCGGTAATGCAGTATCATAGAAGTATGGCAGCCAATGAGTGCTTTTGTTCGCCTACATAAAAAACCATTTAGGGTTTGATTGAAGCTGTTGGAAATATTTCATAGTTTTCCAAATGTGCTTAAGTAGTTAACTACTTATCTGTTCCTAGTGCTGGACAGCGTCTTCATGCAGCGCACATTCAAGTATCCAACACAGGTCGATAAACAACAGCTACAAGCACAACCAAAGTCAAGATTCTCATTCTCATAAGCAACCAGCAGCCAAATACATTGTGCATCAGGGAAAAAACAACATGTATGGAATTATTTCGAACGTATAATTCACATTTATGTTTTGGCATGAAATTGACTTATTGAGATGGAAGGCAAAACCAGAGAACAATATCCTGGTGGTTATGTACCAGACTTGTTGTACTAGGGGAGTGTCCCTCATAAATGTGAATTTGTTCACGGGTCTTAAAAAATGGCATCTGCATGCTCAGATTGTAAGTAGTAACCAGTGTCCAGTGGCGCCTGTAAATTCAGGCTGAAATAATCAGAAGGCATCTTCTTGCACAGATTGTGATAATTAGTTTAGTGCCTACTATTTCAGGTTATAATGAACAGTGCCCTCTGGCAACCTCAGAGTACGGGTGCCCGCAGGGGGCGGGCAGAGGGGGGATTTATCCAATTTGATAGGATCCTTACTTAACACAATTTGAGGTAAGGAAATAAGATCTAAATTCTTTTTTGATAAAACTAAGCATTTAGATTTCTCTGGATACAAAAAAGGCCATTTAAATGGGAACAATTTAAGATTTTCTCAAGTTCCTGATTGTCATTAGAGACCCCATTGTCAATGAGTCGGAGAGGGCAGCTTAGAAATAGTGGGACGTCATCGGCATAAATGTGACAGGAACAATTATCGATCAAAGATGGTAACCAAAATTTACACAAATTGAGAATAGTAAAGGACCCAGTATCGATGCCTGAGGAACTCCAGATACCGTTGCGTTGGTAGAAAATTAGACAAACTGTCACTTCACTAGCTTCAACTGCTTGTTTTCTATTGTTTAAGTATGAGTATATGAGTTTTGTGGTGCTTTTTGAAAAATGAAAATGCTGCATAAAATTGTTACAAAGTATGACATGATTATCTGTGTCGAATACTTTGGAAAAATCAAGTAAAACCAAAAAAGTTAAATCATCCTTATCCAACGATTATCTAATGTCTTCAGTTACGTTCAAAAGCGCATTTATATAACTGTGCTTTTTGCGGAAATCAGATTGTTGCCAGGTAAGCATGAAGTAAGCCTTAAGAAAAGCGATAGTTAGTTTCTACAAAATTTTCTCAAAACCTTAAGATAAATAAGAAAGTATTGAGATAGGTCTGAATTCGGTTCCGTTAGCATTTTAAAGGAATGGTTAGATTTTTGCCATATTGATCATATAAATCCACATCAATAATTTCACTAACCAAAAATTAGTCAAGCAGTGTTGCGCCCACGTCGAAGAAATGAGTCAGATTCACAGTATTAACTGAGCTAAGATTGAGTGACCGCTTCTTAGAGGATAGTAATTAAAATTTCCACAGATTTTTTCTGAAAGTAAAAAAAATTGTGAAAAATCGATAGATTATATTTGGCCTATATATTATTTTATGGAGCGTACAGGAGTTGGGAAGACTACTGAACAGAAAATTCAGATATGACTTAACTTAGATTCCCTTCAATGAAGAGTAAGAAATATTAAAGTTGACCGCATTTGAGAATTCAAAGGTGTTAAGAACATTCTTAATGTTCTAGAAATTACATAGAGTGGTACAGATACCGAACAGAACATGCTGAATAGCTGAATTACCTGAAAATTCCCTCTAAGGACTAAAAAGAATCGTCTTAATTGCAATTCCCCTTTTTCATCAATAATATACCCAAATATGTAAAGGGTTTACTATAAGAGGTGTTATTTTGAATAGCCCGTTATTTTGGTAGCTGTCACTTTTGGAGCTGTCATTTTTTAACATTTGACAAGTAGAAACTACGCCAGTGAAAATGGAACGATAGACGCTTCAACAACGCATTGAAATTATTTAAATTCACTATAAAAATGGTGAATATTTGGCAGAGACGGTTAATAAAAATAAAACATTTTTGGGTCGTCGTGAAGAACCTTGTCGGACCGCAATATAGAAATTGGTGGACAAATTCGAGTTGTAGCCCAAAGTGTTGAAGAAAACCCAGGTTTGTCCATTCCTCGTCGTTCTTTGAAATAAGGCATTCCACAAACGTCATTACACCGTATTTGGCATTAAGACTTGGGTTTTAAGGCTTATAAAGTTCAGTTAACACAAGAACTCAAACCGACTGATCATCAACAACGTCGTGTCTTTGGTGATTGGGTCCTTTGAAATGCATTAAAATGATCCGGAATTTCATCGAAAAATCATCTTGACTGATGAGGCCCATTTCCACCTCGGAGGCCACGTCCACAAGCAAAACTGTCGCATCTGGGGCTCGGAAAACCCAAGAGTTATTGTTGAAAAGCCTCTCCATCCTCAACGCGTGACTGTTTGGTGCGGTTTATGGTCCGGCGGGGTCATTGGACCTTACTTTTTCGAAAATGAAGCTGAAGCAACAGTAACGGTCAATGGATTGCTTTATCGAGAGATGATAAATGATTTTTTATGGCCGGAATTGGATGGTATTGATCTGGACAACGTCTACTTTCAACAATACGGCGCTGCATGCCACACAAGCAATGAAACCATCGATCTTTTACAAGAAAAGTTTCCGGACCGTGTTATCTCTCGAAGAGGTGATCACAATTGGCTACCGAGATCTTGTGATTTAACACCTTGCGACTTTTTCCTTTAGGGCCACGTGAAAGATAAGGTCTACGTCAACAGCCCAGCGTCGATTCAAAACCTCAAAGATGGAATTCGTGAGGCTATCGAAGACATAGGGCAGCCACTTTGCGATTTGGTTATGGAAAAACATTGACTTCTTATGACTATACAACCAACCTCACAGCACAATTGAACTCATCCTATCACTGTAGATAATCTTTGAGTTTTATTTACATCTATATCATGAGCATCGGCAATAAAGCCAATTCAATGTTGGGATTTATAAAGCGTTGGTTAAATTGTATAGAAAGTCAATTTCTTGATTACGCCTCACAAGTTTGGACATCCCTTTATGATATTGTTATTGAGAGGAAAGAATCTGTTTAACGGATTATTACAAGGTTTGCCTTCAAAGGCAGTCAATCTGTTATTGGTTCATAATTAAAAAAAAAAAAACATATTCAAGCTTTATCCTTCAAACAAAATCTGCTCTTATCATTTACAAACAATGTGTTACAATTATCACTGGAAACCATCTATAAGCCTGTTCAACATATTTGCAATAATCAATCATTACGCATACAAGGCTAATCTGTTTCGCAGAACATTTTTACCAACTGTAATGTTGCCTTTTTTTTCTAATTTCTTAAACAAAAATATAATTTTCACAATAATCTGTGAATATATCATTTAAAGTTGATAATAATTCAAAAAACACATAACAGCCTGACAAAACAATTTTCCATCAAACCTGCCTGCTGGTGACTGCGCATTGCTCGCATGTTTACAAATAATCACGATCAAGATAAACGCACTAACTTGAATATGGTATGTCGTTCACTCGGGCGTATACGCACTATTTTTCACTAGAATGCTGATTTGATTTCAGCGTTATGCAATATGGCACTGTTGATCTGCTCAACATTTAATTAAATCCAAATACCTCAATTCAGAGCTGTGAATTTGAATTCTGACCCGCGCTCACAGCGGCGGTCGTTGGTGTTACGTTGACGAAAATTGCCATGTCGCAATAGCAATGAGGTTTTGGGCTTTTCTGTTGAGACAATTAGCGATTCTATGCTGTGCTTGAAAGTCGTCCGATATTCATAAGTAACAAGTGCTTTGATTGTAACTTACCTACAGAAATCAAAAATGATGAATTATGCAGGAGGCGCGGTCTTGAAATGTTTGTGGTGCTCTCTCGTCTAAATATTTACTTTCTCAATTTCTTTGTATTGCGAAGGCGCATCAAAATTGAAGCGATCGCTTGATCACTTGATGAGAACGGCATGATCAGAATTTAATTATAAAATAATTTGAGGAATGAATAAATTGATTTTGCGATAAGTACACAAACTGTTGGAACGGGGTGGAGCGGCATTGTGGAACGACCGGCAGTTGCATGCGATGATTTGTTAACATACACACCTTACTGCCTGAAGCCTGCCGCTGATTTTCCGATGACAATTCGATTGATAAAATAAACAAACGATACGAGACAATTGCAACAGAAGAAGCAGAAGCTGTTTTAGTTCCCATTGAGCCGGTTATCCGAACGAACGTGTACTCACCTCCCATCGGACTAGACACTTAACGAAAACAGCGAACGATAGATCTTTATTCGCGTTCAGGTGTTTGATGTTATGGTAGTCGATACAATATTATTAGTGACGGTTGTGATTTAAAGCAAATGTTTGCTTGTGTGTTTTTTTTTCGAGCGTTTGGCAATTTGATGGATTGCTAATTGAAAGAATAAATAAAGTGAAGTGTGTGTGAATTAAGTGGATTTAAGAAAGAGTGTTGTCAAGTAATTTGGCGTGAAGATTGGAATTTTATTGTTCTTGTTTTAATCAGATCTATTTGAAAGCGGATCTTGTTGGTTTGATGGTGAGTAATGGGGAATATGGAGTTGCTTGGATCAATAAGAAAATTGATTCATGTTCAAAACGTTTGTTTTATGTTTGATTCCAAGAATGATGGTTAGGGGTTCCGAGAAATGTATTAAATGTTTTATTAGTTTCATTTCAAACTGCTTACATTATCGAGCCAGAGTATTTTGGATTCTGGGTGAAATTGGAGGTTTCCTTTGGAAATGATAATCAGTGTCAGATCTCAATTGTCATTTTGCAGAGACGTACTAGCATTACTTTCTTGCTTACTTACTTATGGTGGCGCTATAGCCCACGCCAGACCAAGGCGCATCCAACAAACGGTTCCAGTTTTGCACGCCAAGTTGGTTCAGGTCCTTTACCATCTGTGTGCTCCACCTGAGTTGCGGTCTTCCTCTTCTGCGACGTCCTTCTGGGTTGGATTCGGAAACTCTACGAGCCGGAGCATTGTTTTCCATGTCGTTGGACATTAACTTTTTTGGCTAGGTCAGTGTCGCTGAACAGCTCTTACAGTTCTTGGTTGAACCTACGTCTCCATTCTCCATTTATGCAGACAGGACCAAAAATCACTCGAAGAATTTTTCTGTCAAAGCAGCCCAAAGCGTTTTCATCAGATGTTTTCATGCACTATACATGAGGACCGGGATGATGAGGGTTTCGTAGAGTGTCACTCAAGTTTCTAGGGAGAGGACTTTATTACTTAATTGCCTTCTTAGTCCAAAGAAGCAGTGATTGGCAAGAGTGATTCTTCATTTGATTTCAGCGCTGGTGTTGTTGTCTGAGTTAATAGCGGATCCTAGGCAGACGAAGTCCTTAACTGCCATCTCCAGCTGCTTTGTACAGTTCGGTAGCTAGCCCGTCTGCTCCAGTGGCTTTGTTCGACTTAAGTTAAGATATCGCTATCTTCACTTCGTCAATGTCGGGTGGATGTTAGCCTGCTTCACACAAATAGAATGGTTCTGTTAATCTGGAGGAATTTTGCTCGTCATCGCCATTATAAAGCTTGGAAAAATGGTATTTGCATATCCTCAGCACTAACAGTGGTTCCACTACAATGTGCCCATGATAGTGTGTACAGGCTTCGGTTCGGGGTGTATAAGACATGGTGGGTTGTTTCACTTTTTTGTAGAACTTTCAAATCTCGTTTCTGTTGTGACATCCCTCTATCTCCTCGATCGCGCGCTTCTCATGAACCTTTTTTTTTTCTGAGAAGTTTGTGCTCCTCTCTGCTTTTCTGCTCGTAGAGCTTACGAGCTGCTTGTGTCCTTCTTTGCAGCGCTGCCTTATACGCTTCTTGTTTAGCTGCATGTGCTTGCCGACACTCATCGTCAAACCAGGGGTTTCGTTGTGATGGCCGTGTAAACCCTAGCACTTCAGGGGCGGCATATTTGATTTCTACAAAGGACTTCTTAAGAGATTTTCGGAGACACGATCGGAAAAGATCTACAAATCTCTTGCGATTGTAGTAGCATTTTCACGTGTTGGCCTTGATCGGGATATCCGCATTCGTACATTGGCTACAACAAGGTAATGGTCAGAGTCGATGCATGCTAGAGAAGTGTCGTTCAATAATCAATCTGGTTGACGGTTGATTGATCAGTCGATTTCCATGTCCCCTTGTGGATATCGAGATGTGCGAATCGCGTACTTGCTGCCATTACGTCGATGCCTAAATCCGTTATCGGCGGTGGTGTCGCGTAGGCTATTCGTCGTTCGATTATTCCGACAAAGATTTCTTCTCTTCTCAGCTTAGCATTAAAATCTCCAAGGACAATTTTTATGTCATAGCTAGGGCATTGCTCATAGGTGTTGCCAAGGACAAGGAGCTCGTAGAATCTGTCTTTGGTGTCTTCACTCGTTTCCTCAGTGGGGGCGTGAGCGCAGATGAGGCTTCGTTTGTAAATTTTGCCTCTGTGGGGATTGTCGTGATGCGCTCATTTCTGAGTCGAGTCCCAACTACAAATCCCCACACAAATAGACGCTGATTTTGTTCCCGGTAGCAGTCGCCATAGTTGATCATTTTACCTAGGCCGGACCATCCCATCGCATTTCTTGGATGGCAGTTATATCTGCTTTATAGCTGTCAAGGGCTTCCGCTAGTTGTTCGGCTGCATGTAGTCTGTTAAGGGACTTTAAATCGTTTTCGTGGGACGTCATCATTAATTCCGTCCGTATCCGAGGCTTGTTAGTGGTTCGGAACTATAGTTTCTTTATGTGGCCTGGCAGTCACCCCGAAGCACGACCCTAACCTGTTTAACTCTATGACGAAGAGCTGGCCAAACCGCTCCTATAGCCTATAGACCTGGGCTGCGAATATGTCATAGTAGCCCTATGAGGTGTTCACTAAGTAGTTCATCCAGACTATAACTGTAGACACCACCGTTTATTCTATCTTGGGAGTTCTTTCGCTTCCGCCTTTTGAAAAGGAGGCATGCCTTAGTGGGGCATATCTCCTCCCCTTATGTCTCTTCGCTGCCGCCAACAACTTCCCACTCGGGTTAGAACCCAATCTTCAGTTGAGGTACTGGGCACCGGATGTTCACCGCGGGTGGACGCTTGTGTCCTCTTAAATACACTTGTCTACCCTTCAAAAATCGACGTACTATTACTACCGGTATAAAAAACTTAGACAAGTCTACGTGGTATTTCAGCCAAGATCTTGGTGAGGCTTGATGTTAAGTAAATTTTGATGCTAGGCTTTTTATACCCTGAACCCAAAACACAAATTATGCGCATAGTTTTGTAACGCATCTTGACTTTTTAGTCATTTAGTCATTTCTCTTAGTCTTAGCTCTGTCGAATATGCATTTCATAATCAGTGTCATAGGTCATGATCTTGCATATTCCTGCTGCTAGCTTACAGCATAAAAATTGAACAGCCAAAGAGTTTCCAAAACATCTTGAAAGTGCAACTTTAAAACAAATAAAATAAATTGTCTATGTTTAACTTGTATCTTGTTATAATTCATCATCTTACCGGAGTTCATACATCACAAGTTTCCCTCTGGATATTTGTATGCTCAGAGGTTAGTCAGTACCAGTCCGGTACAATTTCACAATTAACCATCTCTGTGACACTTGAATGTGAAAAACATCGTGTAGTAATGAACAAAAAATATGACAAATTGCAATTTAACTGACTTTCCTTAGAAAGAAACGTGAGTTAAATAACTCAACTCAGACAGCTTGCGTCATTCATGAAAATGTCAAACATAAGTTGAGGTTGGAAAATTTGACGAACGACCACCATCGGGTCAACTTAAGGAGAGATGAATAATGCAGACCTTTGGAGTTTTTACTTTTTCTTAAACACTTATACACAGAAGCACTTGAAGTGTTTAATGATTCAGATGAGGGAAAAAACTTGATTCAATTATAATTGATGGCAGCAATTACAGCAAGAAAATACGTGACCAAAGTTTGGATTTACAGGTTGTTAAAAGCCAAGCAAGTCAGTAAAAATTCATCAATTTCCTTAAAAAATTAAATGCACTTTTAATGAGGCTGTCATGTTTCGAGAAAGCAAATTTTGACCTTTTCAAAATCACGGAATCTGATTTTTGAGTTTTCTTAGTCACAACTAAATCAAATGACTAATATTGACAAATACCATTATTGAAATATTATGACAAACTTTCAATCGGTTGAGTCGTTTTAGTACAATGCCAGACCTAGTTGCAAGCTTTACGAGTGCATCAACCAAAAATACAAAAGAAAAAACGTGACCAACCCCAACCTTTGCTTAGACAAGTCACGAATACCCAATTCCAAACAGACAACTAAATCATAACATTATCTACATACGGGTATAGTTACTGCCTCCTTGAGTAGGATGTCATGCAAGGTATGATTAAGTTGGTAGTAGACATATGTAGAATTCCAGCAGGGTTGGGAATTTCAGAAAGTTGTGCGAAGAAACCCCACTCTGTGTCATGTGTGTACCTCATGCGAAGGTAGCGTCTTTATGATCAGAAATTAAAATTAATATGTGATGGGTTAACATCATAAAAAAACCAAAAAGAGATTGGAATTCCAAAGAAGTGAGCCAGAGCAGGTTATTGCTTGAAGAAGCAGCCAGGGCATCCCCCAGGAGGGAACCTTGAACCCATGAAGACCGTAAAAATAATTAAATAATTTTATAGTCGTTTTCTTACTTAAAACCAGATCTTATCTGTTTTCCTTGTTTTTGTTTGGTTGCTTATACTTTCGAGTTTTTGATTTTTCCATTAACCCTGACAATGGAAGAAGAAGTTGACAGATGTTTAAATAATAATTGTATTGGCAGTAATTTATGGACAGTAAATAATTTGCTCACGCCACGGTTCAATGACTGATTTTAAAACAAAATATTCCAAAAGAAACTTGTGTTAATGCTATTTAAAATTCCTTTGTTTTAGATATGACATAAGAATCGGTAAAGTGGTTCATGAGCAAGTTAAAGAACAGCGAATACTGCTACTTGATGTTTGGTTAAAATTTGACGTTTGGTTACTGTGTGTTTTGGTTGGTGTGTGCAAAGATTAAATAAGTAACAAGATGGGAAACAAGGCTGTCAAAGTGACAGTTGCCTACAAGCTTCGGACCATAGTTACTGTGAAAGTATGCGTGTTTTTACCAATACTATCACAGTAAATATGGTCCAACCATCTGAAAATGCGAAAACAAACAAAAGAGAAATGTTGAAAATGCGAAAACAAACAAAAGAGAATAGAAAAATATCAGCTCATCTTTGTGTTTTTGTCACTCACATGCATTTATGTAGACGAAAAGAATAAAGTAAATGAAGGAATATGAAAATTGCTGGATCTAGGGAGTGAAACGTAAGCTTCCCATCTTGTTACATATTTAATCTTTGGTTGTGTGAATTGCGTTGAAAGTGATTTTTTTGAAATTGCATTTCTGCGTAGAACTACGAAATTTCCCTAATGATTTTCGAAATTACCCTTAACAAAAAATGTGTTTGTTCCTCTATACTTCGTCCAAAACAAATCTGCAGTACAGGCCTTATGGGAGAACTTTTTTACTCCAAAGGGTGCCTGTCCAGGAAAAAAATCTGAAATCCCCTTAAAAAAAATATACTACATTACTGTTTCCTCATACAATTTGTTTTGATTTATTTTGAAAAGCAAGCGTATATCGGATATCGGAGCTTTCAAGAATCGTTTTTTTTTTTTTGCAATAAAAACTTAAAATCTGTTAAAAAAAGAGTAGGCTTTTTCAATGCAGAGAAATATTTATTAATTTGAAGTTTAGTGCGATTTTAAATTTTTTGTTGGTGCTGTGTGAAATATTCATATTTCATGTTCGTATTAAATATTTTTTCTGAATGAAAATCTTTGTTTATGACAATGCAAATAAAATATAGAAGGCAACTCTTTCGATTTTTCGGAGAGCTTTTTACAGCTTTAGTATATAACCTACGGTAACCCTTGCCAATTTTTTCTTTCACACAACGTAATGGAATTCCTCTACAGATAGGGTGAGATATGAATGTCCTATCTTCCCTGTACTGCAGATTTGTTTTGGACGAAGTATAGGTAAAATATTTTTGTGTACAAAACCAAACTTTAACAAATAAATTTCATGAAAAGTCACTAAAGATTACAAACAAACTCTGTCTTATTCATTTTTATCGATTTTGCAGCGTTAATTTGATATTTTGAAGCAACAATAAAAAAAATTTCAAACAAAAATTTCCCTTTTTGGATAATTGTTTTTTTCCGTGTGGTAACACTGCAAAACACGTCTTCACAGCTGATATCTATTATCTTTATCATCCTCAAAAGAAATAAAAAAAAAAAATAAAATATGATAAATTTAAGGTATTTTATTTTAATCTTTTGAAATATCAATTCAATTATTAATTTATTATAACAAGATTGAATAGAACGAAACAACAAAACAGAAGAAAACTTCTCTATTATTCATGAAAAAAAAAATGTTAACCCATTTAACCTGTTCTACGGCGGCGGGATAAATATTAACCCATTTTTTTCACCACACTAGTGTCAAGTTTTAACTAAACGTCAAGTGAAAAAATCAACTTGAGACTTGAGCAAGAAACCAGATGACTTCAATTTATGTCGCCAATTGGGCCCTGTTGTTTCATGGTGAAATTTTGATCAGTTATAAAGCCCATTTCTGGCTGAATGGATCAGTCAATAAACGATTCTGGTGAAATTATTGGTCTTTATTTCTTCAAAAACGAGGCAAACAATATAGTGGTAATACTTCTTAAAATTCAAACCAATGGTGTTGCTCAGCTCTGATTTCAACAAGACGGGGCTTGGGGAGCATTAAATTTCACGTTTGCTTACAGCAAATTGCAAATTAAATTGGCCGCCTGAATATGTTAAGTCTTAAGACTTCAGAAATACACCAGCTACTGTTGACGCAATAATTATACTCCCGATGTTCGAACGATACCTGGTGCTATGTTCGAAAAACTCGCGCATTGTCATAGCCAACACTTATATGATACCACTGTGCTAAAATGTAAATGCCATGAATTGCGTTTTTTTTTAAACGTCACTATGATTCACTTACTTACTTACTTAACCAGCTCAAAAAATGGAGTTTTGAACCCAGTTGTTTTGCCAAACCGTAGCAGCAGCGGTTCGCTAGGGTAATTCTTCGTCAGATCTCCACTAAGGTGACTTTATGGGATTGATGTTTGTTCCAAGATAAATGAACTCCTTAACTACCTCAAAGTTGCTCCTACCAATAGTGACGTTTTGTACTAGGCAGTGGATATATGTTGATTTGTTTATTGTTAGCATGTACTTTGTTTTGTCCTCATTCACTTCAAGACCATCGAGTTTCGCTTGATATTTAATCGCTGTGAAGGCCACAAGCACAGCTCTCTTTACCTTTAGCACTATCTGCTCCAGGACTCCAGGAATTCACAAGACAGCGCATCTCCTTGTCTTTTTACCCGATTTTTGCATTGAAGTCTCCGAGTACGATTTTGACGTCGTACTCTGAACAGACTCCGTAGGCTCTATCCAGGAGGTTGTAAAAATCAACCTTGCTAGACTCCTCACCATCATCGGTAAGGGCGTGTGCACATATTATACTGATGGTTTGTAGTGGGACCTTGATGTGGATTACAGCCAGGCGATCACTAATTGGCTTGTAATCCATGACTTTCAATCTTAGCCGATTTCCCACGACGAATCCGCATCCAAATATGTGCATTCTTTGATGATAGCTATAATAAATGTCACAATTTTCCCTTTTACTGTCCCTGATCCTATCCATCTTATTTTCTGGCTCGCAGTAATGTCTGCCCTAGACTGCATGAGGACAATATCAAGTTTTTGAGTTGCACCTGGAGTGTAGAGTGTTTTTACATTTCAGATACGGACTCTCAATGCATAGTCCGTTGTCGTTCCGGGTCTGGTGACCATAAGAGAAGGGTCATTATCGCTATGATTCAATCATTAGAAGGATTACATCATAGAGGGCATATTATACTAGGTACATAGAGGTAATATATGTCCTCTATGAACTGCATCTTGACTGCTACGAGCATACGCCAACTATAAGGAGAAAAAATTTGGGATGCAAAATGTTGATGAAAAATCACTTTTCCAAGGTTCCTTACCACATATCGCGAGAAGTTTTAGTTCAAATTTTAGTAGCTATAAAGTCTGTTTAAGGAATCTGTTCCGCACAGAAAAGATCAGAAAAAATCCAAAGAGTATAGGTACGTTTGATTGTTTGGGTGGAGAAAAACCCTGCATCAAACTGTTCTACAATATGTCTTTTTAGGTCCGTTCCTTTACTTTTTTGGCAGTTTTTGTAAAAACTGTCAAAAATCGAGGAGTGGGGATGAAATTTTGTGATTCTCCCAAAAAGTAAAAGAACGCTTGACAGCCTTAATCTCCCAAATGCACAAAATTATGTCAAACGTCAACAAAATTCAATGTACTTCTTATGGTTTGACAGAACTTACAAAAAACTGCCACAAGAAATTTTTGTGGCTAAAATCGGCAGATAGGGCAAATATTTTTCTCCTTCAAAAGTGACAGAACTTACAAAAATTGGGAGTTAAAGAACGGAAAAGTGGGAGAATATGGCAATTTTCGGCAGTTTTAGTGAGTAAAAAAAAACAGACCTTTTGTGTTAATTGAAGTTGTCCAGCTCCAGCTCAGTTTAGTTCAATTCTTTCTGCAGTTTTTTGTTAAAACTGTCAAATGTCAAAATTTCACTGTTAATATTTAAAAGCTGATTAGAAACTGTCGCAAAGAAGATAATGGTAGCTGATCTTTTCTTTTTAACTCACTCATAAATAACGCAGATAGATAAGATGAACAGTAAGTTCTTTCAACCCTGTTGTTACTACAATATCAAGGAAACATTTTTCTTGCACCAAGTATGAAGTATTAATTTACTGCGACAAGAGACCCTGTCATTTACATGCGTACATGTGTTTAAATGTCAAGAAAAAAAAAATAAAATAAAAATTTTCTCTAATGTTCTGATCATATTGATCTTGTAAATATTAATTTTAATTAGAAATTATAATTGTTTAAGGTTACAATCTGGTTACAAGTAACAAGTTAGGGTGAGGCAGAAAACTAATTTATTTCTTAACACAATAAACGTGAGTTATAACATTGTGTGAGTGATTTTGAACTTCAGTTATGTATCACTTTGTTGAATAACATGTAACACGTTAACATTGGTTAAGTTAAAACTTGAAGAACATTTTCCTTGATTAACCCTGACAAGCTTGGACCATTAAAGCTACTAATACTGTACAAAACTAGTAAACAAATGTTCTTTTAAACGCTTATTGATGTTAACATGTGACATATGATGTATGTTCAGCTGGTGACATGTTATGAAAATATTTTTTGACGTATGCTGTTGCAATTTATGTGACAGCGTTTGAGGTCTAGGAAAATGTTAGTAAATTATTGATTTTTAATTTTAACATCTACAAGGATTGCTATGTATGACAGTCTCCATTTGAATTCTGACAGGTTCGTTTGCAAGCAAATTGAAATGCTGTCACTAGGCCAGTTCCACCTAACAACATCTCGCTGAGTTCTCAATGTCACTTTGAGGCAAAATCATGTGGTGGAACATAATTCTCAGTTTTTATTGAGATGTAATGGTTACCTAACAAATTGTTGTTGCACATAATATGTCACCCACGTCATAATAGCTGAGTGAGAAGTCTTATCCTCTCTCTCAGTTCCCAGCTGAGATTTTTTGTTCCACTTAAAAAATCTCTGAGATCTTAGTGAGATGTTGTTAGGTGGAACTGGCCTATTAAGAATGTGCTTACTTTGGGTCTCCATTGAACATTTCCGATGACTGGACTTATAGGCCTGTCATCAGATAATCCAATATAGAGACCAACAATTCAACATCCAGTCCATGATCCATCGCAGTCTGGATTTTTCGAGCGGATCAGAATCCTGCATTTTCTCATATTTTCTGGCTGCGTTCGATGATGAAATGAGAAAACATGACATTATTTGCCCACCGAAAGAAAATTACTAGATTGTCGCTTTGATTGAGGATGAGATGTTTGCCATCGATTATGGCCAATGGAGACTGTGCGTAAGAACATTTTAGACATAAGTTCAAGCGCAAATAATGACGGTTTATAATTTTAAGTCAGCAATGCTTTTGGAAAAGATCATGCAAGTAAGTCTATGAAAAGCATTTTTTCAGAAATTTCAAAAATAAAACAACACTATTTTCGCTAATGACGTTGTTCAAAAGAGTACTCTCACTTCTTGCAAGCGCTGCCTTATCATAATTTACATAATTATTTATCAAAAGCTTCATAAACAAATGAGTTTTTGTTGTTATCATGTTTTTTTCTTCTTTGAAACATGTTGAGTCAACTTTATCCAATCTACAGTACTGTACGATTTTTTAAGCTTATTGCATGTGAGACAGTTTCGCTATAGAAATTAATTGTATTCCCTAGAGAACTAGGCTAGTGGAATACAATTGTTCAGCAGACAAGCCTGGATTAAGCTACACATTCAATTGTCATAAATTTTACTCAGTAAGAAACACCAAAGTGAAAAAAGTGCATTCTGGAGAGCTAAGTCGGTACAACTTAACACAAACACAAGATGTGTGTCTTATAGGGAAAAGGCTTGAAACTGTGAAACTATAACACTTGTTTCTTGTTCTCACCTCAAGTTGATATTGAATTCGAACAATAAAAACTGTGTTGCACAAGTAACACTAGTGGGAATATTTTAACATACTTTTACTTGTTGTTATTATTGTTTAAAGACGTTGTGTCGCGATTCAATGTGTAAAATTCAATTTCGCGTGCAGATTTGTGGTGAGGATTTTCAAGGGCTTGAGATTCGCTTACACAATGAAGTGCCATCGAAAGATTAAGCGCATTTTCTTCTTCTAAGTTGACACCTTAGAGTGAATACATTTTTTTTAATGAGTGAAATGGATTTAACATGTGAAAATAGTTTTTTATAAAAGTGATTTGCTGGTAAGATATTCAATTTCGAAAATCTCTTACAGGCTTAGGTGTATGTATTGTCGTCAAACTTATTATTGTCATGCTTGATCAAAATCTTGAATTCGAATTTGTTTGTGAACTCAAAACTTTCCCTTATAGTATCTATATTTATTTAAGTGTATTACTTAATTGTTTTAAATAATTTTTGCTTTAATAAAAGTGACAAGGCTGGATATTTAGTGCTGCTTGCATTGAACGAACCCTACATAGCATGTGAGAAAAAAAACATTAAAAAAAAACTACACTTGTCAAATTGCTTAAAGCCTTAGGCCGTGTCCGAATTCGATGAATTGTGGTTAAAAATTGATGAATTTTAAACCACTACTGTCATATTTTACCCTGCTCCACAGCTAGTCTAATTTTTAACACATTTCATTCGATGCGAAATGTCAAAATATAACCAAGCGTCAAGTTTTAACCACTTTTTAACCCAATTCGGACACGGCCTTAACCACCGTGACAGCTGTATGAAGACATTAGCTGCGTTTTATTAGCTGCGTTTTATTATCACGATGATCTGATCCGGATCAGATCATGAAAATAAAACAGCTTCTATCGTTAATTTGTTTTTTACTTCAAGTTTGGCAGCTGTTTGTAATTTTTTCATTCTCACAATTAGATCGGAGTTGCCCTACGATAATTTTGTTGAACGATTATTATGCTGTTTTTTTAGGGGAAAAGTTTTTGCTATGTAATTGAAAAATATTTTACTACCGGATACATGAATGTGTGAAAGTGGCAGCACAGTTTTCATTGAAAATATACGCCAACGTTTCAACTTGTGTGCGGAAGAAGAACTAATTTTTGGATCACAAAAATTGATTTTATTTTGTTGTTGTTTCACATATAAATCAATAATCTGATCTGGATCATTGTGATAATAAAACGAAGCTATTGATCGTAGCACAGCGCCATTTTGTCTTCATTCACAATTATTATCAGAAAAACCGTTTTTTGTCATACCTACATACATTTTCCATCGTTTAAAATCATCAATGGCATTTTTAATTGGCGATCTTGAAATAAAAAAAAGCATTCTGAATAAACGCATTCAACAGGGCAAAAGTGACAGTTCTGATTACGAAGAGAAGAGAATTTCCTTCTGATTTTTAAAACCAGAATGTTTTTTTTTTCAGATTCCAGATTGCCAATTAAAAACGGCGTTAAACTGTTGAAATTAACCGACTACTGATCTGTGTAATGTACACACCACTGTGAGCTCACCTTAAGTCTTAGTGACATTACTGACATTTCTTCGCGAACATACCCATTGAATAAGAAGTACAGGAAGAGGTCTTATGTACAAGAATTGAAGCATTTTTCTAAGTAGTGTGAGTTTCACAAACACAAACGCATTACAAAAGGGCTGGTCTGTAGTTGAATAGTTAATCTCAGGGGCGCCAAGGGAAATTTGATTAAATCAAGATCTCATCGATTTTGCTTCAACTTTTTTTTTCAATCTCAATTCTTTTCTTAGGAAGCATGGTGTTTTAACACTAAAGATGCACTGCACGGTTTTTAATGTTTAATTTTTTTATTTTCCAGTATATTTTCTTGATTTTTCATCCGTAATTCATCACGTTTATTACGCCTATTGTAATACAACCAACAAATAAAAAAGTTTCGAAATACGATGGAAGAACTATTCAAAACAACCGTGCACACTACGGGAACTCAACGAATCGCAGCGCCTTACCATCACGAACAGAAATAATACACCCCTGAACTCAACTGACAACACAGACAAAGTTTGACAGCACATACCCTAAAAATTGACAGAACATACCCTAAAAATGGACATCATCAGACATTTTTGTTGCTTCACTCACGTACAATGTACATGTAGCTAACACCGCTTTCTGTACTTCTTATTCAATGAACATACCTGGCACACAACAGCTGTTTGGCTACACTGTGATTTTTCTTTCTTTAAGTAACCTAATTTTTTTGAAATCTAAAACTTACAGAATTTGTAAATCAATATACTTAGTTACTTATGGTGGCCCTTCAATCCAGGTGGAACCAGGGCCTCATCCAACAAGCTTTTCTGGCTAGGTCAGTGTCACTGAACAGCTCGTTCTTGATTGAATCTTCGTCACCAATATCAAAAAATCACTCGAAGAATTTTTCTCTCGAAGCAGCCGAAAGTGTTTTCATCGGATGTTGTCATGGTCATGTCTCTGCATCATTCACGAGGAACGGGGTGATGAGGGTTTTGTAGAGTGTCATTTAAGTTGCTCGGGAGAGGACTTTACTACTCAATTGCCTTCTAAGTCCGAAGATGTAGTGATTGGCAAAATTGCTGACGTTTGCTTCAAGACGTCGATGTTGGTTGTCCTTTCTTGTTGATAGCATTAACTTAATCTTGTCCTCGTTAACCGCTAGACCCATCTTCCTGACCTCCGTTTCAAGACTCGCAAACACCCCACTGACATCACGCTGTGTGATGAAAATTATGTCAATGTCGTCTGCGTATCCTAGTAAATGGACGGAATTTTGAAAGATTGTGCCTCAGGTGTGGACTTTGGAGTTTTGCACAATTTTTTCGAGAATGATTTTGAAGAAATCGCATGACAATTGACAACGCATCGCCTAGTCTTAAACCGTTTTTGACATCAAAAGCGTCGGTTAGTTTTTTTCCGACCATGATGGAACAGCGTGATTTTTCCATTGTCATCTTACACAGACTGATGAGTTTTTCTGGGATGCCAAAACTATGCATTGCTCTATATAGCTGGTCTCTATAGAAGTTCCTGTGTCTTCCCCAAGATCTGCAGAAGGGTGAATATTTGATCGATGGTGGACTTTCCAGGTCTGAAGCCACACTGATAAGGACCTATTAGGTTGTGGACGAAGGGCTTCAAACGTTCACTCAGCACGGCAGACAAGATCTTATAGACGATGTTGAGGAGACTTATACCTCTTACTTAACTGGTGCAGTTTAGGGGATCTCCTTTCTTAGCATTAAAATCTCCAAAGACAATTTTAATGTCATAGCTAGAGCATTGCTCATAGGTCTTGTCGAGGAGCTCGTAAAACCTGTCTTCGGTGTCTTCATCCTTTTCCTCAGTGATGGCGTGAGCGCAGGAGAGGCTTATGTTGGTGAATTTAGCCTTGATGTGAGTTGTGATGCGCTCATTCACTGAGTTGAAACTCAAAACCTTATTCCTGAGTCGAGTCCCAACTACAAATCCATATCCAAGCTGACTTTGTTCCCGGTAACAGTCGCCGTAGTAGATATCACAGTTGTTCATTTTGCGTAGGGCCGGACTATCCCATCGCATAGAGGAGTTCATCCTGAATTGAACTGTTAACGCCACCGTGCGTTGATTTCATCTTGGGAGTTCTTCCGCTGCCTCCTGTTAAAAAGGAAACATGCCTTAGTGGACGCATACCTCCTCCTCTTATCCCTCTTATCTCCGCCAACAACTTCCCACTGGGGTTGGAACTCAATCAAAGTAGTAGTAGGCACCCGATGTTCACCGCGGGGAGGTGGAGAGTAGGAGTTGAGAGACAGAGATTGCTGTGGACGCTTAAGTCCTCTTGAATGCACTGTACCTACCCTTCGAACAGTTACTACACATCTGCACAAGAAGTGCTTTCGTTTGATATGTAATTTATGTGCCTTCAGATTTTGTAGGTCACGTTAGGTGTACCACAAATAAACTGTTTGCCGTTTTATTATATGAATATTCTGTATCGAAATTGCTTTAAACAATAAATTAATTAAATGAAAAATCAAAGTTAAATAAATAACTTGTACACTCGAACTTGCAGAGCTGGGTACTGGATTGACTAGTAAGATTTAACGCGATGCTCTTACATCACGTCTAAGGAAGTTAGGAAGTTATACTTTGATAAATCTTCTAAATGAGAGTAGGTTGCATCAGAATTTAATTCCTTTTCGAAAAACTGTTAAGAAAGAAAGACAGAATTGTCAGACTTTCATCATAATATGGCCGTTAAATATGTTTAGCTTTTCAAAAACTTGCCAACGAGTTTACTTTCAACTAGTTAATTATTTCTCAATCATTCACCAACAATCTATAAAATACTCAAAAAATTTTAAAACGCAATAAAACAATTGCTTAATTTTGCATCCCACAATAAATCCAAGATGCAATAAATTAATAAAGAATGTCGTCTTCCATTTTTAAAATGATGATGAGAATACAATTAAAAATAAACTCAATCTGGGAAATCCTCATCCCATTGCGATCGGCCACCCCCATATGGGTCGATCACATCGCAATTAATTGTTATAAATAACAATTAAAAAACAACAACATCTCCGTATCCATCCTATGCAGTTCAGTTAAGACGTTATCATTTTAAAAAATCCATAGCCTGGGATTTTCCGGGCAATTTAAATTCAAAGCGCAAAAATGGAAATTCGAAAACACAGCAAACAAATTTCTCACGTAACATTGAAAATTGTCACAAATTAAAAAAAAAAAACATCACTCACAATTTTTGTATGCCTGATGATTGTTTGTGTTGTAGTGACCGCTGGATGTACCGATTATTGACCAGAAAAAATTCATATTGCGAAATATTCATCTCTGTAATTTTATGGGGTTGGGGATAAGCTTATCACCAAATATGGAGCCGCAAGCGCTGCAAAGTGTTCTTGCGACTTTAAGATTTCAATTCGTTGTTTGCTTATGACATTTATGGGTTATTTTCATAATAATTAACAGATTTATTGTTCTGTTCTTTGGGATTTTAGTGGGCTTGTCATAGTTAGCAATATCACGAAAATGAAGAGGCGTTTTTCATTAGAATGTTTCAAGGTGACAGCGACATCTTCACTTTTCCCCATAGTCGTAATCGTTTGATCTGTATCTCGTAAGCTACACAGCTGTGTGTTAACACAGGTAAACTAATACGCTATGAAAGTTAACTCTTAACTAAAAGCAATAATTGCGAAATGACAGTATCCATCAATACTAATCGCTGTTGATGCGATGAAATTAAAACTGCTATAAAACCCGATTTAATTGCGGAAGAAAATACCTATAATGTATTTTCGATTTCCCTTTCTTCAATTTCCTGCCAGACAAAAGACATAAAAAAGTACCAGACACCACAAAACGATTACCCGATCCATCTGCAATAATTACCATGCAGCTAGAGTCCATCGAACACTCTCGGAAAAATAAAAGAAAGACAAAAATAAGCGTGCAATAAAAACTACTAGCGACACCATCGATGACAATAATTTGTTTCGTTTCGGACTCACTGTTCCATCTCCATCACTAAACTTACCCACTGACTGATTTAAAATCGTACTCAAAGCTTATATGCAAAATCATGTCACGAAAAACAAAAAAATCAGACGTTGCTTACACAACATCCCTGTGTTTTTTTCCATGTGACATACCTGAGTCCACACCACACAACAAAAATGAAGACAACAAACAAAACGACATGCAAGCTCGAGTAGGTATATGATAATCGAAATAATTATAAATGCTAGTGGCTCCACCTTGCAGTGTCACCTGTGCATTTGGACTTCCTCTTGGCACAAGTGACTAGTTAAACCTTTTACTTTGGCAATACTCGTTTTCCTTTGCTATTGAAAGTGAATTTGATTTTTTTTTTCTGAAAATTTGTATTCTATACTGGATGCAATGTGTTGACAATGTAGATTAAAAAAACTCATTCTTTTGCTTCTTTACAGGTCTGCATTATGTAATCAAAAACGGACAATCTACAATAAATGCAAACACAACCTTAACCCAGGATAAGAGTTTTGATATTCCGCTCGCGTTTTTTCAAAATTTCAATTCAACAATTCTGTGATACAAGAAATCCAAAGGTAAGAGGAAAATTTGTTAAACAGTAATCAAAGAAATATCTCATATTTCTTTGATTTGGCCATTCAATTGCCATTTTCATGTGCAACTAGCTTACCCGAAAAACTTAGTTTCGTGAAATATTGTGCAAAAAGAAAATGACATTACAAGAATTTTGTTGATTTCATTTCAAATGAAAACAAACTAAATTTGCTCTACAAAGGATAGAGCATATTTGGCCTTGTAACAACACGGCGGTGGCGCTGCAGACGCTGCCCTAAACCCGGATTAGAGATATTACAAATTCTAAATTCATCAAAAATTTAATACGATTAGCCAAGGGAATGAGAAATTCTTCACACTTGATTGACATATTCAAAAGTCATGCCAATATTGCTTCTAGAATTTTTAATAGTTAACGGTGTAATCTTATCAAAAGACGAAGCTATAAGTATGTAAATATTTTAGGAATTCACTGACCTTCTTCAGTGCCCCAAACCCTAGCGTTACAATTACCAGCAAATTCACGAAAGGAAGTGTTTAATTTTGTTCAGTTATTTGAAAGTCATTTTGGTTTCCATCTACACTAGTGAACCCGAAAAACGTTGTCAAATGATATTTTAAACAATTTTTAATTTTTGCATCAATGAAACATGTGTACAAAACTATTTCTATCGGGTTCACAACTAGACATGCAGAATTTGAACAATGTGTTCTCGAATCTTACAACCATAAAAGAACTCATCAAAATCGTTCGCTTACATGCACCGGGCACTAAGTTGAAACAGTCGCTTTGACAAACAGATTTTTATGATGCAATTTTTTGTAAAAATTCTTCGATTTCCTGGAATCTAAATTTATTAGAACGTCAAATTCCCTTTCAAGTAGCCCGGGATGTTTAATTTTGGAGTAAGATACTCAAATGTGTTGGGGTCCTATTTAGATTGTATGTAAATACTACAGCCTTCCATTGGGAACGGGCCCTCGCATGCACTCTCCAGTCACCGAAACCAAGCGCTCTGGCATCCGAAGTCATTTGGTCCTTGTACCGTAGGTTCGGTTTTCCTTGTCATCTCGAACCTGGGGCTGGGATGAGAATACTTTCTTGGCTTGAGCGTTATCGTCCATTCGCTCGATGTAGCCGAGGCCGAGCCAATGTAGTCGTCTTACTGGTCTTCTGGACTACATCCACATCTTGGTAAAACTCGTACAGTTCTCAGTTGAACCTTCTTCTCCATTCGCCATCGCCGCATACGGGTTCGAAAATCCGTTGAAGAATTCTTCTTTCGAAAGTGCCCACTATAACAATTCCTCTTTTTTTACTTATCGTCCAGCAATCAGCGCGCGTAGAGTAGAACTGGGAAAATCAAAGTTTTGTATAGCAGGCACTTTGTCTTTCGAGTGAGGAGTTTTGAACCCAGTTGTTTTGCCAAACCGAAGCAGCAGCGGTACCCTAGCGAACCGCTACTACTATTTCTTATCTCCACTTAGGTGTCGTTTATGGTATTGATGTTTGTTTTAAGGTAGGTGAAATCCTTTACTGGGTCGAAATTGCTGCTACCAACAGTGACGTTTTGTCCTAGGCGGTGAACATATGCTGCTTTGTTTGTTGATAGCATGTACTCTGTTTTGTCCTCATTCACTTCAAGACCAACGAGTTTCGCCAGGACTATGTTGAAGAAATCACATCACAGCACACCACCTTGTCTAAACGCTGCACATGTTGGATACAACTCGGAAGATCTGTTACTCATCTGCACACTGCACCGCGTATTGTTTAACGTCATGGGGTATAGCTGGATCAGTTTGTTCGGGATCCCGAATTCAGATATCACCATCATAAGCTCTTGGCCGTGGATGATATCTTAAGCAGCTTTGAATTCGATGAAAAGATGGTGGGTTTCGACTTGAAATTCGTTTGTCTTTTCCGGAATCTGCCTCAGTGTAAAGATTTGGTCTATCGTTGTTCTGCCTGGCTTAAAGCCACACTGGCACGTGCCGATTATTGTGTTGCAGAACGGTTTAAGACGCTCACACAGTACGTTGTATAGGATTTTGTATGCAACATTAAGCAAGGATTAGCCGCGGTAGTTTTTGCATGACATAGGATCGCCTTTATTGTAGATGGGACATATGGAGCTGATCGACCAGTGAGTGAGCATGCATTATTCCCACACTTTGTAGATGACCTGGTGAATGCGGTTCATCAAAACACCTCCTCCATATTTAAAGAGCTCCACAGGTATTCCGTCCGACCCCACGGACCCCACCTCTTCTGTGCTGGGGGCTTGGACTGGATCTTCATTGACTGGTGTTACTTCTCTTACGTCATTGGCTCGCTCGACATTATGCGCATTCAGCAGCTGTTGCTAGTGCTGCTTAAAAACATCAACAATTCCCTATGCTTCGGTGACTAGGTTACCTTCACTCGAAGAGCCTGTGTCCCGGTTCTGAAACCAGAAGCTAATTGCTTTGACCTTTTAAAGAAACGTCGTCGGGTGTTGTTCTTAACCCGAGGCTTTTATAGATTTTTGAGCTGAGAAACTGCGGATTCTCTTTTCTTCCTTCGCAGGGTCTTTTTCATGTCTCCTACTCGGTACTTTTCTCTTGCTGCCCTTGTTTTCCGTTGCATTATCTGCAAACGTATATTGTCTGTCTCTCTTTTCAATTACGGGCATTCATCATCATAACACCGACCCAGACTAATATCTGATTTCGTCTGTTAACTTTAATTACAAACCTTCAATGTAAACGCAAACCTTTCACGACAGACACAACAAAACTCTTAAGACAAATTGTTTTCGACTGTAAAACATTTTTATTATTTGTTTTCAACCATTCATATCCATTCCCAATTCCCTGAGCCAATCATTTCAACAACAAAAATACAATTTTAATTAAATTTGGCACTCTAACACACCTCTACGTGCCAATTCCATTAGCCTTGTCACACTTAAGCTAAGGCAAAACAAAAAAATACTTTTCAAATATGGAAAGTAACACTAAAAAAATATATTACGGAAATAATAAACTATTAAATTAACACCAAGCAATAAAAACCATTCAAACAGTTCAATTCAAATCCTTAGTGGGGAGAATGCACTACACGTGTTTTCATCGTATAAAAGTCACTACATACTTCGCAAGTACCTTCTCATTGTCAACTGGCTATAATCAGCAACAAAAACTGCCAAAGAGCATTAAGCCTTTTTTGAAACCAAAAATCCACTTCAAGACATTGCAACAAAGTTTTGCATGCATGCGGGTATCGTTTGTATTAGGTACCGAAAAGAGGAATAAATTCCCAACGGACTACACTCCTTCTCGTATCACACCGAGCGACCGCACCATTTTTTTTTTTGAATAATTAAAGAACTACACGATTCAAGAATTTATTGAAAAAAGCTGTCGAAATAGATTTCGTACGCTTGCCTGCTGATTGCAGTCTTCTAGATCAGCGGTAGAGAGTGGCCACAGCAACGTGCAAATGTTGCTAACGGCCATTATTATGGTGTGGCACGACATGTTGTGCCGTATGGTAAATGGCTCGACGGACAAAGTTAAAGAGTAGACTTTGCTAGGTTCTTTGTCGGTGATCGGTTTAGGTCTTAGGTGAACTAATGTAGGAGGTTACTCAGATTTTAAGTGGTTCGTAGGCACTATGGAATATAGATTTCCGCATTCACTTATACGATGACTGTAAGAACAATCTTATAGCAGAACTAGCTTTATCGCAAAACCTGTCAGCATATTTGGAATAATTACGATGTCAATTATGACATTTGGAATGGATTTAGCAATGCTGGTAGACTTAGACTCAGGGGACCAAAGCTGCATACCAAATGACAACGAAGGTAATTTACATGCATCGACGATTTATGTGTCGTGTGTCAGTATGATATGCAAGCCAAACAAAGCTGCCAATATGTAAATATAATTACCAAATCTGAAACGAACGGGTTTGAATAACTTCGATGCGTCATGTTGTGTGCACTATGATTTGAACTCGAACAATTTGCATCGTTCCTTCTGCCTCTAAACAAACATTGACTTTTTATCATTTTCTAAGGCTTTGAAATTGACTCGTATTTGAATTCCCGAGGTTTTAAAGCTACCCATTGTCAATTGTCTTGCTTTAGATTTGAGATAACAAACGTGTTTTTCTTTCCCTTTGACTTCGTTTGACACCAGAATATTTTCGATTGTATTTCAAGTTTTTAGTAAGAACCATTCAACAAATTTACAGGGTCGCCACTCACCAAACAACATACGTTCTAAATCCAATGCGGAAAACTTGACATGTTTTGTCTACTTTGTATTTACTAACCCCGATTCCTGAAATACCTTGTCACCGAACAAGGAAAATTGTCATAAAATTCCAATTATCCTTCTAAGGTGACGTTCTTTTATATTAATATACGTTTCCGTGAAATAAAAACAAGAAACGTTCTACATTCAACCACATAATCGCCCGCAGCGTTTCACGCAGCATATTTATGCCTTTTGTCATGACCCACAGATAAGTCTGTCTCCAACTGAGGCAGACCTCGCCTTATGACCAACACTGTTCGTAGTTAATGGCATCTAACCAGATTTTCAAAGCATTACCAATCATCAAGTCGCCATATACGGTGGCACAGTCGCAGTGTGCGAATGATCTTGTCAAGCCTAAGAAGCATTATTCCCATAATTTTTGCTAGTACTCACTCCCAGGCGATATGACTTACTTTAAACGTGTCTTTCTTGTGCGTTATGTCCAGAAACCGGTCGCGGTCGGTTGTGGCAGCTATCTATGATCATGTTGGCTATAGTATAATGGGCTTTGTAGAGTAGCCGGCAGATTATCTGGTCTATCTTATCATCAGTGACCAGATCGATTCACAGTGATCTCAAATTGAGTTTGAAATTGCCGCAGATGAAGTAACTCAACCCCATCAGCGATCAATGAAACGATCGCGTTTCCTGTTTGAACTCTACGAAAAATATTTTATCGTCAGATTCAATCGTGTGAGCTAGTTTTGTATTTTTCTTCTTGAACAGATCTTGATTTCATAGTGCAAATGATTTATGATTCGATTGTGGATTATTTATTGGATCATATTAATAATTGAATCCAGTTTTGAACAAGGTTAGGTTAGGTTAGGTTATGAGGGGTGTGCACAGCGTGGGCTGTTGCATACACGGGGGCCTATTGGTCCATTGTGATCCCCTATAAAAATGAAGGTTAGCATCGATGCTATTCAAGGTTGTCGATGAGCGTAGACCGGCTCGTTAACGAACCAGCCTGTGCTATCTATAAATCTCTTCATATTTGCCATTGAGACCTGAGCTAGATCATCCAGTTCTCCAACAAACCTGTTCCCAAAATGACGGAGTCGGTTGGTTTGGAGGTTCGGACAGTCGCAGAGCAGGTGTTTAATGGTTTCTATTTCCTCCTCATCCTG
>CAKKXW010000001.1:20212711-20244989 GCA_920937365.1 Sphaerophoria rueppellii
ACGCTATAAGTTTTTATTAGGAGTCCGCAATTGTAAAACAAATAGTTAAACGTGCAGTAATTTAGAACCCAAACTCACGTTTTAGAACGGTACAAGCCTTGATAACTTCTTTTGTGAAGTTGTTATTTTCAACTTCCACACAGCAGACTACTTTTTATAGACTCTTAAGTGTGAAGGTTACCGTATAACTCAGGGAAACAAGTTTTGACCTAAGTTATCGTCAGATTCAATCGTGTGAGCTAGTTTTGTATTTTTCTTCTTGAACAGATCTTGATTTCATAGTGCAAATGATTTATGATTCGATTGTGGATTATTTATTGGATCATATTAATAATTGAATCCAGTTTTGAACAAAGGGACTCAATATGCCATTGGAAGTGTGAATTCTCAGATATTTTTCATCAGACGACACACCTTCAACTTTTATTGTTGAAGTGTTTTCTTCAATAGTTCCGAACATGGCAAGATTTTGCACTCAAACCCAAGATTTAATGACGTGCAAATTGATAAACAAAATGTTAACGCCTGAGGATTATTTTTGAATATCGCAAACCCTATTTTATGAACTTGTTTAATAATTTAATTGAAAAAAATCAATAACCTTTAGATTATGTGAGCCTCATTAAATTATCTCTTCTATAAAACTTCCCTAATTCACCATTCAACATTCAATTCCTTGTATTTTTCAAAAAAAAAAAAAAAAAAACAACCAACAAACCGCTTCACGATTCTGCCATAATTTCAAAACAAACATACTAATCATCATCCACTCCTCATTATGGACACCGAACCTAACGTCACACCATCACATTGAATAGTTTCAGTTCCCACCGATAAGCTCTTTCAACTTTCGGGTTTGAAGCCTCATGGAGGAAGGCTTAATTATTCTTCATTTCATAGCTCTCTTGAAGAGTTGAAAGCCAGCCCGGTATAGCTAAATAACTTCGTTGCACACCTAACCATCAAACATTGGCATACATGTGACGTGCAAGTCGATGAGAAGGTTCGAATCTGCGATGGCTTCGCTCTGTGTGACCTGCAATCGACAACAGAGCCTCAAATTAAAATTCCAATCCATGACGATTGAGTTTTGACTCTTGAGTGTTTTCATGCTGGTATTGTGTAATATTTAGTGTCGCACTAACTCACTTGGTCTGTAACGGCATCACTGAACACTAAATTTACTAAAAAGTATGAAGCTTATTGGTCAAATTGCCTCGATCCTATCATCTCAATCAAAGAATTGAACGTCACAAGTCTCTTTTGGTACACAGCGCTATCCTGCGTTAACCAGAGGTCATCCAAATAAAAAAATACTTTCCTTAAGAATTCAAAACTAAAAAATACCCTGTCATAAAAAACTTGAAATAAGTTATCAATACTTCCGAATGTTGTTTAAGCGTATGATACTGACACTGACGATGACGTTACGTAAAGGTTTTGAGGGCGAAACAGCTGTCAGTTTCAAAATAACCTAAATTGTAATGAGATCACTAAATAGTCTACACTGTGTTAGTGTAACGCATATTTGTATGAAAAAATAAATAGAGTGGCGCGACAGATCTTGAAGAGCCAAGGCCTAAGTGGCTTACTCTCATCAACAATTCTCTACGTGCGTGTGAAGAATTGAGGGGACCTACAATTTTACGCTGATTCCGAACGGCAAAGTTGAGAAGCACTTTTTAATGACAGATGATACTCTTGGAAGTTTTGTCAGTTCTTCGCAAGAGGCAGTGTCCGTGGAAGATGAAATAAAAACTATGGGCACGAGTAGGACTCGAACCCACGACGTTCTGCTTAACAGCCAACTCACAAAACCACTGAGCTACGGACATTACACTTCAAGTCTGAAACCCATAAAATAAATGCTGGTATGCCCCAGGGCTCCGTTTTGCCTCCGACTCTCTTTCTCATTTAATCAATGATCTCTTCTCTGTAACTTCTAATCCAATAAATTGTTTCGCTGACGATAGTACCCTTAGCTTTTGATATTCGTTTCAAGATTCACATTCCCCCTCTTCGGATGTGGAACTGCAACTACAAATTATGATAAGATCATTACTCTGACTTAAACAGCGTTGTACAATGGGGAACAAAAAACCACGTAGAGTTTAGTGCTTCGAAAACCCAATACTTTCTTGTAACGTTAAAGCAAGATAGATCCCTCTTGTCACTGTTCATGAGTGGAATTTGCATCAATGAGACCGAACATCTCGGAATTGTCGGTATGTGCATCATTGACCACCTTTTGTGGAATGACCACATTTGCGATGTCGCCAAAAATACCGCAAGATGTTTAGGTTTCTTATGACGTTGCAAGATTTACCTTATAGACCTTCATATATTCGGCCAAAGCTTGAATATAATTCCCATCTCTGGGCTGGTGCTCCAGCTACAAACTTAAAAGCCTCTTGGATGGTATACATAAAAGAGATGTAAGAATGACTGTTGATAGGGACTTCACTAATTCATTCACTTCATTGGAACACCGTTGTAACTTTTCATGTATCTCCCTGTTCTATCATTACTTTTACGGTAATTACTCTAGTGAAATAGCCATTTGTATTCCTCCCCTCAAACAATTTGCCCGTAATACTCGCGCTTCTAAAAAACTTCGGATGTACTGTCAATTATAGGGAAGCATTTTCTAGCCGTACTACGCGAATGTGGGCGAATGTGGAACTCTCTTCTACACTCTGTCTTTCCCAATCATTACAATGTTCAAGAAGTCAAGACCAATGTAAACCAACATTTCCTTTTCAACCCCTTCATTTCTTCCTAATACACTCGCACTGTGACTCTGGTATACAAAGAGTATACATAATCCTTTGAAAGAGTGCAATATACCTATAAGAAAAATAAAAATGACTGAAGCAAAAATTTTAAAGTTGGCAATTCAGTCCAACCAGCGAACTTGACGAATGTTGCAATGTACATGTGTGACAGTCCGTGATATCAATTTTTTTTTTATTAAGCAAACACAGCGTTTATCGGGTCAGCTAGTACACAGTAAGGTTTTCTCTCCTTAAAGTTTGTATGTTATAAGAACAATTTATCCAACCTTAAATTGGGGGGAAAAGAAATCGAATGAGTCTTACCCACTTTGCGTTTTCACCGGAATCAAACCGGGGCGGGGTCCTGCTAACTCTCAAGATAAAAGAGTTTTCCAATAAGAGGTGTTATTTTGATATTCAAAGAAAAATGATATTTTTTTATTTTCCTTCATTATAAAGAGGTAGGTATGCCGATAATAATGGAGCACAACATCAGCCAAATGGCTGCCACGACAACGCTTACAGGGCCATATCCTTTTTATGAAATTTTCCATAACCAAATCGCAAAGTGGCTGCCGTATGTCATCGATAGCCTCACGAATTCCATCTTTGAGGTCTTGAATCGACGCTGGGCTCTTGGTGTAGACCTTATCTTTCACGTGTCCCAAAAAGAAGAAGTCAAAAGGTGTTAAATCATAAGATCTCGGTGGCCAACAGTGATCACTTCTTCGAGAGATAACACGGTCCGGAAACTTTTCCCGTTTCTCTGCCAAATTTTCACCATTTTTAAAGTGAATTTTAATAACTTCAGTGCATTGTTGAAGGTGAATCGTTCCATTTTTATAAATGTTTCTACTTGTCAAATGTCAAAAAATGACAGCTTCAAAAAGCTACCGAAATAGCGGGCTATTCAAAATAACACCGCTTATTGGAAAACCCTTTATAACAGTTTGAATCGGATCATCGGTTTTCAAGAAAACAATTTTTTTGAGACGATTTATGAATATTTAAACAAGGAAAAAAATGTGTTTTGAACATGAACATGAGAAAGTAAGAAATTTTGAAAAAATGCAAGGAAAGTAATCCAAAATCTAGTACAAGCAATATTTTCTGAAAATCGTACCCTCTCGTTTCCCTTTGGTAGGTAATAACTAGCTGTTTTATAATCCACTCTTCTTTCTGTTTCATAAAAGTTAAGTAATTGCTGATACGTACATGACTTCGGTAATAAGTTTTAAAGCCCTCGGCTAAAAAAAAAAACATCGCAACAATCAACAATAAACTTAATATGCAAAGCAAACATTTATCAGTAGTCCAAGCCCATCGAAGTGCGGTGTTTTCATATCAGCTACTTATCCACTCATCGATAAAAAAGCCCAATAAAAGTGAAACTAGTTTTGGTAGCATACTCGTACACCATGACAATTTACCGCTCTCAGATATGCAAATCAGTTTTTTGTTTTGTTTTGTTAAAGTTTATGATCGCTGAGTACCCCGATGAGTGCGTGTGAAAATAACCGTAAACATATCAGCTTCAACTGAGACAAGAAGTCAAAGTTGGGCATAGACAGCGCCACCGGTCTTTTTTTTAAGTCTACACCATTGCAACAAAACGGATGTTATGTGTAGTTTTATGTTTTGCTCTTGGCATCACTGCTGCAGATAACATACCGAAAAAGCTTGTCGTTTAAAAATGGTATTTTGAGCACAAATTTGTATGATGGTTTTACGGTAGTTGTTGTCAATTTTTATCTCCCAGAAAAAATACCTGTCAAGTGCAATGGTACGCACTTTTTTTAAATGAAAGCAAAAGTTTTTTGCCCCAGATACGCGCTTGGAATTGCAAAAATGCGAACAAAATATTTATTTACATTGTGAGTGTGTTTGTGTGTGTGTGACAGAGTGTGCCGTTTGTTTTTTTAGTAATTCTCTTTTGTTAGTGTATTCTATGTTTTTGTTTATTATTGTTTCGTTGCGTGTTATGCGATGCGGTTTAAGTAGACTTTTGGCAATTGGTTATTTTATTAGCTGTGACGGGCTAAGTGATGAGAGCAATATGGTTTAAACATTTCACGTTACGCTACAGTAAACAGTTTAAGTAATTTCTTGAAATTTTTATGATTTCGGTAATTTTATGATTGAGATGAGTAAATTTGATTTAGGTTAATTTCGCTTTTTGGGGGAATTCAATTTAACGTCTTTTGAACTGAGTCTACACTAAATAGCAAAAGGAAAACTACAAAAAGGCTTTCTGAAAAGTGCTTACCAATAGCTGGAAATATTTTGAACTGAATTTCACAAGTGATGTCTGGAATTCCAATGAATTTCGTAAAAAGCAATAATATCGTATATTTTGCAATTTATTTTTGGCAATACTTCGATTGAAATTGAAAATGATTGAATGCCTCCAACTCTACTCTCGTTTTGTAAGATAATCAGATTTATTGTAAATAATACAAGACACAAAAAAGCTAATTTTAGCATTATGGTGGGTACTTATTTTTTTTTTTTTATCAACTCACTGATCAACAGGTTAGGATCTTTTGTTCCTTTTTTTGTCTTCAAAGTTATTCCAGTGTTTTTTTTTGTTTTTGAATATTTTTTTGTGAAGCAATCCACAGCACCAAGCGAAAATATATACAACTTCACAAAAAACTTAGCCATACCTAACCTAGTGCTAGCAAAAGGCATATTTATGGAGATCATGAAGTAATTGAATTGGAATTAAAACCTGCTTCTATTCAGCTCGGTACCACAGTATAGAAACAGCGAGCTTATGGCAGATTATGGCAGCCTTAACGGCGAAGGTGGCATGATGGTGGCATAGTCAATTCGTGTTCACAATCCACAAGTAAGATCAAGTTTATTGCGATTTTGTAACAACTAGCGAATTTATGGGTGTCTCAGTTACCAATGGCGATGTGATGGCAGTGCTTGGGTGTGAGCGGGTTTGCTTTTTTTATTTTTTTTTTTTTTTGTTTTGGAGGGTGATGCATTTTTTGTGTATGTACCGTTATAAGGTGGGTTCATGCACTAGTTTTTTTGGTTGGCATAGTTGGTGGAGACTGGAGAGTAATATGAATACGGATCTAGGAGGGCTGGAAAGCATATTGCAATAGTTAGTTTGTGAATTTTACTTATTTGTCTGCATAAGTGAAAAAGAGAACATTACAATGATGGCGAATTCTTGAGTCTACATACATGTACCTATACCCTGCTCTTACCTGAATTCAGTATTTTCAGCAGAGGAAAGAAATGGGGAATCCGTACCAGGACCAACTGCGAACCTTAAAAGTACATTTTCGGAGACTAAAATTAACCATCTTTTCGGAAAAAATATCAATCAGTGAGTAAGCAAGAGTTTTGTTTGTGATGGTATTTTAGGTTTATATCTGAGGTATACCTACCTCAGAAACGGGTCGTGACTTGACGTGGGTAAGTATGCCGTCGAAACCGGTTCAATCGCTGCTGAAGCGGTCTATCGCCGTAAAAAGTTTTAATAGGCTCTTAACATGGATAATCACTGTCGAAACTTCTACAATCGCCGCAGAAACAGCTAATCGCCGTAAAACTGGTTAATCGCCTTTTAACGTGGGTAACCGCTGTCGTAACTGGTATTATAATTTACCTTACTCCTTAGCGATGAATTGAATATTTCACAAGAAGCCCCTTAGGCCCTTACCACAGGTGGGGGAATCTTATATTTTATAATCAGTAGCTTACCTGTGGTCCTTACTTCTTGGCGGTCGGTGTAAGACTGAGCTGTGCTGTGCTGTGTTCCACTTGTTCACTGAGTTTAGGTGTGTAGGTTTTTTCCAGGATTTGCTGCAACGTGATAATTTGTTCGATGGTTGACTTTCCTGGCTTGAAGCCACATTGATAAGGACCATGTATTTTTACCGAAATTTATTATTGGCCCCTTCAAAGTTGGTCCCGCTGTTTGTATACCGTTTTCTCCTTCTGAGCTGGCCATTTATTTGTATTTCCGAAAACGAAAATACCCTTCCATTGGGGATGGAGTTTTACAGAGTATACATACCTCTTCAGAGTTTGGTTTATGGAGTTTACCTACTCCTCACCAGAGTTTGGTCGTAGAATGTATACCTACTCCTCACATTGTTCGTTGCTATCCAATTCATACCAAATCCTCACAGATTTCGGCCCTACTCAGTGTTTATACCTACTCCTCACAGAGTTCGGTCTTACCCAGAGTACCTATATACAAACTACTAACAAAGTTTGGTCATACAAAAAATGTCCACTCTTGCAGAGATGTCGTCTCTGTTTTGGTTTATAAATTGAATTTTGTAAAATTATATTGAATGCCATATATTGGTGATTGAAAGACTTCCCATCTTCTCAAATTAAGTTTGTTTGCTTTTCTTTGGTAACACCCTGAACATCCGATGAGTAAAAACTCGGCCTGAGAAAAAAAAGCAGTTGCAAATGGCATTTATACAAAGTTTTTGCTTTTTCACCTTGTACATCATGCCCGCATGGTAATTTTGTTGCGAAGTTATTTTAAAACAATGAACTCTATCTAAATCGAAATTGTTCCTTACTCGAAGCCCTCATATGTATAATTTTACCCGTTTAAGCTATACTTTTCACTGATGCTTTGCTCTTATTATTCGTTACTTATAAGCGTAACGCTGTTTAGCTTAAACTCTTCCTCGGTAAATGGACTATTCAATACTGAAAGAAATGTTCACTTTTATTTAACAAGTGCGTTCAAACAATCAGAAAAATGAAATTTGTTGCTGTTTTTTTAAACATTTTCCACTGATTCCTATATTGTTATATAGCCTTAATCCTTCCTTAATTAATGAACTATTCAACACGAGAAGAATTGTTCGATTTAATGTAGTAGTTATTGAGATCAGCACGTTCAAGCAGAAGCTTTCAAAAATGAATATTTTTTGCCATTTTTTCCACATTTTTCACTGACGCTTTTCTCCTATATTATATTGCTTCAAGCCTTCTTCGATAAATGAACCATTCAGCATTAAAAGAATTGTTCAATTTGATTAAGCAGTTCTTGAGATAAGCGCGTTAAAACGCAGAAAAATTAACATTTTTTGCCATTTTTCCATATTTTGCACTGATTCTTCGCTCACAGCTTAATGATACTTTGCCTCGATTAATGAACTATCCAATACAAAAAGAATTCTACCATTCGAACCAGTACTTCTAGAGATTACCGCGTTCAAACGAACGAACTCTTCAGCTTTATATATTAGTAGATATAGATAGGGGAGATAGAAAACGTTACGTTCAAAGGTTACTTAACCCCTATCAGTTGAGGAGTGAAGATCATACTCAAACCTTGCTTTAATTTTATATTCATTTTTCGTCACACCTCTTCGGTTAAGGTCGTGTTCACGGGCTCCTTGACTGTATTTTTAGAAACAATGTTTTCATCGAATCACGTTTAACCAATATAACAGTTAAAATTTTTGCTATTTGCTATATCAATAACCAAACAAATAATTTTTATTTTCACTTTTTTTTATTTTCATTTTATTTACTATTTGTTATTCTGTTTGCTATATCATTGCTATCTTTATAAAAACTTCTTAGGAATTGCCCTTATCAATGAAAACATTCATCTGAGCAGATCATTATGGGAAAGTAAATCTAGATAAACTTTTTAACTTTCATATTCTTCACAACAGTTGTGGTAACAGTTGTTCTGACTTAAAAAAAAAAAAACAAATTTAATTACATTACAATAGCTTTTTTTTGGAATTCACAGTGATTCGTAAACATCGTAATCCGAGTTTAAGTGAGTGAGAACAAATTATTTTTTTTTGTCATTTGTTTGTTTCATCAAACTTTCATCACCTTTTCAAGATGGCAATATTCTACAATCTATATACCGATTTCTAGTTTAAAGCACATTTTTGAAGCACATTCTACATAGACAAACCTTCTGCAAGAAAACTGCCGTTATAAATAACAGATAATAACCAACCACTTTACACACCCATAACAAAAAAAAAGACTGACAGAAATAATGAAAAAAAAAAACATTTAAAGAACGATTTATGACCAATGGTTTTGTCCCTAATTAGTCACAAAGATTACCTTTTTTTTGCCAGCCAGGGTCTTTGATTTATGATCTTGTCCTTGATACACTTCTGTCAATGACTGACGTTTGAAGGAGTTTTTTTTTCTTGAATTTCCAATCGAACCGAACAACCATAAACATTTTTCACGGAAAGGATTGGCAGACCAGCATCAGCTCGATCAATGGCGGGTGCATAATTTACACACAAATAAAAACAACCAAAAATGGTTCTTGAGGTTTGGCCAGCATCAGAACACAATCGGTGGTTCTCTTGTAACTTGTCGTAGATGATTGGGGCTTGGTCTTGTGCAGATCTTAAGACCATTAGAAATAATGAATGACACAAAAATGAACATAAAAGAAAGAATAATAAGATTCGTTTTGGGTTTCGAGATTTATGCATTTTAATTTGCTTGTCCGATCGTCAATGCGGCTGCATTCACGTTTCTCTTTGAAAATAAAATAAACGTCAAAAATTGGTGTTCGAACAGAATGGATTACATTCGGTTTGAATTTTGACAGTTTTATCACTCAAGGCGCTGTTTGTGGTCCTTCTCCAACTATAACAGAGTTCAGTGTGGGCTTCGAGCAAGTGTGCGAACAGGCACATTCGACATTCCGATATTTATTTGGGTGCAGTTGCCAAATGTCAATTCAAAATAAACAATTAGGATCAATCTTTTGCTTTTGAAAGAAAAAAAAGAAAAATTAAAAGCAGAAACTAAATTGCACTTTTAATGGGTTTTGTCCAAAAATGGTGTCCAATTGGGTGTGTTCGTAATGTCGTGTCTTGCCGCCATGTGAACAATGATGAATGGAATGATTGTGATTACTGAGGTGTTTAATAGGAGATAATCGAACCTGTTGAATTGTAATTGATAACACTTTTAAAAAAACGTTATTTATGTCTTTGCCTAGAACTGTGTTAAATTGTGTGGAAATATGGAACAAGATTGCTATCGAAATAGTTTACAAAAACGGGGTGCATTTATTTTGCTTAAAAGACCTAAAAATTGGCTTTGACTTTTTGTAATTTTCAATTTTTTTTAATATTCTTGTGATTAAAATGAAGGACCGGATGAGTAATTTGTTTAATTTAGTGAATACATAATAAATAGACAACCAAACGTGTGAACGAATTGTTTTTCCTACCCTAGCCCTCTTAGGCCTCTTCCATACAACTTGTTTGTGCCTTTACACGAGGGCTGGATAACAGTACTGTAATTATAGATATGTATTAACATAACGGAACCTATTTAAAGAATAATCACAACGGAAAAAGTTCTACTGACACCATATTGACATCTGGCCCATTAGCTCAGTTGGTTAGAGCGTCGTGCTAATAACGCGAAGGTCGTGGGTTCGATCCCCCCATGGGCCAAATTTTTTTTTTTTTTTGAAATGATGACAAGCAATAAAAACAGTTTAAAAGACTGCAGAACTCTTTGAACGAGTCGCTGTGGCGTATTAGGTAGGTAGAAATGGCTGTCCCACTTCAGTGTAGGACACAATTAGCGCCGAGTGCTCCGTTTTGATACCATACCTCATGTGATTCTAAAAAGATTTGGATGGGTTAGGAAGGATGTATATTTCACACGTACAATCCTATAAATACTGTAGTATTAATCTCCCTTACACTACGGCCTATTGTCTTATAGTGTCATCAGGCGGTGACTCCCTATCATGCGCCATATACGAAGAAGCTAGAATCAGGCCCTTCGCTTGCTTACCCTCTAACCTAACAACTGTTAAGTCAGAAGTGCTAAAATTTGGACACAGAAAAACTGTTAAGTGTTTTTTAGCTAAAACACATGTTCTAGGCTTGCCTTGATTCTGGTTGTCGGGCTTGTAGAAAAGGTCGTTTTGGTTAACATTGAGGCCTCTTACCGCAAGGCCGTTAACCCATGGCTCTTGGACTAGTGCGACATCTATATTTTCCTCTCTGAGAAAAACCTTCAGGTTATCCGTGGCACATTTAAAGTGCTGGATCGCCCGTAGCTGGTCGTTTTTAATTCGAGGGAGCTGTAATTCCAGGATCCAGCTCCACGCTGGGGCCTCTTACCCGCTGTGTGACGTTAACCACAACGTTTTCCTCACTCAGGGTGAGGCCAACTTCCTGTCTCTGCAAAATTTTGACATTGACGGTTTTAATGCCAAAGCGCAATTTGTACTCAACCTCTTCTAGGGCTCTTCAGCTTGTCTCGCGGATCCTTAGGAGATAAACCGCACTTTTCTTGCGCGGTTCTTCCGATTTGATGATTGATTGAGTCGCTGGCGGCTCCGGATTAGCTCTGCTCCTGTAGGCTCGTTGCTCATGAGCCGCAACAAGATACGAGCCAATGGTTTTCTAGGCACATCCTTGGCTGTGATAAGCAATGGCTTCAAGCCCTCCCAGTCATTGCTAAACTTAGCAACCCCTTTGCCAAGGAAATCTCTAGAAAACTCGTCCGCACACCTTATTACTTTCTACCCCTGAGCATTTCTTCGGAGTCAAAGCTCGGGTAGGGACCCTCCTTCACCGATATGGTGTATTGGAATACTAATTCTGAGAGTTTGGCCACGCCACTTGGAGGTTGTCTCTGACGACTTCACTCAATGCGCGCGGTTGTGCTGGCACACTCGGAATGTCCTGCTTGTTGCTGCCACAAAATTTGGTTCTCTTTTGCGGTGGCTTCTCCTCCTCAAGTGACCTATTCTTCTTGGTGGTCTTTTCTAAGCTTGGCGTAACGGTTTCACCCTTCTCCCTATACTGTTCAATTCATCAACAACTTTCTGATATTTAATTTTATCAGCGGAATCACCCTCATGGATCTTTCCGGCTTTTTCATTCTCGGCAATCTTGCAAAGGATGAAAGTAGCCTTCCGGAACCGAATTCGGAGTTGATCGCCGTGAGAATGTTTTTTTAGATTTGTTAGCAGTGCTTAGGCTAGCTTTACTACCAGAAGGTGCGGGCGTTAAAGAGGGCGGTTTTTGAGAGGGTTGCTGAAGCACAGGAGTACTATTCACTCCCAACACAGGCCTGCGGCTGAGCTCGTTCATGGTTGATTTGTCCCTCACCCTTAAATTCTTGGGCACGGATTTACTAGCTCACACCGCCACTGAAACTAGGAATCTTGTATCTATGGTAAGAGAGGATTTCTGAGAGTTGTGCTATATATAAAGTCAGAACAACACAGCGATCCAATTAAACCTTAGCGATCACCGCTCGACACCTACAGACCTAAACTGTGGTGATATTGCCCGTCCAGCACTCATTAGGAGGGTTCGATCAAGGATTTAGTAACGTTTACCTAATTTAAAAACAAATTATGTTTTACTGTGGCGTATTAGTAACACATAATTTTTAATGGTAAAGCATTAAACAATCATTTACCATTCGTCCAGTGTCCCAATCATCTTATCGAAATCTTTAAAACTCAATCAAACAAATCACTGGTTGACATTAATTCAAAACCAATTAGCATTTTAATGGCCAAGAACCAATCGCACTCTCGTGCGCTACCATCAGCTCGCATTTATAATTTAAACTTGAACGGCACTTCTTTTTCTTGTTAACCCATCACACTTCACACTTTTAAAAGATGTTTATTTTGTCTCCCTCTCTCTTTTTGCAGATGAAGCCGTTGGCCTTGCACTTGGTTGTGATTCTCTTAGTAGGATCACAACTGCTCGGTACAGTTGTTCTACAGACGACAACGGGTCAACCGCCATCACTACCATCCCCGCAGCGATCACAAATAACAACAACGATGACGCCATCATTATCATCATCAGCATTGACATCATCTATAAAACTAATGACCATCACTAGCGCACCCAACAGCACAGCCATCGGCGGCGGCAGCTCGAGCACAAGCGCAAACACTAACAATAACAGTAACCAGAGATCAATGGCACACGACCATTTGGCGAACGATGCCCCAGACGAAGATTCCACAACTCAGTCATCGTCATCATCAGCTAATGGCCGTAGTAATGGTGCAACGGAGCCGGCTCGTGATCGCAGCATGCCAAAAGAGTCTTCACAGAGAAGACCGAGGCGGTTGCATCCACAGTATAGGTCACCGTCGGCGGCATCATCGCCGTCATCATCGTTGTCGTCGTCGTCGTCTTCGTTGTCGGGTATGCAGCAGCAAGTGCAACACCGACATCAGTATCGACGTCAATCTGAGTCTTCTACCAGCCAGCCATCCGTAGCGGTAGCTGCGCACCAGCCACAGACAGCTAAAACGTGAGTAGATCGTTTGTGATTCAAGTTTTCGATATGAGAAATGCACACAGGGGGGCGAATAGATAGATCATGTTACCGTGTGAGAAATATTTAATCAAGAAAATATACACTTTAAAGATTTAATGGCGATTTTCTGTTATTTGTGTATAAATGAATAGCAAAAGTGGCATGAAATGTGAGTCAGATCTGTTTGGGCACTAATATTTATGTTGCACCTGATGAGTGCTTAGAAAATTGACAGTCATTGACAGTAATGATGTTGAATTCATTAAGGGTTCCTGATTGTAAAGTGCAAATAACAAAACTCACCGGTTATCTTCAGAATAAATTTTTATACCGATTAGTCGATTGGTCGAAAATATGATAATACGAGGAATCGAGTTTTTTGAACCAAAAAGACAGCGATAATTATTTCCAAAACCATTACTTTAGCAATACTCACAACTGGTATAAATTTAAAAAAATAGCTTATACCAATCCAAAATTTCTTAACTGGTATAGTTTTCGTCTTGAGTATAAAATTCGATTCCAACTGCTTTTACCGCAATTAAGAATGTTTGCTTTGCATTTTGTTCTGGTATATATTAGTTAAGATTTATACCAGTTGAATAAACAGTTAAGAAAATTATATGCCAAAAATGCAAACGCAGATATCTGATGTGAAGTTACAAAAGTCAACTAGTGCACACAAATTTCATAAACTTCTAATGCAAGTTTATTGTAATGTATACCAATTTCTTGATTGGTCTAAAAGGCGATTAATCATGAGATTGAATCTTGTTCAAACAAAGTAGTAGTAATACACTAACAAATGGTACCTATAAAAAATACTTAAAAAATACTCGATTATACCAATGAATAAAATTTAACTGGTAGAAATTTTGTTTTAAATATGGTTGCTTAGATCTGATTTAAGTTGAGGTTTATACCAGTTTAAAAAACAGTCCAGTAGATTATATGTCAAAAAAGACAACGACGGATTCTTGATGTGAATTAAGGATAGTAAACCAGTGACAACTGAAGATGTGCACACGAATTTCATAAAACTCTCTATACCAATTGATTATACCATTTAATTAATTATCTTTGCATTTATTTTTTCTTCATTTCTTAGACCTCGTATGATCCACCGGATGGTTGGAGGACACATACAAAACAGTCCTTCAACGTTGACGACATCAAAGCCATCGACGCCAAATTTCATAAAAAGAACCCCACTTCACATAAGCAGCTCATACAGATCCCCGAAAATTGGTCTAACTCAACCGATTGCCACAACGACAAGAACGACGCGTAAGCCAAACGCCGAACCTCTCGATGCCGAAGATCGTGATGATATTGACGATGCAGCATACCTCGACGATCCGGGTGACTTTGACAATTGGGACAACGGCATTCTTCGTCTTAGTGCCGGAAGTGGCAAGGAAACCTCAACAAAGGGACAAAAAAAGGATGAATCCAAAAAAACCCTCTCCGACCAAGTTCGTGACGGAAAATACGGTCTCATCGAGAAAGAACTCTTCCGCCGGCAGCCTGATCGTCCAGGAGTTCTAAGCTATTCACCCAACAAGGAAGTTCCGATCGATAATGAACGAAACTACGGCGGTCTCAACGAAGAAGACATTTGGCTAGCCGAAGACCACTTGCTTGTGATAAAGGGCGGCAGCTTAAATGAACCAGAAGCCGCTGAGCCATGGCCACCTTTGGACGATTACGACGCCCCTGGCAGACAAATTAAAATTCCACCAAATCCAAAAGTTCCGCCACCATTTCCTGTCCAGCTCGAAGAAAATGGCCCGATACAGTTTATCGGAAATAGTAAAATATCGCTCGTCTATCCGATCGCGAACGAATCGATATCAATATATTCCACCGGAACAGAGGCTCAAAGTGAACACCCATCCGAAGCTGACGGTGCCAATGAGAAAAATCTACTTAACCGGCCCGGAAAGACTGGCAGCCCGGAGAAGGGTCAAAATGATCCAAGCTACTTCTACCCGAAACCCTATCCGCCATGGCTCTTCCAGAACCAAACGTACTTGAATCCGTTTTTGGGACCTGGTCCATTGCCATTAGCCGGAATCGGTCCATTTACGAATGGGTCCTTGGAAGCTTACAATGGCACCGATTTTGATGAGGATGATCCGTCATTGTATTATCCGCCACCGTACAGCTTTGTTTACAAAAGTAATTATTCAAATCCAGTGCCGCCCGGGCCGTTGGTTCCAGGTATTGTACTACCACCTCCGCCAGATGCATTTGCACGTTTGGAGAAGCCCAGAACGAAATTCCCTGTATACATTCCAACAACGTCAACAGAAATTCCATTTGGGGAAATTCTTACAAAGATTTCGGAGTACACTCCGAAGAATGTTGTGCCACATACAGCGAAGCCAACGAGACCGCCTCCTCACCTCACAACGTCGCCAAAACTACAGCCAGCTTCAGGCCACTACTCACCTTCAACTCCATCTACACCCCCTTCAAAAGACTACTCAACTCCGAACAGTGTTTCGTTTGTTCCTACAACAGTTCGCGCACCGAGTGTTAATACCCCAACGCTCTCAAAATCCAATCCAATTTATTACGAGTACTACGAGGCACGAAAGGAACCTCCAACTACACCCAGCTACGTCCCGGAGTTCATTCCGAAACCAGAATTGGTGCCACAACAGAGACCACATCACAAACCTTCAAAGGGTCACAATAAGTCAAAGACTAACATTAACCCTCAGTACTATTATGCAACTACAACAACTCCCCGACCTTCTCCATCCAAGCAACAATACGTCCCAACCACCCGACCTCAATATGTCTACGAAGACTACGTCTACATCACTCCGAAACCTGAGATCCATCCGAATGGCATCTCGAACACAAACCACAACTTCATTCCATACCAAAGCGCTTCAATCAAGGTCCCACCACTTGCGAATAACCTTCCGTATGAAAGTTTTGAGCGCGAGGTCAATGCCATTCGAGAGAAACTGCGATTCTATCAAAGTCAACACCATTTGCAAGACAACAGTATTCCCCGCACTCCGAAATCCAAATCGAACTTCGATTATGATTACAATACCGCAAAGCCAACAAGTCGCAACTTCAATCCACCAACTGAGTACGACGCTGAACCGTTCAAACCAATGGTGCCCTACAGCCCGCCGGTTGACGATGCCAATGCATTCAGAGCGATTGCCTTCGAAAAGGTCGACAATGATCTTGCCTCGCCTTACTATGACACTACAACCACTGTCGAACCACCACCACTTGCACCTGAGGGTCAAGTAAGACAACATAAAAAGATTCGAGTTGGAGCAAAGTATTTGCAACCATTTTTGACGCCATACGATCGTGAACAGCCAGTCAGTGGCAGACCCATCGAGTACAACGCACTCTCAACACCATCTCCAAAACCATGGGTGTCTGTCGAAAAACAACTTGTCCAGGAAGTTCCACCTCCACAAAAATCAGCTCGATTACAAGTTGCAAGTAATCGCGGATATCAGGGACAATTTCCTGGCTACTATTACAATCCTCCGATTCGTCAAAATAACCGTTATTACGACGAGCCATTCTACCAACAACCACATCCCACCAGGAAGGTCGTGAATAAGCGACCGCCTGTTCAATCTCGACCTCAGCAGCTGCAACAGCAACAGCAACAAGTGTGGAACCTCGAGAACGACACTTTTGTCAATTATGCTCCAAACAGACCACCTCTCAATCCCGAGGCTGAATTCATCAATCCTTATCAGCCATTCAACCAGTATACAAAACCTCAATACAGTCAACAACAACGACTGCCACAAGGCCAGAATTCCTACTTTCCAATACAACCACCTCAACAAGCACCCAACAGGTTGCCAAATAGACAGCAACAGATATCACTTCACAGAGACACTATGGTAAATTATCGTCAGCCATTGCCACCTCTTAATCCCGACAGTGAGTACATTAGTATTCCTAGTCGAAATCAGCAACTTCAGCATCCTCCACAGCAGCAGTTGCCCTTACCGAGCTATCATTCGCCAGTACAGTACAGGGATCCACAGCAAAATGGAAATGCCTACTACATTACCCCGAAATACAGACGGTATAGTGGTGGGGGTGGAAGTCAAGACCAGTAGATATGTCAGTTTTTTTTTTCATTTGTGTGTCGAAAAGACACTCTATCTGCCAAACTTGTCAAAACAATGATAAATGTCCCAACGATTTGACAGAAAAATAATGTTTGACATCTGTCAAGTCGAATGTCATCTTTTTCATTATTCGCATAATTTGTTTTATAACGGGCATTCATCGTATTCAAAGCAAGAAATCTGAACTGTCAAACAAAATTAAGAAGAATTCAAAATCATACTTCAGATTTGTTCGCATTGAATACGGCCATTTGCCATTGAACGTAGTCTGTGCATTGAACACGGCCTGAGAAAAAATTATAGTGTGCTGTCAGTTTGTTTCATTCCTCTTTATTTTTCAATCATAAAAATGTGATTTGGTTATTTGAATCATCCAGTGTTTTGTTATAGTAGAAACACATAATAACGGTATTTTCTTTTATTTGTGAGATTTAGTCGGTTAAATTAGGCTAGGTTGGTCTCAAACAGTGGCTTGAGGTTCGATTATTTCCTAAATAACTTAAGCAAAGTAAAATTAAGTTGCTCAAAATGCTCGAATTTCTTATATAGGTATAGTTAAAAAAACAATTAAATTTATGAAATATAAGAAATAACATTTATTTAAATATTTAATTTTTGTAAATAATAAATACTTCCATCTTACGAACTTTCTTTTTTTAAAAAATTTGTTTTTTTTTTTTAGTTTTTAATTCCAAAATACTTAAAATTATATTTGTTTACAAGAAAATTAACGGTAAGTTACGATTATTAAACTAGCCTTGCTCTGATAAGCTTTGAAAGCAAGTTTCTTGGCATTTTTTTAGGTGGAATTTATGTAAACTATTACTCCCATTTTTAGTTAACTTGGTATTTGTTTTTCTTAAGCCATAAATTACAAAAAATCATCGTGAGAATAAATTGTAAAAGATTTAAACAATTTTAACCAATTTCACGACGTCATTAGGTTAAAATTGATAAAGAAATTGTCAAAGTACTTGAAGTATTATTTCACTTTTGTCAATAAATAAAAATTAAAGTTATAAATAAAAAAACAATAAAACATTAATACTTAACTACAATTTTAAATATAGCACGTTTCCATTGCCTACAACTTTGTGTTTCTAATAATAATTATTATTATTTTATGTTCACGGTATTTTTAAGAAAATAAATAAATTATTCTAAACTGATGTTATGAATTTTTCTTTTCCTTCTTTTCGAAAACCCTATTAATCATTTAGGCGATTTTCCCTCTCTCAGTAATAAGAGAATATCGATTTTCCTATACTTACATCAATATTTAGTGGTGGCTTATCAGAGCAATATCTTGTGTGTCCTTCGAAATGATGTTTCAGCATACTTAACCTTAATAAAAAAAAAGGAAGCTCAAGCAAAAGCACTCAATGAAATGCATTTAATCGAGTTTATGATGCAGGTCGTTCCATCTTCGAAGTTGTAAATTGTTTTAAAAATCAATATTTTTAAAATGAGTAAATTTTAATGAAATGATTCAATAGAGGTCCAGGAGCGTTTTTATTTTGGAATTCTAATGTCATTTTCCATTGAACGTCTCTAAGCAAACGGAAGAGTCCAGAAATCTTCAGAAAACAATTCCATTAGGCAGACTTTGACCGACAGTATACTTCTGAGAAGGGATGAACTCTTTCGTTTTGAAACCAGAATCGTCCGAAGAATCACATAATAGGTCCGTTCGCGTACCCTCCTAAAACAGTCCAATTTTACGAAAAATTACGAAATTTAACCAAATCCTGTTCGCGTACTCAAAAATTTGGTAATTTTTCATAAAAGAGAACGCTCACGAGAGAGTAAAATATTTCCCCAACCTACGAATTTTAGCCCAAGAAATTTCGTTGAGCGATTTGTGAAAAGTGTCAAATTTGTTTGAAAATAGCAAATAAATAAAGAAATTCAAATTCAAAGTTTCAAGTTTTCATACAAAAAAACTTGACAACTAAAATGTGGGTGAAATTTGTTGTTTTCCCGTTCGCTTACTTTTTTGTAGTTTTGTTTTTCTGTGAGAAAATTTTATCTCCACTCCTTAAAATGTCTCGTCTAACGAATTTTAGTGCAGAAAGTACGCGAACGGACCTAATGTACATCAAGAATAAGAAAACAAAATGTCAAAAGTCAAATTATTTTCAGTCCTTTCAAAATGTTGAATGCTGAAATGAATTATAGAAATATAGAATTAAAAACATGTCAGAATTATATTTAACCCGTTAAGATGGAGGTACAAAAATAAACGTAAACAAAAAAAACAATAGGCCAGTTCCACCTAACAACATCTCACTGAGATCTCAGAGATCTCCGAGATTTTTTAAGTGGAACAAAAAATCTCAGCTGAGAACTGAGATTTTTTCTGAGATCTCTGAGACGAAATTATTTTGGATTCGATTTCTCACTCAGCTATTTTGACGTGACTGTCATAGTGACATATGTACAACAACAATTTGTAAGGTAACCATTTCATCTCAATGAGAACTGAGAATTATATTCCACCAAATGATTTTGCCTCAGTCAAAGTGACATTGCAATCTCAGTGAGATGTTGTTAGGTGGAAACTTAATGCATTATGACAGATACCAAACTTCCCCTCCAATATGCATACAAATTTTCCTCTTACTTAGTTTAATGAAAATACCATTGGTGTGTTTTGTGAATAAGAATCATTGGTTTGTCAATAAAAAAATCGCTGAAGTGTCATATTTTTGGCATTCATTGGAATTGGAAATAGATAAATCATTTCAAAACGCGGTCTGTCAAAATAGAAAAAAAAAATACATTAAATGGAATTTTCTTTATTTTCCATTTAATACGGGAATATACATACTGTCTTCCATTTAAATATGGCTGCTACTAAAACTTTGACTGATCAACACTTTCAACTCATCTCCTACAGATGAGCTTTAAATAGATAGTTAAGAATCGTAACAATTTGACACCTTAATGTCGTTACGAATAGTTACAAATAGCTGACGATGGTTACCTTCTTACTTAAGGTGGTGCAACAGTCCTTTGTGGACTTGGGCCTCAATCAACAGTCTCCGCCAGCCAGCTCGGTCCCTAGATAGCTGTCTCTTCCTACGTCCCTCGGGAATAGTGTCGAAGGCTTTCCGGGCCGAAGCATTTGTGTCCATCCACTCTAAATGACCGAGCGACCTGAGTCTTTGGACCTTGACACTTCTGGCTAGGTCCATGCCGTTGTACAACCTGTAAAGTTCGCTGTTATATCTTCTTCGCCAATCCCCTTCAATGCAGAAAACATGACCTAAAGAACTTTCTTCTCGAAACAGCCTTAGGCACCTTCATCCGATTTTGTCAAGGCCCATGCTTCTGCACCACACAGCAGGACTGGGATGATGAGAGTGTTGTACAATTTTATGTTTGTTGCTTTAGAGAGGGCTTTTCCACTCAATTGCTTTCTTAGCCCAAGCGATTTGCCAGAGTTATTTATAGCGGAGCCTAGGTAGACAATCTCCTCTACTACATCGAAGTTGTATAATAACGGGTGATTTTTTAGCTGGTTTGGTTTTGGCAACACTGGTTTTGACAGCTGACGTGTGTTTAGTACCTTGTGTCACTGTCAAACAGCTTCAGTTTGGTTTGCAATTTAACCATGGATCGTCTTACAAATGAACAACGCTTGCATATTATTGAATTTTACTATCAAAATTCGTGCTCGGTTCAAAATGTTCACCGCGCGCTGCTTCCATTTTATGGTCGGCATTCTCGACCTTCTGAGCAGTCTATTCGGAAGATTGTGACCAAATTTTGCACCAAATTTACTTTGTTGGACATTAAACCACCAACACGTTTACGTACTGTGCGTAGTGAAGAAAATATTGCGGCCGTATCAGCTAATGTGACAGAAGACCGCGAAATTTCGATTCGGCGCCGTTCCAAGCAGTTAGGCCTTTGTTACAGCACTACGTTGAAAATTTTGCGCAAGGATTTGGGCGTAAAACCTTTTAAGATACAGCTGGTGCAAGAACTAAAGCCAGCCGACCTACCACAACGCCGAATTTTTGGCGAATGGGCTCTTGGAAAGCTGGCCGAGGATCCGCTTTTTTATCGAAAAATTGTGTTCTGCGATGAGGCTCATTTTTGGTTGAATGGGTACGTAAATAAGCAAAATTGCCGCATTTGGAGTGAAAATCAGCCAGACGCATTGCAACAGCTACCAATGCATCCCGAAACAGCCACTGTTTGGTGCGGTTTATGGGCCGGCGGCATTATTGGGCCATATTTCTTCAAAGATGATGCGAATCGCAGCGTTACTGTCAATGGTGAACGCTACCGAGCGATGATAACAAACTTTTTTTTGCCCGAAATGGAAGTTCTTGACTTGCATGATATGTGGTTTCAACAAGACGGTGCCACATGCCACACAGCACGCGAAACAATGGCGCAATTGCGAGGCGAGTTTGGTGAACAGTTAATTTCACGTTTCGGCCGGTAAATTTGCCGCCTTGATCGAGCGATTTGACACCATTAGACTATTTTTTGTGGGGGTATGTCAAGGCTAATGTCTATAGGGACAAGCCCGCTCCGATTGACGCACTGGAAGCCAACATCCATGCATTCATTCGTGAGATACCGGCCGATATGTGTGAAAAAAAATACCAAAATTGGACTCAGCGGATGGGCTACTTGAGACGCAGCCGCGGTCAACATTTGCATGAAATTAAACATTAAATTGCAAGGTTCAAACTATCGATTCAAATAAATATTTCATTCCTTTTTTTCGAATTTTTTGTGTTTTTTTTTTAAAGTGCCCTTCCTCGAAGACAGTATGTACTTCTTCTGCATCACGCTGTGTTTTTCCCCTTATATCAATACCAAGCTGACGATGGTTAACCGTATTAATTTTTTAAAATTTGTATCATCTAAAAATAATGTCCCAACAACTCTTTCCGTTTATTTCAAGCTGAAATCTTGCAGTATAAGAGGCATGCAGGGTTCTTAGAACCAAGCTAATTCTCGTATGCAAAAACAATATGTAGAATTGTTTTTTAATTATTTTGACGATTCTTAAAATTACATCTGAGTTTGACAGGAGCAAAATGACAGTGATACCAGCTTATGGCTACGAAATGAATGACTGAAAAAAAAGTTTCCTTTCTCGTATTCGACACTCGAGTTCTTGCTATCATCATTCGAGTTATATCCAATCTAGTTCTCATCATTGTCATTCGAGTTCTTTTCATTCGAATTCTCGTCATCGTAATTCGAGTTGTTTTCGAGATGTTTCGTAATCGACATTCGAGTTCTGGTCATTGTCATTCAAGTTATTTTCATTCGAGTTCTTGTCATCGTTATTCTTTTCCTGGTCATTCGAATTCTCATCATCGAAACTTGATTTTTCTCGAGTTCTTTTGAATTTCAAGTAGTAGAATAGTGGTAGTAGTAGGTTTGAATCGAGTGATCTTGAAGAGTTACTTGAATCTTCTTCTTCTTCTTCTATATATATAAAAATGGATGTGTGTTTGTTTGTATGTCTCTTATAGACTCCGAAATGGCCCAACAGATGTTTGTGAAATTTTAATGGAAAAACCTCATGGGGGAGTGGAAAAACTGGAAAAACCAAACAAAAGTCGGAAATTAGATATTTTTGGTTGGAAATTTTTGGTTCAAAATGGGTTTTAGAATGGAAAAATAGAAAGTTCTTGATGAAAAACTCGGAAAACCCATTGGTTTTCAAATGGAAAATTGCATGAAATTATGGATGCATTGGTTTTCAAGTGGAAAACTGGAAAATTTCAAATGGAAAACTGGAAAATTTTAAAATGGGTTTTCGAATGAAACTCGGAAAACTCATTGGTTTTCAAAGGGAAAATTGCATAAAATTGTGGATGCATTGGTTTTCAAGTGGAAAACTGAAAAATTTCGAATGAAAAACTGCAAAATTTTCAAAATTGGTTTTCGAATCAAACTCGGAAAACTCATTGGTTTTCAAAGGGAAAGTTCCATGTAATATTAGGTGCAGAGGTTTTCAAATGGAAAACTGGAAAATTTAAAAATGGGTTTTAGAAAGGAACTCGGAAAACTCACTTGTTTTCAAAGGGAAACTGGAAAATTTGTGATGGGGAACTGGTAAGCAAGAAAAAGTAAAAAAAAATGCAAAAATGGAAAAATTGAAATGCAAAAAAAAAATGGTTGCGCGTTGCGGGTAATGAGAAATGGGTTTCTGGCTAGTGGTGTAATGGTAAGCGTGTAGAAATAATTGGTAGCGTAACAGAGTAGTTTCGTAACGGGGTAGCGGATATGGGTAGACGTACTGGGTAGCACAAGGAGGTAGTGGGTTGGGTAGAATGGTAGAGGGTTATCCTTATCGATTATCGATTGAGGCAGTACGAAGTCTGCAGGGTCAGCAAGTCGATTATAATAATCGATTAAATCATTTGAATTCATTTAAATAAAATCACCAATTAAATATCAAAATACATAATGATAGACAAAAAATTCATTCCAATCCTTAAAAAATGAGTTCTGCTTAGAACTTTCCTCAATATTTACTTACCAAAAACAAAAACTTATAAAACATAAGTAAAATTTTTCTTTGAATATTGCTATTCTTTGGCAATAGTCCACTTTCCAACCAGACTGTTTGGCACTTAATATTCCCGCCACCACCGGTGTTAACCTCCGGTCACACACCCATTTCTCTACTTGCCCCCACGATGATACATCTCAAATAAAAAATAAAAAAACACAACAAGGAAATATCCTTCTCGTCCATTAAGCAGTCTACTATTTTTGACCTAGGCCGACTATAGAAAGTCCACTTTACTTTGTGCCTTAGCCAAGAGACAACTCAAAATAAAGAAAAACAAAAAAATTAACATGTGCAATGATAACAAAATGAAACAAAACATAAAACCAAACAAAAATCTAAGCAGTCCAAATAGAGTTTGCAATCCCGTCAACTACGCAAACTCTCCACAAATATCCTTCCTTCCCCGAAAATAGAAAAAAAAATATCCTTCCTTGCCTAATAATCGATTCATGTTGAAAACTCGGTGAAACCCCTCTCGATATATGGCGGAAGCCTATAGTTTACATTTTAGACATTTCGCTGAACTTGAGGCACGATAAAAGGATATTTTCCTTTCTCAAGGAAGAAACGGAAAAATAAAAAAATTACCAACAAGAAGTGCTTGCCTTTCGGTTCCTGTTTTCTATTTTAGTTTTAATTCTTTGATAAATTAAAAGATTCGCAAAAATCGTGCTTGAATATTAGTCTGTGAATTGTACAAATAAATCCTGAGAAAAAAGTCCTTTTGCCTCTTTTTTCCACAGTGTTCTATCCAGGACACAAAATCTACACAGTTTTTTTTTTCCTTTTTCTCAGAATGATATTTTTTATGAAAAAACTTCGTCTTCACGATTGAATGTGGAAATTTTTCAAAATGACTATCGAAGTGAATTAAATCTAATTATCCTTGGAAAGGATAAAATTGGACTTATTGGTTCATAAGAGCGATATCGTTTTTTTCGTTCGTGTTTTTATTTTTTAAGTGAGTGCGCGATATAAGAGGGGTGGATACATTAATTTTAAAAGAAAAACATGGTAACAATGACCTCCGAACTGGATAAGAGTCATACAACACAATCGAAGACAGCATCATGCTCAGCTAATACGACCACAACTATAGCTACGTGTTCCAGTGGATCAGCAGCAGGAAATGGCACAAGTGCTGGAGCTGGAACTGGATCTGGCCCCACGAGCAGTAGTAGTTGTAATGTTCTAAATAAGAGTTCGCTAAACAAACGGAACGAGGATGCTCCAAATATTTTGGTTTACAAAAAAGTAAGTACCTTTATTTTGAGGTTATGTGAGCATGGGGTGATTTGGTGTTTTGTGTGTTTCAAGATGGAAGCCATCATTGAGAAGATGCAAGCTGAATCAACTGGTGTTGCTGTGCGAACGGTGAAAGCATTTATGAGCAAAGTTCCATCGGTATTTTCGGGTGCAGATCTGGTTGCGTGGATTTTAAAGAATTTTGATGTCGAGGATGTGACGGAGGGGCTGCATTTTGCCCATCTGTTGGCTTCGCATGGTTATATATTTCCTATTGATGATCATGCATTAACGGTGAAGAATGATGGCACATTTTACAGGTGATTTAAATTGACATTTATGTGATGTTTGTTGCCTATTTTGAGGAGTGAGAAAAAAATTCTTGACGATCACTCGAGCTCCCCTAAGGCAGAGCAACAATTATAATACCAGATTCGATTGCATACTTTCAGGTACTAAATAACTTTGTTTTTTCATTTAAGATTCCAAACACCATATTTTTGGCCATCAAATTGCTGGGAGCCCGAAAACACAGACTACGCTGTTTACCTTTGCAAACGGACAATGCAAAATAAAACACGCCTTGAATTGGCCGATTACGAGGCTGAAAATTTAGCAAAATTACAAAAAATGTTTTCTAGAAAATGGGAATTCATTTTTATGCAAGCGGAATCACAAAGTAAAGTTGCAAAAAAACGCGACAAACTTGAACGCAAAGTCTTGGATTCACAAGAACGCGCCTTCTGGGATGTCCACCGTCCAATGCCTGGATGTGTGAATACCACCGAAATAGATATTAAGAAAGCCTATCGTCGTGGTGGGTCTAGTCATGGCACCGGCTCAGCTGGTGCTTCATTAGCTAAAAATCCTGTAGAGCAATTTAGTCGAATTATTGCATTGCGAAGGCAAAAGCTCGAAAGACGCACAATCAAAGTATCAAAAGCTGCTGAATCGTGAGTTGTTTTCTTTTTTTCAATTCGATTTCTCGTTTTGTAATTTGTGTGTGTTTTTACATAAAACTTTCAGATTAGTTTCTTACTACGAACAATATAACGAATTTGATTATTTCATAACGGAATTGCCAAATCCGTGGCAAACGGACAATGCCGAAATTTGGGAAGCTGAAAAATTAACGTGAGTGGTTTCTTTTTGTCATTTTTTTAATTTCAAAGCCAAGAAGCGAAGTGCACTTGGAAGCAGTGCGCCTGAAGGGGCTTTGTGTGTCAGATTACATGAACAGGGTCAACTATCACAATCATCACATCGTTCTCGTTCATTGAAATATGAACTGACCCACCATAGACATATACATTTGCCAGTGCACTTAAGCTGCATTGCAAGTCGCTTGTACATAATTTTAAGTTTTATTTCTCAACAGGAAATTTTGCAGCCTAAGCTTCAAAAGGTGAAACTTTTATTTTGCCGCCCATTTGGCGTTTTTTGTTTCTAGTTCTCTAGACAGGGGAGAATGATTCATGGTATTATCGTACCTGATTAGAGGACACTTTTTGAGTGCAAGTCTTAGCTTTTTTTCACCCAAAACCTAGTTTTAACTTCAAATCCGAAGAAGGATATGCAATTATGCAAATATGCCTTTTAGAAAATACCCACCAAATCTGGGAGTGAACAATGTTTCTTGCACTCATTTGGTAGGGTTTTACTTCAAAAACTCTGATATTACAGAGAGAAAAACATATTATGGCAGAATTCTCCAAGAAAACTCTTCAAGTTTCAATTGAATCGGTTAAGGTTGTTAGACTTTTTTCACTATTGCAACACTTATCGCCCTAACCACTAAACTCGAAAACACGCAATTTATTGGAGATCAATATTTAAAGTGATTATAAAGCTTGTCTTGTGACTTGTAAGGTAGAGTAATTATGTTTTTACATCTTCACTGTGGCGTATACTTGCTATTATTTTTTTCAGAAATGAAGGAATAGATGTTTAATTGAATTAAAACTTCAATTTAAATAAAAGTAGTTCGTTACACGTTGAGAATTAGAACAAAAAATGTTGTTTTTTTTTTTAAGCTACATGACAGTGTTGTCAAGAAAAAACAAGAACTGTTCAAGTGCTTTTAGAATCTTAAAATGATTGTTGGCCCTTTTTAGACAAGGAAAAGTTCTTCCACCGGAAACATTTGTCGGTGGAAGAAGCAGAACTGTGTCGTTCGGACGTTCGCGATTGATTCGTTCTATATAATCGTTCAAATTTCGTTTCAATCGAAACCAGAAACAGAGATAAAAGGAGAAAGGCGAAATGTTTTGAAAATCAAAAACAAGTTAAAATGGATAGATACGAGTGCGACCAAAATTGAGTTGGGGTCAATTTCTATGGTGCGTTCATACATCATTTTTTTTTTTTCAAGGACTGTGTTGGAAAATAGAAGTCTTAAAATTTTATATCTTCAAACACATAGCCATTTTAAGAATAAAGTCATGGGACATTTTTAAACATGGAAATTTGAGGAGAAGTAACCTTACACTTAAAGTCAATTTTACTTTTTTTTTAAAGTTCGCATCAAGTTCAAGACTGTGATGGCATCGGCAAATTATTCAAGAGAATGAAGTTGGTCCTTGCATATTTATTTGCCATTTTGTAACGATTTCAAGAAGTTCCTATTTTTTAAAGTGTATATGAAGTGAAACTTTTGATTTGAAGTGTACTTGAAGTGAAACAGAAACACAAATGATTGTAGAACTGAACGAAGACCAAAATGATTGAAAAAATGAACGATTGAAATGAAAGAATCATTGAACTGAACGACCGACATTTCAACGATTGCATCTTTTAAATTGATTGATTGACACAATTCATCGGACACGATGATAGTCAACAATTCCATGAACCCGACTTAGAAGAAGTAAAAACGGCAATATCACGGCTGAAATCCAACAAAGCCGCTGGAGCAGATAGGATCATGCAATAAATCATCTGTAAGATATGGTCAGAGGAATGCATGCCCGATGAATGGAACCTCAGCTATGTTTTCCCGATCCTGAAAAAGGGAGATCCTCTAAACTGCGCTAACTACAGAAGAATCAGTCTACTTAACATCGCTTACAAGATCCACTCGGCCGTAAAATGTGAACGTCTGAAGCCTTTCGTCAACAATCTTATTGGTCCTTATCAATGTGGCTTCAGGTCAAGAAAGTCAACCATCGACCAAATTTCCACGTTGCGACAGATCCTGGAAAAAATCCATGAAGTCCAAATCCATACCCACCACCCACCTCTTCATCGATTTTAAGGCCGCGTATTTTTTTTTTTTTTTTGTATATAATAAGCACACACTCAAGAGGTGAAAGATGGGTTGTGAAAAACAGAGTGTGGAAGAGAGTTCCTTATTCGCGTTGTACGGCTAAAGAACGATTCTCTATACTTGAGCGTACGACCAAAGTTGGGCTCGAGTGTAAACTGAAGGGCATTCCTGGAAGCGCGGGTATTACGGTTGAACTGTTTAAGGGGTGGAATGCAACTGGCTATTTTTCTAGAGCACTTACCGTAGAAGTAACGATAAAACAGAGAGAGAGAAATGAAACGTTACAACAGTGGTCTAAGGGAGTGAATGAATCAGTGATGTCTCTATCACTGATCATTCTTATAGTCTTATAGATAACAGCCAGATCAGACGGGGAGACAAATTTCTTGCATTGTCTTAAGAAACCCAAACATCTTGCGGCATTTTTGGCTACGTTGCGTATATGCTCGGTCCACAAGAGGTGGTTGATGCACATAACGAGAATCTCGAGATGTTCGGTCTCCTTGATGAAAGTTCCACTCATGGACAGTGGCAAGGGGGGTAAATCTCACTTCAACGATACAAGCTAGCATTAGGTTTTCGAAGCATTAAACTCTACACGCTTTTTAATTCCCCATCGTACAATGCTGTTTAGGTCAGAGATTAATAAACTTATCATATTTTGGCGTTGTAGTTCCACATCCGAAGAGGAGGGATGTGAATCTGGAAACGAATATCAAAAGCTAAGGGTACTATCGTCAGCGAAACAATTTATTGGATTAGAAGTAACAGGCAAGAGATCATTTATGAAAATGAGAAAGAGGGTCGGAGACAAATCGGAGCCCTGGGGCACACCAGCATTTATATTGTAGGTTCAGGCTTTGATAAACAGTTTCTAATCCAAAGAAGTTGGTATTCATCGATACCGAAAGCATGCATTTTCGATAAAAGAGCAAGATGCCAGACTTTATCAAATGCCTTTGAAATATCAAGTGCAACAATCTTACTTTCTCCAAAACGATGTAAAGATTTGTTCCACTGTTCGGTGAGATAGACCATCAGATCATCAGTGGACCTGTTGCTGCGAAAGCCCTACTGCCGGTCATTAAGAAGCTTTCGGTCTTCGAGATATTTCTTGAGCTGATAGTTTATTAGCGTTTCCATGACCTTAGAAAGAAGGGACGTAAGTGCAATAGGACGATAATTGGAGGGAGAGGAGGATTTTCCTTTTTTTTGGAATAGGCTGGACAAATGCTGTGTTCCAACTGCTCGGAGAACGAGCCCAGAAGAATAGGATTGATGGAAAACTTACGCAATAGTTTTGCCAGCGTGGACGAACACCTCTTCAGAACAGTAGCGGGGATACCATCCGGACCAGCAGATTTATGTATATTGAGATCCCTTAGGACTCTCGCCACAGCACGAGTGCGGAAGAAGATTTGTCCCATGGAATCATTGACGCGCTCGAGAACAGGCGGAGTCATGACACTCTCTGGCAGGGAAGAGTTGGCCCCGAAAAAGGTTAGCTTTCGCGAGAGTGCTAATAACTGGACTGTCATTGTCAACGAGTGTCTGTCATTGTCAACGAGTGTAGGGACTCAAATGATCAGAAATTCTTACTGCCTTTGGGATATTGCAGTATTTTTTTGCCTTAATTTTTGGTCATGTGAAAACTTTGTCCTACGAATATGGGCATTGCAGGCCTGTCCTGGCTTGTTTAAACTTGTTCCGGTTTTCCTCTGTTGGGTTGGCTCTAAAACACCGGAACTTTACATCTTTTTCACTAATAATCTCCTTACAGCTTGAATCAAACCATGACTTTTCCTTGGGTTTGATGCTTTTAATCCTATTCGGGATAAAAGTTAGATGTCAGTTCTTCACAAGAGGCAGTGCCAGTGAAAGATGAAATAAAAACTATGGACACGAGTAGGGCTCGAACCCACGACGCGACGTTCTGCTTAGCAGCCAACTCACCTAACCACTAAGCCACGGACAATACACTTATATAGGTGGCATAAAATTTTTATTCTCACCAAAAAAAAAGTATTGCCTTTTTAACAAATTATCTTTTTTTTTTAATTCGAGTATTCGACTGTATTTTTTAACAAATTATCTTTTTTTTTTTAATTCGAGTATTCGACTGTATTTTGAGAGATCGATCTTGCGGTACCAGAGTCAAATGCATATGCTTTGGACATTTTTTTCTATAAACAAATGCACTGGCGGTAGAATAGGAGCCTTGAAATCCACATCGTCTTTATGTAGCTTACCTTATATATATTTTTCCAAACGTGGTTCTGTGTTTAATGTTTCAAACAATGTGGTTGTGGTGACGTACAATGAAATGACACATAAGTTGGGCAAGCACGAAGAATTTCATTTTACCAGAACTTCTTAAAATTAGTCATTATTAAACCGAGATATATTATTCATCACAGAAACTGACTTCAGTAGCAGTAAACATTATTATTTTAAAAAGTGGAGCTATCTAAATAGTAAGAGTTCAGTTCGGTTCAGTTAAAGTCATCATTTCATAAAATTACAGAATGCGTGTTACCAACAAAAAGTGGAAACATTCATTTTTGAAAAGACAAAACAAAGCTAATAAAACAATTGTGTTAGTAGACAATGAAATCAATATAATTAACAACATAAGGTTTGAAACAGTAATTTAAAAACAAATACTTTTTCCTTATTTCAGCAAAGAGGTTCCACTTCGTCGTGTCAAACGCTGGGCATTTAGTTTACGTGAGCTCCTTAACGATCCTATTGGTCGGGAGCAGTTTACGAAATTTCTTGAAAAAGAATATTCTGGAGAGAATTTAAAGTAAGCTTCACTGACAGAAAAACTTATTTTAATTTTTTAACTCAATCGATTATCTTTTTTTTGCTACTAGATTCTGGGAATCCGTACAAGAAATGAAGGCCCTACCACAGTCTGAAATCAAAGAAGCAATAAATAAAATCTGGATTGAATTTCTGGCACCGGATGCCCCCTGCCCAGTAAATGTTGATTCAAAATCAGTTGAATTAGCACGTGAGGCTGTTAATTCGCCACAGGGTCCTAATCGTTGGTGTTTCGATGTGGCTGCATCGCATGTTTATCATTTGATGAAAAGTGACTCCTATTCAAGATACTTACGTTCCGATATGTACAAAGACTATTTAAATTGTTCCCGAAAGAAAATCAAATCAATTCCGAATTTATTCGGAGTTAAACGTTAATCATAATTGATTTTTTTTATACATGTATTTATTTTTTTAATTTTTTCTTATATAATAAAAAAGAAAAAAAAAACAAAAATATTAAAGGTGATTTTATTTTGAGTTTTTACAACTTTTTTAAGTTTTAACTTTGTTGAACAAAACTTAAAAACACAAAAATATTAAAGAATAGGTATAAAAATATATTAAAAATGATGGAAATATACAAAAAACTTAGATACAAAAATACAATATTAACAAAAAAAAATACATAAATTAAGTAAACGTAAAAATTAATTAATGTTGACGTATAACTCCTACATAAACAACTGCCATTGTTTATTTTTAATATTTTTATTTATTTGTTTTTTATTTAATCTAATAAAAGGACGCTATAGACAAAACTATACAAAATGGCCCGAAAATTATGTATTAGTAGGAAAAACTAAAACATCGTTTTGCTTGGTTGGATATCTGTTAAAATTATTTTAAGTATTAACAATAAAATTGTTCTCATATATATATATGTGAATGTTAGCCACAATTAAAAAAAAAAAGAATAACTAAACTTGAAATATTAATTTAACTGTTAAATTAAATGTCAACATATCTAAATGTGATTTCCTGTGTCAGAGAAGGATGTCAGAGCAACAAGGAGATTGATGGTGAAATTAAAGAAAAAAAACATATAACCAAAACTAATATTATTATCTACACTATAGGTAAAAACTACTTTATCGACTAATTTTATTTTAGTACTTTTTTTGTTATTTCAAAAAAGAAAGATAATTTTGTTCTTTAATATTTTGTATGC
>CAKKXW010000001.1:20272079-20287044 GCA_920937365.1 Sphaerophoria rueppellii
CCAAAACTAATATTATTATCTACACTATAGGTAAAAACTACTTTATCGACTAATTTTATTTTAGTACTTTTTTTGTTATTTCAAAAAAGAAAGATAATTTTGTTCTTTAATATTTTGTATGCTTTTTCTAAAAATAATTGTTTTTATTGAAGTGAACTAATTTCCCACCGTATTCGAATGTAATGACTATTCGTTGTGTTGCTTTTTTGTAAACATAAATTAAAAAATAAATAAAATAAAACGATGAACGTTAAATAGCGAACAAGAATATGAAAATATGAATAAACAAAAAAACAAATTAGGAAAATAATTCCAAACAAGAAATGTTATTGTTTTGGAATGGTGATGTTCTTTTTTTATTTATTTCAATAAAAATGGAAAAACATGATCGTTTTTGTATTCATTTTCGCCAATAACATATTCCTCATCGATGTCTTTATAGTATCAGATATTTAAAAGAAAACACTTCGACTTAAGATCTAGGGAAGATACATATACTTCGAAGGGCAAATCTAAGGAAATGTCATTGAGACCATAAGTAGACCATAATTAAGAGGCCCATTCAAGAAGCTGTTGAACAAATGTTATGTTGTATCTAATCTATAGTGAATAGGTAATGTAAGAATGTTCAAGACCAATTTCTTAACAGATATACAGACAGAACAAGAGACGTATGCCAAACATTGTTGTTTTTGTTTTGCACTGAGCACTTCTTGCACTTTCAGGAAGCTAATGTATGTTCAGAGATTTTAATGGACAAACAGTTTTCTGTGACTTAGTAATAGCACCCCCATTGGCCACTTTCTAGGGCCAACAACTTTCAAGTATGTTTTGTTGAAGTAATTAATATTATGGTTTTTTATTTGCAGTGAAGTCAGTTCACTCCTCAATGCATTGAAACTGTCTCATGGCCATGAAATTGTAAGCAAAATACAGGCTATTTCTACTGGGTTAATCATTCTCTTAATTTTGAAAATATTGGGCATACTTTTTGAGTGTTTCCTTATTTTCTTCTATTTTTCTGCTAACCAAGTTACCATAGTGAATAAAAATATAGGAGCTTACTTACAGCCAACAAAATATTTCTTATCCTTGCCAAGTTCTAACACACCTCCGCCATCTAACGTTATTTTTTCAACTAGTGCTTATTTCGTGAATGGTAACACTGACTTGGCTCATGTCGTTAGTTTTATCTCTCCGCTGAACGAATACGCTTGTGCATACGCTTGAACAACGCTTGGAAACATTGCGAAATTAGTTTGAAAATCATGGTTATGTTGCCGCCAGCTCCGTCTTTATCTTGTGAAAAAGGTGAATAAAACTGGCATCCTCATCGCTTAACCAAAGCGTGAAAAGCCGAAAACATTGCGTACACCCGAGAATATTGGTGCTGTGGCAGAAAGTGAGCGTGAAGCGCCATCAACATCAATTTATCGTCGTTCTGAACAATTGAACATTTCGGAGACATCATTGAGACGAATTGTGCATAAAGACCTTGGTATTGGTTCAGGAGTTGAAGCCAACTGACCATCCAATTCGTTTTCGCTTTGCGATGAGGAGGATATTGGCAACATTTGGTTTCAACAGGACGGAACTACGTGCCACACAGCCGAAGCTATACTTGAGGTTTTGCGTCCTGTTTTTGAAGATCGCATATCAGCCACAGAGCTGATTTCGATTGGCCACCTTGGAGTGACTTGACACCGTTGGACTATTATTTGTGGGGTGCCGTAAAAGATAAGTGTTACGCCGACAAGCCAGCGACAATTGACGCCTTAAAGGACAATATTCGTGAAGCCATTGGTGAAATACAGCTGCACACAATCGATAATGTGCTTAAAAATTGGACCGATATCGTGTAGGTCAGCCGAGGCAGCCATTTGAATGAAATTATTTTCCATTACTAACCGGAAGGATTGTACTTTCAAGTAAAGAGAAAAAATTGAGAAAATAGTTACTTGTTTTTTTATAGCAGTTTCAAAAAAAAGTTATTTGGCGCACCCTTTATATTCTCAATCGAAAATCAGAGCTTTTTTTTCAAAAATACATGTGTATACTTTTAGGATTCACTCGGGCGTATGAGTGCTATTTTTATACATATGGCAAATAAATTAACTGAATGTGACTCTTGCCAACTTGTATTTTATTATAATTGTTTGGTAATGCGAGAAAATAGATGGAACCATCATGAAAAAGTTCAAGTCTAATTAGGCAGCAAGCAAGAAACTCGAAAAAAAGTGTGCGTCGGCCGGGAATCGAACCCGGATCAACTGCTTGGAAGGCAACTATGCTAACCATTACACCACCGACGCAACTGAAATCCTACTGTTCACAATTTTGATTTTTAATATAAACGCTTTCGCCTGGGAGCAACTCTGGAATCGGTTATGGCGATGCATAGTTGTCAACATGACAAGGCAATTAAACGATGAGTAAAAGCATTTGTTTTCGTCATCAACAATCAATAATCGCCTTAGCCGATGTCATCTCAAATTAAGTTTCAATTTTATTTCGTAAAAAAGATTTAATACTGTGTTCCCTCTGAGCCCATAATTGCGTATTTTCGAGACTTCAATAACGAAAAGTGTTCACACCATTGAATAAGAAGTACAGGAAGCGGTGTTAGCTACATGTACAGTGTACCTCACTGACGATGTCCATTTTAGGGTATGTGCTGTCAATTTTTAGGGTATGTGCTGTCAAACTTTGACTGTGTTGTCAGTCGAGTTCAGGGGTGTATTATTTCTGTTCGTGATGGTAAGGCGCTGCAATTCGTTGAGTTCCCGTACTGTGCACGGTTGTTTTGAATAGTTCTTCCATCGTGTTTCGAAACGTTTTTATTTGTTGGTTGTATTACAATAGGCGTAATAAACGTGATGAATTACGGATGAAAAATCAAGAAAATGTACTGAATAATAAAAAAAGTAATCATTAAAAACCGTGCCGTGCACCTTTAGCGTTAAACACCATGCTTCTTAGAAAAAGAATTGAGATTGAAAAAAAAAGTTGAAGCGAAATCGATGAAATCTTGATTCAATCAAATTTCGCTTGGTGCCCCTGAGATTAACCATTCAACTGCAGACCAGCCCTGTTGTAATGCGTTTGTGTTTGTGCAACTCACACTACTTAGAAAAATGCTTCAATTCTTGTTCATAAGACCCCTTCCTGTACTTCTTATTCAATGGTTCACACTCATGCTTTAAATAATAGCACTGTCAGAATCTGCATGACATTAGGTCCGTTCGTTTACTCCCTAAAACTGACCAAAACTGCCATATTCTCCCACTTTTTCGTTCTTTTACTGCCACTTATTGTAAAATCTGTCACTTTTGAAGGAGAAAAATATTTCCCCTATCTGCCGATTTTAGACACAAAAATTTCTTGTGGCAATTGTGTAAGTTGTGTCAAATTTTTTTTTTCTATTATTTTTGACATTTCATCATGTTCATGTTTTGTGCACTTGTTCACAAAAAAGTGACGTTTAAAAAGTGGGAGAATTTTGTGTTCAACGCGTTCTTTTACTTTTGTGCAATTTTTTTTCTTCTGAGAAATTTATCCCCACTCCTCTAAATTTGACAGTTTTTACACAAACTGTTCTGTAATAAATTGAATATAAATCTCAATTTCGAAGACAATTTCATTGAAATTAAGGCAATTTGAGGTGATTATGAAATTGTTTCATCGTATGGGAAATCTATCAATTTTGAAGATTATTTGGAAAATATTTCAAAATCGGGCAATTTCGTTCAGTGGGAACATAGTATAAGATTCGACAGTTTAGTATTTCATTTATTGTTTAAAGTGAATCTAGACATTTTCGAAAACTTCTACTAAGCTTTTTTTTTTTGTTTTAAGAATACTGATACCTTTCTTTTATTTAACTAATTTCGAGAGTGTATAGAAAGGGGAACTTTTCTGGCTTCAAAATTAACTTAATCAAAGAAAATAATTTGGATAAATTGTAATTTACCCCATTATTGTTTGCTACTTGAATTAAATTCTTAATAATATCGCTATTGTGTACGTTAAATGTGAAATACAACTTTGGTAACAATTTTTGTAAGTGATTTTCAGGTTATTTTTAAAAATAGAACTGATTTATGACAGAAGCTGATAAGAATGAAGGTATAGGTCTGGGTACGATGGTACGATTTTTAATTGTCTGAATATTTAAAGAAGATATAAAGTTATTTAAGACCTAATAAGTAATTTCAAACAAGAGGGCTTTTGAGTTTTGACGTAAAGAGACCGGATAACAAGAAAAGAAAAAGAAAGTAAATTTCTACAACATAGTAAATGCTACAACATAGAAAATGTAAAATTAAACAAAAACAATTTGACGATATTTATGTAATTGAAAATTTATTATTTATATGTATTCACACAGATTGAATAAAGACAAGATCCCCTGAAGAAGTAAGGAATTCTTACGAAAAGTTGGGAGAAAGAATGAAATAGCTTTTTATTTGCATTCCCAAACCAAAAAGACCAAAAGAGCCTATTTTAACACAATCAATGACATCTGTCATTTTTATTAATTTTTTGAAATTAAATCTGGAAGCTGAAGCAAAAAGGAAGTAAAATTCAAATAAGGTCAACCAAACAAACCAGAAAACATGTCGCTGAGCAAATACAAATCAAATAGTAGAAAATATTTCAACTTTTGCTTCAGCTTTTGACACGTTACGTTTACGTTACGAGGTTCTCACAATATGAAGCTTGAGCTCCAAAGCTGAATTGTGATAGGTTGTTAGCTATTCCTATGCTTAACCTTTATACGTCACTCAATGCTAACAACAAAGCAGCTTTGTGTTTTCCGCTTAAAGGGCTAAATATAAGCGGACGGGGCTGTACGTAACTGAACGAATACAAGGAATTCGTATATTGTGCCCTTAAAGGCTTAATCACAAAGGCGCTTCAGCTTCAGCTTCGCCTGACGTTGACGAGTTCAGCCATAGGAAATCAATGCTTGCTATCACAAAGACGCTTCGACCTCACGTTTCGTACGTAACGTGACTCCAAACGGAAGCTCTAGTCCAAATATGCTGAAATTTTGCTTTGCCTGACAGCTCAACAGATGTTTAAGCAGCGTTACCACTTGACAAAAAAAAAGGAAACGAAGGCGTGCTATTTTTCACTGTAAACTGTAGGCATAAAATTATGTCCTAATGGGTTAATGTAAACGGATTTTAGAAATATCAAGTAAAATCGAATTAATTTTTTTCTGAGTGAAGTAGATTTTAAGAAATTCTTATGCCCAATTTCATAAACGACTTTTAAACATTTAACAGGCTTTTAAACCGTAAAATGAGATTTTTGGTTTCACCAAGCGTTTTTTTAAGTAAACAAACTTTTAAACACCCTTTAAAACTAAATGCCCATTTTTGGCTCGTAAAATTTTAAAAGTGTCATTGAATATTTTGAAAACTGAAAATAACGCTTTCTCATTTTTTCTCACACAATTTTCATAAGGATGTCAATTTTGACAAAAATTTCCCTGAAATTTCCCATTTTAAGTTGGTGAAACTCAAAAGTTTTAAGGGTCTGATAAAATTTAAAAAGATTTTTTCTAGAAGTACTTTTAGTGTTTGTTTATGAAAGGGGCCAGTTATAGCGATCATTAAAAACAATCATATTATATGCGATCATTATTATAGCGATCATTAAAAAAATGTGATTACTTTTATGTCATTCAAGCATTTATTTTTATTTTTGACACCAAATATCATTTTCAATGATGGAAAATGCTTCATTAAATTTTTTAATGAAAGATGGAACATTAAAAAAATGAAACAAAACACTGGAACAAAGTGTTTCATTTTTTGAAATTTAATTTATTTGCTTGTCACTAAAACGAATTTTTATCATTAAAATAAAGGAATGCATTTTTCATCAAAAATATTCCTTTGTTGAACTATTTTTCACAAGAAAAAATTATTTCAATGGATTAGCAATCGATTGGTATGAGATTGATATATAAAATCAAAGTACAGCACATCGCACTATCCAATTGAAATTTTTTAATGATAGTTTTTAATGATCGCTATAACTGGCCCCAAACTGGGCATTAATGGTGCAAAGTAGGTAGTAGATTTTCAAAGTTTGTCAAAATTCAAAAAGAGAAAAGTGGCAAAGCTGTTTTGGAGGGATGATGATGTGATGAAGGGAGAAGTGTCACTCAAATCAAACGCAAAGCTGGTGCATCGTAACGCAGACGAAGCCGAAGCTGAACCGTCATTGTGATTTAGCCTTAATAGCGGATTGCTCCGTTTCGTCAATTTTCGTTCAGTTTTGCTTACGAACGTAAACTGCGCTCCCCATCGGTTTTTACAAACGAAAATTTGACAGCTGACTGTTAGGAAGGGAGCGTTTCGTTCGGTTCTGACACTAGCTTCCGTTTGCTTCCGCTTATTATAGTTCCGCTTATTATTATTAGTTAGTTAGTTTCTACAAAACGTGTACACAAAAATTTAATTTTCAGCTCATTGCCAGCTCATTTTCAGATATTGTAAGACGTCTGTTGATCTGATAATGATTTCCAGATCTAGCAATCGTGTACACGTAGCTTTAATGATTTTGGGAACTGAGCGGGAACAGGAAATTCATATATTGTGCCCTTAATAACGGATTGATCTGTTTCTTCAAATTTTCGATCAGTTTTACTAACGAACTTAAACTGCGCTGCCTTTCTTTTTTTACGGACGAAATTTTGACAGCTTACTGTATTTTTATATAATTAATTGTTTATTTATTGTATGTCCACCAAAATTCACAAATTATTGACAATGGAAAACAGATGTTTTATTACACATCAGTCCATTATGTGTAACGTGCTCACTTGACTTGACAGTTCAGAAGAGATCGTTTCGTTAAGTTCTGACACTAGCTTCGGTTGCTTCTTGCTTCCGCTCATTATAAGGCGTTTTTTTTGTGACAACCAAGTTAAGTAAAGTAAAATTCAAACAAAGAAAACGACAATACAAATTTATTTGCTTAAACTTAAGCTTTTCATCGAAAGTGAAGCTTACATGGAATGTTAATAAATTTTTTTCAAACTCAGAGGGAGGTGTAGTCAATTTTTTTAAGTAATTTAATACGGCAAATATGTCAAAATTTTTCAGTTTGTTTTATGAAAACAATTGAATTTAAATCAATAGACAGTAAAATCGAGTTTGAATTTGGATCGTTTTCCTGATATGTACTCTGTTTAATAGTCATCTATAGGCATAGCTATAGTCTCATGTTCATGTTTTAAAATAGTTATTCTGCCCACAACAATTATAGTTGCGTCGGTGGTGTAATGGTTAGCATAGTTGCCTTCCAAGCAGTTGATCCGGGTTCGATTCCCGGCCGACGCACACTTTTTTATTTAAATCTTGTTTTCTTGCTGTTCACATTTCAAGATTTAAAATCTTTTTTATATCAATTTTAAATCAAAGTGATTAGATAGGGGAAATTTAGAAAAATGTAATTTCACCAGCTTTTATTTGCAATACAAAATATTTCAAAAAAAATAAAACTGGCTGAGAACATTTCTTGTCATCACAACAGAAGTAAATCTATCTTATTCGCCGTCAAAACAAATCAGGTTTAAATTAGACAAATTTCTAAGACAAGATTGTTAATGCTTGAAGTTTACATATATTTGTTAAAAGCGTCAAATTGATATTTGCAAGGCCTTCACCTCATTGAGCCAAATCTTAAATCAATAAACAAGAGTGATCTATTGAACAATTTAACGTCGTAGTAATAAAAAATACAGCAACGATTCATTTTTTTTTTCTATTTTTGTTTACTTAAATGAAATACCTATTTACTACACTCCTACTTTTTAGTAATCGAGTAAGAAAAACATAAGAATGATAATACAGATGGTCCTTTATTCAATAACATTTTAATGAGCGTACATACACTTCGTGTCACTTGATTTGGGTCATTTTTTAATCAGATTTTAAACACTTTGGTCTCCCCAAATTCCAGTTAAAATTCGTTCAGGATTGAAGGATATTTTATGTCATAGATAAAAATTGTAAGCATAATATTGTTGATAATTCTTAGACTAAAATCCCATTTTACAACTGCTGATGGTTGATCTACGGTGTTCTAAGTTCGACTCGACTTGAGAGAAGAGGGAAGTATGGTTTCCGCTCAAAAAGGTAGCTTTCTTATCCAAGCAAGCCAAAGCGTTTTCATCAGATGTGTTCAAGGTCCATGTCTCTGCACCATACATGAGGACCGGGATAATGAGGGTTTTGTAGGGTTTCAGTTAAGTTGCTTGGGAGAGGACTTTACTACTCAATTGCCTTCTAAGTCCAATGAAGTAGCGATTTTCAAGAGTGATTCTTCGTTTGATATCAGCGCTGGTGTTGTTGTCTGAGTTGATAGCGGATCCCAGGTAGACAGAGTCTTTAACTCCCTCGACAGCATTGACTTGGTCTTGCCCTCGTTAACCACTAGACCCATCTTCCTGGCATCCGTCTCAAGACTCACAAACGCCCCACTGACATCACGCTGTGTTCTTCCAATTATGTCAATGTCGTCTGCGTATCCTCGTAAATGGACGGACTTTTGAAAGATTGTGCCTCTGGTGTTGACGTTGGAGCGTTGCACAATCTTTTCAAGAATGATGTTGAAGAAATCGCATGACAACGCATCGCTTTGTCTAAAGCCTTTTTTGACATCAAATGCGTCCGTTAGGTTTTTTCCGACTATGAATGAACAGAGTGAGTTTTCCATTGTCATCTTACACAGACGGACGAGTTTTTCTGAGATGCCAAAACTAGACATTGCTTTGTATAATTCGTCTCTATAGACGCTGTCATACGCTGCATTGAAATCGATGAAGCTGTGGTAGGTATCCATTTGAATTTCCTGGGTCTTCTCCAAGATCTGCCGTAGGGTGAATATTTCATCGATGATGGACTTTCAGGGTCTGAAGTCACACTGGTCAGGTTCTTGACGAAGGGCTTCAAGCGTTCACACAGCACGGCAGAAAAGATCTTATAGGCGATGTTAAGGAGACTTATATCTCTGTAATTGGTGCAAGTCAGGAGATCTCCTTTCTTGAGGATCGGGCATACAATGCTGAGGTCTGAGGTTCCATTCATCGGGCATGCTTTCCTCCTACCAAATTTTGCAGATGATCTAGTGCATGCTTCTAACCAAATCATCTGCAGCTGCTTTGTACATTCGGCGGCTAGCCCGTGCCTGCTTTAGCGGCTTTGTTCGACTTAAGTTTAGATATCGCTATCTTCTCTTCGTTCATGTCGGTTGGGTGGAATTATTGGCCTTCTGCATACCCAAAATGAATGGTTCTGTATTGCTTACGGAGTTTTGTTCGTCAGCAAGTATATCCAGGCAAGCTTAAAATTCTGTTTTTTTAAAGTCAATAGTCGATCAATTGATGTTTAGTGTATGTGGCCAAATTTCATGTATACGTGACATTAAAAACGTCAATATTTGAGTTATATTTCAATGTGCAATCAAATCTGCAAACAAAAGTGTGGGGATACAAATTCATCATAAAGTTCAAGTTCTGATAACATCTTTGACCTATTAACCCCTAAGACCAAATAAAACAAAATTAACGGTTTTCTAGAGTTTACATTTTCTTTTTTGTTTGACAAGGAAAAATGAATCAAACTATGGTTAGCATTACCCACTATCGAAATCGGTGCGACTGCGGCATCTTTAATCATCCAAATGCGGCATGTTGTCTGAGTAACCGAATGAGAGAACAACGAAAAGAAACAAGACAGTGTTGTACACAGTGGGACCAATCGTTGAAGTTTAAAATTTCTATGTCTCATGTGTACTACACTTAATTATTTATTAATCGGTTACCTGTGTCAACATTGTTCTTTCCCTCTTAAAGAAATAATATCAATGTAAATCATCAAAAAGGTTCAATGCTCAAAATATTGGTTGAAACTGATATACAAAATGTAATATCTACTTTCTGCCGCCACTGTTATTCGCAGATACATCCCATTAGAATTTGTATACATTTTTTTCTTTTTCCTTATTTTTGGATTTGTGGCGTTTCACAGTTTCACCTAAGAGAGCAAGCAGCGACATCTTGCTTGTTTGTTCATTTTACGATGAGTATCGTCTTTTTTGTAAAGAAAAACAAGCAAACCTCTATATAAAACCTTAACCACCAGCCAGAGCCTGAGACAACTACGAGTACACCTAACTATAAAATGTGCTTATGAGTTTATATATACACAAAAATTAAACGCAAGCTGCTGCGGCTTCTTTTCAATTCCAATTCTTCAGTTGAGATTTGTCCGCGTTGAATGAAACACATGCTACAAAGAATTATTATAATTTTCGTTTTAACATTTTCACATAACGGTTGTGCTAGCGATCGTGGTCTTTATATGTGAACTCAATCAGAAAATCGAAAAAAACAAAACGGAAAACCGTTCAATAGTGAAATTCTTATCGTTAATCTTCAGGAGAGAAGAAAAGCAGAAATTGAATTCTGTAATGGTGATCTTTCGACATCGATCATTCCCAAGCATAACAATTCACTACGATCAATTGCAACTAGATTTGAAGAGAAGATTTGTGTAATTTTTTTCTATTTGAATTTTTGAATTCACTTTTAAGCATTTTGCATATTTTCGATTTACACTGAGGCCATTCACCTAGTTTTTTTTTTGTTATCGAACAGACCGAAGTTGTTATGTTTTGTATTTTGTTTCGATAAAGAGAAGACTTTTGAAAAATCTATTTTTGCATTCGGTTTCGACTTATGTGATAAGACTGCGCTGTGTACGATAATACTTGGAAGCAGATTCTGTTTACACATTTTTTTAAGTATTTGCTGCCTGTGTGTTTCATTGGAATTTCAAAGGAAAAGTTGTCGCCAGTAGAACAACATAAAAATACAAAACAAGTAAGTTTAACAAATTTTAGAAATCAGTGCTATTTTTTATGGCTCTGTTTTGATTATAAATTTTTTGTTTGTTTTGAAAGTATTCAGTGATGTAAGTGATTTAAGAAAACATTCGTAAAAGGGTCTTTTGTCTGTAAAGAAAAATTTGAAAAAAAAAACTCTGCAAAGTATCAACAATAACTATTTAAATATTAAAACGACATAGAATATCCTGAAGAATCTGAAGATATAAGCCCACTACGTAGTCATGAACTGGATATTGCTTTTTGCAATCTAAAATTGCGTTATCTGTCAACTCTGTTGCTCCGTCTTCATCACTGTTACAAGGTAGAAAGGGACGCAACGGGCTTATTCCATGAATTTGTAAGGTTATATTCTGCGAAGGTTATAATTCAAATGGCGCCCGACAGTATTCCTACAAGTTAGGTATTATTGTCGTAGGGTCTTTGTTTTTTGTTTGGACTTGTTGAATGTCAATACTCATTTATGTCTTAAAATGAATCACCAAAAGAATAACTGATCTTATAGCGATAAGCTACCGCTGTAATAAGAAATAATGACATATATTGCATTCGTTAATATGAAAAACAATAATTCTTAACGGTTTTGCTGAGAAGAGGATTTAAATAAAATTCTAACAATTTCGACTGTTAACATAGGAACGAAATGCAAAATTAAAAATACCAGTTAAAGCTATCATTGGAATTCATTATTGAAACAAATCTTTGGAATCGTCTTGACAAACCGGTTATCCGGGAGTTTTAATTCGACAATCTAGAATTGATTTTCTACTTAATCCGAACTGATACTTCTTTTTGTTCTGTTTTGACATTTGTTTTTAAATCTAAAAAAGAAAACGCGAAATTCACCCTAGAACTGTCACTTCTGTTTGAAGCCTTCTAGAACTGTCAACAAAATGAAACATGCCACGTCAGTCGAGTATCGAAATTATTTAACGGGGTTTTGCATTCAGTTGAAAAATTGATTCTTCACGGATCTACGACAATTTGTTTCTTCTTAAATGAGTTACATTGGAAAACGAATTATTGATTCTTTTTCTGGAAGAATTGATTTCCCTCGAATCTCTTTTTAGAGACGAATTTAAACAGATTCTCACACGAATTTTACCACATACTACGAATTTGACATTTCGGACAGTTTGACATTTGTTAATATTCAACACGTTTTGAATTATTGCAGGATTTGCTAATCAATTATGTTGGAGAAAATAAATTTACAAATGTATTTAAATTAAAGTTAGTACACATTGTAAATTGAAGAATATTTAATCATACATTTGTTTTGATAGCTTTCACACACACATTCAAAAAAGAGAATGCTACATTCTTTGCTTTAACAAATTACATTCAACCCGAAAAGAATTGATTTTAAGCACCGATTCGTGATGGTTGAATGTAAAAATCCATAAATTAACTGAACATTTTTTATGACTGATATTTTTGGCATTGGAATTGAATGAAATTGAAACACACATCAGTCGATCTATTCAATTCATTTGCTGCCGTAATAGAATCAGCTATTCTGGAAAAGAAATATTTATTTTCAATTTCACTTTCATTCATAAATTATAACGGTAAAAGGTTGGCAATTGGAAAAACTAAGTTTTTTCACAGATACATACCCATAGCTTATTTATTTTAAGTGAATGAGTAACGTTGTTCAATTTGAGAAATAAATGATTCAAACATTTAGGTACATAAGTATTTTCCGTTGAAAAGTTACCTTCAGTTGAAGGACAATCTGTGAGAATTTGAGGTTAGGGTTGATCTTAGAAAGCAACTCTGAGAGATCTCTTCTTATTTTCGCAAAATTTTCAATAGCAAGCGTCAAAAAAAGGCTATAAAGGACTTTCCTGAGCGGTGGACATATTTTTGTACAAATAACAGCAATTTAGTTTTTATAGCTTTCCCATTTACAAATTATTAGTTGACCTAGCTTTCGAAATTTGAGTGCATTGATATTTCATTTAAGGGAGTTCACTTTCAACAACATGTTTATTAGCCCTGTTGGGTTGGCAAAATTCTGAATTCTTTATGAAGTGCCTGACAGTTCTTTGCGAACACACCCTTCACGCAACAGCTGTTCGACATAACAGTTATTTGACATTTCTTTCAATAACCTCAATTTTATTTTTAGTTATAATTTATTGTTTTCATCAATTTCTACACAAAAAATGCTTTCCTTTGATACGTAATTTATGCCCCTGTAAAGTGTACCACAAAAAACAAACAGTTTGCCGTTTTACTAAATAATTTTCATTCCGCTTTGAATCAGATGACAGTTGTTGTAAAGGGTTTTTCAATTGGCGCGGGTAGATTTTCGCGCCCCGTGGCGCCCATTCTGTTTTGGTGACATCTGTCAAATCTTTGGTTTATGCCAAATCATCATGTCAAGGTACACGATTGAACGTGCTGTTCAAATGATAAAACTTTATTATCAAAATGAGTGTTCGTTAACGCAAACGCCGCTTTGCGCCCATTTTACGCGTGATGGACCTTCACACAAATTTGAGACGACCGGTTCAGTAAACAATCAGCCAACAACCGTACGTTCAAGGAACGCAAGATCAGCCGAGAAAATCGCCGCGGTCCGTGAAAGTGTACAGCAGAACCCGAGGCAGTCTATTCCTCGCCGTGCACAAGAACTCGTCCTTTCGCAGACTTCAACTTGGAATATGATTCATGAACGCTTTAAACTGACTCCACATTCGCAATAGCGAATTCTTGTTTTTCCTTATTTTGAAATCTACATACTGCTGTAGACTATACGGCCATCCATTTGAAAGGAGTTAAAACAATATTACTTACCTTTTACTTTTTTAAGGGTTTAACAACACTAGGTGTGTTTTTTTTTTTTTTGGCAAACCCATCCAAAATATAGTAAGATTTTACACGTATTACAAAAACAACTTTCATACTTTGGATAAAAGGAGAAGTAGGATCCTACTCTGAATAGAATAGAATAAAATAGAATAGAATTTCTATTTTCGTTCGACTCTCGAATGTTTTGTGTATCTCGAACACATTTTACCCTCCAAATACCATAAATATTATTTTTTCATCACTTCGTGTGTGAAATAAAGAAATAATACTCTAATGACGTGACATTCGCTGTTTTAATGATCCATGGCACTGGTAACACATGGACAAAGAAAAAGAAAAAATTACAAAAAGCAAAACGTCGCACAACTTTGGATAGGAAGCGTTATTTTGGGAATCCTACTTTACTCTGGATAGATTTGCCAAAAGAAAACACCTAGATACTGTCTCATTGCAATTGCAACACGTGAACAAACAAAAACGTTATCTATAAAAATGTTTTTGTCTGATGTCACAATAAAAAAAAAAAATCAGCCACGTGCGAATTCAGTTTGAAAGTTGTTAAAACTTGACCTTTGGTTAAATTTTGACTCACCGTGTTAAATAAAATGTGTTAAAATTCGAATATGACAATAGTGGTTATAAATTGAGCAAGGATTTTTAACCAAATTCATCCAATTCGCACACGGCCTTAGCTTTGCAAGAAGGTACCAGAAAGACCAAAAACATATCCAATGTATTATGTATGTCTTGAAAATTTATTTACCCATCAACTCATAAATTGTACTTGATCTTGAAAAATTCAATGCGGGCTCTGAATTTGTATGACATTCCAAAATAATGAAAAAACAACCTTATCAACAAGTTGCGAAATAATTTCATTTCAAAGCGCGCATTGTTCTTGTTATCCATTTGGAAAACTTATGTCTTGTCTGCTTTTGTTTCTCTCTTTTGTTGATTTTTGTCTAAAGGGAAATGAAACTTAATTGGGTTTTTAGGCCAAAATCATCAGCGCCAGGCAAAATAGTAATTAAATTTTTTAAATTTTATTTCCATCATTCTAGGTGAGAGCAGGAAATAAATTTGTAATTGTTGTTCGCCCCAACGAAGTGGGTTGGAATATTTGAGAATAAAAACAAAATGAAGAAACGACCTTAACGGGAAGACAAAACATGTTGCTGTTGTTTTTTTTTTCTTCATTTTCGTTCTGATGCCATATGTT